>JAPZDV010000009.1:17055746-17074271 GCA_029814665.1 Acanthurus lineatus | reverse complement strand
TCTTTTCTATTCCATTTACTCTTATTAGATCAAATATTTTGTGTGGTAATCATGAAATGATTCACTCTGCACTTGAGCACACAGGACATACCCAAACCACGCGAGGCTACATCAGTGGCGATGAGGATGGGAGCTTTCCCGCTACGAAACTCTGCAACAACAAGAGAAGAATAGACAATGAAGAAAGCTGAACATCCTCTTCAAAAAACAACAAATGGGATGTATTAATGCTTGTGCAAATCATTGTCGAAAAATGTGCATGTTTCTGTTTCACCTGATAACACCCAGTCTCTCTCTGGCTGACTCTTGTCGCCATGAATACACATTGCTGGCCACCTAAAAAATAGACAAACAACCTGTCATCCACATGACCATAAAAAGTTTTGCAGTTGATATCGCTATGACTTTATGGGCTTTCTATTGTGGATCTCTAAAAGGAAATGCACTTCAATTTTAACGTTTGTCTTGGTCAGCCACAGGATGAACATGGTCATGCATGAGACCATGCATCAAAACTGCAAAGACAGAACTATACAGAAACCTGTTATATCGCTGATGCTGGGTGAGTTTGTTTAGTGAGAAAGCTTCTTTTTAAGCATGTGCAGAAAGTATTCAAACCAGCTAGAAGCACTCACCCATCACGTCTCATTCTGCGTGTAAGATCGTCACATCGTTTCTTAGTCTCAACAAAGATGATGGTCTTGTTCTCTTTCTCAGCCATAATCTCCTCCATCAGCTGAATCAGCCTGAAGGAAAGAAGAAAAACACAATTTACAGATGCAGAATATTCACAAGTTTTAAATGTATACACTGTACATCAACTAATTTATCACTTCTACAAATAGAGGCCAGGATCATTTCATTCAGGATTAAGAAGATGCAGGGATGAGATACAGAGAAGAGAAAAAGTTTCAATATCAAACAATTAAGAGATGATTATTACAAAGGAAAAGCCTCTTACTTGTGATCCTTCTCACTTTCCATACAGACATCTACTATCTGGAGGATGTTGTGGTTGGCACTGAGTTCCAGCGCTCCAACATTAATTTGAACATAGTCTTTCAGAAAGTCCTCTGCCAGCTGGCGAACCTCTTTGGGCCAGGTTGCACTCCACATCAGGGTCTGTCTGTCGGGCTGGGCAAGGAGCACAATAAATAAACAAACACAAATAATGACAAAAACTAAAGTGACTGTAAAACACATACACATTTCTTAGCTTTACCCTGATCTGGTCTACAATTTTGCGAATCTGTGGTTCAAAACCCATGTCCAGCATGCGATCAGCTTCATCCAGAACTAGGTACGTGCAGCGTCGCAGGTTAGTCTTTCCAGCCTCGAGGAAGTCAATCAGGCGACCTGGAGTTGCGATGCAGATCTCAACACCTAGAAGAAACAAATTTATTATGTTTTACTCCGTTATACAATTGATCCAACTCACACAATTTAAGTTTGATCTCTAGACTTAACTGATGTGGATTTCAATGGGAAGCAATGGTTCAGCTGACTTTTTTAAAAAAAAAAAATTTGGTCAAAAATGTGTCACAAAAAAACTTTAACCCAAAAAGTAAACAGAGCTCACCTCTCTCCAGGTCTCGGATTTGAGGACCCTTTGGTGCACCTCCATACACGCAAGTGCTTTTGATGCGAGATGACTTTCCATAGTCGTATGCCACCTGCTGGACCTGCTGTGCCAGTTCTCTTGTGGGGGCCAGAACCAGGCACTGCAAAGCACATAACCAATGCACAACAACAATCCACAGTGCATTAGACACTTCAGTGTTGCATTAAGATGACATCTAAAAGCAGACTACTAAGTCCTCGGTGCATCCCTCTCTTGTTACGTACAATGGGTCCATCTCCGCGTTCCAAGTAGGGTTGATGATTGATGTGCACAATGGCAGGCAGGAGGTACTGAAGGAAGAAATGGAGCAAATGTCAGTTGATTATGTTGCTGTATAATTCTCTTCTATTCGTCCATTAAAGTGCAGAGGTGGAGGACAATGTGTGTGTCTCACCGATAACGTCTTTCCAGAGCCAGTCTGAGCAATGCCCACCATGTCTCTACCACTGAGGGCCAGAGGGAAACCTTGAGCCTGAATTGCTGTGGGCTCCTTGAAATTCTGCTGCATCAAGACATCCATGACATATTCTAGATGGAGAAGCAGACAGAAAATATCGGGATTTTGTCTGTAATAAGAGAGCAAGCAGCTGTAGTTGGAGTGAAGCTCCACAGTTTTGCTTACGGGGAAACTGAGCCTGATGAAAGTTGGTGATGGGCTTTGGGCAGCCTGAGCCTCGAACAGTAATTTCTTTCTTCCTACGATACTCCTCCAAATCATACTAAAAGCACAAAACAGTGAACGATTGTGTGAACACCTGCATACAGTCTGTGTTATTGCACCAGAGTCTCCAAATGTGAAGGTTTAAGTGGAGTACGTGCACCAAAAGGTCACTGTATTATTTCTGGACTACCTGGCTCATTCGCTGTACTTCTGAGTGTTCACTATAAAAGTTCTTCTCAAACTTAGGAAGTTCATCCAGGTCCCATCTCTTCTTTCGTAGACGATCCCCGGGGTTCCCAAACTTTCTACCGGGAGGTGGGCCGCCTCTGCTGGACCCGAAACGAGGGCTGCTACGTGCGGAGACATACATGTTGTAACGTTTAAAATGTGCATTGCATTTTTCTGGACAGGATATAATATAACATGCACACGTTGTGACTGTTAAACCTCATCAAAAGCATCAAAACTAAAAGCAAAAATGTCCAAACTAACGGTTTTGGCTAACATTAACGTTGTTGGCTCTCATGCAAACCGACTGCTGACTTAGCTGCTTACCCTCTGTCACGACCACGGTCCCGATCTCTGTCTCCGTACGAGCCTCTCATTTTTGAGGACACACGCTCTTCTATAAGGGACGAAGCAGTTATTTTAGGTTACCTTTGGATCAATGGGCCTGCCCCTCGGAGATGTTACCCGGCTTTCGCTTACTGCGACCGTCTCAGGCCTTGCTTGGGATCCACCGACAGAGCCTCTAATTCAGCCAAATGCTAACGTCAGTGTTAACCTGGAAAACTAAACGAATAAGGACAATTTTCACTAAACTGTCTGCTTTTCGAAAATCAAATATCATTCCACGTCATGTTTTTCATGGATAACTTCAAGTTCAAGTCCAGTTTGCAAAATAACAAGAAGCAGCAGGCTACCTTGTTATTATTGTTGTTAGCAGAGCGCTTGTGTGGCCGGCGGAGGCAACTGTGACTGGCTGGCTGCTTGGGAAGCCCCGCCCCCAACTAAGGCTGACATCCTAATTAAAAAATAGATATTTTGTCTGTTCCAGCACAAAAACTTGTCTAAAATCACGTTCATTGTCTCAATTTCGTAAAAACAGGGGGACTGAAATGGAGAATTATATATTTTACAGATTTAGGTTCTATGATGACGTCTCCTGCGAATCAGCCAATTAAATCTTGCGTAAAGCAGAAACGTCACCGTGAAACCAGAGCCAGACAACCACCCACCTGTTACATAAGAGTGGAGAACTTGAAAACATTCACATTAACTGTCCACCCAAACCCTCCTTCTTATCGTTTTTTGTAAACATTAGCGTGCGTATCACTGTAGTCTGTTGAACGAGCGACCATGCAAATACTTGCAACTGAGTGGTGCACTGCTAACAGTTTGTAACGAAGGAGCTAACTAGCTGCTAAGCTGCAGCTCATCAAACAGCATGTAAACACACCCTACTTGATTGTGGTTAATTTTATTTAATTTGTAAGTGTAAAACTATTATTGTACAAGTAACAGTCAAGCTTTACAATTTTTGTCAAACATCAGTACAAAATTAGCACCAAAATATTAGTTTACAGATTACAGATTGAAGGAAATTATATACAAATTAAAGGAAAAACTAACATAATGCGTCTCAGAAAGCTGTTGGGCCACTATGAGTTGCCACAACAGCTTCAATGTGCCTTGCCATTGATTTTAAAAGTCTCTTAAACTTCAGTCACTGGGGATTTAACACATAGGTGTTTAATCGGTGTGAGGCTCGGTGACTCTGAAGGCCATGGCATAAGATTTGCATCAGTTTCATACTCATTAAACCACTCAGGGACCCACTGTGCAGTATGGAAGGGGCACTGTCATCATGTTTCCTGGCTAATTTTTCATGTTCTCCTTTGTCACTATTTATCTTTAGATTATGACTTTCAGAATCTGCTAACATAAATGGCATTTTAATGTTGAAACTGATGGAGTTGCAGCTAATCTTAAGCATTTAACATACTTGCTACTGGGGCTTTTATAAAATACTTATAAATGTATATAGAGTCATTGTACAGTGTTACAAAATATGACACAAGGTTGTGATGATGGTGATGGTGTCTATGAATTGAGGTTAACAAAAACCTGTCAGAAATGTCATGTTTGCATTTGTCTTTTATTTCCTTTTAAACACCAATAGAAACTGATATAGCATCGAAACATGAGATAATATTACCAATATACAAATTAAAAAGTATACAGCAGAAAAAAATCTGTAGAATATACGAAAATTAAAAGATTAAAGTAAAGCACTATACCAAGTAATGCCATTACAGTGATCATCATATGTTTTGCAGTGCCTAGTTAAACTTTATTTACATTTCTTTCTTTCATATATGTTATTTAACAGTTGTGTCTGAACAAATGATTTGATAGTGTTTTGAATGAAGATGCTTGAGTTTGATATGCTGTTACAGGAGGGCAGAGTATAAGGCAGTGAATTTTGCTTTTTCATATCACTAAGTTCATGTTACATTTATAGAATGAGTTCACTCAACCCAGCCTCTAACTGATGCACTACAGGTTTAGCAGAAAGGTGAGAACAAAAGTAATGTATGTGTAGCAGGTAATTGGTAGGGATATGGATTACCAGTCACAGCTGGAAACAGTTTTTTTTAAATTTATAACTTAATGAAATCTTTCAATATTCTGCAAACTATATACAGTTTTCTTATTAGAAAGTTAACGGTGGTCCTCTGAAGATGTACATCAAATTGGCTGTTTTCATCATCCTGAATACACGATTACTCATGAAGACTGAACTGTTTGCAAACCTGTGGGCATGAGGCTGGAGTTAATGTGTGAAATCTGTTTGGACTCTGCAATCAACATGACAAGGAAATGGATGATTGCACATTTAGAGGCAGCACTGAGCCTCATGTGGCCTGTCAGAGTATCTACTCAGCTTTACTGTAGTGCTGTTCTCTGCCAAACATTTACATCTCAACCAAAAGCAACTTCTACACATACCCGTGCTAAAGCGCATATTAAACGTCAGTTGATAACATAGGAAATAATAACTTAAATATTGTATCTGTTATCTTTTGGAAAGAGGATTAACAGGAACCATAGAATATCAGGCGAGCCAGGAGGTTTTGACTTAATTTTTTTTCTACTATGCATCAATAAGTCTTCTGTTATATTGTATATGTTTTGTGCCTCATGTACATATACATATATATGTTTAGATTTACTTACTGTGCCTGAACATTCCATCATCTTGCAATCCATCTTTTAATGCCCACATATTCATTTTCCAGATGTGAGTCTGGTCAGACTTTAAGCCTCATTTGCACTGACACATCTCTCTGTCTGTAATGACCAAAATCCTCATGCATTCACTTCTACTTTAGCAGTAAAGTCATTATAAATGATACCAGCAGAGGCAGGCCTGTTCTGTGCTACATGTAATGCCCTTAATTATGGGATTACAATCCATGGCACATCACAGCTGGACAAGCTCTGCAGGGAAGTGTCGCCTCTTCAGTAATCTGTGATCCGTGTGGGTGTTGTTCCATCAGTCTCTCTGCCCACATTAAAATCTCTCCTACAGCTGTTCCCTCACTGCTCCACAAACAATAATGCTGCACAAGGAGCCCAAGTCAGACCAACAGCTGGAGTTGTCCAGTTAATCTTTTGTGTCACTTCATATAAACCAACAACAAAATGAAAACAAACACAGGATATTTAAAACATTTCTGGAATAATAATTTTCCAACAAACTAGTCTTTAACTGAGTTATACCCTTAAGGTCATACTTAATTTAAATTAACAAAATATTTGGGATTAAATTCTTGTTTATTAAATGAACCCCAGCAATTCCAAGGCTCATTAGTTTTGCTTGACTATAAATCATTTCTAAATCTTAAGACAGTGTGTAACTCTTAACTGGGGCACTGGGTGCTGCTCCCTCCTTTTGGCAATGTTACGAACAAGGCAGAGATGGCAGAGAAGTGAGAGGGAGTTTGGGTTTTGAATCAATATAAAAATTCAAAAGACGAAGGAGGCCATGTTTTTCAAGGAGGATGGCACTTAATTGTTCTAGCATATATCTTAAACCTGTCACATGTTTTTTTGCTGTGGTGTTTAAAGCACAGCATAATGATGCCATATGCATTAACTAATAATTGTACCAATCCATGTTTAGTGGATGAATACAAATATTCAGTAATGGCCTCTATGACATCAACATGAATGACCACTTGACTTTTTAATAAATCTAATGTGTACAACATGTCCATTTCTCTTCTCCTAAATTATATTTGTAACAACTTCTCCCTCTTGTTCTCTTTTTATCTTCTCCTTCTGTTTCCCCCTTTTTCTTGTCATAACACCTAATCCCTTCCTAAAGTCTGTAGTTTTATAAATCTGACTTGATTTAGACCTTTTCACTGTTGTCTAAATGTGAAAAAAGGAAACACAATCTGATCTCACATGTTAAGGAACGTAAGACCACATCTGTCTCACATAGCTGAAGAAATTACAGGCTAAAGGAGCAAAGTGAGCCTCTGAGTGTGTGTTCAAATCTCAGAACTCATCGTCAGAGCTGAGCAGCAGGGTCTTTTCATTGTCACCACGCGTGCTGAGGTTACTGTGGCTGCGAGAGAGGGGTGGCCCCCCACCCCGCTCCAGTGTGGACTGCTGGGTGTACTGCTGATAAGCCGGGGAGAAGTTATGGATGGCATCCTGGACCATGTCTCCTGGATTCATGGTCTCCTTCAGGCTGCTGGAGATGCTCTTCATTGGGGCACAGCGACCTAAAGTTGGGGTGGAAAGGTTGAAATATTAATAAAGATGCATAAAGCAGGAAATAGGGAGGGAGATATCAAGTGACAGAGAAGTAGGAAAAAAACAAAAACTGTTTCCACCCAACTTAATTAATTATCCAAATCTTTGAACTATTGTCATATATAAATATAATTTGGCTAAAGACTTTTATATAAATCTGTTTTCTGAATGTCAGAGACACGCAGCTCATATAAGACAACAACAGTGAGAAGTATAATATTGGATATTACTGGAATGAATGCACATGTTTATATTATGTGACATATCAAAAAGCCCTTGTCAGACAGTAAGTGAAAACGTTAGCCAATTGGTTATTTAACATCACTTTACATTAATTATTTATATTGCTCCAGCTCTTATCAGCTACGGTTTTCATTTAAACACAAAAGTTTTTCTAATGGGAGAGAGTGAAAAAGGGTACCACTGAATCGGGGAACACAGACTAAACAAAAAGGCACCAGGAGAAATGAAAGGGCAAAAAGTTCGAAGCCTGAATTCGCTAAAAGCAAAATAAACAAAGGGGACAAAACAAAACAGCTGGAGACTAATGATTTCAAACGTATAATTGAATTCATGCTGAACTGAAAACATTGTTCAAATATTAGACAATTAACCACAATCAAACATGAAAAAACAAACAAAAAGCATTGTGATGGGGGCAAACAGAGACGTGCTGTAGATTCAGACGAAACACAGCTAACATCAGACCTACCGTACTGTCCATAGATAGGAAATGAGCCTTTCAGAGCAGCATAGTGAGGAAGAGAGAAAATAGAAGAAAGGGGAGACAAAGAGAGACAAAGAAACACAAGAAAGTCAGGATGAAAAGGAACAGAAAATGAAGCAGAAGAAAAGAGAATGATCCAAAATAGTTAGAGAATCATAGATAGGAAACAAAAGGCAGAGACACAGCGTGAAGTCTGATCAGTTCTGTAGGACTGCAGTAATCAGTTTCTATGAAGACCCATTTCTAAGCTTTTAGAACATTTTAAGAGAAGATTAGAAGATTATAATACACAGCATATACTTATTAGATGATGCTAAAGGGAGTGCATGCAAGTCACAGCTATTAAATCTTGTGAGCAAGTGTTATAATCTAGGTTTATAATACATTTGACAAACACAGGCATCCGCTTAAGGTCGAAAATAAAGACCTAACTACGATTATGCAATGTAAATACTAAACTTTCCACGCAGAGAATGTCAGCCTGCCATAATGTTAGAGTGCTAGACTTGGTGAGGTACGTAACAAGTAGTGAAGTGTGTGCAACTACAATAAGGTGTCTGTAACCTGAAATTATTCACCTTACACTTCAGTATGATTTATTAAAAAGCATTAACCCTGATGTTGCTATATGTAATTGGTTGAGCTGTAGTTAGTCCGTAGGGCTGTGCAAAAAGGTATATAGCCTAGCTTCTTAGTCTTGGCAAGCTTAGTAGCTAGGTTGGCATGTTTAAGCAACCAGGGTTCGAGTGGCCAACTTCAGCCCCACCTGTTTGCCCATCTTTTGATTAGCTGGTAGTCAGGCACTGCCAAGACTATCAGCACACTATGCTATGCCTCACAATGTTTGTAGGTTTTTTTTTTTAGACAGCCTACGCTCTTCATGTGTGCAAACTTTACAAACACTCAAACAGAGTGTATTTCCCTTACCATATGAGTCCAGCCTTTTATCCATGTAGACCTTGTAAGTAAAGGCATGGCGCAAAGCAACAGCAGCGAAGAACATCTCAATGCAGATGATGAAGTTTTGGTACCCAGCAGCAACTGTTCCCTCGCCCACAGAGAAGTCCGCCGAACTAATCTGAGGAATGGCTCCACACTTCTCTAGAATGGCTAATAGCATTCCTGTATTATACAAAGCAAGAGAGAGAGAGAAGAGAAATAAAAACAAAAAGCAGACACAGCGTGAGTTTTTATCTGCATACTTTCTATGCATTTTGAAAACCTAACTGGAGAACCAAGAACTTAACAAACACCTGTTATAAGTAGTGAAAGGTTGGCAGATGAACAAACATCATTCACAGAAGAATAATGAAAAGCTGACGTAAACTTGAACTCAGTAAGTGATTAGAGGGCAGGAACTGTTTCCACCTTTTGTTCTGATATTATTTCTGGCAGTGTAACGCTGCATCACAGAGTTCACACCACTTCACTGCACAAACACCATCCAGAGGAAAATAATGAATTCATGAATGAAACAAAGCAGTCTTTAGATTACAGCATGTAGTCCTGTTGCGCCTACTGGAATAATTGCTGGTGAGATGGGAACAATTATAGCCTTTCTTGTTTCCACTGCCAACCTTATGATTTCACTTGAAATGTACTCAATATTTGGATAAAACACAACTAAAAGCTGCTGAACAAAACAATATATCAGAATAAAGAGGTTTGTGTGCTGCTGTGTGCATCTGTGTTAATTTGCACAGGAGATGGTATTCTTACCTTGCCAGAAGGAGAGAAAAATGACTGACTTGACCATGAAGAACTTGAGCACAGGGTTGTACGGGACAAGCAGTTCACGTGTAGCAAAGTAGAACAGGAAGAGAGCATAGAGCGACAGACTGACGGAGATGTTGTAGATAATGGTCACATACAGGTAGCCGCTAGCCACACTGGGGGTGAGAGACACAGACAAAGAATGTCCTTTAGCTTTCAAACATATGAGAAATCTCTAAATGAGGAAACAAAGAAACTACAATCGTTTGAATTCCTTGTAAAGGATGATAAGTAGTTTTTACATAAAAATGCAGCATTAGGTCATACAGTTATGAGTTCTATTCAAGATGGGGATTTGAACTGTAGGACACCACTCTAAGGACTGCACAGTGGCAGGAGGCAGAGACTTTATATCAGTTGAAAAATATTACCCATATGAATTCTCTGCATTCAGAGGGCCTATTTAACTGATTCTGCTCAGACATTGTTATCAGGAAAGACTTTTGGCTGACAGTATGCAGTAGAGTGACACAACACAGTAAGCAAGTACATAAGAAATCACTGCCAAGGGAGACGTTCATGCAGTGAATGACAGAAGATAAGTTGTTTTGAAAAACATACTTAAAGTCTCCATCTCTGTATTTCCCAAAGGCCTGAAGAATGACAGTGATGACTGCCATCATAGGTTTCACCACACAGAACTGGAGAGTTGCCTAGAGAGGTAAGGGTAATTTAACATGGAAGGGAAAAAAGAAAAAACATATGTCAGTAAAACAAAGTAGCAGCCATGTTTCTATGGTTTTTTTACTCACAAATCCCATTTATCAAAATTTCTAAACTCAGAATGAAGCTCCTGACGCCAGCAATTTTCACTGACAAGCACATTAAAAATACATTATAATGTTGGGACACCCACAGCAATTTCAGTGAGCTCCAATCCTCTGCATTTAGATTTTATTCCTCTATGGAAATAAATATGGATATGAGAATGATATTTGTAATAAACATACATTAACACTGGTATGGTCACTACAGTGGACATCATTTGTTTATCTCTATTGTTAGAACACCATTTGATTGATACCTGTTTGCAAAATCGGAGGAAACCAATGGAGTATGTCTTTCCCCACAGACAACAGGTCCCGTACATACAGCTTGACCTAAAGTGAAGTGTAGGTTCATAACGGTCAGAATTGTTGGCACAGTAAGCAGACTTCAGTAATTGTTTGAACCAGAAAGAAGTACAATAGAAAAAAAGAAGAAAAAATGTGAGCAAACAAGACTTACTCAATGGGTTTCCCTCTGATCTCTGCCATGATGGCGCTTTCTCCTCCCAGATACTCATAACACAGACTCAGGAAGTTGTAGATGACAAAGGCTGCAAAGTGCAAGAGGAAAGAAAAAGCTCATTTGTTTTTTTCAAGGTGACAAATGACATCAGTAAAATCATTCTCATTCCATTTAATAGCCATAAGCAGATTGCATTTTTCCAACTGCAGTGAGAACTTGATGCATTGGACAAAAAAACTGGCCAATGTATGAGGAAATACAAACAGATATTAAACATCATATCAGGTATTCACCAATCTTGGTTGAAGAGCATCTTTCAGCAGGTAAAAAAATTTGAAGCCAATTTTTTGATTCAGAAACGTGTCAGTAGTAACTGAACAAAAATCCCAACCAATGTGCATGTACAGTTTGCTAAAGTTCTTACAAAAATATTATGTGAATGATGTTAGTGAGGGTTTGATTTTCCAAACAGCTTCCACAAAACACTGATTCGTGATAGTGATGGTGGCAGTTGGTTAGTTGTACAGTGCTGTCAACACTTGGTGTATCTGTCCTAATTACAGTTTTGTTTTGCTGATCTTGTGTCAGGACTGCTGAGCTTGCCATTTCAAGGCAGAAAGGTGAGTCATCCCCATTGGGTAATGTTGTGGGTGAGGTGTAGGCCTAAGTATGATTGAAGTGCTGGGTGGAGATGTGGTTCAGTGCGATTATAGGACGTAGTAACGTCTGTGGTGATGTTTTTGATAGATGCGAACTCTGAAGAATATTCATGGTCATGTCACGCTGCCATGCAACAGTAGATTAAGACAAATGGTTAAAAGCGGCTGTTATCAAACTGTGGGACAGGTCCCACCCTCAGAGCCACTGCAGAGGGGGATGGATGACCAGTGGAGAAATATGGAGTGAAACAAATATGATTTGATGCTATGATAGTCACTCAAGTAACTATTTGTTTTATTCAAGCATCGCTTCAAATGAGCTGCCCATTTAAGGCATGGATGCAGTTGGGCAACAGCAACAAACTTTCACATGACTAACAATAAAGTCACCTGCTGGACTGAAGTCCTGCAGATTTATTTCTTGTCTGCTGTAGTATAATTCACTAACACATCTGTCATGGATGGTGCCAATTAGTGAATGCAACCACACCAAGACACTTGCTTCTAATTTTAAGTAGTGGTGCATGATATATATAGTACAGATATTTTATGCACTACCATGTATTACTTTGATAATAACATTACAGCAGATAAAAGGAGTCTAATTGTGTTCATGGCCTCATGTACTAAGATTAGAAAAGCTGTCTCCCAACCCTTTTCAATTTCTTTATTAAGTATAAGAGTCTACTCAAAGCATTTAATCATGGGTTTTACTATTTGCAGACCATTTAGCTACAGTCTCATAGACAACAGGTTGTAAACTTCCATTAAAATCACAAGAATGCAAAAATATCAGTCATGTTATGTTTCTGCTATAAAAAAGACACAGTTATATATGTATTGAATCCATATCCATACTGTGTATCAGCATCTCAAACATCTTACACATCCAGACTTTTAGTCGAAAAAGCATACAGGACAGCTACATAATATCCTTGGTTAACAATGCATTGGTTTTTCTGAAAACAATTATTCATTTGGCATTTTGCTGAGAGGTAGCAGATATTTTTAATAATCCTAACTAGACCAGCTGTTCCTGACTAAATGTTTTTCATCTGCTGCCCCAGGTATTTTCAGGCTAACTGAGGGAGTTAGGATGTCTGATTAAACGACTAACTAACAGTTTGAAACCAGAAGGTATTTAAAATAAACAAATTCTCACATTTGAAGAAACCTGAACCAACTGATATTTGGTATCTTTTCCTTCTTTTAGATTGACTTATTGTTTCAGCACTGCAAACATGTTCAAGCAATTAATCCTAGTAAAGCACATGTTGTGAAGGAATCAATTGTCATTACAATAATCATACTATTAGAAATTGAAGGCAAAAGATGCATAGTACTCTGGTAGGATAAAGAGCAAACCTACGATTTATCTGCTTACAAGTCAGATGCCTTTTAAAAGTCTTTACAAGGATTTGCTCGTTTTCATTCAGTTGCTAGGAAACAGTTTTCACTCCCCTGCGATCCCAAGAGGCCATGGAGACATAAGAACAAAGATGGCAACCTTTGTAAATGAAGACACTGCAAAGGCCATCTGCCACTGGAGTATCAAAACACATAAATTCTCAAACCCTTATTTCTACTGGGAGTCAAAAGGCACAGCAAAGCACAAAACACTCACTCTAAATACTGTGGTGAGTAGTGGCCTGCTGTTTGCAAGCCAAATATGGCAGAAAATCCTACTGTACCACTAAATAGCACTGTGTTTCTCTATCCACTCACCTTCGTAGCAGTCTCGGACTGTGTCAAAGTAAACATAATACTCCTCATTGGTGAAGAAAAGAAGGCTGAGCCAGGAGTCAAAGGCATAGATGGGGACTATGAAGAGGATCCTAACTATGTGCCTCTGTTCATTTGGAGAGCTGTAGTAACGTAGGTGCATGTAAATCTGAAAAGAAGGGAGAAAGAATATGTTTTGTACAGTGATTCTGGAAAAGACAACATTACATAACCAAGAATTTGCAAAAAGTAAATAACATGAGTGTGTGTGCTTGTATGCTCTTACTAATGAAAAGCAAATTTCTACTCTATTGCAGAAATATTATTGCTGTTATCTTTCTATGACTCTGTCACAAATGTGGCGCACAAATGAGTCACTCCAAGAGCCTGACACTGACACCAGACATCACCCAATGCCCCAGTTGGGAATAATTACATTCGTGCATGTGGAGGGATACTGAATGCAGCGTGTTCTTAAGGAGTACATCCGTATTTTGGGATCAGCACTACAAAGCAGCAAGTTTTAACATTAAATTTGTGTACAACATCAGCCCTCCATTAGTTGCTAAGGGAGTAGCTGGAACATTTTTTCTTGATAGCGTCATATTGAACCATTTGGACTCTGGCTTTCTAAGAGAGCCTCTCATGTCGGAAATACTACATAGGCTAAAAGTGAAAATAAAAAAATCATTCGGATGGGAAATACAAAAAGGATGAGAAAAGAAAGAATAAGACAAGAAAATTACAATGGAACACAGCCATAGGTGTAGATACATATGCAATGAGACTGTTATGCCATGAAACATTACAACATTTTGTCCCATTAAAAAAATGATACAGTAAAAGGTAGAGATAGACCGATATGGTTTTTTCAGGGCCGATACTGATTATTAGTAGTCAAGGAGGCCGATAGCCGATATTTGGAGCCAATATTCATTTGCAGTAAAAGTGAAAATATTGGCGTCAAAATTTTGAATAATACAAACTTAAACACTTAACTTTGTTTAAATGCCTTTAAGCATATGTTTATTAAACAGCTTTTGAGATTTGCAACATGTTAAAGTTTTTTTTTTTATCTTAGGCAATAGACATCTTTGTTTTTTTCTCTGCCCTCCATAAACGTCTGATTCAGTTTGGCAGGTAGGTAAACAGTTCTTCGCACAGAGACAAAGCCTTTATGATTTTACCCACGATTTATTGACTTCACCTGAAGCACTGTAAAACTGTGAAAAAATACAATAAAAGTAAGATATAAAGGAAACATGCGTTGTATATTTGCGCCATTGCATTGCAATAATAAAGTTAAACATCTGTAACAACTCAACAAACTTGTTGCCGGCTGATAATCGGTCTATCCCTAGTAAAAGGTATTGGGACGGAAGTACTCATTAACTTCCTACATGCTAAAAACCACGGCTGAAAATGCTGTAAATAAATGGACTAACTGCCTAAATATTTGATCATGAAACCTGTATGAGTGTTCTCATCAGGCTCAAGTGTGTCAATACCAATCAGAACACAGCCAGTGAATATTTTCCTCGGTTGTATACTGGAGTTGTGTATTTCTGAGAGATTTGTGTGCACACATTGAATCGTTATAGGTAATTGATATTGGGCTTTCATCACTTCTTTTCAGAGCAGCAGACGGCAGGAAGAGCAGGGTGGGCCTTTGTCACCAACACCTCTGTCTGCTCCATCCGGCTCTCTTTCACTAACACAATATCCCACCTATCACCTTTCCTGACCTGTAAACAGACACACACCTTTGGTAAAATAACAAACAGTGTGTGACAACACACCGAGATAGACAGTGTACTCCGCTGACAGAGCTTGTTGCTAAGTGACCTCCCCCTCCGCCTGCACAAACACACGTATGAACACACCCTCACACCCATCCCCTGTTCTTTGATGTCACAGTCGCACCAGCCAAGGAGCACCTGTTGCCAGAGTGACAGAAGGCTCCTTTTTAACCCTGTATTTGAAGAGCAGTGGCAAACAACAGAGGACAAATTATTAACCTGAGCCTTGAGGTACAATAGATCCCACAAGCACCTGATATAAGAAGTGAGTCAATTCTAGTTGGTTCATGCAGTGGAAACAGCCTATAGAGTACTTTCCCTATGGCTACATTGCCTGAGGTGTTTGTCACATGGCGGGCGGGTGTGTTTAAGGGGGCATCATCAACCTTAGTTGATAAGCATTTGTTACAAAAGGCAAGACAACACATGCAACCACTTATTTACACTTTGTGTTATCAGTTTATCTAGATTGACATAAAATGAGTAAACAGATAGGGCTACCAATTTGCTCAGATTGATAGAAGTGCAGCGTAAATAAAACAAAACTTTGTCTCAATTTTAACATCACCGTGCAAGACTACATATGGCTCAAACTAAAAGTCTTAAAAATTCATTAATGCACCTTTCGAACCTCCTTCTAGATCATATATTTTACCCTCTTCCTGGTACTCAGCCAGTACACATGCCTGGTGTTAGACAAAGTTAATGATGTGTGGACAAAAACTGAAATCTTGTGGTTTAGTCTGAGCAGCCCTTTTACAATTACTACACACAATAGCTCATATACATGCTTGTTTAAAAAAGAATATAATTTAACATTTAACATTTGAGCCAACGTAAAACCAGAAGAACCAGCATGATTTTCTCTGCTAGGTCTTGAGTGCAGCACCTGAGTCCAATGGACTTTTTCAAAGCAGTGCTGCACAGCCCCACTGTGGGAACATTTTGAATTTAAGCCAAATGAGAGGAGAGTTTGTTGACTTTAATGCAGCAAGTATGTTGACTTTGTTTAAAAACAGTGGCAAAGAAAAGTGGCAATAAACTAGACTGGCAGTATACTTCCTGTTAAGGGATGAATTACTCTCTGTGTCACTCAGCCAAATGTTTCAGTTTTTGTAAGAGAGTCCAATAGTCCGCTTTATGTATCATTTTGGCTGTGTGGTTTTATTTTACCAAAGTTTTAATTATTCAGGATATTTCTGAATTTTTTAACATTTTATTTCCAATGTCTAATATTCTACAGAATAAAACATTAACTCCTCTTTTAAAGAGTGTGCTTGCATTATTATACTGTATTTGTTATATCAGCAGCATAAAATTGTCTTAAAATTACAATATTTCAATTCATTACTTTTATTACTGCAAACTACGAATGCGAGGCTCTCCTTACCTGGTGACATGTGATCAATAGAGCTGTCCAAACAAAAAAACCCGAGATAGTTTGGGCAGTGGAGGTCATGAGGAAAGTTGGCTGTTCTTGTGTGACCACTGGGGCCTCTGGTATCCAGGAGGTGTTGGATCCTTGAGGGGCCACAGTGGCTGGGGGCACTGCAGCGAAGTCAACGGGAGAGTCATTTCCCAACCTTTCCGACAGGGTCACGTCTCGCTGCCAAAGCTGACTCATCTGATTAAAAAATGAGTTTAGATTAGACTTAATCAAATAAGATACTCTTTATATAATACAAACATATTCAACATATATATTCAAAATAAGTAGTACCCTATGGTGAGCAACAGCTGACTGCACAACCTCATGCTCCACATTCCCTGAGTAAATGCATTGCAAAAGGCCACACAGTCTAAGATCAGAATCTTAAGCTGACATATATATATTATAGAATGAGAAAAAGAGCAAAAAACATGCAGCAAAGCAAAGAAGGGCACTGCACAGATCAACACAGTAAAAGAGATTGTGTGCATTTGCCTTGCCTTTAGAAAAGGTCATAAAACCAATTTTTCAGGTTTAAATAATTAAAATAAGACCTTTTTACGTTGTGGTTGTTGTTTGAATGTTTGCTAAGCTGGTATGCAAAGCTCAGATGCTAAGCACATCCCATACAAAAGAGACATACAAAATTGTATGTACATGTAATATGAGATGCTGAAAAGCTGAGCATTACACTGTGCAAAATTCTCTTTTGGGTTTTGATCTGAAAAAGTCTGGGAACCCATGGCATAGACAAATAAGGCAAGATCAAAACAGAGGGGGAAAAAGAGGAGATATAACGTCGGTAGATGAGGAGAGGCTGATAAAAGTGTAAAAATCACGTTGGCCAACACACTGGGGTGAGGGGGCTGAATTACTCAAACATTGTGAATCAGCGTGACAGCTCTGAGCTGAGGGCTGCTGACCCAATTTTTCTCCCTTCTTTTTATATGCTCTTCACTAAGACAAGGACAAACATACAACATGAACATATTATTTTTGAGTAATGGAACACTGCTCCATAAATCAGCACCAAAATCCAGGATGAGCAAACTGCAATAAGATAGATTCTTGACACATAACTGAAAAAGGGTAAAACTAGATTATAATCACATCTTATCCCCAAACTCATTAATTGGAAAAGATGATATTGTTGGGTCAGATGTACCTTTTCTCCCACTGTTGAGTCAACAAACTAAGCCTACTGTGCAGCATGGCACAGTCCAAACCCACTGAAGTGTCTTTGTTGGGTCTGTACTAAGGTTGCAACAGAAGTCACAAAGTGCTTCACAAACAAAAAGAAGAAACACGGAACAAAAATCAAACAAGAGCAAGAGCTGATACACTGTAAGCAGACAGCCAGCTAAAAACGGGCAGTTAAGAGTAAATGTAGATTAAGATAAATCTATACAAATAGGTCTTTGGCTGCTTTTAAAAAGTGCCAACAGTCCCCACTGAATGCAAGTCTAGTGCGAGTGAGTTCTAGAGTTCAGGATCTAATACCTCACAACCACAGTCTCCTTTAGTCTTTAGGGCTCTTTTATGGAGTTTTATGGAGTTATGGAGCTCAACAGTTGAGGAGAGACAACAGTTGACCTGTTTTACCAACCCTAATGCTAAATTTGCATTTATAAAAATAAGACAAGTGTTTTGGTATCACATAATATAAGCAGTACCAGATTGGACAAATAAGAACAAGACTGACCAAACCAGAGCTAACAACATCAAAAGCATCAAGAAAGATGCACCATGAGCCACCACCCTAATGATCAAATCATTGCAGATCTCTGAGTATTGTCATCTCTCCAACTACGTCAGTGATTCCTGGAAGGCAATAATCCAATCATTCACAATGAAAACTAATTTCACAATGACTTTCAAACTCCCCTGAGAACCAGCTAAATATAGGTTGGTGCTCGATGTGGTCATGGATGACTCATGCCAAAGCCTCAATCAGCAAGTGGCAATGCAGAACAGCTAGTCACATACACAGTACGTTAACACCAAGAAAAAGAAACAGAGAGGAAATCAATAAGGGAAAACACAGTTGACTAAACCTTTTGCATATGTATATATA
>JAPZDV010000009.1:17037322-17055655 GCA_029814665.1 Acanthurus lineatus | reverse complement strand
CAGCGACAATAAACTCGATGCTTCGCAGTGGGCCACAGACAAGAGAGAGAGGCAACTCATCAATCCTGCTGACTGTCCCCGTGGGTAGGCTTCAAAACATGTATTGTACTTTGACCTCAATCGAATCGGCAGTCTTTGTGACAGGCCATCATAAGACCTAAAGCTAGGAGAGCTGTCTGAAACATACTGTGAAGCATCCGGCCATTGAGGCGGTGTTCAATCAGAGGAACTGAAGATTACAAGGCTACTTAGCAGTGACCACAACTAGAGCAAACCCCTCACAGAACGAGGAAGTGGAATTCAGCCTTTATAACAAAATGCACATAGCCATAATGCATTTTAGAGAAAGGTTTACATATTTAATTAAAATCCATCGCAGGCAAGATTTACCTTAGTACTGCGATTGTAATAATTATATAATAAAATCGGCTGCGACCTCAGGAAAAAACACTTAAGTGAAAAATGGTTACGTTAGCTCATGACTCCATCCTGCCGCTTGGCTTACCTCCTCTGCAGTTGTTTGATCTGCGCTGGTTTGAATCACAGCATCACTTTAGCTCATCTCAAGTCGTTTAAAAATCCTTTAGAGTGACAAAAGTCAATTGGCCAAGCGCTAACATCTAGACGACATTCATCTCGGTTATCTTATCGCTGCATTATTGTTTTGAAACCCGGGAACTTTCTCTTTTTCCGTCAAACACAAGAGTCGGCAGCTGAGCATTAACTACGCCGACCGCTGCTAGCTAACGTTAGCCAGCCTTCCTAGCCTGGCGCTAGCTTGCTGTGGTTTCTCGTGAAGTCAAAACACAGCAAATAGACAATGCGCTTTTGAAAAGCGACACACTAAATCAAGTCATTATAATGTCCATTAAGAAAATTTTGTTGTATCTTGCCATTTCCTATCCAAAGCTGATGAACTGGACACCGTTATTTCATCCACATCATCATCGGCAGTTGAATGTACTAAAAGCAGCTGCCAGCATAAACTCTTCTCTCGGCGCATGCGTGGTCACGATTTTCACTTCTCACTTTGGGTCTTTTGCCATTGGATAATGATGTAACTTTTTTTTAGGTTTGATCGCACTGCAATTGTATTGAGTGTGTGAAAAAGTAATAAATTATAAGAAAACACACCACCTATAGGAAAGATAAGCAAGAAAGGTCGGCAAAAAGTTGTGAGCAACGTTTTTTTTATTTTTATTACTTCATAAAATATACACAAATACTGTTGTAAATAAAGTGTGTTAAAGAACTGTACAAGATATCAGTACACAATACATAAAGTGAAATCCCCACCACCTTAACCTCTTCTATACCATTCCCAACCCAACAGTTACAATACCACTGGGTCATAGTGGCCTGTACAAAGGTAATTACACACACAGTACACTGCTATTTACACATCCCTGCAATTGCATCAGTTGTTTTCCTTTGAATGACATCATCAAGGTTGCTGGAGGTTAAAATCCAAAGGTGACATCAAACTATTAGAATATCATTTTTGCAGAAGAAATATTGAAAGCCCTATGTATGATATGAAGTGGACAACTTTTGTAATATAAGAAAAAAAGAATAAAAGGGACGAGCGAAATAAACCTGAATAAACAAGCTACTTCTAATAAGTTACGGGAAGAGGGAAAAAAAAGCAGAAATAAGAATACAGGACAGAAACAAACACATTAACATAAATAGTAAAGAACAGAGATAAAAACAACAATCTGCATTTAAAGACAAAATGAATCTTGTATTCTTAGCAGGGAGTAACTGCATCCGTGCATGTTGCGCGCACACACAAACACACATACAATGTTGATGACCCAGCTGGCAGAGTAACAATAGCCAATGCCACAATTTAGTACTTTAAATACCTAAAATTCTGAACCCAGCTCCAATTTATCATTAGTATGCATTTTTCTACCGTACACCTTAAAACAAATAACCACATTTTGGCTTTAAATCAAAATAAAAAAATATTTACAGTGAAGTAAACATTAAAAAAAAAAAAAAAAATCACTGGATGTCCCATCCCCTTAAGAGTCATCCCTAACAGAGCCTGCCCACTCCCCTATGACTTCCAATAACAAAAGAATAAAAAAGGTAACATTAAGAACTATCATAAAAATTGCAGCCACTATTTGTTAGCCAAAATGGGCAGCTATGGTCTCTGGTCAAATGCGCTGAGAATTTCCTGAGGAGCTTTCCCTCAAGACTTTGAATAGGTCTTTGCAATATCTATGCTCATTCTTCACCTTACCCTCTCACATTTAAAACCAAAGAAAACACGCAAGTCAAAACAGGCAAAATAAAAAAAAAAAGAAAAAAGGGGGGTGCTGGAGATTTTGGTGGCAGAGTCATAAGGGACAGTAAATCATCAAAACATGGATGAAGGGTGAGCAAGAACCAATTGCTAATTCACCAGAAACCTACCCTACAACAACTAAACATCACTTACTTATCCTTTAGAAAGTGACCTCTCTTTTTGTACACTACCTTCTCACCTAACTCTACACATTTCCTCATCTTTCAGCAGTTAATTCTCTCAAAAATGCAAAGAAAGGAAACTCATATCAAGCTCCAATCTAAGACGTCCTCATGTAAGATAAAAGAGGCGACATTCACAAAAAAAGGTTTTTTGTGCTATTAAAACTGAAAGCAACAAAACTTTACTAAGCCCAGTCATGAAGTTGACCTTTGACAAGAAACATGCGTGTGTCCCTGATACCTTGTTGCTTCTTTGATACCAAGGTTCTTCACATTTGTCGGACAGAAGGTACTGAGGGACAGTTTAGGGAGTGGAGAAGGTATAAGCAACTATGGAGTGACAATGGTACGGAACTGTCATTCTTTTTTTTTTTGTTTTTTTTAATGGTGGTGGTCCATGGTTCAGCAATAAGGGTTCAAGAAAGAGTGCATGTGAATACTCGTGACTTTCCTGGATCCTTAAAAAAAAAAAAAAAAAAGTCCTTTTCCAAAGATCCATGTGCCCGTTGGCAATTATCTTTTCATAAGACATGGTAAAAGTAAAAGTAAAAGAATCTGGAGCGATGAACATACTTTGCAGCCCTGCAACAAAAAATGGAGGAATGGTTATTTGAGAGGGTATGTACTAGTTAGCAGTGTATTTCTGCAGTCTGCGTATAAATAAATGAGGGAAATTAGACCTTACCTGTCAGTTTCATGTGCATGCAGAGCCAAAGAATTCTATTTTCCCATGTGCTCAAATGGCACGCTGACCTGCAAAAGAGACAGAAACAAGATTCAAAAGAAGAGTGAGCAGTTTAGATCCCTCTTTATCTCTCTTTTGCAAAGGCAGGCACACACAAAGCATGATTATTACAGAATGCTGAACCAGATAACATCCTATTGGGGGCAACATGACACAGATCCATAAACTCTGAGCCTGACTGTCAAGATATTGACTGTCACTCATACAAAACAACACTAGTTAACTCTAACTAACTTTTTCAATGTGACAACTCTGCTAGATGACTTCTATTACTTGCTGTACAAAAGTGTCATCTGAGAAAAAGTAGCTGTCCATAAAAGTCTTGCTGTTGATTTCTGCTTCAAAAGCGATATGCTGGATTCCAGTGTCAACACATCATAAGTACTTCTTTAATAAACCTTAGGTACTGCAATGTTTGCACAGTGTAATAGTCATGCAACAAATACTGCCTTTGTGAAGCTTGTATGATACACTTTTTCTATGCCAAAAAATAAATATTTTGTGATGCTGGTGTATTGGTTTAGATTTTACAGCAAAAGTTTTCCTATGATTTTTTTCACCATCTCATCTACTACACATAAATTGTGGGTGAAAGAAGGGGCCTGCGATAGTTTACAATTACCTATTTCACATTTCACACCAAATTACATCTTCCTGAAATTGAATATTTCAGTAAATACTGTAAACAATTGGAAAAAAAATGTTGTAGTTACTGTCAGTCCTTTGAGTCAGTTCACATCACCCACTTCTAAATTGAGCCAGTCTTTGTTAGCCTAACTTTACAGCTACAGTCAAATCATACCACTCAAAGATAACCTGCTGAAGAAGCAGGAGTTTACTTAAACATTTTTTGGATGTCCTGCTCAATGTAAAATGTTTCACTAATGGATCATTTCTTGAGGCATCCACTTTAACACACAACATTTGCATAAATTTTTTTTCATTAATGTATTTAAGTAAGTGCCACTTGGCTGACTGAAGGAGTCGTGTTTTCTCACCTGTGATGTGGAAATTCTCGACTGGTCATGACGAGCTGTGAGGTCAGAGGACGATACATTGGCAGGAGCCCCACGGTGGAGCCGCATGCTCACCTTCCTCTCCCTCTCTGCACGAGAAATTGCACGTGGTGACGTGTTCCCTGAAATTGGGAATAAAACTGTCAACTGACCACATCTGATACAGATAGCAAAAAGACAATGTATTGTCAGTGTAGCACTATGCTATTGTTAAAAGACAAATAGCAGAATTTGAGACCTAAGCAATTAAGCAGCACACTCACCAGACTGCTGAACCCGTGAAGCAGGGTTAGATATGGCCTGCTCTGGCCCATTCCTGACTCTGTTGGCTGCTCCTGGATTTGGACCTGGGGGTAGGCCCCTCGAAGCAGACCCCCTGGGGGCTCCTCCAATCCGCTCATCCCTCTCATCTACGGTTCTTCTCTCCCGATCCCCATCCTCAGCTGTCCGACTGGCACCCTAATAGATGAGATCAGCTAACTTAAAACTTTTTCTAGTAATAAAAAGTAGCTTGGCACTGAAACAAACATCAGTAGAGTAAATACCTCCTATAGAGATCATATAGATTAAAGAGCTAGTATGGAATTATTCCCATACAAATGCTGTTTAAATAATTTGCTTATGGTAAATGAGTAGTCTTGTTAGAGTATTCATAATCCAAAAACCTATGGAAAATGCTCACTGGCTGTTAGTTGAGAGAACCAGAGCAACGTTAACTTCATGGTTTGTTTACAACCCAGAACTCTATTAAACATAGTGCTGTTTTTTTTTTTTTTTTAGTGTACAATAATTTAAAAAGTGCTTGAGGCCACACTACTATGGTCTGAAACTGTAAAAAATAAATAAATAGCAGGGCTATCCATTTCATTACTGAATATCCAGGTCTTACATATATTAACGTTTATTGGGCGAGGCATGAGAGATAAAGAAGAAAATAAATTATCAAGTATAAATATAATTATCTGCTTATTAAGAGCAATTTTAGCTGACTAATACAAGAGGCTTCAACTGTGCTTCAGCATTTTGACACTTTGTTAACTTACAAATTTGAGCATGTTCCAATCAAAGACATAATCATAGGAGAAACCCTGACGGTGGAAAAGATTCCTGAAGAGCTGTCGTAGGTAAGAGTAGTCTGGCTTGTCATCAAAACGGAGTGAACGGCAAAAATTCAGGTACGTGGAGAATTCAGCTGTAGGAGAATAAATAAGCAGAACAAAACTTAGGTCAAACTCACAATATACACAGCAGTAATATATAGTTAACACAAAATCACTACATTAGTGTGGAGTTACGACTACAGAGGTTAAATACATTTGTTATTTCAGTTTTTAATTCCATAATGAGAACATCCAATACTGCAGCTGCAGACCTGTTGTTGCCCCAATAAAAATAGGCACCACAGACATTACTTACAGGGGTATCCTTTGCAAAGAACCTCAATGGGTGTGGACATTTTCTTCTCACTGATTCGTTCATACTTCTGTCTCTTGGTGGCGGCCTTGAGGCCCTGCCAGGGCAGGGACCCGAGGTTGAAGTACATGAGGACGTACCCAAGAGACTCTAGGTCATCACGTCTGGACTGTTCTGTGGACAGAAAGCGAGGGAGTGTATACAAGAGAGAAAGTTGGGGGCTGTCTACAGTGCCACAAAACATAACAAAACAAAAGTCATTTAAAATACTTTTAAGTCAATAGGACCAAAGAGGAGAATTCTCAGTTTTTGGATTTAAAGGGATGCTTCTAAATGGTCATCTTCAGGTTGGGATTGTGTCTGAAGTGGTCAAACTTATTTATTTTGCCCTGCATGAGTAAAGTTGGAAAAACTCAGATTAAGGTTTGCTACATATGTGAATTTCATCTTTTAATTATATATTCTTGGCTTACTGAAACCCATGTGTGGAAAATAATAGTTAAGTTACGTTTTTCCATGAGTGGATTTCAATGATTGCTCTAATCAGAAAATGAACAAAACAATGTTCTCACATTGCACTTCTTACTGAGACAACACCTTAAAGTTTGGTTCTTTAAATTCAAAGCAACTAATATCCCAAAAAGGTCAATTATATCTAACCAAAAACTTCTTGTTTGGGCTACAAATGCTCAACTAGTACACAGCATCGAGGTGGGTAGTTTTTTTTAACGGTAAGACCCATAATACCTTGCAAAATGTCCTAGAAAGCATTATACTGAAATGACAACACCAAAACAGGGCTGTTTTCCAACCCAGTAGGTATTTCCTTCTTCTTTCTCATGAGCCCTCACTTCCTTTATATGATCCGATAGGGTGTGTATAAACAAAAAGATGATGCCGAGGAGAAGGGGGAGAAGGGGAGATAATGAGGAAAAACAACCGTTTGTGGAGTTAGAAGTGGCAGCTTCCTGCCGGAAAAAAACGCAAATAAGAGCTCCAGAATTTAAAACTACAATAATATTTACAGACTTTTGTTGCATTCTGACGCAACACTTGAGCATGCTGAGTTGGGATTTGTTTGATTTAAAAAGATACCAACAAAAACAACTGTTGACTGGGAAAATCTGACATGTAGTATATTGATTACAATTTCAGGCTTGGAATGAATTTCATTTTGAAGGAGATGTCACCATAAGAGAGGGCCACCTATCACTGGGGCAACATCATTATTCTTATCAATACAACGAACTGTGACTTTTTCCAAATACCTTGTATGACACTAAGGTATGAGGTTGCATAGTTTGTTACATTCTCAATATTTATTGGTACAAAAATCAAAGAACCAGTTTCAAAAGTTCACATTTTATTTTCAACTCAGTTTTATTGGGAAAAGAGGCAAGATGGGCCTGTTGCAAAATAGAACTGGACTTGACTAGACTAAATGCATTGCATCTTGCTAAATTAAACAGACTGCTGTGGACACTTAAACTGCTCCACCAAGGCAGTAATGCAAAGAATGTAAACAATCATAATCCTGAAAACTGCAAAAGGGGCTTTCTAAAAAGCATCATCACATTGGACTGTGAGAGAACTGTCCGCGATCATGTGTGTGAATAACTAGATCATGGACCAGCAGCAGGTTGTCTAACGAGGATCTAATCTTATATTGTGCATAGCAAGTAACTAATCTGGTACGCAAATCAGGGTTGTGTTTATGCTCGAATAGAGCCTTACCAATTCCAAGATGTGTGTTGATGGAGGCATAGCGTGCCGTGCCAGTCAGGTTCTTGTTCTCCCTGTAAGGGATGTGCTGGTGTGTGCGGGCATCGCGGTACTTTTTGGCCAGACCAAAGTCGATGATGTACACCAGGTTACCCTTCTTGCCAAGCCCCATTAGGAAGTTGTCAGGCTTGACATCCCGATGGATGAAATTCTTGGAGTGAATGTACTCAATACGACTGATCTAAAAAAGATTCATGAGACAAAGAGTGACAAGACTGTCAGGGTCTGCAGCACAAATAATAAAAATACTTTGGTGCAGAGACAGGAAAACATTTGGAAGTGTCATGGTGACATGAATTCATGACCACACAGGGTCACATTATCAAATTCTACATGCTGTCAGAATAGCACTTTCCCTGTGTTGTTCACTTGTTAAGTTTTTGTCACCAATCAGTAGTAGGTACACACAATACATTAACACCATGAGCAAAGGAAGGCATAAAGGAGGATAAGGGAAGACAACAGGATACATGAACAAAGGGCCTTGAAATGTGATGACCCCAGTCTATAAGTGGCAAAGTCAAACATCAATATTAAAAAAAGGGACTGACACAACACTTTGCCTGCAGTTAGAGCAAAAAGGTATGAGGAGTTGTGCTTGAGAGAGCCAACTAGGAATAGAAATAGGAAATGTAATAACTAGGCCAGAGGAGACCAGAATTAAGTACACTGGATGCACAATTGTAGTGGAGACCAAAACCTCTACAGTTCTTAGAGAACCCTTAGGGGAATCATGTGCAATGTTTATATATAGTTTGTGCAAACAGTCAAGAACGTCATGCACATGACCTAGTGGGATCATAAATACAGTGTCTCTGAATTCCTTCACACAAACAGACTTATTTGATAGTGGGATCCTAAGTGAGGGGAGAAGCAAAACTACCCTTTTTCAAATCCCCCCACGTTGGGTTAACATAAAACTTTGTGTCATACCATCTGGTCTGCCAAAAGCAGGACAGTCTTTAAGCTGAACTTCCGGGAGCAAAAGTTGAAAAGGTCCTCCAGACTGGGACCAAGTAGCTCCATTACCATCACGTTGTAGTCTCCCTCTGCACCACACCACTTTATTGATGGAATGCCCACTAAAACACATAACACATACAAAGTTAGCATAAAAGCTAGTTTAACGCATTATTACTGCCACCTCTTTAATTGATAATATTTTCCATATGATATCTGGGTAAAACAACTCTTTCTGTTAACTTTGTAAATCTTATACATGATAATCTATCTCTTGAAAATGTCTTTTTAAGAGTCTTTTAAAAAATTCATTGTACATCTCTCCAGCTGGCTTTGAAAGGTTGTAATATCTATAATATTGCTAGGGACAAAAATTTCAAAAGGAATGCTTGAAAAATCTTGCCAAGTGTATCAAAGCTATATTCACTCCTTACCTCCTCCTTGCATCATCTTGTAGAACTTGCTTTCAATGTGTAGCTGTGGGTGTTTGGTCTTCACACATTCCAGCTTGATGGCTACCTCCTCACCAGTGGCAATGTTAGCACCTGAGGAAACACACAAAAATACCACCACAGTTTTAAGGCCTCATTCAGACCAACTCAGGGCGTTGCAGCCTAAACTCAAGTTCTCTCATTTTTGTGTGTGTAGGCTACCACTTTTCGAACAGTGGAGGGTTCTGAGAGAAACACAACAATCTTGTTGCAAAAAGTTGAATCAGTGTCGATTTTGGTACAACTCAATCTAACATTCTAGGAACAGACTGAACAGAACTGAACAACACTGCCATAAGGGAGTACAAAGACATTACTCTGCAGTTCCAAATGGGCTAGCACTGAAAAACCAATGCAAAAACCTGCAGTGACTGCCACAACGTCTGACATGGTCTAAGATGTTCCTGAGAGTCATACTGATTTTGTCATAGCAAGGACAATGAAGGATGAATATGAAAGAAAATCTGCTCAGGGGCCCAGATAAGGAAGAGAAATTAATAGAACATTAAGAGAGACTGCTCAGAAATATGTGCTAAGAACCTGAGCAGAGGAGAAACATAGAAAGTTGTGTGAGATGTGTAAAAAATAAATAAATAATAACCCCCTTAAAGTAAAATAAATAATAATAGAAAGAAAGTCAAGTGTGTGTTTACTTACCAAGGTAAATGTCGCCAAAGGAGCCACTCCCTATCTTTCGTCCAAGCCGATACTTGTTCCCCACTCTGAGCTCCATGGTTGCGAGTTATCACTGCCACCAATGAGCAAATAGAGATAATTAAAAAACAGTGAAGGGCACATGACACCATACTAGCTCATCCGTGTTGCACCTCTTTTCCTCATCACTACTTATAGGATGAGCTACAGTACAACTCAACTGGATATAACTCAGCTAGTTCCTTGACTTTGAGTGGTGGAATGAAGGATGATACTGTTAAGGGTCAGTCAGCTGCTCACATGATGATCTGTCAGTCAGAGACACACTAAACCCCACGTGTTTGTGTAAGAATGTTGCTTGAGCAGGGCTAGTTGATCAGCAAACAGCTGTCTAACCTCTAGAGATACACAACTAGGGTTGGGAGGTAGATGAGGTGAGATTGTTAAAATAAAGTTAGGAAAGAGAAAGAAATCCAGAAAAATGAGGGCTATGCATAAATGTAGTTTGACAGAATCCACTGCTGCATGAGCACTAAGAATTGGCCCACATGAAGTTAAATGAAGTGCATCTTCTGAACTGAACTGCACGTGATGCCAGAGCATGATCATCATTTATTTAATATTCTCTCTACCACGCTACAATGTGCAGCCACTGCAAAAGCAAGACTAACCTCTCAACTGTTTTGTACCAGCACTGCCAAGGAAGGGAAGGCATGTGCAGCTCCTGAGCACTGCATGGTTTTATCTGTGTCAAAACCCTCAATTCTGTTCAATGGACATCAGACAGCAAAGTGAATTTACCATCAACTGTAATAATAAAGAGTAAACATGACATCACCCACCAATTTGTGGACATCTCTTTTGAAAGCTTGAGTTTGCTTTTATGGCAGTCGCCATCTTGGTTTTTTGGGTGTCAAAAGTGACCATATTTGGACAAAAGGGTGGAGTAAGGGAGGATATGAATTGCTACCAATGACTGTGTGATACCTAGCAGATGGCTAGCAGCTGCTGTCACTAAAAGCAGAGACTGCTTTCATTATGCAAAACTTAAAGCCTTGATATAATAAAAACATAAGTTAAACAAAATAATTGCTGCAAAGTTATGATGAATGGGAAAATAAGTTATAGAGACCAAAACTGTGTTTTGTACAAGGTGGTAAATAATTTTTTCTCTGCTATTAAGTTAGATATTTTAGTATAAGGATCTCAGTTGGACAAAGCCAAGAAATTTGAGCCAGCTTCAAGTGGCCAGTTGAGGAACTGCAGATTTGCCACCTAGCACTGACTTAATTTTTAGCCACAGAAGCTATTGCTTGCCATCAGCACGCGCATCCTGCATAGAAATCTGCATTCTCACCAATTGTGTCAATATGTAAACAAAAGAAGTGCTATTTATAACTTGTTTTAATGTAGCACTTCTGAGTCTTCAAATAGCACTTCCACACATGCTCTATTGGTAATTTAATAAAGTAATATATGAAATAGAATATATCATCTTATGGATTTCTATCTCAACCCATATTTCCCATTTCCCATAGCAGCACAAATAGTAGAATCATATCACTCTGAGAAAAAGCAAACAGCAAACAAAGCATTCTCAATTAACCTCAGATTCTGGGAAATGCCAACTCAAGCAAGCAGAACAGTCATCAATTCTGCAGGACCAGTCCTCTGCATTCTGTCTGCTTCAACCCAGAGCTACTTTTATCACAACATAATTGTCCCAGAAGTTACTCTGCTTGATTGTAAGCAGAGAAATTCAGTAGAAAACCTGCTGACACTGGCTGTGTTGAAGTATTACTCTAACAGTGATGATCGCTTACATACTATCATCTTGGATCATCTGAGCCTACAACTTGCATTGGACCGTTCCACTCAAGAGAAAATGTCAACTGAAACAACACATTGAAACATATGCAGGCCTAGGCCCATAGACTTCCTTGTAAACCTTGCTGCAGACAGGACAGCCTGTTTTAGTGAATCTGATGAGGGCAGATAAATGCAGGTTAATAAATGGTTAGGTTTTATTAGACCAAGAGGGTGTCTCATTAGTTGTAGTCAGGGATGTGATTTAGGGAGCAACATTAATCACAAGGTTACACAGTAAATGCCATTGATTAATTACTTGGTACAGGAACGGTGACACACAATTTCAAAATGCACAGTTTCCATATGGTTTTCATTTGCATATACCCTTGGTGTTTACTCTTAAAAAGCAGAAGAAGCAAGACTTTGGTACTGAAAAGATATGTCTGGTGAAAACTTTGCAAAAATGCATCATTTGACATTTCAAAGATGGCCTGTGTGATTTGTAGCAAAGGGTATTAGCCTAGCTGCACCCTAAAATGCATGGTGGGTTGTTGTGATAGTAACAGTCTACAGGACAATTGATTGGTTTAAATACCACAGTTATTTTCACTGTCTATGGGAAGCCTTAGTGGCAGGATGTTAAAAGGATATGGTATACTTTGATTTAACCATCTGTATGTAATTGTAATCACCCGAATCATAAAAGTAAAACGATTTTGTATTTCTTAAGAAAACGTGTCTAGATCCACTTATGTAGGGAGCGCCCTATATGAAAGTATCAAAAATAAGTCCTGTTAGAACAAAATACAAGAGTCAGAGACCCAAGACGAGAAATTTCACTCACATTTAAGGGTAGAGCACTGCTGTGCTTTTCAGAGGCAGCTGTCACTCCTCAATCAGCTCTTGTGTTACAGACTCGATACTTAATACAAGTATTGCATTGACTTAAACTTGGAAAACAAAGAACAAATAGTTTAATCATTTGTTGTTGGTTTTTTTAATCGGTTATGGAAAATGTCAAGCTGGCTGCTTTTTCCTGGTTGCAATTTGATGAGTAAGTCGTACGTACGTGATTAACGCTACAAGGACTATATATTTGCTGTATTGCAATCTAATAAAATATTTCAAAATTCTACCAACCGATATTATGTTTGAAAACACCCATAAGGCTGTAAAATTTTCAGACGTTTTGGGTAGAAATATCAGCCGAAAGCAGTTAAGTTGAATTACTGTTAGCTGCTAAGGCTAAGAGTAAGCTAACGTTAGTAGAAATACGTAATGTTAAACGAAATTGTGATAGGTTATATATTGGACCATGAATATTTTTAAAAGTAAAGAAGCTGTGAGCGTATGTATATATACATGAAATAACACTTGGCTACATTTGTCTACTTAAAACCGCACCCATTTATTCACTAGACTAGCCTGTGTTGATAGCCATCCCTACAACTCGCCCCCTCCCCCTCTCCTTTAAGCCGTGAATACTATACTCTGATTCGGCCGAATCAGGTCCCTTTTCCCCCTTGATTTCTCTGGTTCCTCGACCCACCACTCACCCGATATTGGGTTCGTCCGAGAGCTGGTTCGGTGGAGGTTCTGATCCGATGGTTGTCAGTCGGACAGGAGCCTGGGTAGCGGAGGATGGGAGCGGATTCTGGTGGCTCTCATTCCCCCAGCTCTTAGGTCTGTCGTCGGTTGCACTCCCTGTTGGTAGTCCTTGCTCCAGCAGCACGAGCGGCCGTTCTCCACTCGAGTCTGTCTCCCCCTCTCGTTACTTAACAACGCGCCCGTTCACAGAACGTCGATGATGTCATTCTATGGATGTCAGGGCACGGTAGTTAAAGGAAAACAACGTCACACGTACTTCTTCCTCTAAATGTGACCAGTCTCTGATAATTTCCTTCAATTCTGTTCACTTATTTGAGTCACAGTGCTGTTTGAAAAGTGAATTCAGTCTATGATATGTCTGCCTTGTGTTTACAAACGAATATATCACGTCATAATGTCAGTAAATTCAATTGATATTTGTATTTTTCCTATGATCAATTAAGTTTATTTACTACTTGATACCTGCCATGTAAGGCAGGCAACAGTTTTCACTCGGTGGATGAGCATATCCGTGTTTAAAGTGGTCGGTCACATCGAGGGGTGACTGATATTCTACACATAGTAGATATGTACGGTGGGCTTGTCCTGGTTATCAACACATAGTCTTTTTACGACATAAATCTAAATCCTTTAGACCCCGGGCTTACATCCATGGGAAAAAAAAAGTGGTCGATAATAACGTTTTGGTGCAACCCTATATCCACTTAGAACAATGATACCCAAATGCTTCATCAGAGGAGGCAAATTATTTCATACAGTAAGCAGTGGCTTACTGTTGGATGACGTGTTTGTTAAATAGGATTGGTTTGTGGAGGGTAATGAGAGGGTGACAGATGGACATGCTGGCTTGTTTTTCTGCTGCCCTGTAATAAACAGCTCATAGGGTGATGTAATTGATGTAATTTCTTTGTAAAATTATCATTGTAAAAAGAACAAAATATTTCTATCATGGCCACCATACAATGTAGTACTTAACAGTTAGTGCTCAAATTTGCATTATGGGGTATTGGGAGTCACTTTGTAACTACTGTTTAAATAAGATTTTTAAAAATTTTATTAAGTAACTTCCAACTGCTTCGAACCTGCATCCAGAAACCTAAATTCACACACAAAATAAGTCACAAAAGTAAACACAAGGACGCATTTAGAAGCCAATACTTTCATCTTTATTAATCTTGTTCTCATTTGTTTAAATAAATTTTTCCTTTGTAAAATCTTATAACGAAAACACTGAACAGGAGTGTTAAAGCCTGTCTTAATTTAAAACGAATACACAACAACAGAACATTAAAAACGTACGGTAACTCTTACTCTGCATCTGTAAACAACCCTCCCACCCCTCCCTCCCACTCCACACAGTTTGATAAGATTTGGCATGTCCATTTTCTCAACGCATGTGCCTTCAGCTCTTTGTGTCATTAAAATGTTCTTTTTTTTATTATTATTGCAGGTCGGACAATAAAAAAAACACAAGTCTGCTAAAAAACAAACAAAAAAACAAACCCAAACTTCAAATAAGAGGAAAAAAAGCATTAGTGCCAAAATTTCTTAACACACAGTCAGCAGTATACCGAATGCACTCAAAACATTTTTGTATAGACCTTCTGTATAGTAAGCAGCCTTGCCCACATTTTGACAGGCAGTAACAATCACACACACATTATCCTCACATTCACACAAACACACAACAACTGTGGTGGTTTAATTTACTTGGTCTCAATCTCACTCATACTCATGTCCATATAGTGTGTATGATACTGCGCACAGTATAGACACATGGAGAAATGCAACATAGCCTCAAACTGCCAGCAATTTAACATTTATCACTGCAACAGTAACAAACATGTTCAAGAGAGAATAACAGAGAAAGAGTGCGTGAGATACAACAGTAGGAGGTCAGCATTTTGAAAACAGAACAATGACATTTTTCAATATTTTCACTGTTCAAAAATTAAAACCATACATACAAACAAAAAAAACTAACTTAACATACACAGTAAGATACAGTTCTGTTCTCGATCAGAGCTGTTTGCATGTGTATTCGGCCCCCGTTTTTAAGGGGACTTGAATACAAACTGCACTTAAACCTCACATCATGTAGTAGTTTTAAGTTCTCTTATACGATGAAGGTAATGCTGTTTACAGTGCCCATCTGTCTGAAGGCTTGTCTGTATTTGGTGTGTGCATGTGTATGTAAATCTGTTGAAAAGTCCCCTATTTACTAAGCACATTGCAATCCAGTCAAGTCTTTCAGACCAACTGACTTTTCATTCTAATTCAGGTTTCAAGTCTAAGCAGTTGAAATCTTCATCTGTGGAAAAAGGCTGTATACACATCTAACAGTCCCTGCATTTGTTTAGATAATAGCTTAAGTCTGGCCACGAGAATGTGTGTAAGCATGTCTCACATTTCTGCTTTGTGTGTGCACATTTAATGCATACAATGTACAAGTATGCATGAGTGTAAATGTGTGTTACATTAATATGCATACCATGTAAATGTGTTTGTGTGTGTATGCGTGTGTGCTATATTAAGTATATATGTATCCCAGTGTATGTTGTATCAGTTTGTCCAAACCTGCTCATATAAATGAAGGGAGCTTATCAGATTGAATCAGCTCCTCCCCCCAATAGGTCGCCAGGCAACAATGCTGCCGGGCTGTCCATTTGGTGCCTTTCCTCCATTTGTGGTGCCCCCCACAGGCTGCTGCTGGGGTATCCTGTAGTCATGCCACCCCAGAGCCCAGACCTCCCAGACTCTACTCCACCAACACCTCCCGCCTCCCCTGCACCGTTGGTACTCCATTGGGAAAATATCCCCAGCCCGGGTCCTTGGCCTGCCGAGGTTTCTGAAGAACTGCCTGTACCATCGAGACTCTGCCAGGCAGAGCCAGAGGGCCTCACACTACCTAGAACTGCTGCTCCACTATCTGCTCCTCCACTGCCATTTCCATTTCCACTGGAAGTTGTGCCCGCTGGTGCCCGCTCATTCCCAGGGGAGCTACCTCCACTGGTGGCCACAGCCGTGCCTGTTCCAGATGAACCCTGCGTCCCACCAGTGGCCGCCCCTCCTGAACTGGCTCCCTCTGCCCCTCCTGCCTGGGAATGTGCAAAATAGCGAGCGACTTCTTCCTCACTCACAAACTCCGCCAGAATCGTGGTGTTGCCCAGAACACACCTGAGAAGGGGTTATAAGACAAGGCTCTTTAGATCAACAGAAGTATGTTTGTTAATTATGAGTGCATTAGTGAGGTTATGGGTTAACTTACATATGCAGTGCACTCTGGGCCTTGGCTGCTTCCTGCCGGCTACTGTAGCGAATCAGAGCACTGCCCTGGGTGAGGCCGAGATGGAAAGTCAGCAGGGGGCCATGCTGCATGCAGATAGTCCTCAGCGTGGAGCCATCAATCTACAGAGAAGGAAGTATAAAAGGCAAGAGTTAAAGTATGTGTGTGTGTGTGTGTCAATGCTACAATAATGGTCCGCAATCTTATGTCATTAATTATTAGGCCAGAGACAGGACAGAAACCCTGGGAGGTTATACATCAGTGGTTATGTGTGTATGAGGAACCATGTATTATTAAGTTACGTAGTAAGACCTTACACCTTTCTTTGTTTTATAACTCTGTGACACTGATAGTAGAATAACAAAGTTGTGCAAGCCTTTGCACAAGAGCACTGAGGGAAGCAAAATGGATTTAAAAAAAAAAGACTAAAGGCAAAAAGTTTGACTTCCAGCTAACATTTTAAATCTTATGTTTTTTCCTGGGCAGTGTCATGCCAGTGTCTTTTGAGTAAACCCTAACTGATTGAATGGCTCATCCAACCTCACAATCCAATTACAGCTAGGTCATGTATCATTCTGTCTAATTTGCATAAGACAGAGCTGAAAGGGAATACAGATAAATGAGCATAACCATTTAATGCTTTTGAAGTCATACCTGACAATTTGTCTGGGCATCAGTTTTACTGTACAACTGTGACTATTTCTGCTTTGGGTAGTGAGAAATCTTAAAATTCCATATTACTCACACAGCTTTCCCCCATCACATCTGTTCCTTGTCTCTGTACACTAACTTTATGGACGGCATAATTGTTGTTGGTAGCACAGTTAATATTTAAAATCTGAAAATTGTCCATTTAGTTAATAATTCACTTTAAATAGTTTTACATGTTTTAGAAATTGTTACTCCGTTGTTTTCTCGCTCCTTACCTGTGGGGTCAGGTTGCTCAGCAGCAACCAGCAGCTGCCTCTGGAGGCAACACCATCGCTCCAAGCTGAGCCTACAAAGAAAAAGTACAGAGAGAAGAGACAGAGAAGATGAGGATGAAACAGAGAATGCCATACTTGATGACATAAATTAGGATTGTACCTTGAATTATCAAGATAACAAAAGACTTTTATCATGGTTGGTTTAATGATACTATGGCAAGACCTAAGTCACCCTGTAAATGTCAACATTTTTCTCTGTGTGATATACGGCTGTCATTAATTGACAATGGGTTATAAAAAAAATTCATTATAAACAGCACCTGGCCCAAATCTTGACTCTTGATTAATCCCACCCCCTCCCCAGCTCCGTGCCAACCGTGGGGCTCCACTACCCCATGGGGAGGGCGAGCCCTGCTTCTGATTGGTTAAGCCAGGTGGGGGGCGTGGCAGCTGTGAGCTGTTGCGATTGGTCTTCCACAACTTGTTTTGTCCGATGGGCTCAGGAGGCCAGCTGGGCTTGTACTCTGAGTACTTTGCTAAAGAGGAAATGGAGTAGTGGAAGAAAGAGGGAGAAAAGTTTTGAGAAACAAACCACAGAAATAGGAGTGGACAGAACACAGTGCAAATACTATGGCATTTTGTAGAAAAGGCCTGACTTTGACACCAAGTTACTAAACACAATTATATCAACAGAAACAAAGAAATGAAAAACAACTACTGAAATAACGAGATTAAAAGAAATTTACTAGTCATATGTAATTGAAATAAAAAAATCGGATAATCAGACAAAAAAAATCAAATACCTGTGCTGTGTGCATTGCTAAGGGGACTGTCAGAGGCACTGTAGGGCCAGGCACCAGGTGAAGGCAGCGAGGTGTTTAGGGTGGGGTTTGGCCCTGCAAAACATTATTATTATGTCATTTTAAAGGAAACACATCCTGTAATGAACAAGATATGCCAACTGTACCATAGCTGGACTAGAGATATAATCTACTAAGAACTGGGAATTGAATTTTCTGATTCGTTTCAAAGAGAAATCTGGACCAAACACACAGTTTTTACCATGAGGTGTCACATGTGAATGAACCAAATCCTGAGTGGAACATTATAAAAGTTTACAAATGAAAACTACAATCAGGCAACTGTCTGCTACACATCATTT
>JAPZDV010000009.1:17005669-17037222 GCA_029814665.1 Acanthurus lineatus | reverse complement strand
GATACCTGCAGACTGATGGCTTTACGCTGTATTAACTTGAAAATTCATTCACCTATATATATATATATATATATATATATATATATATATATAGGTGATGATATTTATATGATATAGGTATTATTAAGTTCAAACTGCAAAAATTCATTCACCTGGCAATGCTTGGTAACTTGGATTAGCACCCAATTAGGGGCCAGGTTTAGTACACTCAGTGCACTGTGGCCGTAAGTTCATCTAGTGAAAATGTCCAGATTTTTTTCCTCATCCACCAACTGTTTTGTTGACAAATTTCAGTTTAACAAGAATCTCCTTTGTTTGACTACCACTGTTAGTAAATTTATGGCATTGGAGCATGTTGCTACAACTAAGGTTAAATGACTCAGGAAAAAAAAATGGCTGCACTAAGATCCACTACATAACTATGTAAACATTAACTATATAAATGTGTTTTTTACAATGTTGAGTTTGTGAAAGAAAGGCATCAAAATACTAAACACATTGTTGTGAGGGACCCTGTAATCAAATTTGAACAATCAAAGGATTTTTAAATTTCTATGTGATATTTTAAATTCCAATGCTAAAACAGATAGCTCTACTCATCAAAATATTTGGCAAATATAAATACCTATGTTGTCTCGCAGTAACTGGTGGTCAGAGTCGTTAAGGCTCGGGGGTCCTGGGGAGCCAAGAACACTACCAGGGGTCATGTAGGGGTCAGACTCTGGGTCTCCACTATTCTGGATTCCCTTCCAGGGCACACCAGGCTGAAACTCTGCTTGATTGAAAGGATATCCCTTGTAACTATCACTATGTTTCAAACATTAAAACACCATAACCAAAATGCTGTGATTGCTGCTGCAATTATTTTTGTGGATTTGGGACTTCTCTGATTTTATATTTTCTAATTATACATATCAGATAACTGTATAAATGAGAGCAATGAATATATATTTAAGGTTTTTTTTCTTTATTTTGGGTTAAGTGCCTACAGCACTGAGTCTGTATGTATGCTCACACATTAACATTGAAAGGGTTGATACGTCTACGGTTCTGTAGCTCTGTGATGCCTTGTAACAGAGAGAGAGGGACACTCACCTGGAGGCCAGCTGGATGTGGCAGGTTTGTTCCCCATTTTACTACCTGGGGTCCGGTGCCAGTTGTCTGAAGAGCCTTGAGGGGGCATCACCAAACCATCACTGCCCAGCATTTCATAGTGGGAGTAAGGGGATCCTCCCCTCACCTTTATAGCACTGGGTAAAGGGCCTATTGAGCAGCATATTAAAAGCAAAATAAGGTCAAACAGATGGACAGGAGTATGTCTGATATATCACATTGATTCGCAGCGGGTAATTGAGATACACTGTGAAAGAAGGTGATTACCAACACCAGATGTTGAAAACCAGATTGACAACAGCCTGGCAGGTGTGCTTTCCCAAAGTGTCAATGTTGCCCATACAAACCATCTGTTAACCCACCATTTTTGTGAAGGGTTGTGTCTGGAGGAGATGGAGCTGGGGAATGTCCCTCCATCATCCATTTGAAGCGAGACTGCTGTCCTCCTGTGTCCTTCATCCCCCCCATCATTGGACTGAGCTCCAGTGCCGACAGATTACCACCTGCAGCAAGCCCTAACATGAGGAAAGACACCAACAGTTAGAGAAACACTACATTTGACTAATATTCAGTTCAAAACAGTCTTTGGCTGTGCCAGCAAGTGTGTTTGTTCAGTATCATTTGGACTGCACAAAGTACTAAGGGGGGCTATTTTATAAGGAGGATCGTTGTTTTAGCAATGATGATTACACAGATAACCTGTGTATGTGTAGTTAAATCTAGATTGATGTAACTTAATGGTTTAATGTAGGCTCAACTGCACAGATTAGTGACAGGACACATAGATTACTGCAGGTGGACAGGGCCGTTGGCTATTACTGCAGGGCAGGGTTTTTCAATGCAAGGCCCCCCAAATAACATTATCTTACAGTCATGGCTCTCCTTTAGCAAGATATCTTTAGAATCTGAAACTGAAAAAAAAAATGATTTGCTGATCTCATGTTCACTAAGGTATCATTCTACAATGCAATTTTGGAAGTCTAACAAATTTAAAATAAATAATAAGAATATTAAATAAATAAGGAGCTAAAAGTGAACACAAAACTTAACCCCCTCCTTACCAGTACTATTTAGTTACCCATTTGGCTGACTTCATTGCACCTAAGGAACATATATTTTTCCTTGGACTCACCAGAGTACATCCCTTGTGTTTTGGCATGAAGGTCTGATAAGGGTCCCCCCATTCCGGGATGTGAAAGAGGGTCTACCATGGGCTGTTTGGTTAGACCTCCTCCCAGATGTGAGGGAGAAAGTTTGGAGCCCCCTCCTCCTGGTGCTCCTCCAACTCCACCCTGCTGATGCTGTCTCTGCTGCTGCAGAATAGCCATAATCCTTGCCAGCTGAGAGGGACAAGATTCAAGAAAATAAATTAAACTGAAATACAGTTAACTGTATTAACTGTATAAACTCTGAACACCATTTAACCAACACATTATGTTTTACAAGCTATAGTTTACATGACTGAGGTAAAGTAAAGTCACATCAAGCAAGTGCCAAAGGGTTTAAAAGACTTGATCATGAACTATGTACAATCTTAATATTAGGGTGGGTAAATTTGATCTAAAACTCAATTTATGACCCCAGTGAAAAATTTGTGTTTAGTAATAAACTACTTAGTATATCTTGTAATGTGATTGAAACTGTTTTTGCAGCAGAAAAAGACAAATTATGGTAATGATCAAAGTCCTGACAACACTGCATGGTAAGGTTGAGAACAGAAGTCTATTTGTGAGACTATAGCTGCACTCGTATATGCATATGTTTATAGAAAGAAAAGAGGGTTGCACTCAGGAATCATTTTATGAGTTCATTCAGTCACCTGGCTGTTATTACACAAATCATTGTCAGCCATTTGGCTCATCAGTGTGTACTAATGCATGGCAACAATCACTGCCCAAAAGGTACCATATAAGGGTATCTGCTTACCGTAACTTCACCTAGAGCAGAATTACATGGTTGAAAGCTTAGCATCATCATCATCAATCACTGTGACTCAGAATGAAAGATACATTTCATGTGAGGTCAATCAATTAGTCTGACATTGTCTGATTTCCTACTGTTTATTTACCAGTTCAAACCAATAGGTTTTGAACTGAGGAAGAAAAGGTACAACAATAGGTTTGAACTGGCAACAAACGATGCTGTATCAAACAACATGACCTTTATAACATCCAAAAGCCGCATATAATCTCTTAACCAACTGATGTACAAACTCATAAAATGACAAAGTCCTGAGTGTGACCTTTTCTTATGACCATGAATATGACCATGCTCACTTGCTGTGGGTCTGGCTGCTGCCTGAGAGGCTGAGGCTGAGGGAACTTCCTCTGGTTCTGCAGAAGCTGCTGCTGCTGTTGCTGTTGTTGTAACAGGAGCTGACAAGCCTGTGTGTTGGTCGATAAAAACAGTCAAAGATGGAGGAAAACAAAGAAAATATAGGCCAGCATTTCTATTAATACAGCAGGAGTACATTACTGGGTGAGTTTATTGCAATTCACAACTTATTTTGCAACCTGCTAATACAGAGTTATGCAAAATCAGATGAAACAGAGGAAGACAAAATGTTTATTTCAGTGTGATGAATGAATATGTCAACCTTTAGCATTTAGACACATACCAGATGGAACTGCTGCATGTGAGGGTAAATGTTGCTGAGCACTGCTAGCTGCTGTGGGGAAATCTGAGGAGGGAACACTCCTCCACCAACACCCCCTACTCCTCCAACACTTCCAACACCACCAACACCTCCTACTCCTCCAACTACTCCACCCACACTGCCACCAGGAGAGGGCATCTGCTTCAGCATAGGACCCGGCACCTGCATGTCACAGAAATTTCTTTATATGTCCCTGCTGGTGGAGCAACATGAGAAACACTGACACTGCATTTATCAAGCTCCATTAATTCCAAATATATGAATGACAAAACAAATTAAAATTCATATTATCACGAAAATCCTTGGACACCCTGAAATCTTAGCAACAGGTGTGCCAGATCAAAAACTACTGAATAGGAAGAATCTAATTTTGAACATCTACTTCTTACAAATCCACACCTAATCAAGTCAAGAAACTTCACAGTACAACAAGTATGAGACTGTATTAGTGTCTAAGGCACATGAATTATGGAAGTGACAATTAGACCATGTAACAAGGTACCTGAAAAATAGGGGGCTTAAAATATTCAATTAAAGAGTGACTATTCAGTACACATGAAATAAAGTTTGACATTATTTAATTATGTCTAAACATGGTGTTATGACTTCTTAAAAACTAAACACTATTATTTATTGCCAGATCACAAGGCAATCAAGCCAAATCAATCCACTTAAAACTTTGCAAGCCTAGCAAACAATTTGTTCGAGTTAACATAACAGGTATAGCAATATCAATGTGCGTTTACTGCATTTAGCTCACTATTTATGATGTGCAGTGTCAGCACCATAAGCAACATTCAGTTAGTGCTGAAAATCACTCTACCAACTAAAAAGACTCAATCTTTTCCGAAATACAACATTTATGATTACTAATAACACAAGAGACAACAGCCAACAGACCTGAGCAGACAGGAACTGATGAGGCACTTGAGCACGTAACCCCTGGGAGGGGTTCATTGGATGCATGCCAGGCTGGTGCATCCCACGAGGTGGAGGCATCCCTCCACCACTGCCAACAAACACTCCATGGCTACCCATCTGGAAGACAATGGAAATCATACAACATAAGAAGAATATCTGTGGTAAAGTCTTCACTTTAAAGTAGTTTTATACCCAAGATAGCACAACCCACACCTGACAAATACTTTAAAACCATCGCAACAGATATTGATCACAGCTAAAATAATAATTTAAGTTGAAATAATACAAAAGAATAGTTTACTTTGAGAATGAAAGGTCTGTGTATGTAGCACTGTAAACACACTCATACCTTTTCACCATAGGGTCCAATATCAACAGGACCCATGTCTTTGGAACTAGATATGCGGTAACCTCCTCCACCTCTTCCACCCCTTCGCATCTCTCCATTATAGTCAGCCATTCCTCTCTTGTCTCCTTCCATCTTTTTGTCAACACTGGGGTCATCACCCTGAGAAAAACAGTAATTTAGTGGCCTCACATTTGTTTATACGACAGTAACACTTGATAGGCTGTGATAATCCATTATCAAAAACACATAATTTTTTACTGAGTTATTTATTTATCTTGAAGGAATGATAGTTTCTTGTAAAAAACATCTTACCAGTAGACCCATGTTTGAAAACTGGCGTGACACTGGGTTCATCCAACTGTCCCCTCCTCCACTCTTTAGGAAAGAAATTTAGACATTTTTCATCAAAAAAAGAAAAAGAAAAAGGGAATTAGAAAAGTGCAAATGTCATAATATATTACTGTTACTGGCTTTGTTCATATTAAATTAATTTAGATGGGTAAACTTGTATGGTTGTCCTAGAACCCTTTTTTCCTACCTTGACATTGCCTCTCTTTCCTCCATGAGTCTGACCCCAGCCTCCTGACGTGAAGGAGGAGCTGCTTCCCTGAGAGCCAGTGCTGTTCCAGACCCCTCCACCACCATCATCTTCTTCATCCCAGCTGGGGTGACGGGAGGCTGCGACAGAGCCCTCTCCTTTCCCGCCCCAGCTTTCCATTGACTTGGTGCCTGCATTTAAATCAAAGCAGATGGTTACAATAATGTCCCAAGTCATTTCTATAGATTTCCTATTTAAAAAATGCTGAACCTCATCCAAATTCAACGTTGTGTATTATTACTAAGTATGAGATTCAGAATCATGCCTCACATTGATACAAAGATCACAACTTAGAACTTGGAAATTGTAATATTTTGAATTACGCACATTTTTCATATTCTTACCAGGTTTACCAGGATTCGGTGAAGGGTTTCCCCAGCCAGGGGTTTTGCTGGGCTCATCTGGATCACCCCAACCTGTTGCTGCATCTGACGCCTGGCCCCAAGCAGCCGTACCATTATCTACAGATTGTGCACCACCTCTCCACATGCCTGGACCTGAAGATTGATGAAAGCGAACACAACCGTTAGAATATTCCCCCCAAAAATAGTCAGGTTAAATGTGAAATTCTGGTGGCAAGAGTCAAAAAGGTGTCAATGAATCTAACAACAACTATTTTAGTGTTCTGCTGCAGCAGATCCTGATATTTGCAATCTAGGACACAAAATAAACTTTTAATTGCAACATTGCTTCCTTCTACTTATATAAACTAATGGCATGGTAAAAAAAACAAAAACAAAAACAAAAACAAAATTGAAATATTTTAGGAACACTTTTAATTCTGAGGATCTATCTGCTTTGATTGTAGCTTCTAAAATACACACTTTTTAATAACATCTTCTTCTTACCAACTGCAGCATTGCCAGGGTTTGAGTCCCTGCTGTGCTGCATCCCCTGCTGCCTTCTAGGTGGTTGTTGCTGCATGGGTGGTGGGGCCTGGTGACTGTGGCTTTGGTCGGGCATAGCACTGTTTTTGTCCCACAAATTCACATTCTTGCTGTTGTAACAGGTTGGGTCTCCCCAGGCTGAAGTGCCATCATCGATTTCCATTTTGCGACTGATGGACTGAGGGGAGGGTTCCTCCCATCCACTGGGCTCCAGAGCATCACCCCCAACACCAGAAATTTGGGGGATCGGGCCGGAGGTCCAGCCTGAACTTTGGTTCTGATTCTTGGATGGTGGACCTCCACCTCCAACATTGGACCGGCTGTTCCACCCTCCTTGCATGGGACCTCCTTGTGGCTGTTGGCCCTGTGATTGGTGCTGCTGTTGATTTGGGGCTTTCATTGGTGCCACTTGGCTGTTTGGTATCTGTGCTGCTGTGTGGGGCTTGGCACTCCCCCAGTCCTGGTGCGATTTACCTCCACCCATATCTCCTCCTCCCCATCCTCCTTGCTGAGATCCTCCTTCTTCTAAATTACCCCAGGAGGATCCTTCATCAGAGTTGCTTCCGACTCTACTTTGCCCATCACCACTGCCACATCCAGGTGTAGAGTCTCTCTGTCCCCAGTCTCCTCCCCAGCCACCTGCTTCCCCTCTTTCAGACCCCTTCCATCCTCCTGTCCTACCAAGTTTATCCTCCGGACTATCTGTCCACCCACTACCCTGTTCTCCAAAGTCTCTCCAGTTCCCTCCTCTACCTCTGCGATCCCCCCACTGCTGTTCTTCAGTCCCCCATCCTTTGCCCTGCTTTTCTGGTGGGAGATCACCCCAGCCTCCAGCTGTCTTTCCCTGGCTGACATCCATATCTTCTTCTGGTGTTCCTGGCTTCCTTATAGTGCTACCAGGTATGTGAGAACCACAAGTGGACTGTGTAGCACCACCATCCCAGCCATCATTCACAGTAGCAGGACCAGAGTTCAGGCCGGTTGTTGGACTACCAGCAGACAGATTGTTAGTTATTGAACTGGGGTTAGAAGGGTACCCAGGGCTGCGACTAGTGGTAGTGTTCATGGTTGCTGATGAAAATGCAGAGGATGATGAAGTGCTTCTTTCATTTCTATTTCCTACTCCTCTTGTGGTGTCCAGGTCCCAGGCCACGTTCTGTCGAATCTGGGTTTGCCCCCAGCCTGTGTTAGACAGAACCCTGGGGTCCAGGTCAGATCGACTGAGCATGCTGAGTAAGGCCACTTCAGCATTGGAGGTCTTAAGGGAATTCTGGTGTGCAGATGAAGCTCCCTCTCGCTTTTGTCCACTATTACTCCCTCCTCCACCACTTCCAGCAATTGATCCACCTCCACTAGAGGATGAGGGTCCTCCACCTCCTGCTCCTCCACCCTGCCCACCCCACTCCCCAACTGCACTGTCCCCACTTTCCATCCCTTTCTGATTGTCCCAAGCTTTTGTCATAGTTGCAAACTTTGGTGAGGCAGAGTCCTGCAAAACACTGCCACCAATACCTACACTGCCTCCACTACTGCTGCTGTTGCTGCTGCTCCCATCTCCTCCTCTCCCACCTCTAACTAATGAGTTGCTCAAACTTGCACCGCCCACTGTCCCACCCCACTCGGATTCTGAACTGCCTCCTCCCCATGCTCCCTGAGATACTACTGGGGTATTTGAGCCACCATCATTACCCCTGCCCCACCCTGCCTTGTCGCCCTGGCTACCAAAGCCCCAAACACTCCCTTCAGGCCCCTGGGCTACATTCCCTCCTCCACCCCATCCATCTGCCTGTGAGGCACCTGCACTGAGGTCAGATGACAATGGAGGCATGGATCTCCAAGAAGAAGAGGCAGCAGATGAGGAAGTGGAAGAGCCAGAAAGATTGCCACTCCCTTCTCCCTCAACATCAGCAAGCCCACAGTCCCTCTCCTCACCACCTTCTTGATTTGGTCCTCCTCCCCCACCTGAACTCATCTCTGGCCCTAGGCTTCCCAAGTGCTGCTGCTGTTCTCCACTCTTAGCTACCACAGCTGCCTCAGTGTGCTGCTCATGGAGTCCAGTTTGATTCACAGATGAAAGTGAGTGAGTGGTAATGAGGGTGGTGCTGGCAGAGAATGAGGAAGCTGAAGTAATGGACGAATGCAGTGGAAGGCCTTCACTAGCCGAAGTTGGTGTCCCATCCTGCACCAGGGCAGGCCAGGCAGAGGGGTTCACGTTGGGATTGAAATTGGCACCAGGGACACTACTGCTGCCACTGACAGGACTCTCCTGAGGCTCAGGAAGAAGATGGGAAACTTTGGAATTGTAAAATGCTGCTGATCCTAGCCCTTCCTCCACCTGAGAGGAGGTGGAAGAGCCCCACACACCACCACTTGACTGAACACATTCATTAAGCGAGGAAGAGGAGGAAAGAGGAGAAGAACGAGGTGAAGAAGGATTGTCCATGTTCCCTGCTCCTCCTCCTACCACTCCTCCTTTCTGCTGGATGTTTCTCTCACTCCATGAGGCACTACTGTTGTTGTTGTTACTGGGGCAGTCTTGCTCCTGCACCCCTTCGCCAGCCCCATCAGCACTCAATTTGGCCCCACCTAGGATGCTAGGCCAATCGCCCAAGTCAGTCCCATCCACAATCACCTTCCCGCAGCCCTGAGAAGAGGACGGGCTGCCAGAGCCTGCCCCCCATGTGGAATTTGCATAAGTTGAAGTAGTAGTAGTAGAAGATGACAGAGCAGCGACACATGAGGATGAGGAGGAGTTGGGGGGTGAAGCAGAGGATGAACCCGGGTCGGAATCTATAAGGAAAAAATTAAGATGATCTTTTAATTGACAATTTAAAAATTACCAACAGTAATGACTTGCAGAACTAACCAAAAGGTAATTCCATCACAAGTGATTGTTGGTTAATTCAGTGAGCCTATGATAGTGTTGGAATGTGCAACTTTACAACAGCAATTTCAGTGATCTTTTGTATCATTATGTTAACTGGTTGGATCGATTTTGTTACTCTTTAATGGCCACTGGGTTAACTGTAAATGCAAAGCATTGTTTTTGAGCAGAAGCAAGCTGCTTGACAGTTGTGACTTTAAGAAATAAGACCAATACTTTAAGTGGCACTGAAGGGACTACGTATCAAACACACATCAAAATCTTTTAATTTTTTATAAACCCACCTGTGCCTCCAGTTGTGTTTGCATTGGGGTTATCTGCTCCCTGTAAGGACAGAGGTGGGGTGGCTACCCAGCCACTGCCTCCTCCAACCCCTCCTGCACCCCCTTCCCCTCCTCCTCCCCCCAGCAGCATGGAGGACAGCGGTGGCTGGCCCCTCTTCAGTAGCACTTTATGGTCCTGCTGGCAGCGAAATCTTGGTGGAACCTCTCTGGACATGTATCGCTGCTGCTGGGAGGTCTGGCTTCCAGAGGGGGAGGAGGAGGGCTGTCCGTTGGCCACAGCAGTCCGCTGCTTTGCATTGTTCCCGCCACCAGGAGGAACCTGTGCAGAAACCCCGGCTGCACCAGGATTGGGGGATGGAGGGGCAATAGGGCCAGGGCTTGGGGACACTGAGTCTGGGGTGGTGAGTGGCTGGGAACAGGAGGACTTGGCTGATTCTGGCACTGAAACACACAAATAATAGAGGTTGTGAATCACTGATAGGACTACAACAAAAAGATAGAGAGGGACATTAGGGCTATTTTACTCAGTAGATATGGTTACTCTAAAGCCAACAGTTAGAGACAAGTTTTAAATATATGTAAAGTATGAGCATTCATGTGCATAGTCCTAAGCATTAATTCCTCTGACAATAGCTTTAAGTCGTTAAGAAAACAGGGTAATGCAGATTAAAGCACATTTAATAGTGAGACATTGACCACACACCAATAACATTATTATGTAAAATAGTACGTGATAAAGGGAGAGAAGTGTGATAACATAAAAAACATACCTTTGATTTTCTGGTCTGGCACCTAAAACAGAGAGAATACGTGAGTCACAGCAGAAGAGAATCTGCTGATGGCCAATTTTTTTTTTAAAAAAAAGGCTAAAAGGAAAAGGTTTTATTTTAAGTCACTACCTCGTGCATTCATGTACCCAAAAGCGTAATCTTACCAATTTAACCAATTCAACAAAAACAGTCTAACCAGGCAAGTGGTAATGAAATGTAAGAGGGGAATATCACACAGATTCCTTGAGAAACATGTAGACTTAGTCAGCTGTGAATTATTGTAGACATTTTTACCTTCTGAGAGGTCTCCCTTTTCTTTTTATCTTCTTTCTTTTTTTTCTTGTCTTCCATGAACTACTGTTCCCTTTCCTGATTCTCCTGTCTGTAAAGAGAAATGTACACTTTTAATTATTTATGGTGCACTGCAAGCCATACTAAAGGTAATACAATCCACACAAAAGTTTACTTTTTACTTGTACACATACAAACTTTGTCTCAAAAATGATTTTTTAAAAAATAATAATCAGATCAGAGGGCATCAGAGGTATTCTCTTTCACAATCAATGTTGTAAGGACTGTAACGTTAACCATAGATAGACAGCTTGACAACAGTACCTGGTAGCCTAGCTTCTCACTGCATAATTCATTAACCAACAAACGATTGCTATTCCAACCAACAGCAAACACAAGTAGAAGCCAAACAAACAAGTAACTTAATGTGACTAAAACATATAAGAAAAAGTCACGTTATTTTGAATTGCAACGGTAATGGCTGAATGATCCACCGAATACTAACTAATAAGTACACTAATAAGTAAAAGACGGGATCAGTTTAGTGTCATGAAAGCACCCAAAAGTCTCTCACCTGCCAGAAATAAACATGAGATATATCATTTTAAAAAAAAAAACCTCAAGACTCAAGTCGCGTGCGCCCGTCTTTGAGTAAGGATACACATAAGAAAGGGTTGAGAAAACACTGCTATATGTGGACAAGTAAATGGATTTCAAATGCCAGTGAGCTGAAAATACGGCTGGGCCCAGTGTTTCTGTTGGCTAAGCTGCTCATAATTAGCCTCATGTCACACAGCGCTAATATCGTCTAACCGAACAACTTATGTTTTAAACCCTTCTCTGTAGCCTGCATAAATGTACCATATGACATTATCATTAATGACCACTGTATGAAACACCTACAATGCATGCGTCTGCAGTGGCGTAAGGGGACAACAAACTGGACTTCATGTAAATAACAGGCCAGTAAAGATTAGCTGTGCAGCTACTTGGGACCACCAGACGAGCTACAGTCGGGTGAGCAACTGGCTTATGGAAGTCGACTTTAAAGCAGCTGGTGGGCACTGTGCCATGACCTGAGGAGCCGGGGGCTCGTGGAGGTACGCTGTCCCAGAGCAAGGTGTCTCTGTCGCTGCGCGCGACGAATCTAGCCTCTACGCAGTTGACTGCGAACAACGGGAACGTAGTATTACCTACGTTAACGGCATCCCTCTTAATTTCAAACAATGTCCTTCATTAACACAATTATCTGTCCTAATATATTACTTTACGATGTGTACAAAACACCAATGAGTCAGTGAACAGGCTACTAGCAACTTGGTTCATCAGCAACTAACGGTCGAAAGGGCCAAATTTAACGACGAACTTCAGTGACGTTTCTTCAGCAATGCAACGCGAAACGTAACAAGCGAAGCTCCTCTAAAACTGAAACCCAAATGTTAATGACGAAGAAAATGATTAAATAACATTTTTAATAGGTGCCTACATAATGAAAGCTAAAGAGAACATGATAGTGCTATTACATACTCACCTCGGGAATCACATAGGACATAAAGTGCTTCTGTGCAAAAATTCTTGCAGACCTACCGCTAGCAGGCTAGCAAGGCAGCTAGCCTAGCGAGCTAGTTCTTCGAGGCTTCCAAGGCTAAATTGAATAAGAAATGACATCACCGAAAGGCGAAATGTTAATCGTAGAAAAATTGAGGAAAGGCGAGTATCCTTTTGAGCGACTGTAGTACTCAAGCTGTAAACAAAACATGCATAACCCCTTGATGACTGTCAGACGCTGTGTGATCGGTTAGTTTACTATCGGCCATTTTGCTTCTGTGTGGAGGTTTAGCCAGCATATGATATCACCAAGCTGGTTGTTGATCAGAGAGGGGAGGAGGAGCAAGGCAGGACCGAGACTGCACACCAGAGGGCGTCTAATCTCTCAAACATGACGTAATACACGCGGGTTGTAAACAAGTAAACAAATGGGTCAAAATCTATGAATATATTGCCTAAGACTGTAAGTGCCCTCATGACAAACTGGTTGTATCTTTAAAATGAAAGTTTCAAGCGGCACAGCTTTTTTTCATGTTTGGGCGGTCCAGTCCCTGTTTGAACAATTTAAACAATTGTGTTCACTTGACACATTTTGATTTATGTGGAATACTGTGTTGTTTTTAACTTTTGATCACAAATAGTTAAAAGTCACTTGTCTGAATGTCCAAAACAACTTTTGAAAGGTAATAAGAGATTTTATTTATTGATTTATTACAAAGGATGCCACAGTTTTTTCCAATGGTTGTGCTGTATGGTTGTGCTCAAAAGTATTGAAAATTTGCCCCAAACACAGCATTTTGTCTCTTCTGATGGGGACATATAGTTTTTAAGTAGAAATTGGTAAAAACAAAGTTGACACTGGTTAAGTGGTTTTACTTAAAAATGTAAAACAAATTTTTGTTTTCAGTTGTTTACATTTTAATTTTCAGCAACTTAGCTGCACTGATATCTAAATGTTTGGTGTTATAATGACACAAAGTACGATCAAAGTCAATTACATGTTCTGATGAACAATATAGTGGTATCCAGGAATCTTTATTTTTCTTTAAAAAATTAAATAAATGCTGGGAAAAAAATCTGTGGTAATTGTACAGCTACTATATGTGATACTTTTAAGTAATGAAATGTATTACCTGTTTACATCTTCAAGATTATGCTTGCCCAAAAAGAGGAACACAGTTTTTATTGCAAATACAAAATACAAATAATCAGATATGTACTTTTCACTTCATCTCTGCTTACAACATGCCAAAAACCCCTTAACTTACACTCTTCTTTTCATCTTGTGTACTGACAGCTTAACTTTGTACTCACATTGTAACTGAATTAACCAAATCCCTTAAAAAAGGACCTTTTGTGATCCTACAGAATAATATAAAAGTACAGTTATACAAACCATAAGAGTAATAGGGTCTGTAGCTACTGACATGTACTTTCCTTGTGTGGGTCAAGTTTGTTTTAGTTTGAATTTTATTTTTACACTTGTACCATTGTTGCCAGTCCAGCTTGGCTATGTAGATACATATTATGCAATTCCTTTTGCATGCATGTACATTAGTGGCTTATGTACAAAAATTACCTATGTTAATAATACATTTTAAGTAGGCCTAAAGTTAATCTTGGTCCAATCGCTTAGAATAGTTGGATGTTTGAATACTAAATGTTAATGCTCTTTAGGTTTAGTGCTTGCTGGCACCAACCAGATTCTTAATTCAAAGACAGTTTGTGTTGTGAAAAGGCAAATTCTGTATCTCTCTTCTACTGAAGCCTATCCAGTTCGACCCATGCTACCGCCCTCTGCTGGCTGTGGATAGCATTGCGTATGGCTGCCAGCAGCTCATCAGTGCAGCTCCAGGCACTGGGCTCCAGGGTGTAGTAGAGCAGGGGCAGTGTCTCCAGCTGCAACTCTTCAGCCTGGCACACCTCCTCCATTATGCTTTCCTCTCCACAACGTGGAAAAAACTTTCTATTTAACAAGTGATGAAGTGTCATATGCAGTTAGAGGAATACATTTTAGGTTATTTAAAAAAAGAATTTTTGCATATCTGCAAGGTAAGAAAATACCACACTGGCTACACTATAAGTAAAATGTTCATTTGCTCTCCAACATGAATGGGATGAAGTGTGTGGGGAACCTGGACAAGCCTTAAAGTACCATCTTGAGGTAGCATCACGCAGCTATAATCTTGAGTGTACTTAAATGCTGTGTTGAATTTATATTACATGCAAAACAAATGGATATGCACATACCTCAACTTCTTATGCTTCTTATTCTTAGGGCGTATATGGATGACAATGGGGTAAATCCCCTGTCTTAATAAGCCGTCAACACTGGGCAGCCCGAGCTCTAGCAGACAGTGCTTGTCCTGCAATAGTGGCAGAGAGATTTGGACAATCTGTGAAAATGTACATCCAGCAAAAATGTACATCCAAAATGTACATCCTGCATGAGTAAAGTGCAATCAGTTTAGCATTAAAGACTGCACTGCAAGTGTTTGTCATGCTGATGATTATTTTATCTTTTCAGAAAAAAAGACCATGCTTTATTTACAGTACCTGGCTAATAACATCCTGTATTGACTGTAGCTGTATGCCCAGAGCCTGCTCTGGACTGCAGGAATCCAACAAGAACACCCTTTTGTCTCGTCTCTCTGGAGCCTGGATGGGCTCTGCAAACCACAGGACCACACAGGAAAGAGGAGAGCAGGGTCTATTATGTGATGGTCCAGTGGAGAATTGCCTTCTTGTTGGTTGTTGTCTGGGGCATCAGATGTGTGATAAGATGTGTGTCCTGTGCACATACCTGGCGAGCAGGTGTTGAACTGTAAACCAGACTCTGCTGGTTGCAGCAGCCTCTCTATGAGACCACGAGCGAGAAGAGAAGGGGAGAAGATTACAGGCCGCTTGGTCTGAACCTGCACCGGCTGCACTACACTGTATGGGATCAAATGTTCCTCATGACCTAAGGCAGAATGAGAGTAGGAACACATTAACACAGAGTGTACACACAAAAGAGATTTATCACACAGATATGGTGTTTCATTTAGGAAACATAATTGCTGAATCTTACGTTTGTTTAGAGTGTAGAGGACCTGCTGCGCTGATCCAACCCCACGGCAACCTGGATCCACTGCCTTGACTAATCGTACACGCCCAGATGCTTTCTTCAACAGCTATTGATAAAAGGAGAAAAATTAACCAGATACCAGATGTGTGTGATAGTCTCATTAGGCATTGTGACTAAATTTCAGCTCGGGGTTCATGTCATTTTAATATGAGACGTCTTACCACCTTCTTCTTTAAGTCTTTCTGCTCCAAGGCCATTTTTCGTAGCTTTATAAGTAACAACTGTTGTGCCCTGTGATTGAAAAATGGTACAATCCAGGTTATTTGCATTACAAAGTCTGCAAAATTAAAAATGCTTACTTTTAACATACTACATACAGTGATTCAAAATAGGCCAACATTTGTATTTCAATGCTAGTGTAAAAAATCCTCACTGGCATAAATTAGAGTAAAGTCTTAAATAAAGCAGAAGTAAAATTAAGGTATTAAGGCATGCCTGTTGTAGTTGGGCATGGTTCCCTCCTGCACAGGCTTTGCTGTATTAGAGTCCACCAGGGAACAGCGCCAGTGGTATTTTCCATTGTGCCTTGTGTCTGTGACATGAATAATGTCATCACAGGACACACCCAGAGATGGAGGGTCACCCATAGGCTCCATGTTGAGATTGACACGCACATAGAAGGAATCAGCACCCATAAAATTAGGTGCAGAGAGCTGGGAGCACAGCTTGGAGTATACTGAGGACAGGAAACAGAAGAGGGGGCAACTTAGAGCCTCTGTCTCTCAGAGACAAAAATAGATATTACTTTATAGGTGGATAGGTTCATGAGGATAGCTTTCAAGTATACAGTATTCCTTTTTTTTATTCTTTTTTTTTATTTCAAGTCTCTGCAAAAACCGACTCACCCTCTGGGTTGCTCTTGTGTTTGAGTGCTGAAGGCTCGGTCCACCACTGCAGAGAAAAGTGGGCTACTTCAGCGGTGCACTGGCTAAGCAGCACACTGCCCCCACCAAACAGAACCCGCTCCAGCTGGAAGACATGAAGAGAACAGAACGTTATGTTCCAGCAATGTTCTCATGTTCCTTTTTTTTCTCCTCGTAGTTCAATTCATTTGCACGGTTTGCAATCAAGAAGTTTGCAAAGATTGACAAATCTGCAGGTAGAGCTGCAGTGTTCCTTTGTCCAAAATATATATGAATTAGCAGATTTGCACATACAGACATGCAACCCTCCCACATGATTTATTGACCATACAGACACACACCTCCAGCAGTTCACTGCCTTCCTTCAGTCCACACTGTTCAGCTGGGGAGCCAGCTCTCACATGGCTGACAAAGATCCCTGTTCGGTTCCCTCCAACTATAGTAATATCATCAACTAGACTGGCTCTTCTGTGCTTTGGTGAGGTCGGGGGGCTTGGAGATGGGGAGCTGGGGTGCGTCCTGACAGATGACAAGGATTGTTAGCAACACATTACGATGGGGTGACATATGCATTAGGCAAAGATTTGGCAAAGAACTGCGTAACTCAAATGTTTGCACATTTTCTGTGCTTAAAATATTTCTTTTATTACATATTTACATCATGATAAATGCAATGGAATAAATGCACTTACAGGATTAAACTCTTTCAAAAACAGTTGTATACCTTTAGATGTTAAACACTCAGCTCTATTGAACTCCATCTAATTGAAATGAACTTAAGGTTGTGTCTTAAGATTTCCATAAAAAGTTTTAGATCTTGTAGTTCTGTCTTAAAAGGTCCATGGGCCAATATTCACACGATAAATGTGTAAAATAAATCCTTTATAATATGAATCACACATTTGTAAGTCAGGACTTTTCTTCATTTTATCTATTAAGCTGTAGGTGTTGCTGATAGCAACAGGTGTCAAAACTGTTAGGTTGTACCTGGAAACATTGAGATTGGGTTGGTGTGAAGGGACATCAGGCAGGTTGACCAGGTCGGGTGGAAAGAGATGAGAGTGTAGAGAGGTACAGGAATCCCACAAAGAAGGTTCACTCTGCTCACCTGGATACACCAGAAAGCCTCATAACTTGCACTGACAATATACTACATGTAAAGAAAGCAAAGCTAGAAACTGGACTCAACAACTTTTTACTCTCCTTTGTTGTTGTTGAGTAGCAAACATAACAATTAGAGGATTTAGAAGGTTTTTTTTCTGCATCGTTGATGGCTTATAAATGTTCATGAGCACCTGAAGGCCTAATTGTTTTCGCAAAAAAGACTGATAAGTTGTTTGTGCAAAACAAGACAAATCAAATATACCTGCAATGTTATCATTCTCATCACTGCCCCAGGAATCCAAGTCAAACCTTTTCGTAGCACAAAAAATGAAAAATAAATGACAAAATGAGCTGAAACAGGTTGAAAATATGTATTGACAGGGTGGGGTGGGGTTTATCAACTCACTCTGTGTTACATCGACGGTTGATGGAGTTCATACACGGAGGGAAAGGGAACGTTGAGAGCCGATTTATTTCTTTTTCATTGTCTTCTGTCTAAAGGTAGAAAGGTAAATAAAAACACACTTATTCTGACTCTTATGCTCTTTTTCTCCTTTTTTCTTTTGTTCGTGTGCTTGCTAGTGAGCAGAGGTACAATACTCACTGTTAAAAGGAGATTCTCTTCTGAGCAGTAATGAGAATCTGTGAAGGAGCAAAAGAAATTTTGAAAAAAACACAGAATATCTACATGAAATGTAAGTATAAGGGGACTACAACTGCAATTCATTGTTCATCCTGTAAATGATGAATAGATGAATCTTTAATCTTGAAGTAAATTAAGTACTTCCTGTACAAAACATGCAAATTATCTTCCAGCTGTCAGTCCAACTTACCTTCTGGGTTTTCATTGGCTCCGCCTCTAGAGGGAGTCTGTGGCAGAGAGAAGACAGGAAAAAATGGATGAGCTCACAGCTAATGAGAAGTATTGTGCAAGCACCAACACGCTTAAAGTTGCATAAGAATCCACAACCGTGTCTTATACTCTAGACAACAATGACATCCAAATCTAGCTTGAGAAATTTACTTTGTAGTCCAAAAGCTCCTTTCCTTCCTCAATGTGATAACTACATGAGAAAACATTAGGTTAAAGTTTCTAAAACAGTTGTATGTTTTGGAAATGATCCCTTAAGGTGTACCAAGAGGAGGCTACACTACATAAACACCAGCTACAACTCCTATTATTTACAACAGCACCACATACCTACAATGAGGACCACTAATTCCTCAAACTGATTTAAATCATGGCTGCAGCTATGGTGATTCTGCTGTTATTGTGAATGTGGGCAAAGTTAGCTCTGACCTTTTCCAGTGGCAGACGGCTGCCATTGCTCTGGAGTCTCAGGTCCAGGCCGAGGGAACAGCAGGGGCCGTAGCACTGCTCTTCACTGCACAGGGACAGGTGGGACTGGGAAGCAGACACAGGGAATATTAAATATATACATAATATACAAACAGTGCATCCCTCCTTCCTAACTCCCTATACTACTCTTTTAACTCACACAGTGCAGACAGGGGCTGCTCTGCTCCATCTGCTCCCGGCTCCTCTCGCTCTCTCTCTCTAGCTCCCTCTGCTGCTGTTCCAGGTTGGCCTGTAGCTCTGCAATGCGTTTACGCAGGCGATTCTTATCCAGCAGACAGTCAGTGTACTCCAACTGCAGGCTGTCTCTACTGTGCAGAGCCTGTTAACAAGTTTAACAAGTTGATAACAAGAAGTTTGCACCGTTAGATAAGTGAGAGGTTCTAATATGGGGAGAGATTAAATCTGTACCAGGTGAAATGCTGACAGACTCAAATGCAACGCAAATACATACATGTGCCTTAATGCAGGCAGTAAGATGTTAGGAGACTATTTTGGACAGGGCAACATGTGAGCTGTGAGTCTGGGCTTAATTCACAGCCTCCACTCACACTGACCTGGTCTCTCTCTTTTTCCAGTTCCATAAACTGGTTGAAATAGGACACACTCCTCTTCTGCTCAGTCTCCAAGTCCAGCTGGAGTGTCCTCACCTTCAGCTGTAGCTGCTCACAGTGTGACTCCAGCTACAAACAGAGTTTATCGTTACAACCTTTATTCAAAGGTAGAAAGGAAACAACTCACTACCTTTGACTGTAAATCAAACTTTCCAACCAATAATTAAAGTTAAAAATCTTAACTGAAAAGTTATTTGTTAGAGCTGTTTACCTTATCCCTCTGTTCCTCAGCGCTCTGTAGCTCCCCCTGTAGTCTGCTAATGATATCACAGAGCTCCTGCCTTTGCTCTGCAGACTCCCTGCGGTCCTGTTGCAGGATGTCCATCAGAGCCTCAGGTAAACAAAAGAGAGAACATTTTTAGGATATAAAACACTGGAGCTTCATAACATCACTAGCAAAAGGATACAAATACTTCGACTTAATGGTGAAACTATATGGAGAAAAATACCACCAGTAGATTGTGACACAAAAAGAAACATTTATAAGGGTTCTTTCAGATGATAAACATTGTATATTTAAATACATACTATGACTCCAGAGCCAGGAACAGAGGCCTTCATCTGAGTTCCTTTATTCTCAGCTCTCTGAAACTCAGTATGGTGCAGCGGCTTTTTTGGTAAAGCAGGTGGAGAACCATTTACTCCATTCGAGAGCAAACTGTTTCTTTTTGCTGGCGTAATATTGCCTGAAGTGCAGAGTTTCTCTGCCTCTGTCAGCCTGGACCTTAGCTCCTCTACCTGTATGGAGAACAAAGCAAAGCAGATCATTTTAAACTAAGCATTTCTTATGCTGTCGTAACACATGTTCAAAGTGCAATGACATGGCTAAGGGGATGTTGGTCTGTGTTAATGATAAAAACTAAATCTAGCAAAAAAAAAAAAAGACTTAACCTTTTTCTACTCGAACCACAGATAACCTGTCTGTTATGTAAGATATGTGGTACAAATACATAACTGTTTTCCAAACTTTAATACCAGGAATCAAGGACCTGGGGCAAAACAGGTGAACGAAAGTGCTTATTTAACACAATCACAAGACCTACTACATACTGATATTACCAGTCACACAGCACAGAGGGTAACAAGACCTTGGTGGAAATAATGCAATTGGTTATTAACAGCCAAGTGGTTTGTACCTCTTTGGTACAGTGGGCATGTTGTGACAGCACACAATCCAGAAAAAAACAAGGCTGATAACATCTGCACAGCTGGTTGCAGCTGAACTGAAGTAATTTGCTGTTTTATCATTCCGTCAAAAAATAACAACAACAAAATAAATTATGTCTTTCCTACCCCAAGCCTTCCAAAATGTACAAAAATAGCTTTCCCTTGTCCCTTGTGTTAAACAGACATTCCTGGCCTTCATGGAGCCATTGCACCTTAAAGTTTAGAGCAACAGGAGATGAATGGAAGAGGTTGGGGGGACTATAGCTCACTATAATTAGCAAATTCCCCTTTTCTGCAGCAAGTATACAGCTGCTTGTAGAGTCAGGAAAAGCTGAGGAATGTGGTGGGAGAAAGGGAATGATTCACACTGAGCAGGTCCCGACTGTGTCAGTGGTTACATCAGACAACTACTCTGGAAAAAAAAATCCCCTTCGAAATAAGGAAAAAATGAAATGAAAACATGGTTGTAAGAGGTGAAAAGTGCAACGTAACAAGTGAAAATTCACTTGCTAAGGTTTCTTGAACTAAGATGTAATGTCTCAAGAAAAGGGCGTACTAAAATGTAACTGATAAGGTAATTGTGTCTTGTGCTACATATAATAAGAAATTTTATACTTAGTATGACTTCTCTGCAGTGTAGGTTTCAATATCTGCAAATTTAGTTAGTTATAAAATTTCTTTATCTCTTTAACCTGATAAGAAAAATAAGCATAATATAGAAATGTAATGTAATACACATGTGCAGTGAACACTGTGTTTTGTCGTACAGTCTTAACAGTCGACGTACCTGCCTCAGTAGCTCCTTCTCACGGGTGGAGGCCTTGCCCTGCTCCTCCAGGGCCCTGGAGTACTTCACAGCCTGCTCCAGGTGCCTGTCCTTCATCTTTCCCAGCTCTCGACTGGCCGACTCCCAGTCCTGACGCAGCCTTCAGATCATACATCATTTTTTTCAGTAGATAAGTTTTTGTACATCACAAGGTAAACTGTGTTTTCTTTGTTTGAGTTTGTAAACCATAAAATACATTTACATAATGGACTAACTAAGACTTCATGAGGAAATATTATAATAAAAAATCCACTTCAAAGAGAAGCTTAGTCCCCTATAGTAACTGCATGAGGTCTTTTTCCAAAAAAAGTGAATAACTGAAAATCTAAAACGTCACAAAACCGGCAGGTAAGCCTTCTGAAGAAACCCACAGCCACTAATTAGTGACTCACCGCTTACCTATGAATTCAGTAAACACTAATCTCTGACACAAGATTTTCAGATTAGCAGGATGCGAACTTTGAGGAACAATAGGTTAACTGCAAACAAACCTCTCTAGCTGCAGCCTGTCTTGACGTAGGTCCTGAGCTTTACGCTCAGCTCGGCTGCGCTCCTCCTCTGCCATCCGGCAGCGCTGAGACAGGCGCCGCTCACACATACGGCTATTTCGGAGCTGCTCCCTCAGTTTACGCACCTCCAGAAGCAGAAACTGGGTCAAACCCTCAGGACCTTCCTCATCTGGGAAGTAGAGACAGCTGGATGTTACATATCATAGGTAAAGAAAGTTTTTTACACAGCCTCAAATGTAAATCTCCGGCCCACACAAGTGTGACCCGGTCAGATTTAAATCTTAAAACTACTCAAAAAAGAAATACTAAACTTTGGCTTTGGACATAAAATCTCTGTGTCCAAGTAACATTATATAAAAGCACATCATTAAATTTCACTGGAATACTTTGGTAATGTGTCTATTTCCAATAAAATAAATTAAAATTAAATCAAGTGGACTTTTATTCCAAGAGTAGCCATGAAGGACATTTCCCTGTCTTACTCTCTATCCTTTCTTTATATGGAAATCTTAAGAATTTCTAAGAAAGACTTTGAGATATTTACTTAAAAGCATATCAAAATGAGTGCTAATGTACTTGACAGCAGTTTGATTGGGTGTTTCTTTTTCTTCACTCTTCATGTTTGTATGTTGATTGGTTTCAAGCTTGAAGTCAGTTTAAGGATCTGAAAGCCCTAATTCAGCTCTGAAAAAGATGGCGAGTGCACACTTCTGTTATCAATGAGGTTCAGAAAAATCTCTATGTACCCAGTATAAGGGAGCATCGCTGTGTGGGCTGTTCTCCGGTCAGCTGTGTGTACTGCTCTGGGTGATAAAACTCCAGTGATTCCATGAAGGCTTGAAGACCCCGCTGGCCTTGACCCCTGAGGATGTCCAGCAATCGACCTGTGCAACACAAGGAAAATGTGGAAATTTGTGGAATTTTTCAATGTAAAGTTACTAAGTATCCTAGTGGGCACAGTTAGCATGTAAAACAAGCAATAAACTGACACAAGCTGATCTGAGTATTTTATAAACCATTACAGCTGTAACTGCTCAGCCATAAAAATGCTACCTTTGATGTGTCATTTAGTCCTCTAGTTATGCAGGTATTTTAAACATTACCATGAGGAATTACTGCCTCTAGGATGAACTAACTCACTGGCAAATAAAACAACGGTGATAAGAACCGGGTTCAGGTGTTTGTCTTTACCCTATCTTTACTTGCGACATCTCCCCTTCATCCTTATCTTTCCACTCCTCATTCTTCTCTGTCGGCCTCAAACTCCCCTTTACTTAGTGCTGCCTTTAATCTTACTCTCTCTTTAGTTTCTCTAAAGGGCAGCATTTTCACCACCTGTTTCCCTCTGACAGCGTCCTGCACAATCACTCACACATGATGGTTATTCTTTGAGGGTTTTACTAAAAACCACACTGCACGTACAACAGCGCTTTTCCCACATTACTGCTACAAATGCTCACACATCTTGTACAACTGAAAATTAGTTTCTTGTAGCCTAAGCATCCATGTGAAGTAAAGAACATATTGTATGTGTTTTTTTTCTCATGATGTTTGGCCCCAAAACTATGTTCTGGATTGCAACATACTAGTTAATGTGGTGAGAGCTTTCTCTAGATTGCTTTGATGTTGAGAAAATTAAAAAATGTGATCTTCAGTCAAATTGTGAAGTTGTAAGGTCTTTTTAAAATGATTCCCGAGCAGATTTATGCAAGTTTATTTGAAAATGGCTTTTTTAGATCCTGCTTCCCTAATAAAATTTCACTGAATCAAAAACTATGTGTATTAAGAACAAGTTTGATGGAGCTACAACTCTAAGAAGTACCTTCATTGACCTCATACGCTGTGTGCTCATAAGGGGACCAACACACACAGCTCATCTCTTACCTTATAGCAGGGGTGTCAAACTTATTTTCCCCGAGGGCCACATCAGCATTATGGTTGCCCTCAAAGGGTCAGTTGTAAATGTAAGACTGTATAAATGTAACTATTCCTAGATATATTGTTAAATAACTGTCTCTCTATTTGACTTTTTATATTATTTATTTCAGTTACAAATATTGTATATGCATTTGCATAAATGTATAAATATTTAGCACATCGCTCTGTAATATAAATCCTTTTGATTTATTAGGTTGAGAAACCCGTATTACTACCTCAATAAAAGATCAAACTCTTTAAGAAAACAACAAAGGCAAATATCATCGAACACAAGTTATTACATTAACTTTGTTCAAAACTTTTCTCACAGTCAGCATGGGGGCCGAAGTATCGTTCAATAAGTAATTGTGAGCTGCTGAGAACATGTGTGACAGATGTGGCATTATACAAAAACAAACAATATGCAATTAATTCAAAATAACAATCATATTATTAGTGTTATGAATTTTTATAATAAAATACATCTGTTGCGATTTTAAATTTCATTGTTTGTTTTGTTTTTTATTAGTTTGCAAATGTAGCCTAAATTTTGGTAAATTATGAAGTACATTTGGGCCTGTAGTGACACCAAATTTGCCTTTTGGGTCTAAAGCCAGAGAAAGTTACTGAAAAGTTCCAGAACCCCTGTACAAGATCAGAGAACATAAATGTTTTTCTTTGAGTTCTTGTTGTTTCCGAGCAGAATTTAAATGTTAAGTGGGATTTTTCTTGAGTTAAACCACTGAGGTTTTGGCAAGCAAATGCACCTTATATTTATATCTATATATTTGGTCAAGGCCAGTAAATTTTTCAAACTGAGCTTAACACCTCCAACTCTTTCTTATTTTAAGTTTTTTTTTTACTTCAAAGGTGATGCAATTATTTTTTTTGTTCATGAAAAAATACTGCAAAACAAATTCTTTGCATTTTCAACACAAGTGAAATTCATGAGTGAAACTGAATCTGCAGAATATCCAGCCTGAGATGAACATTTACATCTCTGAGAATAAATGAGATGAGAGATAAGATTAAATTAGAATTTTGATTATTTATTTATTTATGATTTCATTATTAGCATAGTTTTAATCATATACCAGTTAAAAAGCCAACTGAAAACTTTACAAACTAAAAGTGGCTGAGTAAAATAAGAATGACAGAAAAAATGTAAATGTAATTTTTTCTATTTCTTGTTTAATTTTTTAAATTATTTTGTTAACATTTTTAAACTTTTTTTGTTTAATTTTTTTTTTTTGGCTCAATGATTAAATTCAAAGCCAATCAAATAGGTAGGCTAACCGGAGCACCCGGAGAAAACTGCACCACCGAGTCAAAGACACTCACAGACTCAGAATGGCTCAGGATCTGGAAGAAAACCTTCGCCCTCAGGCTGTGAGGTCACAGCATCTTGACTTCCAAAGGTCATCTACCTCACTGCCTTCTGAAGAGAGCAGTGAAGGGCTTCGTGATGACTCTGCCCACTGAGGTCAGGAACCTGCAGATGTTGCAATGGATTACTGGCTTAGTCAACTGCTTTCTAAAACTCTGAGCAATAGAGTTAAAGATGTCTGCATCCTTTGCCATAATATGAAGCAGCATCTTGTCTGCAGAGTCCCACCTCTTACGCAGGTCATTGAAAATGATCTTGTCGAGCTTGTTAAACTTTTTCTGGGTGAAAGTTTCACCCTCAAGCTCGGCCCAGAGCATTTTATCAAGCTGGTCAATCATGTCCTTGTGATCTTTGTGGTGGTTGATCTTTGCTCTCTTGAGGATTCTTGTGAACAACTTCTCGATGAGAATCCTGACAAACACTTTGTTTCTGTCTATCGGTGTCGTTGAATCCTTGCACACTAAACTGGGAACCAAAGGTTCTGACCGTGGTGTTTGAACCAAAGGTTCTGACCGTGGTGTTTGAACCAAAGGTTCTGACCGCGGTGTTTGAACCAAAGGTTCTGACCGCGGTGTCAGAACCGGTGACTCAGGGCCTGTTAAGGCGAGAGTCACTTTCTCAGTTTGGCGGCCGACCTGTGTTTTCATCCACCAGTTCATCAATACTATCATCGACCAAACTTTACCTGGGATTTCTCGATACAGGGCGGCGTGCGACTTGGGGATACGCACCGACCTGCCAGGTGTCAGGGACTCTGGGACTTCTGTTGTCCCAGTTGTCACATAGGTGTAAAGAAGGTCCCGGACTTCTTCACTGTGGACGAGCACTTGCTCCTCTGGGATGTTGAAAGAGTCCATCACACTGACTCTTCCATTTTCACTCAGCAGAGAGCGAATGCTGTCTGCCAGCGACTGAATCGACTCTAGTTCAGGTTCAGGTTTGTGCTTTAAGTGGCTCCTAAGCTGAGCCACCATGCGCTGCAACCAGGCCTTGAAAAAGATGTTGGCGAAAAAGTTTTTAATCTTTCCACCAACTCTTTTTGAAGATGGAACACACTCCTCCTCTGGTTCCACCTGTCGAGCTGCAGAGTCTGACTCTTTTGAAATGATTTCAGCAACCTGCTCTGTAATAATCTCAATCTCCAAACTGGTTTCAGATTGGAGTTCCTTACACTCTTCCTTACTAACTTCAGACAGAAGAGGGTTGATCAGTTTCTCCACACTCGTTTGAATGATGCTCTGGGCAGATCGTGGAGATGCCTTCAAAGAGCTTTCTTCAGACAAGGTCTGCAGTCGGAGGTCTGCTTTTTGTGGGCTGAGTGTCTGACGGCTTTTATCACTTCCCATCACCTCAGTCTCTTGCAGCTGGCCGTATGCTGGACTGGAGCCCCTGTTTTTAATTTTTGCCATGAAAGCCTTAAACATCCTGCAGGCATCACCAACCATTCTGTTGAGAATTTTCGGGGCAGTGATGCACGCAAACAGGGAAGACTTTGGCAAGCTGGAACGGGCAGATTCAACCATCTCCCAAACCACCGAACTCATGGTGGCGGTCAGCCTCTCTGAGCTTTTACACTTCAGGTTGACTTCGGCTGGGATGCCCAGGATTTCGGAGAGAGTTTGAGGGAACGTTTCGCCCAGACTGGCCTCAACATTTTCCACACACACGGTCAAGTCGTGAGTGTTAAAAGCCGCCAGCAGGGCTCTGGAAAATGACATGATCAGTTCCAGAATCAGATCTGCCAACATGCATTTAGTGGCAGTATCAGGCGAACCTGCTCTCAGCATGTTCATCTGCTCCGCTGAAATCCTTCTGAAATAGGATTCAATCAGTGGACGAAAGCTGGTTTGCACGATGACTCCAACTGTTGTCTCCTCTGTTGACTCCATGACGCTTGTTTCTTGATTCTCCATTCTTGATTCTTTGTGTTTCTTGAATTCCTCTTCGCTTTGTTAACTCCTCTGTGTCTTGTCTTTTATCTTTGTCTTGTTGGTTCCTTTGTCTTTTAGTCCTCTACGATGAGTAAATCCAGTGTCTTTCTTTATGTTCTTTTCTTTATTTATGTCTTTCTCACGTTTGGCTTTTCAAGACTTCAGCAAATTGACGACGATGATGATCAAAGCCAAAGTTACATCAAAGGACATTTTCACTTCCTCAAACACCACTGCATAGCAACCGTTGCTAGGCAAAGAATGTTGTGGCAGTTTTGAATGGACAGTATTAAAAATAAATAAATAATCAATCAAACGATTACTGAGAATTAATTAATTATTAATTAAATAATTATTAAATAATTATTTTCTTCATCAAAACTGTAAAAATCTAATATTTTCATGCATTTATCTCAATAAACAAAAGTGTATTTAGGTGCAATGAGTTATAAACTCAGTTCATAAAGTAAAAGACTACTTAATGCACCATCTGCACTCCTCCATGTTTAATAATTTATTTTTATTTTTTCTACAATCAATTAATCAATCAAGAGGGAACCACACTTTAATTTCATTATGCAAACTGTTGCATAATGACCGATAAACTCCCTTGTATCCTTGTAAATTGTTACAAGGTTAAATTTTGTAAATGAGCAAACATGAAAATACTGTATGATAATTATGAATTATTACACATAACCAGTTACTTTAATTTAAAAGTATAGCTGCCTGTGAAAAGTAATAAGTTACTGGTTGAATATGTCTGTGAGACTGTTAGTTGGACAAAAACAGCAGTTTGCAGACATCACTCACATCACACGTCTGGGATTTTATTGTCTGTTTTATGTTCTGGATGATTTATCAGTTTAGTCCATTTAGAATCTCTGTCTCACTTGTGGATCATCTGTGATGTACTGATGATGATGTACTAACTTTCATATCTATAAATGTTTGTTTTCACACTATGTAGAACTATGTTTAAGCATGTATATCAGTGGCTGAGTGGTAACCTGATGATTTGTCTTGAGGTATGGAACTAATCTGATTGGCTGGTGTTACTGTATTGATTAAGTAATGTCCACAAACAAAATGTTCATCCTCTCACCGGCCTTGCTGATGCGCAGGGGGTACTGTGTGGAGTTGAGCACCTCGTCTTCATCCTGTTCGTCGATCACCTTGCACTGGCGCAGATACGGGGTGAGTTTGGCCGGGTTGAGGATGCGTGTGAGCTTGTGTCGCACCCCCTCCACGCGATCCCAAAGCTCTTCGCAACGCTCCTCTGACCAGGAAGGAGAGGATCTCACCCCGTCCTGAGCTATGTCCTCCTCCTCTGCCCAGAGTGTGACACCTGCAAGAGACCAAAAAAGCACATTTAAGTACAATACAAGGAAATGCGCATGGACAGAGCCATGATGACAGAGTTAAATTTCTGTTTTATTTTATTTTTTTTTACTTTAAAAATGTGTGTCTTGAAATACTAACAGGACATCAGAATGTTTGATGTTTGGCTGCTTTGGACTCTCTGTCACTATTACATTATTCGAGCCCTGAGGGCCAGATTTACAGACATATCTATGTTTTGTCCATTAATAGACAAAATATTTTTTCCCATGGAGAATCCCAAAGGAGTTTGTTTTTGTCTGACTACACTTATCTGTTTCTCTGAAGCTCTCAGCCAGCCAAAGTGGGACATTACAGTAGGCTATGATCTCTAAACAATCACAGTCTGATAAAAAGATAAGACATCAAAAGCAAATCATAGTGAGATGCACCTTTATTCTATACTTTTTGTTAATTCCTTAATTTAATTTTGTTACATGGTGATCCTCTTTGTAAAACATCAAATGGATACATAATAGAGGTCATTCTCAAGGATTAATGAAGAACAATTGGGATTATCTGCCCTGTAATAAAGGAATGAAAGAGAAGATTACTGTAAATTGCCAAAGGAAAGCTGGCAGGGATTTACTCCCTACAAAATACATGACTTACAGATGAACATTAAGCTTGAAGCCATTTGCCAAACAGATAGCAGCTAAGGCTCACATAAGAGGACACTTTCCAAAAAATGTTTGCATAAATGAACAAAAGCATTTACTTCCCACACTATGTGAGTTAATAAAACAGAAGCAGCTCTTTTAAACAGCATTCAATTCCTGTAAAGCAAAGGGTCAGTTGATGTGAGGGTCTATAATGGGGAGGAGGCTTTGTGGGTCAGTGTGTCTCAGAGACCAGGAATGAAAACACTGGCATGACTCATATTGCACACCTGAAAACACACCAGTGGACTGCAGACAAAAGCTTTCTCATCCCCATTCACTCGACAAGGAGAGAAAGTGATTAAATCTGCAACTAGTTTGCTCAAAGAAAACAGCTATGTTTAAACTTACACTTACTTAAAGCAGTTTCCTGATTTATCTACTGACAAAACAATTATAACAGAAAATTTAATTCTCTTGATAAGGATGCAAGAGAGGAAATACTTTTTCCAATATTTTAAATCCGCTGAGAGATGATGAACAAAAGCCCCCTGTAACAGCACGACTGCCTTAAAGCTTTGTTGATCGACAAGCAAAACCTCATGTCTCATTTCTGTTGGTTTAACAGAAGCAGTCATTCCCTTATAATCACAGAGAGGTCCGAGTCACCAGTTTCTTTTTCATCTCTCTTTTCTCATCTCTAAAATGCAGAGCAGTAGGTGTTTCATTTTATTTTATGATGCTTTGAAGGTTTTAGGCTGCTGAAATGTATAGACTCTCATTCTAGGCACCAATAACGTGTGATATATGATCTCTGCCATACTTTATACACTTCAGAGGACACATTACTTTACACATTAAGTTTAAATTCCAATAGATTAAACAGCCATGAATATGACTCTTTCTGACCCTCTCTTACCCTAACCCTCTCCCTTGGGGTCTTACTGTTGTTACGCACCCAAGCCATTTCCTTTTAATGTGAGCGGAGCGGCTGCTGCTGCTGTGCAGCTGATCTGACCTATTTCAGATAACAGGCAGGCTGAGGCAGGTCCAGATGCTCAGGAATCTGAGTCTGTCATTACCCATAAACAGTCTATTGAGACATTGCTCTCATATAATTACTGCTTAAACTCCTCCTTCTTAAGGTAGTTTAAAAAAAACTCACCAAAATAATAATCCTTTATCAAAAAGCCATATTTTGTTTAAAAATGATCAATTTTGATTAAAAAAAACCCCTACACTTATTTGCTTCTCAAACTGAAGGTCTGTTTTCACTCAGGCAAAGACCAATAAAACTAAATTACAAATGACACTAATAAGATGATATAATTTAACAAGTAGACAAGATTCAGCCTCACTAAAAATATACGGTTCCTTCTAAGAAATAACTATTGGTTAATTATTTTATATTATTTTTTAATATTTTATTATTTTATATTATATTACAATAATTAATGGCTCAGATTATCAGAGTTTCGATTACTGTCAAATTAATTAATGCTGATGCAAAACGTTACGTCGAACTTGAGTCATTGACTCAGTTCCGATAAAAAGTTAATAAAACTTGTTCTATCCAGACATAATGTGCACAGACTTTTAAATATAGCAAAAGCAACGGATTCATGCTCCAAAGTGAAAGCGATGTTACACACCTCCACATATCTTAGGTTTGTACACAATGCGGTTACGTTTTTTGTTCAAAGTGTGAGACTTAAAACGCTGTTTTTATAGAGAGAACGAGAAGTCTATTTTATTTGGTTAAAAGAAGCCGGACCTAAGAACTATATCACCTAAAAGTCTAAAATATCTGAACAACACCATCGCACAGCCCTGCTGTCATTTAACATGTATCTGTAGGTGAGTGACTGAGTCTGTCAGTCATCTCACAGAGGTACATTTAAAGCGAAAATGAACAATCTAAAAAATGAAGTAAACTGCACCCTAAACGTAAAATTTTTTGAAACGTTCACTTACCACTCATGTCTTGAACCTGCTTGAATCTGTTTTTAAGATGAAACTAAGTAAAGCGCAGCGGTGCCAAGTCCTCTACATCCCGTTCAGATCCACAGTCCCGTCACGAGTGAAACTGTGCGGTGAGGTTAGAGTGCGTGGGCGCCACCTGACTGACGGACACTCCGGAGGAGCGCACCCACCTCCTGCACCCTCTGCTAACCACAACCAGCCAACCGGCAGCCAAGAAAGGCAAAGGGGGGAAAAAATTTATAGCTCCAGAGACTGCATGATAAAATGGGTCAGCGGACTTCCTTATGAGTTTCTCCAGAAACCAATGAATTATGTCTATAGAGCAATAAAGCACTAGATGGCGCCTTCAACCAATGATAGTACACTGACATTAAAATGTCGCCTGTAAGTTCAACATTATAGCAGTGAGACTCAGTGGCGGTTTGTCAATAGGGGGCGCTGGGGCGCCGCCCCCACCAAAATTCAACAGAAGAATTCTACTTAAACAT
>JAPZDV010000009.1:16980451-16992659 GCA_029814665.1 Acanthurus lineatus | reverse complement strand
TTGCAATGTTATTTTAGCGCCACTTCCTGAAACTACGGGAGCTGGCAAGGCACAGACCGTGCGTGCGTTAATTGCGCGTTAAAAAAATTAGTGTCGTTAAAAGGAGTTTGAGTTAACGCATTATTGACGCGTTAACTTCGACAGCCCTATTTTTATTATTAATAAATAGTCCATCAGTAATTTTAAAGATTAACTAATGAATTCTTTTTGACCATATTGTATAAAAAGTGACAGTCAGTCTTCAAATTGCATTCACCTCCACAATTGGATAACAATAAAATCCAAAGAAAAGATGCCAAAACTCACATTAAAGAAGCTGGAAGCAAATGTTTAGCATTTAATCAAATGAATATTGCCATTTATTATAGCTTGTTATAGTTCGGCTAATTTTACTAAAAATAAATATAAGTAAAAACAGTTTAACTGTAGAAAAGTGCTGTTGACTAAGAATAATGGAAAGTGCTTGTACTGAAATCAGCATTAATCATATGAGTCACTTGACTTAGAAAGTACACAAAATACTATTTAAAGTTCTTGCTGCTCTCTGAATTTACGCTCCAAGTTCAGTCTCTAAACAAACTCTTGTTAACTTGAACTCCTCTGGCAAAAAACATTCCCAGCATTAGTCAGTCCAAAGTTTTAGTTGCCTGTCACATTTCTTTGCACCTGAACGCTCCTTTTTTAGTCTATGGTCTGGTGTGTAACTCACATCTCTCTCTCTCTTTTCTCCCTGTCTGTTCTCTTAGTCGGCCTTAAGTGAGCTGAATGAAAACACAGAAGCCCCCTTACCCGGGAACCATTGGAGGACTGAGTGGATTAAAAGAAGGCAGAGAGCAAGTGAGTGACTGAGAGAGGGGGGGAAGACAGAGGGGATTAGCAGCTAATCCAGTACACGGACAATCCTGGAGGAGCCTTATCTTTCCTTCAGGATGATGCAGACAAAACTGTTTCTGGATTACGGCACCTGACTTTGTTGCGCTTTTCAACAAAGCATCACTCTCCTTCTTCCTTTGCTCTGACAACCTCTCAAAGCTCTGGTGTCTGGGGTACAGAGGAACAGAGGAACAGGCGACAAAGGACAAAAGAAGCAGGACGACAGGCCTGGTGACAGGTTGTCCCATGGACAGCACGGTGCCACACTTGGATTAACTTCTTTGGTGGGAGACGGTGCTTGGCAGTGGACCCCTACTGTTCTCTTTGCTTGGATGAGACTCACAAGATCCTCTCAGAAGTTGGGATCTACTAAGGACACCAGAAAAAGAGGACTTTTTGCCAGTAAGCAACAGATTTAAGACACTGGTGTTTTGACATTCAGCTTTTTCCTGAATAACTTTCTTGAAGAGCAAAGAAAAACAGATTAGGTTATAAGGAGAGGGAAGTAGAAATGTAGATAATTACACTATTTGATAAATGAAAGCATGATCATCACTGCTGAAGGACAGTGTTTGTAGTGTGGGTGCGATGTTAAAGTACTGCAAAAAATGCAAAGAAGAGAGTACACCTGAAGCATAAATTCAGGTAGGCCCACTAATCTTAAAAGGCAAACCTGACACCCATATTATAGTGAGAAAGGGTGCCACGGTTTGATGGAAATGGACTTACACTGTGACTCAATCCAATTACATTTCCTAAACAGAGTTATTTATAAATGTCATCAAGTATGCTGGTGCCACATACTGTCCAGTTTCACTTTGTCTTTAAAAATACACCTATCTTCTACTTAAATGCTTCCAGGTGAGGTTATCCTGTAAGTGTTGCAAGCAAAATGTAAATCTAAAAAGAGATAAAATTAAGTGAACACAGTGCAAACATTAAGCTGTTTTTTTATTTTTGTCCCTCAGACCAGTTGAGTTTTTAGACTGAAATAAAATATTAAGGGTTTAAGGGGGTCCCTAAACTTTTTCAGCCTGAGACTCAAAAGAGAAATTTAGTGTCTCCCCAGGACCCAAACTTATTTATTTAATAATGAAAATACATTAAAGCATGAATCAGACTTGTTGAGGGAAATATTAAGTTTCATAACAATTTTATATGTATATATTTTTAAAGTATATGAGCTGAACAGACCAGTGTAGCAAAAGAATGCTTCTTTTCTATTTTAATTTGGAGAATGAGTTCATGTATCAGTATCCGTACGGATTTAGCTCCACCAACTGGAAACCCAATGAAAACGGATCCACCCACTTTGTTTTCCTGCCCTGTATTGGGTAAATAGTCTCCTACTGTATTTGCAGGACTTTGTATTTCCAAACTACTTTTCACTGAACCAAATCTAAACCCAATCTTAACCCCAATCCAACCACAAAAGATGTGGTAACCCAAGAAAACAAATTATAACTATGTTATTATCTTCTTTGTTTACTGGTCATTCGTAAATGCTGCTGTTGTGCAGGAGAAATTAACTGAGTCCTGCAAGTCACAACTGGATTTGCAGGACTAGTTGTGCATGAGAGGGGGAAAAAGAAAGAGGAGAAGCAGATTTGACTTACTCTGTGTCCATACTGGCACCTCTGAGTGTAGATCCCAAAGGGAAACCGTGGGCAGACAGTGTATGAATAGCTAGCTTCGGCCATGTGGAGAATGGATTATACACACATTCTCTGCCTACTGAACAACTGCATATTTGTGTTTTCTATTCCCACAGTCCCAACATTTAATTTTTTTTCTCTCTGGTTTGACAGTGGACCTGAAATTGGAATTCAAACTGGACTGACGTGTAATCAGAGCTCAGACACTCTCATTCGAGTTAAAGGGAAATTACACAACTTTTCTGCCACAATGAGTCTGGGAAAACTGCCAGGGATTAAGGGCCTTGTGTCTGGCTCTCAGGGGAAACGTCGTTTCAAGAGCGAGCTCTCTGTGGACATGATCAGCCCGCCGCTAGGCGACTTCCGACACACGATGCATGTTGGCCGTGGTGGGGACGTGTTTGGCGACACTTCCTTCCTCAGCAACTACGGGGGCACTAGAGAGCCAGGAAGCCCGGACTCGGCAAACAGCTCCAAGACTACTGGGTTCTTCACACGCACCTTCCGGCATGTGCGGAAGAACTCTATGCCACGAGGTGGCTCCCGTGACTTGTCATCCCCACCACCAGATGTCTCACCCATCATCAAGAACGCCATCTCCCTGCCCCAGTTGAACATAGACTCCCCTAATGGCTGTTTACAGAGGATGTTGTTCCCCAGCTCCATCAGCTCAACAGATGACTCCCTCTGCACATATGGTGAGATAATATAGATAATCACTCCCACCATAGGATGAGGTTTAAGTAAAGCACCTTAGCAGCAAGATCATCTTCATTAAAAGTGAGCAGAGAAAATGAAGTGGTCATAGATAAGTGAAGCAAACAGGGATCAAATATAATAGATCTTTAAGTAAGTTGATCGAAGCGGTTATGAACACCACAATACCTACACAGATGGAGATTCATTCACAGTGAAACAGCTAAAGAAATGTTTGCATGCTTATGTTTGTGTGTATATTTTCATTCACATCTGACACAGCAGTGCTTGTCAGAAAAGCTGCACAGTTGACTAAAAGTCTAACAATACACTATGGCAAACTAATATGTTAAACATAAAATATGAGAAATATCCACATTTAACTGTCCCAAAAACTACTTTTTCTTTGCTACATATTTTCCTCACCTTTCCACACCAACATTATCACAAGTGTTTCCAACAATGTTTTCCAGAGAAATTGATAGTTTCATTCAACATAATAGTGTGTTTCATTTTGTGGACTTTCATGATAACTATTGGGGAAACTGACTGAGCGTATTATGCATTAAAACTTCTATACATAACTTCATCTGGGAAAATTTCTATTGGTCATAGCAGAGAGATTTAAAAACACCAATTCACATTTTCCAATGCTACTTTACATAATTAAGCCAGGTCTTTTATTTTGTTCTCATACAGAGACCTAAATTACATGATTAATTACATTTTTTCTTTAAATAAAAATGAAAAAAAGATTGCAGTTGGGAAAATATGTAGCCTGAATTTTAGAAAAACAATACAAACAGTTTTTAGGTGTTAATATAAAAAAAAAATATATTTAAAAAAACAGATGGGACAGATCGGATGGTAAGAATATATAAATCTAACTTTGTGTCTGATGTGAAAACATTCAGTAGAATAAATTTAGAATATTTTGTTTTTAAGTTTTCTTGAGGTTGCAGTAAGATTGTACGCAAAACACTCCTGTAGAGTCCTGCAACCTGGACAGAATAATCAGTGGCCTAGTTATGGGCTGAAGCTGGGCTGTATTAGTCACCATGAATCGTTAAAAAACACAAAACACCCAGTCTGAGGGTGTCAAGCTGGTCATTACGTTTGCTTTTCTCACTGTTCACTCTCCAGCAAATCAAACACAACGTAATAAGGTGGTGGGCATACTTAGTGTGAACAGGACTATAAATGCCATTGAACACACACTCCGCATCGTAGTCACATTCCTCCAAGACAACCTGCAAACAAGTGGGCTCTCTCTGAGTCATCTGAAATCACCTAGGCAACACCTGTACACAGTCAGGTCCATGAACACAAACACACACAGCTGGTTTAGTTGAAAGAGAAATACTTAGAGGGCACTTCCTGATTTCTCTGTCTGTATGTGTCACTGCCTGAATGCAGAACATGAACACACGATTCATTACATCTGCGAACCAATCAGAGCTCATCAGGCAGCCGTGTGCAGAGCCCAGACTGGAAATCCCCTTTGCCTCTCCGGATTCCTTACCCAGTTCATAAGGAATTTGCCTAAATGGAGTTTTGTGGATTCAGTGAGCTAAAGATGACGGGAGCCTTTGGTCATCTGTGTTTTTCTCTGTTTGTGGTCTATGGTATTATTTCTGTAAACCTTTTTACATTCCCTCTGCTGTTCTTTACATGAGTTTACTGCAAATTTTTTCCTTATTCACTGCTTTACCAATTTCTTGAAAATAAAGACAAGTCAAATAGTTTAGCTGCCCAACATTAATGCCAACATTTCAAACCTAGGATAGCAATAAAGTATTAAATAGAGTATAACACAGAACTTCTCAAGATCTCTTCTGCTCAAAAATGAGATTTTATGTGCTTCCTGAAATGCCAGATCTTTATTATAATTACTTTTGTGTTGGAGAGACTGGGATTTTTTTTTGTATTGTGAAGGGGAGGACATCAATACATTTAGATAAAATCAAGTATTTAAGCATATCCTGAGAGTGATAGATAGATTAGGATTTCACAAAACAGAAAATCAATCACAGGAATGAAAACCTGAAATGTCCAGTGCAGAGCAAGAGAGGGAGGGTTGAGAGCACAGTTGCACTGTGTGAGCCACTGCCAGTTACAAGCTAACAGACCAACAAACAACAAATAAAAGATGTGATTCACATTTAATTATGCTGGCTGCTGATTTTAAAGTGTACAGCAGGCTCCTAACCTGTATTTGTTTCTGTATCCGTATTTGTATCATACTACTCAAACATTTCCTGTTTTTTACTGTGGAGAACTTTGTAAAATGAAGTCCATTTAAGGGACAGAAAACTTTATCTGCCCCTACAGGGAATTTCAGGAGTGAGATACTGAGTTGTTACATACTGCCTCCCTGTGGTGAAACAACCTCTTTGCGAGAATTAACTAGCTTTTTAAAAGCTCATTCCTTAGGCTTTAAGGCCAAATATTGTTTCCTTCTTCACAAAGAGAAAAGAGCACTAACAGTCTTCACCATTACATTTCAAACTTAGTTAAAAGTGTAGAAGTTTCTAAAATAGGATTTAACTGTGAACATCAATAAAACATAACAATAATGTTTTTGGTTTTCTTTCTAAAGTGTTTTCACAGGGTTTTACTTTGTAATGACTTTTCAAAATGAAAAATATCAAGTCATGTAAAAATGACTTTACTGCAAATCTTACACATACCTATGAATTATTTCATGACATACCCACAGATGTTATCCTTGTCAGATTTCATGCTGTTATCAACAAAGTTCAAGTTAAAAAAAAGGCTATGAGATGCTTTATATTTTCATGTTATTAACTTAAGTACATTTTCTTCTTCCATCTGTTTGCAGGTTTACAGTCTGGATTTGTCACTCTTCCTCGCCTCTCTCGCCTTGACAGACAGTTCCAAGATGAAAACTTCTGTAAAGGGTCTCTACCAGATGACGGGAGTGTCACCCTGTCACGCTCAGACTCCCTCACTTCATTCACCGTAGACCTCGGTCCGTCCCTTATGACTGAGGTACTGAGTGTGTTTGACAACACCAGCTGCCTTCAGATATCTAATTCCAGCCAAGCAGCAGGTGAGGAGGAGGAAGGAGAAGATGAGGAAGACAGCTCTCTCACAGAGACGCCTGTGCAGAGTCCTGCAGAGACTTCACCCAACTCGTCCACTAGCAGAGGGTCATTCTGCAGAAACATGAACAACAGGGGGCGCTCCTGTAGCTCTAACTGGACACAGCAGGAGGAGGAGGAGAGGAGGTCTGTGAGGACACCAGATGTGGTTACTGGATCTCCTCAGAGAGCAGAGCCTGCAATGGAGGCAGAGAGGTTCCAGAGGGCAGCAGACGTGCTTTCTCGTCATTACGGCGGAGGGTCTTTCACAAAGGGAACGAGGATGCACAGTAACACCACCTCCCCTGCTCTTTCCCACAGCTGCAAAACACCATATGCCTTTTCTGAAGAGGAGGAAGAGATCAAAGTCTAGTGTGGAATATTTTTATGAAAGACTATATAAACTTTATTGATCCTGTAAAACCATAAAAAATTTCCAGCGACCTGGTCAGAGAGGCTGAACACTGTTTAATAATCTATATTTCCTCCACAGACTTCATCTTCCTCTCTTCACATGCATCTAAAGGTAGATGTGACTGTTGAACTACCAGATCCTGCTGTGTGTTCAGTTTCTGCAGGATGGATGTTTGATGTTGTTTTTGACTCTGGACCTTCAGGTTTATACGGATTATTTGAATGACTTTCAGTGTCACTGAATGAGTCTGAGACCACAAAAGGATTCTTGTCAAGACAAACTTTCTTAATAACTTTTTAATGTCATCACTTAGAAAGATTTAAAATAAAGGGAGGTGTGTCCCACCTGCATTAATCCTACTTATAACAGCTGATGGAAATTAAGAAACAAAGAATTTTGAATGAGTTTGAGTTTTCCTTTTTCTCCAAACTGTACATAACCACTTACAACATCACAATGATGCTCAATAACAAAATGTATTGTAAATAAATAAATAAAGATGTTCAGTTTCAAAGGTCTGAGGTGTCAATCTAAAACTGAAAATCAAGGAACATTGCAGTACAACAACTGTGGTAAAACCTCTGTTCACTTTAAATAAATTAACTCTCAGGAAAAATGTTGCTATTAAAAAAGACAGATGTTTGAAAGCAGCTGATATCCTTTGAAATCTATATGATGACATTGTCTCTGACATGAAGAATTGTTTATCAAGCATTTATCCACATCACTTTATTTTTTTAAATGATTTATCTGATGTAACAAAGACTTGAGGAAGTAACAGAAATGTAAACTCACTTGAAAACTCACAAATTCCCTCAAAACTTGTTAAACTGTGTACATAATCACTGTTCCCTTTTCACTATTCCAAGCCCAGTTTTTACTCTCTCTTTAGTTCTGGTTTAGTGTGTAATAACTCCTGAGAGAAACATCTGGCTGTGTTTGGTGTTGGGCAGGTAATTCAATTAAGAGCTTTTTAAGATAAACACTATGAAGCATGTTATCAACTGATATATTTTCTTCACCCTGCTTGTAATTCAGCCTTGTTTCAAACATGACAGGAAACTGGCACATAAATGAAGACACAGTAGATTCACTTTCATCAGGATCAAAGATGACCTAAGAAATAACATACAGTGGTGAGCTATAAGCTGATGGAAATGTTATGGCTGACCTATAAGCAAACAACTTTCTATGCTTGTTTGCTGTACTTTTGCTGTTTTCACTTTGATTTGATCAAAACTCAAAGCATGACAATTTACTTGTCAAAACAACTCTTAATCAGTAAACTTTTACATTAATACACTGATATTCTAATGAAATGTTATTGCAGTCTCATTTAAGAAAACCGATGGCTCTCTGTAAAACCTGACCTTCTACCTGCATTAACCATGTTTTTTGCCCTTCTCGTCTTGCTCTGAATCTTCTCATGAAATAAGATAAACCTTCATTGATCCCCAGCAGGGAAATCTGGTTCAGCAGCAGCACAACACCAAAGCTGATAATAAGAACAGAGAAGTTTAGAAAGTAAAAGAAATTAATGATAGAGGTTTGTGCAACTGAAAAAAGAAAACAAAAAAAGATAAACTGAAAACATTTTTCTAAAGACTAGATAACTTATTGTAGACAGAACTCTAAAAATTGGATATAAATGCGATAAGACACAATACTTGAGTTTTTAAGGAGGAGCAGAAAGCCCAGCTGCCACAGCTTGAGAACATGGACATTTATATTGTGACTTGATTGTGTTTTCAGGATCATTAAACCCATAATAATAATTTCTGTTTATCATAGGCTCAAAAAAGTGACTTCTGACTGTAGCTATCACACAAACACAGTACAATATCATACAAAATTTCTTGATTTTAGTGGAGTAAAAGTACTGAATGTCATATTTCAGTTAATCATTTAAAAAAACACAGTTGCAACAGTTATTTATTAGGAAATGAATATGAAAACAACATTAATTAACTTGAATTTTGTCCAGCAGGTTACTGGGATGAAATCCTAACACTGACTTACAGCGTCAGCACTTGATGAGGTTATTGTGGCAAATATGTTTGCAAACAGCTGCATGAAGCAAGACCAACATTTTCTTCTGGCCACCAACATTTTCTTCTGGCCACTTGATGAATTTAAGTCCGAACTTTACTCCCCCTTTAGCTCTTTATGGTCTCCAGTGACTTACGAGGGAAACATCTGGCTGTTTGGTGCCAACCATGAAGTGTATGGTGTGTTTTTAGCTTTTTAAGATGAAAACAACAGCGTGTACTGAACTGCAGAATCAAGAGACAAATCTCAATGTGATTTGTCAATGACCCCAAGCTTGTTAACTTATTGAGTACTGTTTACTGTGCTTGGTTAATGATTAATTTAATGTTATCAGTGCTGTGTTATCAAGACTGGGTAAATCATGTCAGCGCTGTCCTACTTTTTCTTTCAATTGTCACTAGTGCTTTTAAAGAAATGCTGCTGCACATCTGAGAAGAGTTGATAGATTTTTATAAGGAGCAGACCTTTGACTCATAGGGCTCTATTTTCGTAGACCAGGCGTAGGCGCGGCGCACCTGCCCTGCGCCTCGCCTGTGCCGCGCCAACGGGGTGTGGCCAGCGCATTTTGCAATTTTCGTGAATGGCACAGTCCGGCGCAGCACGGCGCACCCACGCCTCCATCCCTCCCACCGGCGCAAGTGGCAAAGAGGGAGGATAGAAGGCGTGAGGGGGTCAAACACAGCCGAGTGTAATCTTCACCAATCAAATGAACGCCTACCCTTGCCTTTAAATGCGCTGTGGGCGAGGCGAAGTGCTAATTTCACCTCGCTTCGTGGAGGAAGACAGCAGCAGCTCCAGGCGGCCAAACTTCTCCCAGATTTGAGAGATGGGTTGTAGCACTTTGTCTGGTTGATCTTTATGTTATTAATCTCAGGTTCTAACCTGGTGAATTAAATGTCATGAAAAACCACCTGTTTTGATAGAGCAATCCAGTGACAGTCAGACAAGAATGATGACAGCATAGAAGTAGGACAATCTGAAATCCATTTTATTGAAGTGTGTGCAACCAAAGAAACAGGTAACATTTTGATGACATTTGTAATTTTATATTATAGTAGAGTTTTACAATGAAATTGTTGTTTATTTTCAACTCTATTCAGTTGAAGTTTAATCCTTTAACAGAAGAGGCTGATGAAGTTAAAGTGACCATCAATGAAAACGGCATCAACATGAGTGAGCAGTCCAGGAGAGTGATGCAGAGAAGGATGTAAATCCAACATCTCAAACTGTTTCAACAGTAAGCAATGAAAGTGAGAACTTCTCTTTTTATGGTTGTGTTGCATTTTGGCAAAGGGTGATGAAAATGAAGATTACTCAAATTTATCCTTATTTGATGACGAAGAGAGGCCTTTGTTGAACAATAAACTTTTGAGTCCACACACAAATATTTGTAACATCTTCATCTGAATAAAGATATTTCACAGAAAAGTTTCTCTGAGTTTTAATCCTGACATCTGTTTTTTTTGCTCCTTTACCTTGCAGTGGATGAGCTGAAGAAGAGTGCAGCTAAAATAGATGGAAAGATGAGAACTTTTGATCATCAGTAGTTCTTGTCGTACTGGTTTTCAAGTGAAGATGAAATTATTATCAGAAAAGTTCTATTTCCTCTCACTAAATTACATCTCATATTACATATTGAAATATCAATGTTCAGTTTCAATTTCAGCTTCAGTAAATGTTACTTTACTGAAGCTGTTTCTGAGATGCTTTGATTTTGTTTTGTTCATTCACTGCAAAGGGTGTTCACTTTAAATCATTACAGTCAAACCAAGTTCATACCCAGGAATTACCTCCCACAATATACTCTTAGTTGCATATAAACCTTTGTGCATTTTCTGAGCTTGTCAGTCCCTTAACTCCTTAAAATTTGTTGTACAAGACAACAATTAGGATATTCACTCACCTTAGTCAACCCATCTTCCTGAAAAAATGCAGCAGCATCGGGTTGTATTGGCTTAACCAGTGAGGAGGGGTACATTCAACAAGATTTATCCAGGACTCTGCAACAATAAAAAGTTACAATTAGTTTTAAATGATAAAATCCTGGCAGATTAAAGATTTACTTGCAAGGGATCTTCCACTGAGTAAAAAGAAATTAGCTAGCTTAACAGTGGAAACTGAATAGATGGTTTTACTGGTGGGAAGATTTTTTCTTAATGGAATGTGAGTAGATTTTGAAGTTGGAACTGCCTTTCAGTGATCCTAACAGGAATGGAAACAAGACCAGCAATAAGAGGACCTGGTTTGGGACAGGCTATGACGCATAGAGTCAGGATGCTGGTCGGGGTCCTGCTGTGAAAAGCAGCAATCACAACTAGAACGAGTAAAATTGCAAGTCAGTTTACCTTTCCTAATCCTGTTAAGATGCAGTGCATTGTATATAAAAAGGGTCTAGTTCTGGTCCAAGGATCAAAATTACTGATAAAAATCAAGCCCAGTGGTTGAAGTAAAATGATCAATTTAATTAAGCAGACTAAAAAAATTGACTAAATGCTCACAGCTCTTGGCATGACAGTAGTGGGGCCAGACAGGACACACTTCTCCCCCAGACTTTCCACATTGGAGGCTAAAGACTTAAGTTCAAAGTGCAGCCTTGTGGTTTGCTTGGACATGACGTTCTTTGTGCCTGAGTGTTAACAGAGGGATGGAAGGAGCTGAGACAAATCCAATAAAATCAACTGTCTATCCCTCTGAGAGAGTTAGTGTTGGCACCGGGGAGCTCTATAAAAGTAAAATAGAGTGTCCGACAATTAAAATCTGAAATTGCTCAGTGTCAAGACTGTTCTAGTAGACTGAGAGTCTGTGAGCAGGTGAGCTGAGAGATTGTTTACCTGGTCAGATGGCTGCTTGAGGGAAGGCACTTAGACAGCAGCAAGTGGCTTAGGTGAGGGATAGGAGGTTGTTGGAGCGAACAACGTGTGGGACCAGTTGTTAAACTGCAGGAGTGAATAGCAGGACCTTTTGCACCTTAGCAAGGCAAAAGAAGGTAACAGTGAACCTGAGGACAAGGTGAAACTGGTGGGTGTGAAGAGTAGAGGAAATGACCAACTAAGGGGAGACACCTCCTGGAAAATTTCAGTAAACTGCAAAATCTTTGGAGATGCTAGGAGTTAACCTCATGTAACACTTTCCTTAAAGCTCCAACCAAAACCACTGCCTCCTTGTTTCTTTACATAATTTCACCAGATGAGTTATAGGGCTCTAATTTCGTGGCGCAGCGCAGGGTGGCGTAGGGTGGCGGATCGTGGCAAACTCCACGCAGTGGTAATTTCGTCCGGCACACCACCGTGCCCCGCATATTTGGTAATTTGGTAGACCGGGCTGCGCTGAGTTGGGCAAGGCAGCGCACCAGGGGGAGGAGTCGACAGATTCAGCTTGGCGCAGTGACAATTTTGTGACAAAACAGTGCGCCGAAG
>JAPZDV010000009.1:16955727-16972747 GCA_029814665.1 Acanthurus lineatus | reverse complement strand
AACAAAGTGGCTGCTCGTTTTTTTTTTTTTGCTCTCTCAGACACACATTTGTTTTTTAATGTGATCAAAAATAAAATTTTAAAACAAATTGTAGCTTTTTTTTTTTTTTTTTTTTGCAATAATTAGCAAAGAAGAGAAGCACCACACAGATCATCATCATGCATCTGAATCAATTTCAGTTTCAGTGTCTAATTTATGTGTGATGTTCAAAAATGTGTTCTTTCAGCGTTTGGGGATGTTTTTTCTGTCATCGGGGTGCGAGAGCCTCAGGCTGCAGCTAGCGAGGCTTTTGTCAAGTTTGCAGATGCTCATCGGAGCATTGAAAAATATGGAATCCAGCTGCTAAAGACCATCAAACCTGTGAGTACAGATTCAAGTTTGGCTCCAAGCACTCGACAACACTCAGCCATCTTAAAATGATTTTTTTAAAGTGGAAATGTTATTGTAGCAGACTTTAAAGACTTGTAGGGATCTTACTGGAAATAGTTTTTAACTTTTATGTTGCTATCAACCTCTTATTATTTTCATTTCATTATAATATTCTGATGATTTTTGGTTAGTTATATTTTATCATACATCATTAATAGAAGTACACACAGTATTTGTGTGTTTTTCCAGAGTGAATCTCAGTTCTACTATGTTGTTTGTCATATATGAATCTAATGATGTGACCGTCTGGTGTCTCTGACTTCATATCAAACATCTGACAAACCACATCTTGTCATGCAGATGCTTCACGATCTGAACACGTATCTTCACAAAGCCATACCAGACACAAAGCTCACCATCCGCAAGTACCTGGATGTGAAGTTTGAATATCTGGTAAGGAAGCAGCACTCTTTGCCTTTTACTTTTAGACTACATCCACACTCTTACATTTCAATTTTAAAATGCATAACATTTATCAAGTTTACTAAGCTGCTGATTCCATTTTTAGTTTGAAAGGTCAATGGTTGCTTTGTAGTGTGGATGGGCTTAAACTAAGACTTTTTGAGCTAATGAAACTCCTGAGTTAGTGTACTGAATGGTTGTTATCAGTCACATGTCCTTCCCTGATTAATCACACGCACATATAATGATCTTTTTTCAGAAGAAAACAAACAGTCTGTATATATCTATGAGTCTTGATTACCAGCAATCAATCCAACATGGATAACACCATTGTTACTGACCTTTTTGTCTTTGCTAACAGTTTAGCATAGAAACCTCTAGTCTTACTTCCACTGTTTCTGCTTTTTTTAAGTAGTCTTTTCTCCAAAAGAGCAGTCAACCCTCATCTTCCTATTGCATGGCACCTGCTTACCCTTTTTATGTGTAAGGTTATGTTTTCCAGAGCATAAGCCTGGACGGAGATCATCTGAAACAGTGCTAAAGATCTTGTCTTCATGGAGATGATTTAAGTTTTTAAATGTAAAAGCAGATGTGTGGATGTTTCCTCAGTCTGATGTATATCCATTAGTTGCAAATCAGTGTCACAATTTCACTGTAAGTCAGCAGAAAAACTGTATGAACTTCTTATGTGTGTTTCAGTCGTACTGCCTGAAGGTGAAGGAAATGGATGATGAAGAATACAGCAGCATTGTAAGTTTTTATTTGAATTCTATTATGAGCAATAAAATTAGTGTCATATACATGAGACTCAGGTTGCCAAGAGAAAAATATGATGCTTTTAATGCCACTCTGAGGATTCTTATACTCATATCATCTAAAGCAGTGATTCATGTGCTTCTTCCATCAGGCCATGGGAGAGCCCCTGTATCGAGTCAGCACCGGCAACTATGAGTACCGCTTGGTGCTGCGGTGTCGGCAAGAGGCTCGAGCTCGCTTCGCCAAAATGAGGAAGGACGTTCTGGAGAAGATAGAGCTGCTGGATCAGAAACATGGTCTGTGTTAACTATTTTTTTTTTTTCCAGGCACCTGCTTTATCAGGTGTAAACTGAGGCGGGTGATTCAGCGTCTTATCTGATCAGTTTCTCTCTATCTGTCACAAACAACTGACTCCAAACAACCAGCCATGCCAGGATGTATCACGTTACAGGTGGAAACACATCTGATAGTTAAAAACAGCATGTGAGAGAGGGATGGCTGTGTGTGTATAAATGCCACACATGAGACACAAAAGAAAGAGAGGTTATTAGGAGTCTTTCAGCTTTTTTATCAGAAATGTTTAAAAACTAAAGAAATGCTGTGATTTTTTTTAATGTGAGGTATATTTTAACATTGTGAGTTTTCATTTTTTATGAATGAATGTCAAGATATTATTAAATTCTTACCTAGTTTTGGTGAAGATTATCCTAGTATGATGTTTCATGTTGTCACACAGCTTGAAGGGCCACGATGCTTAGAATGAAATAGTGCATTTTCAGGAGTTAGTCAGCAAAATGCATTAAAAATACAATAACACAGGAGCATATACAGAGACATATATACATATATATGTATACATATACATATACATATATATGGAGCAGGAAAACTGAAAAAAGGAATACAGAAAATAATAATTTTCTGTGCCGTCTTCTTCATCAACAGTGCAGGACATTGTGTTCCAGCTGCAGCGTTTCGTCTCGGGCATGTCACATTACTATGACGAGTGCTACGCCGTCCTGAAGGAAGCAGACGTCTTCCCCATCGAAGTGGACCTCTCCCGCACCATGATCAACTACAGCAGCCAGTCACTCTCCTCCTATGCTGGAGATGAGGAGGAGGAAGAGGAGGATGAGGAGGGAGGAGGGGGCAGAGAGGGAGGAGGAAGCAGTGCAGGCAGACAAGCTGAGAACGGCGCTGAGAAACTGATCGACGATGAATGAGTGAGTGTGTGTGTGTGTGTGTGTGTATGCGTGTGTGGGTGTGGGTGTATGTGTGCGGGTGGGTGTGTGTGCTCTTGTTGAGATGAAGTCCACCCCTGTAACACAACTGTTCTTCACTTGCATTTAGTGTCAGTCACCAGGCAGTGATCTTTGCAGTGGTAAACAACAGTAAGAATGATATACGCTATCATCACATCAGTGATACACTACTGAAATTGTTGCTATGATGCTGTATGGCACCTTTTTTGTGGCATTTCTTTACTGGAATGCTCTAAAATAATCAATTGCTTTATTATTTCACCATAAAAACATTTGACTGTCAACTTCCATTTGAAAAAAAGACTTCCTGCTTTTTGATGTGACTGTCTGCATATCACACATGATGATGTCATTGCTTGGTGACTGTAAGACAGGCACCCAACAGAGCGCAACTTTTTTTTTAATATGACTGTCATGGAGGGGTTATAGTGTTTCACAGTAGGGTTTATATGCATATGAGGTGTGCCTTTTAATGAAGTGTAATGGGTCTGGCTACCTGTCAGTGTGTGCATTATGCATTGGTTATGACATATCTCAAAATTTACATTTTTATGTTATTTTTTTCTTTGTTACAAACTTGTCATATTTTGGATGGATTTATTTAGCTACTTAAAATGTTATTTGTGGTGTCACTACAGGGGGACAAAATGTGAAGATGTTGAGGATGATGATGGAAATGTAACTGTTGTCCTGTTTTTTTCTTCCTCTAATCACATTTGTTACAAAACAGAAAGCTTGCATTTTTCCACGCAAAATCTTCACAACCATTGTCCTTTTTTTAGATTATTTAATTTGATTTGCACACTTTGAGTTAAAATGTGTTATTGTTTTCTTGAAACACTCGCCTGCATTGCTCACTTTTCCTCAGCAGCATGTGTTTTTATTCCAGCAGTTGCGTTTCTGTCCCATAGACAAATGTAATGGAGTACACACAGCCTCTCAGAGCTTCACCACTGTGTGGAGACAGATTGGGAAAGACAAATACTTTGTGAATGTGTAAGTACAAAAAGGGAAGTATGTAAAAACTCTGCTGTTGTCACCTCTCTTGTCATTCCCACTTTATTTATTCTTTTTGTCAAAACATATTTAAAAGGTTTAATGAGGAGGTTTGATTCTATATCATAGTGAATATAATTAACTACTTGTGTGACTCTTTATTGTCTGTCATTTCTTTGGTCTTAGGAGGGATTTGATGATTTTGTTTATTTTCATGATGTACTGTTGGGAACATTCACCAGGTGGCAGCATCACATCAGATCAAGCTACGGCGGTCTGCACAGAGTTAAAAAAAAAAACTTTTTTGTTCGTCTGTTTTTCTTTCTCAGTAACTGGAATGTAATGAATCAGAAGGATCTTGAGTTACTGTGTTATTTTCTTTAACATCCGTTCATAGACATTAACAGCAAATTATTATTAAATTATTAGGAAATTAATATTTAAATGGTTCTTATTTAGATAACATGACCACTATTGGTTTTTTTTTTGGGTTTTTTTGTTTCCCATAAACTCAATAAAAAGTGTTTGACCTAGAAGGATGAGGATAATTGTATTTTTTCCTCTAACGTTTTATTAGAAAAATATTTATTTTTCTCGTAGCTGTCAAGACTTTGTTTCGCTTTAAGAAGTGCACCTTTGCGTTGTCCGTTGAATAAAAAGTAAAAAGAAATAAATGAAATCGCAGCCCACAGCGAAAACCATTAGAAAAAGGTATGAATCACACCATACAGTGTGATGAATGTAATAATAAAATCTAACGTGTTACTTCTCATGCTCCGTGGAGCCCCAGTGGCCTAATGGATAAGGCACTGGCCTCCTAAGCCAGGGATTGTGGGTTCGAGTCCCATCTGGGGTGATCACTTTTGCATGACATGTTATATTTTACTACCTTACCAGTCAACAGCTGTTCATTTTAGGTAAAATGGACTCTTGGCGCGGCTCTCTCTCCCCTAAAGAGCAACTCTACTCCGTGTTGTTCCTTTTCCTCTTTGCCGCAGCCAATCAGGAAACGCTCCGCACTGATTTCTCAGGTTCCCTCGGACTTTCCCTCCGCCACATGACAACTGATTTCCTCTTCGCGTAAACCACTACGTTGCGATCCGTGGGTCTTTTCTGCAGTTAAATGAGCTTTTAATCGCGTTAATATAGCAATGGATTTAGCGGAGAGGATGTTTGTCGTTCTCTTGTTTACTGTGATCGCGACTTTCGCCTCTGCTGACAGTAAGTAGGCCAAATTCATGTGAAATCACGGCTGGTTGTGAAAGGATCGAATGGCTTTACTCTTTACTGTTTAACAAAGAGAGGTTTCCCTTAAGCGTACGTTCTGCTTTGTTTTCTTGTTTTTCACTCACACTCTCTGTCAACTGGTGTGTTTTAAAGTGTGTCAGAGATGGCAACTTGCATGTTTCGTTTACCTATGTACTGTAAGTCGGATAATCCCCAAACTCAGGAGGACTCGTGCACCTGAACTTATCAGTTTTGTCTTGTATTCTGTTTATATCCACAGAGATATATTTTAAAAAAAGCCACTTTAAAAGATATTCACATTAATACAGGAATAGTGAGTAGAAATAAAGGCATGCACAGGTAAGATACAAGAGTTTTTAGTGAATGAGTTATCTGGTCTTGTTAGCTCTGAGTAGATGTCATCCGTCACTCAAGCTACAGAATAAAAAAACAATGCGTTGTATATATGCACCATAAGTATATGCCAGTGTCATCTTTAAGAAAAGCAAATTTAGCATTAGATGAGTGCATACAAGAATTGCCCTAATTTTATAGCCTTTTACAGTCATAAGTGCACATGACTGTTGTATAGCAGATGTGGTAAAAATCATTTTATTATGTTTGTGTCCTCCCTCTGCAATGGTATTTGATGTCTTTTCCAGAAATGTCAACAGCCACTGTGTACTGGGACTCCCAGCACAAAACTGTCATACTAAAGGAGGGCGTCCTGGAGACAAATGGGGATGCGTATGGGTATTTGAATGATACCCTGTCCAGTACAGGCTGGAGTGTGCTAGAGATCCGTGCTGGTTACGGACAAACCCCTGAAACTGATGAGATCACTTTCTTTCTGGCCGGTTACCTCGAAGGCTTCCTCACTGCTCAGTAAGTGTCAAGAATGTGCTGCCATGCCTACTATTTCACTAGTATTCTATTTAGTGCACTCAAGCATGTGATAATCAAATAAAAGCAAATGCTAATCATAATGAAAACTGGTCAGTCAAAATGTTAATGCCTAATCAGTGCAATGCTGAGCTGAATCTGATGAGTGTGATGAGAAGTTCAATAAGACACTTTGATCTTTGACCTTTGACGCCTTCTTTGGCAAATGAGAAATGATTGACACCCACCAGCCTCCATCATGACGTGCAAGGAAAATTAAAAATTGTATAGGATGAAAGAAAGCAATTAAATGAACAAATATCAAACACTGTTTTTTTTTTTTGGCTTTTTTGATCACACTGGTTATACTCTGCAGGCAGATGATGGACCACTACACCAACATGTACCCGCAGCTGATCCAAGATCCGAAAACACTCGGCCCGGTTCAGAGTTTCATGGCGTGAGTCTGTTCTCTTTTCCTTTTAGTAATGAAAACCACAGCAGCAGCCCCGCAGACACATACAGTGCACAAACTGAATCACACATCAGTGTCATCATCTTTCATATCCTCTTCTCAGAGTTTTTCAGTTAAGCTCATACTGCGCCCAGCTCAGGGTACAGTGTGGCCACAGATTGTAGCACTCTCTGTAATGGATTTCGACCTAATGCAGCTCACTCCTAACAATAGTGACTGAATAGAGAAAATAGATATAATAAAGCATCATGATGGAATGAATAAATGCATAATTTATGCATTTTGTCTCTGGAGAGGTTTGTTGAGGTCATATTTTTGATTGATAACTTAGGATTCTTCATGGACATAATAAATATATGAAAGGTTTAGAGTGGCCCATTTGGAGTGTATTTCTCTCCATGCATGATTCCTCAGTTTACATCCATTTCATTAACATGTTTTATCTGTTGGAATGCATGTCTATGGAGCTTGTGATCATGAGCTCAGTGTTAGGCTCTTTACTTTTAAATGTTCTTCAGCAAAAAATAATAATTAGTAGTCATAACCAGGGGTAAAAATCTCAGAGTAACACATGGTAAAACTGCCACGCCTGTGAGGCAGTTGCCACAGACTTTAACAGCTGAGATTACATCAAAAACTGTGAATAGAGTCTTAGCTTAGTGCTAACTTACTGCAACTTGCCCAAGTCTAAGTGGGCCATCACTCCAATGTGAAATTGCCACAAACTGGCAGAAGACTGTCAGAAACCAGAAAATGAGGATATGTGCCATGAGATAGTGACACTGGTAAGTCCCTAAGACAGAAGTAAATAATAAATGTCCCTCTTGTACTGTAGGAAGCAGGACTCGTGGACCAGAGAGCAGGTGAAACTGAACAAGAGCTCTGATCCTCTGTGGAAACACACAGGCTTCATTGTGGCCCAGATGGACGGGCTACAAGCAGGAGTCGCAGACTGGGCCAAGAAAAAAGGGAAGAAGGTATAATTGCTATAAAACAGCATTTTTGCATTCTAATTGGAGCATAAACTCTCTTTACATGTACAACAGCACACCAGAATACACCAGAGGAGTAAAAAAAGATACCACATAACAATTAAAGACCAAATATGTAATATGCATAAATCAAAGAGAAAAAAATACAGAATACATCACTGCAACTGATCAAAATCAGGTTTGAAGTGTATAAGTGTTTGTAAAGATACATTTTGTCCTGTTTTAAAAAATCTTTATAAAGAAAACTAGGAATTCCACTTAGGGATGTTCACCTCATCTGACTGGTGCATTGCTTTAAATACTGCTTCTTATTTAGAATGAGGAACGTCCATTAGAGACTAAACTTGTGATGATAAATCACACTCTGCCACACTAAATCTAAAGGGACATGTCATTTAATGCTGTATGTACAGTATACTTGGTAGGTCCAAAGCTGATACAGATTTTAATCAGGTTAGGTTGTGATCTACTTTGATTGCAGGACATCACCACAGAAGATGCCAGTATTTTCACTGTGTAAAGTACATTTTAAAAAAATAGTTTTACTTACTTTTAGCACCAGTTATATAATTTAAATTTGCTATCAAGGGTCTCTCAATAGGTCACTGTCTCAGTGATTTGAAGCTAATAAGTTGCTTTGTAGGATTTATTTTATGATTGGTGGCCTTGGTTCTAACTTTGGAAGCAACACCGCCCTTCTTTTTCACTCCCTGGTTAACAGCTGTTTATCTGCTGTCCTTCCCATAGCCACTGTCCCTGTTTGACATCCAGTTCCTGAATGCGGTGGGAGACCTGCTGGATCTGATCCCAGCCTTGATCCCCACCTCAAACCATCCGCGCAAAGACTTCAAACTTCCAGGGATGGGACACTGCTCTGCACTCATCAAGGTCAGAGGTCAAAACACCTTCCAGTCAGGGTGTAAGACCTGTAACACACTATGCATGAGTAATGCACACAGCAACAAAAAAGACAACTTTATAAAGAGGGTATTTCTGCTAAGCTCCTGTGCAGGAAAAATATGTTTCCCAAAATCAGTAAGCAAGTCTTGGTGCTAAATGTGAAGAGCATGCGACCTACAAATGAAGAATTAAATTCTGTGTCAGAAAATGCTCTGGTGCATTGGCAAAATGAATAATGTTCTTTATAAGAAGCTTTTCTCCTTGTTTTTTAAAGCCCTCTATATGCGAATAGCTTTAAAGTGTGACTCAGTATACTGAACCTCACTAACAGCAGCAATATTGTAGCCTTACGTGCATTTAAGATGAGACTTCCAGTAATGTGCTGTGTTTTACTTTGTTTTGATTACACCATCAAACTACATTCAGTTTCTTCAATGTTCCTGTTTTTGTGCCTCAAATGTGTACTGCAGCATTTGTAAAATTTACATTTTAATTACAGTTAATTACGTGGCTGCACCAGCATTATATTGATCATTACCTGAAGTCACCAATATCCTAATTTTTCCCTTTAGTTGCTTTAAAAGGACATCAAACATATTTAGGGGCTTCCAGACTCGCTTACATTAAAATTCAAACTGACATTTTTTATTACACCACAGGAAGATCAAATTGGAAAATCTATATTTTATGTATCTTATTTTTAGACACATATCTGTATTTTGAGCAGGACATTTTGTGTGTCTTCAAACACCTTAGGAATAAACAAAAGGGTCTAAGGAGCGAAAGAGCTCACCTGCCTCACCTCTGACCCTAAATTGACTCAGGAACACATGATGAAGAAAACAATGTGTTTAAATCTAGTGCACAGTGACCCAAATTCCAGTCATTTCTACTGACACAGAAAATCATCTGCCTGCGCTCCACCTCAGATGCTGCCCGGCTTTGAGAACCTCCTGTTCGCCCACTCCAGCTGGTACACATACGCTGCCACGATGCGGATCTACAAACACTGGGATTTCCATATCACTGAGCCCCACACAGCCACTGGAAAACTGTCATTCAGCAGCTACCCTGGTGTGTAGGCCTCAGGAATCCTCCTAAACAAGAATTATTCAAAGAAAGTATAGCAATTTACAATCACAGTTATTTCACAGAAGCAGAAATTCTGCCATAGTAATGATTTTCCAAAATACCAAGAGCCCAGAGGGTGCAGCTGGACATCATCATTGTAGCTTAGATATATGTGCACTATTAAATATTAGGGAAATTAAAAATCTGAAACAGCACTAGTTTTTTCCCATTTAAGCAAGTAGTTTCTTGGACACATATAATTATATTTAACATGATTTTCTTCTACTGTGTGCACATTATTATCCTGCCTCTTTGTCTAAGAATTTACATGTGTGTCCTCTAATCTACTACAAGAACAGATACAGAAATTTACAAGCATGCACTCACATACACTTGTGTACACACACGCTGCTTTCTGATGCGTTACCAGCTTTGATGCTTGTGTTTGGAATGGTGCCTGTTTGCGAAGGTTGTCGGCATTAGTCTCAGTGTATCTTCCTCTTCAGGTTTCCTGGTGTCTCTGGATGACTTCTACCTCCTGGGCAGTGGTCTGATGATGACACAGACCACCAACAATGTCTTCAACTCCTCCCTTTTTGACACAATCACCCCCAACAGCCTGCTGGCATGGCAGAGGGTGAGGCTGGCTCACAGTTTGGCACATTCAGGGGAAGAGTGGGCCAAAATCTTTTCCAAGTACAACTCTGGTGAGTTTTTATGTATTTGTATTTAACAAGACAGCAATAGAACTATTACAGAAATGGTTAATTAAAGACATTTCTATTTAAAGAAAATCAGTAAAACTTGATATTATGGTACTTAATGATTCCATGCTTTACTTCCAACCTTTTAGATATTTAATACATTTATTCAACCTCCATCCAGCCGTTGGAATGCATTTAATTTAGCATGAAATTAAAATCAACTTGCATTAAACTGATGGTGATTATGAAGGAGGAACTCCACAGTTATTACATGTCTAAGTGTGTTTCCAGATCTTAAGGATCACTACTGCATTTGTGAAAAAAGTTGTAAGAAAGCCTTTTGTGGCTCCAAAGAGCTACTACTAGCAGATCCAGACTAAAAGAGACAATAACTCTGCTGCATAAATTTCCAACCTTTATAGTTTTATTAATGTTACTGGAGTGCAATGCTGAGTTGATGGAGTACTCTTTTAAAACTTGAAGATTGAGATGTGACCCATTCCATCCCAGCTAGCTCTCAAGTCAATATTGAGACAAGTATAAGTCTTTAGCCTGGAAAACATGAACATTAGCATGAATGGCTAACTTAAAATACAAAAAAGGCAATGTGAAGTGGACAAAATGACTGGTTACACTGAAAGCAGCAGAGTGAGATTGAACTCATCATGGAGATCTGATCAGTGCACAAACTTTCGATAACAAACTTGTAAAACCACATCATTTCAAAGACTTTTTTGCTTTTGCACAATTCTCCTTCTTTCACCATCACCCTCCCTCAACCCTTGCAGGCACTTACAACAACCAGTACATGGTGTTGGACAGGAGCAAAGTGAAGCTGGGCCATAGTCTTGATGATGGTGCTCTGACTGTGGTGGAGCAGATCCCTGGTTTGGTGGAGTACTCTGACCAGACTCAGGCTCTGCGCAGAGGTAACAACACATCCTTTTCCTTAGTTTTTGCTTTATTTGGGCATTTGTTGCAATTAACTTTCCCATTTTCTGCGTTTACCAAAGGTTACTGGCCATCCTATAATGTTCCCTTCCATGAAAAGATCTACGTTCTGAGTGGATATGGACAAATGTGGGAGGAGTATGGAGAGGACTTCTCCTATGATCTCTGTCCCAGAGCTAAGATCTTCCGCCGTGACCAGGCTGATGTGAAGGACCTGGACTCCCTGAAGCACATCATGAGGTCTAATGGTGCGTGGCTCAAGCTCATTTTGTTAATTTATACCACCTACATTCAGTTTCTCCAAATTACCCACATAGCTTGTTTTTTAATTAAACCAATTAAATTTTTTACCTCATGTTGAAACAAGTGCTGATCTGCATATAAGAATCTACTGATCAAACAGCGTAGAACAGTGAACATCTTTATGAAGTGATTTGTACTAGTTATAGTTTGAGAATGGCACCCTCTAGCTTTAATATGTGTTGGTTTCACATTTTAAAATAAAAATCTACTTATTCGCCAAAAGGACTTGTAAATGTGCTAATGGCCACATGGTTGATGTCATCGTTTGTATGTTTTTCAGACTACAAGAAGGATCCGTACTCCAAGGGTGACCCCTGCAAGTCCATCTGTTGCCGTGGCGACCTGAGGGCAGACAGGCCTTCGCCATCAGGCTGTTATGACACTAAGGTAGCATCCTTTCACCACACTGATCTTGCATTACAGTAAAAGAGGCTACTTAGGTTTTGTGAAGTTACATCTTTCTTGTTGCTCAGCTCGGATTCGATCTGTGTCCTGTGTTGTTCTTCGTCCAGGTGACAGATTTTGCCATGGCTGGAGACTTCCGCACAGAGGCACTGAACGGGCCAACCACACAGGGCGAACTCCCACCGTTTGATTGGGATAAATTCAGCAGCATCAGCCATCAGGGCCTGCCGGAGTACTACAACTTTACCTTCATCAAGATGCAGCCTCTTCTCTTTGAGCCATGAGATGTGTGTGTGTGTTCGTGTGTTTGTGTGTGAGTGAGTCGGGGAAATGCTTCTTCATTCTTCTTTCTAAAGCTTTAAAAATAATGAATGATGAAAGTCAATCTCTCAATATAAACAAAAATGTTTTTTTTTAGGTATTTTTAGAATTGTGTCCAACCAACATACGCTTTCTTCTGAAACCTTTTATGTTTTGTGAGTAACAGTGCTGCCTCCCACCCGATAACATGCAAACTGTCCCACTGCCAATCAGATTTTAAATCAGTATTTTAATACGCGTCTGATGATTTACTTTGGACCACAGTAGACTTCAGAGGTGTGTTTATAAATCCACAGCCATATGTGCCTTAAACACTGAGAGAAATTTTAGTATCTGAATGTGGAATCAGTGCACTATATCAGTGGTAATGCTGTCTTTAATAATTTTTTAATTGTTGAATGTTTTAATACAAACACTATCATTTGAATGATGATTGAAACAATCAGTGCAATATCAGACTCAGGGCTGTTGATTTTGTTTGGTGCTTCAGTTTATGTGCATCTATTTCTTAAACTGTGCAAAATCAGACAGGCTAAGATGTGTATTTTTGTATGAGCCTCTGCTTTTTATATAATATTAAGTGTAATGCTGCACATCTGGACCCTGCCATCATTTCATGTGTAAATTGTTGAATAAAGGAGTCCTGTCTTTAGTTCTGTCTTGTGCCATCGTTATGTTACTCTTGGTTTAGACATTTTTGGTAAAGCCAACTGATCTGTGTTCTTTGTTGGGATAAATTCATGATCGAGCTTGTTCATTCCCACTCTGAAAATGCCACCTCAACTCATTAGAGAGTGTTCTGCCCTGAATATGTTCAAATAGACATGGAGTTAGTTGTTAAAATGTGTTTTATATTGTTCTATTAAGAGATAGTTCAGACTGTGCTTTTATTTTGATGCTGCAAATTAGCAGAAACAGGAAATGGTAAGCAGGAGACAAGAACTGGTAAGCAGAAAACAGGAAGTAGATCAGTAAGCTGTAGAGAAGTCATGATGGCATCTGTATTTTCTACTGTCTAATCCAAATCAATCCTGCCTGCGAATCCCTCAGAAGGCAATGATTGTAAGAGTTTAATGTTCATTACATATCCATTTGTTGTTGACTTTGTGGACCTTTTCTGAGTTTACATGATAGTAATTTACTTTGTTATGGCCTGTAAAAAATAGCAGTTCTATTGCACAGTGCAGTTACCTGCTTCTCTTTTCATTGAACTTTAACTTACTTGTAATATATATCAGCTCATGATGCTGGCGATTATTTAAGTTGTTTTCATTTGCTTGTTGCTCGCACAGCAATGTATTGAGTGTATATTTTGTGTTTTCCTCCTTAGTTTCACTCCAGTTCAATGTTACTGAGTGTGAAGATAATAAAGGAGCAAGACGCTCTTTTTCCTGGCTCTTGAAAAGGAGTTTGGCTGGCTGTTTACCTATGTTAACACTTGGGAAGTTTAACACAGCGAGAACAGTACAGAGAGTTTCTTGTGAAGTCTGCTGCTGTCAGTAACAAGAAGCAACAGAGAAATTCTTGTAAGTACATGATACATGATAGATTCCCCGGAGCCAAACAGCTGCTGCAGCAAACATTAGTGTGTAGTTTATGAAATGGCATGGCATAATCATCATAGGAATTGAAGACTGGGATGTTGCTTTTAGATGAACAGCCTAATCAGCACTCTTGATGGTTATCTGTAAAAATAGCTGATAAACAGCTTTAATAAATCAATATCCTTGCCAAATAAGCATGAGGACAAACAGTAAAATGATCATGAATTACAAATCTTACAATATTTATCAAACCTAAGGAGCCTGGAAGTCATGTCTTTGTTTTTGAAACAGAAACAAAGTAAGCTCTCTCCCTGTGACCTCTCCGGGGACACGTAGTGATTCACTCTTTCCTATGAAATGGAGGAACTGAAACATCTGTTAGACACTCTACATTCATTTCATGAATCCTCCCATCACACCCTCCTCTGCATCTCACAGCTCTGTACTTTGTGTCGTAAACACCAGTGTAGGGGAGGGTAGCACAACAGCAGGTCTCCTCATTGCTCCCCCTGCCTCAGCCATGACCAAGAAAGACTGTCCCCCTGGCAGCTCTTGGGACTCCCTCGTCAACTTTTGTGTCGAGGTCAACGCACCTGATCCAGAACCATTAACAGGTAAGATAGAAGTATTAAGTTATTAATGAAAGTATAATAATTCAGCCTCATTACTGACTCAGATTTGACTGACTTGGTCCTGACTCAAGCACTGCTCCAGTGTGATAATAAGCTAATGCTAACAACATGTTCACTTCTTGTGAAATAACTTTGCCTCGCTTTTACAGCGTTTGAGAAGTAAACTGCTTTCTGTTGATGTAGTTGATCTGCAATCTGCTTCCCTCAGAGCTCCCCCCAGCTGTTGGGGTCCAGCTGAGATCCACAGCCCCAACCGTCCAGACAGACCCAGTGTTGGTGCTCAGTCCGGCTCTGTGGATCTTTGTGCTGCTGGCTACACTGGGGTCCATCTTGGCTCTAACTCTCTGGTTTATCATATACAGACGACAGAGCAGCTTCAGCAGCACTTCAGGTAAAAAAAAATGACGCTGAATAATTGATATGAGTTTATTTTATTTTATTCACTTTTATTCTCTATGGTTTGTTTCTTTACATAAAGGACAACATCTCCCAGGATTCTCTGAAGCTAGGAAATAGTGTCTCTAAGGCAGAAGGCCTCACTTTTGTGGACAGTTTGAGTGCCACATGTGGTTCCAATGCTGTTTCAGAGGCTCCTCTGCTCTATCAAAAGTGTAAATCCTTGGTATTGACAGAAAATGCAAAGATATCTAGCACTAAACAAGATCAAACAAATATTAATTCTGTCAGTATCCATGGATAAACGCCTTAAATGATTAAACTCTTTAGATGATTTAGCTGCTACAATACTTATATTATAGTCAAATATAAATCAGACACTATGAAGTGCCAGGTGTAGGAATGGATCATTTAAGCCGAGGGGGAAATAATTGATCGACCTTACAAGGCTGCCATTTAATGAACTACATGTTATTTTTCTGGTGTTTATTCAGTAGCGACCATTTCTCCTATTGTAAGAAGGGGTCTGACATTGCAGAGCGAGTATCTGAGAGTAGCGTGAAGGAAGTGGGGTTGCAAGCAGGCAGGTGATGAAGTGTGACGTTCATCACAGTAGAAACTCCACAGTTTCTGTTCTCTTCTTCTCAGTCGTCCCATGGGTCAGCCCCGTTCTCTTACCAGCTATTCTGGTTTCAACACACATCCGCTGGTTAGACAGAACAAATTAGGTCCCTGCATGACCCTGAAAACACATAAACTGACAAAAAGACAGACAGAGGTGATAACAGAGAGGTGATAGTCTGACCTCAGTCATTTAACTGGCCGGGTGGACAGAGAGTCAGCGTATCAATAAAGTCGGATATTTGAATGCTGCTGGTGTCTGGGTGTATTTCCTCTGCAAGACATGCTGAAAACTCTTAAATATAAAGAACAACCAGCCTTCATTTACATAAAGTAACTCCTTTAAATGGCCAATGTGATGAAAGTTAAGATCAGGCTGAAAAGCTCCTGCACTTTTTAATGTGAGTATCCCAACATGAGCATGAACGTGATGTTATTCATCAGGAATGCAGCTCCTGTGCTGTCTCAACCCAACTCTCAGGACTGAACAGAAACTTGATTCACTTTATTGATAGCATGCTCTTTGCCTCGTTGAGTAATTTTCACGTCAATAGACCTTTATCCACAGGACCAACAGGAATGTCAAAAACTAGATTAGCAGACTGGAGGTTTTCAGTTCTGCCCACATCACTGTTGCTGTCTTATATATGTCTTGTAATGTTTAAATATTCTACACACTCTTTCACTAAATGCATTTGAAAACAACATGGCATTGCAAGGAAGCATCGCTGATAAAAGCATCTTAACTAGTTAAACTGGTAAAATTAGTTTGTATACTCTAACTGCAAATTGCTGTAGACTTTCTGATCCTTACACATGTATATTCAACTGTAAACTACAATTTTTCTAGTTTCTTTGGAAATAAAACAAAGCATAAATCTATTAACTGATCTCATCTAACTGATCTCATCTAAATTGAAGGTTTGGGGACAACTTTAATTTGATACATATTTCCTAAAACATTTGTTGCCTTATAGGAATCTTGTGTAGGCAGGCACATGCCATGCACAGTGAATTATCGTGTAAATAACCATTTTAAATTAATCTATCATCAGAAGTCTTGTTTCTTGAAAGATGGTCTTTTGAAAAATGTTCAACTCTCAACGACTCTTATCTTTAAGTGGATTCTTAATATGTAGTTGTGTTTGGTTTTATGGCATTTGATGGTTATGTTTTGTGGTATATTCTGTATTATGGAACCACAATATTTGCTTTTCTTCTTTCTCCGTCATAAATTGACTAAGAAAAAATGGTGTCCCTAGTTCCTATTAGGGTGTAAGTGATTAATGCTTGAGTTCTGTCTTAAGATCTAATCCATACATTTAATCTAATTTGAATATTCTGTGAAATATATAAGGCACTCATGTTACAGCTGTTTATGTTGCAGAGGACTCAGAGCCACAACAGGAGCCTCTTCAGAAAACAGAGCCAGCGATCATCATCCACTCACTGCCTTTGGAAAGCAACGGTCATGCCAACATGCTGCAGGCAGCAAGAGGGGCCCCTTCACCCTGCTCTCACCTCCACCCAGGGGCCCAAACTGGAACACAGCTGGAGGAGGGCCTCACTGCTTACGGGGATCCCACAAAGCACACAGGGACAGAGGGTGGCAGAGGGTTGCCCGCATGCAGCACGATGAGGGAACACAGGATCCCACTTCCTGCCACAGAGCTGGGTGGCACTGCGTTGGTTACAACTAAAACTCTGTAGAGCTGTGTGTGTGTGTGTGTGTGTGTGTGTGTGTGTGCGTG
>JAPZDV010000009.1:16909995-16955627 GCA_029814665.1 Acanthurus lineatus | reverse complement strand
TGTGTGTGTGTGTGTGTGTGTGCACGTCCGTGTGTGAGTCTGTTCTAAAAAACATTTTTCTAACTTTACTCCACAACTCTGCACACTGTGCTTGGTGTGGTGAGTTTCTCCTCATTTTTAATCCAAATTTTGGATATCTTTCTTTTCTACCATGTTTTTATGGTTTTTAAAAGTTGAATTTTCTACAGCTGCTGTTTTATTTTTATGCACTGCTGAAAAACTGTGTTATGGTGTATATTGGTGTCCAATATTACAATGTAAGACTGCGTAATAGTTTAGTGTATTTTACTGCTAAATGTTACAAAAAAAGACAAAGCACTGCTCTGAATCTTATGCCATATTTCAAACATTTAATAAAACACAAAAACTAAATAATCACAGAAATATTTCTAATGTTGTGAAAACAAGGTAGCGTTGTTTACTGTGAAAGAGAAATATTCTCAGATCTCTTGCAATATTATGACAAGCACTGTTTGGATATAGTCTCACTGTCTTTGCAGCAGAAAAGGCTATTTACATGGTAAATAATTTGTCAGATTTTCTCAATCAGTGAGTTTTATGCAGGTAGCATCTGAACATAAACGGAAAACTGTCACATGAAAGTCAAGAAACTACATTCAATATCATTCCCTAATATTAGGTTTCTGCCGAAGAGAACTGACCATGTAGTTTGCTTGGGTTTTATTTTGAGATTTCAAAGAATGACTATAGCACTAAAAATCCACAGATATGAGCAAAGTTTGGTCAGTGAATGGTACAAGTTATACAGAGGCATGTGCCATTTCACCCTGTTAACTTCATGCCATTTTCATTTGAAATATTTTAAAAGAGAAATTCCCCCAAAGTGTTTCCAGGTAACCTACAATTTATGGCTATAATTTTTGGAATTTGAAAATGATTCACTTTGGCGCCCCCGAGTGGTAATGTTAAAGTAAACACAGCATCAGACAGCAGCCACTGAAATAAACCCCACATTAGGTTAGTCTCATCAGAAAAAAATGCCCCATTTCATAGTGTTGACCAAGACATTACCTACATTACTCTACAGGCCATTTTCAGTGGTTGATTGTGTTCTTTTCTTACATTCACAGAGAAGAAAACAGTTAATAAAAATGTTGCAGGAGCAGAGGTGAATAAAACCATTGGAACACAATTCAACAAATGTCTTTGAGTGATAAATAATTGTGGGGGTTGATTTTAACTTTAAAGAGACAATTAGACTAATGAAAAGTTCATTTTATGTGGCAGAGAGATGGATGATGAGTGGATAAGTGTCAAAGGGCAAAGAGAGCCTCATATTTTAGATTCCTGATTGTTCTGCTCAGTGGTTGCTGAACCCACTGAATGAACAGAACCATCCAGAGAAACTTAACAGTACTGATTCAGGTGCAGGCTGTGATGCACCACTTAAATGTCTACTTCTTGGCAACTCCTCCATAATCACAGAATCGTGGTGGGGTTATCTGTGACAGCAAGGTGGAAGTACTCTGGCAAGCCGTCCCCCTGCAAACTCCCACTGGGCTCCCTCCAATGGACTTTGGTGGACAGGGTCCTTTTGAGGCACTTGTTCCCGTTTGAACGCTTCTCCAGACTGGACACTATCATTTCTGCTAGGTCCTGCTGGAGCCGCTGGAAGTTCTCCCTGTGACAGTAATATCATGTATTATTTAGCTATTAATTCCACCGTTAAATTCTAAAGAATTGTGTTTTCTTTTTTCATATCATGGGATTCAAAAGCCACTTCACCAACCACATTATAACTACCATAAACAGATATTTTTATTGTCCATTTGCTTTTTATTTTCTTCCTTCTCTTGTCCAGCCTTGTAAGCATCTTACAAATGTGCCTAACAAGGCAGCTGCACAGTGAGCTTTCAAATAATAACTTAATTCACCTTTTAAGAGCTTGCATGTCCTCTTGTATTTTAAAAACAGCTGTAGCTAACAAGTGGCTACATGAAAACCACAGACATTGTCAGGGAAAATGTGTATGTCATTCCTGCAGTACTCTACAGTTTGCAAGAGCCCCCGTGGAAAAGAAGAGCCTCCCCCTCTTCCCTTGTGAAAAGAACTACCCAGCTGCAATTGTTTGTGGTGACTACTGGCATTTTGTTCAGCCCATGAATTTCAGGAAAGGAGGATATACTGCATGAGATGGTTTGAAATAATAAAACTAGTAAAATCTAGTAAAAAAACCTTGAAATAATAAATCTAGTGAAATGGTTGATGAGAAACATAAATTTCATGTGCCATCTTTATCATTTTTATGAATTAAAGCATAGAGATGACCTCCTGCTGTGGTTTTGTTGTTTTTTAAAGCTAATAACTTCAATCTGTAACCTGCTTTGCTATTATTACAATTCCATCAGATCCAAAAATCTCTACCAAGCTCTCTTTTGCTTTGTCACTGAAGATGGTCAGTTTTCCATAGAGTGTCTGTGTTAACATCAGTTAAGTGTTTGCAGTAAATTGAGGATAAGACTGTGTTTCACTCACGCTGTCGGTGGTGTCGGCAGGTTGTATTTTGCTCCAGTCACTCCTGTTAACCAGTATGTCATCTCTTTGCCCTTACCCTGTGGGTCAGGTACACACACACACAGAAGAAATTAAAGTATAGTAAACACTACTGGAATAGATGAGCACATAAAAAGCCAAAGAAAACTCAATTAACCTTCAGGTATGTCTCTCCTCTTTTTTCATACTCAAACTCGCAGTCTGTCCTCTTTAGGATGTTGATGGTGGACTGGCTGACATGAATTCTCAGAGCTGGAGAGAGAATCATGAGAGTCAAACCTTCAGCTCTCTTTCACTCTGTATATCTAACCTAAACTGCAAATACTGTAATTGTGTTAAAATGTGTGTATGAGTGTGTTATCTCTTACGCAGCCCTGTAGACTCCATGCGTGATGCAGTGTTAACTGTATCACCAAAAAGACAGTAGCGAGGCATCTTGTTTCCCACCACTCCTGCTGCACACGGTCCTGCACAAAAAGACATACAGAAACAATCACAAATCAACATCATGTAACTTCTTTTTTTCTGTTATATTATGATAGTCAAGAGGAATATTTAAGTTATGAAACCTCTGATTTGAATTTTTTGCATTCAAATGCTTTGTAATGTCGCTACGTTACTGCCACCTAGTCTTTTAAATTACTATTACATGCATGACTGTTGACACATGTATATAGAGGATTATTTGCTCTTTAAGAAAATGTGAGTGCTTCTTTTGAAATGCAAAGTGCTAAATTTTCAATCCAATTTCAATAAAAAATAGTACATTTTGTTAACATGCAAGAACAAGGTTTACATTAAATAAGACAATTTCATTATGAATTTTTGTTACCTGAGTGAACACCAATACGGATCCACAGAGGGATGCCCGGCAGGTGCAGCAACTCAAAAGTCCCTACAAAAGCCAGCATGTCCAGGGCCATTTGGGCGATGTCCACTGCATGCCTGTCACCATTACGTTTGGGCAAACCTGATGCAACCATGTATGCATCTCCTATTGTCTCAACCTGAGAGGCAATGAATGGGTTGCTTTACTAATTAAAAAATATCTGTTTCAGTAAAATTTCTAAAAAGTAAAAAAGTAAATAAATGGTTATCCATAATACCGATTGAACTCTATCTGCACCTTCTTCAAAATTTGAGATAATTACTTCTAGTTAATCTAGGTTCTGTCTCACTATTTAGGTCTCAGAAATACAGGAAGTGCAAACAGAAAAAACACAGCAACTTCCAGCCTGAGATCCTTTAACTTTAACCACAGTGCTGCCACTTTCACACTGAAGTACCTTGTAGACATCATGGTGGTCAAGGATGCTGTCAAAGTTCTTGTAGATGTCGTTGAGCATGTCGACCACCTCCATAGGAGTGCTGTAGTGGCAGAGGGTTGTGAAACCCACAATGTCACTGAAATAGATGGTCACCTCCTCAAACAACTCTGGTTCCACTCTGCCTGTCTCCTTCAGGGAACGAACAACTGGGCTGAGGGAACATAAAAAAAATGTGTTGATGCTAATTAATCAATTTATAATAAGTGTAGAGTCTGTTAGGATTCTTTGTTGGTTTTTCACATATCATGTCATTCGATCCTTCGTCATTAAAAACATTACTAGTCCCTCTTTGCAGCCATGCTCTGTGCATAACAGCAGGCACAGTTAAAACCTACCCTGGAAGCAGCATAAAGTTGAGGCGGTCAGCTCTGTCCCTCTCAGCTTTGTATAGAGACGTTCTCTCCTCCACCAGATGCTCAAGAGTCCTGGAGTACATCTGGAGGCGACGGATCAGGTTGTCCATGTATGTCTCACTTGCTTGGTTGTGGAGATTACTGAATCAAGGAAAAATTTGTGTTTAATTATTTTAGAAGACAAATGCACAGTTTTTTTACATTAGAAAACAGCAGGTATGAGCTTATAGCAATGAACATGATTACATTGCATAACAACATTTGGACACCATGTGTCCAAAAATATGTGGACATTCTTGTTTTTCACTGTTTGGCCACTTAGGTCTACAATAAACGTAATGCTATGAGCATTGATACAGCCCCAGGTTTCACATTTATGACAGCAGTGTACTTCTAACTCATAGGCAACAGTCAGGAGTTTCAACGTGGCGATGTCCTCATGCACAAAGCCACATCCTGAGAGAAATGATCCCTGTTGGGTGTGGAAGAGCATCACTGTCCCGCATTATACGTAGAGGTGTAATGCTTTGGCGTACATGTCTTGTTTGGGTGTCCACCTGTATTTGGCCAAGTTTTTAACAAATGATTAAATGGTGTTGACGTACCTGAAAATCTTACCCAGAGTTAACTCTATTTTCTTAAAATCTGGCCTCCGTTCTGGGTCCTCATCCCAGCAGTTTTTTATCAATGTGTAAAGCTGTGTACACACACACACACACACACACACAAAAGGAGAAAAAGAAAGAGGGAGTGTATGGCTAACTTTATTTTGAATATCGATGTGTCCAAGTAGCTTTACTTTATCAATCTTCATGATCAGATTGTGATGTTGTAACAGCAAATGTCCTCCACAGTGTATGGAGGCTCTCTTACCTCGACCTCCCTCTCTGATGTTCCCTCAAAGATGAGGTCGGGTCTGAAGATGCTCATTCCACAGGGAAACTGCACTCTGTAGATCTTCTCTGAAGGATTGGATGGCATTAAATTAACCAAGGTAAGCAGGATTTGCTAATGATGATCACTGCATGGTCCATCAACATCCCATCTTACTGTAAACTAGAAACTTTCTTGTTCTCACAAAGATTTTGGGCAGCCAAAGTGACAGCTCAGATGTCAAAATTTAATGGTATTCTCATAATTCATGCCAAAAACAGTTTGTTTTTTTTTTGTAAAATAAAACTTTAATTTCCTAACATTCGATAAGAGAATGCAAAGTATTTTAAGTTTGTTTTGTTGTTTATCAGAGCTTATCGGTGGGCCTACCTGTGGGGTTAGAGCAGGACTGTGTGTAGAACGGGGCTTGTCTCATAACTATCTCATGAGCAATAATGGCATAGCTGTAGACGTCACCTTTTTGGGACACCCCATCTCTGCGAAGATGCTCTGGGGCTGTCCACAAATCTGAGAGGAGGGAAGAGGAGTTGAATTGCTGGTATTCTCTACATAATTAGTAGTAAAGGTAATAATAATTAATTCTCACCTCTGCCTGGATTCAGGATGGTGTTACAACCAAAGTCAGTGATCTTGACCACCATGCGGTTGTCGACCACACAGTTGGTGGACTTAAGGCGACCATGGGTCATAATATTACTGGAGTGAAGGTATGACATGCCCTGTAGAAGATAAAAGCAGGGAGAAAGTAGGGAGGAAGATGGTTAAGCAGGGACTGTTGAATACAGTTGTTATTTGCTGTTTTGTCCAACTCTTCTTCAAATGCAATGTAAGCAAAATTAACTGAGAGAACTGATTGTCATCACACAAAACATAACATATAAAGCAAAATCCATTAGAAAAATGCTGCTGAATTAAAAAAATATGGCTGAGTGAATATAAATCCTTGAGGGAGTATTGCAATGATATGGTAATTACTATTTTCTGTTTGGTCCTTTGTGCATAAAAACAGCTTAACACACAAACAGTAAAGTGTATGAATATGTGACCCACACACACAAACTTTTGAAGAGAAAAACAAAAAAATACCTTTGCAATGTCATACATGACTGATATCTTAAACTCCATGTCCATGAAGGTTTCATCTGGGTAGGAGATCCTGTCATTCAGAATGTACTGGAGAAAAAAAAGGAGAAAAGAAATTTATATTTTATTACTTTTACTACTTTGCTTTCATCCTTTAGCCTTTTCGGTTTATGGATGTGTGGAAAAAATAACTGTAAAACACTTAATTAGTCTCTGTCTTATCCTGTGTGTGTGTGTGTGTGCGTGTCCGTGTGCACGTGTGCATGTTTGATTGTGTCTGTACTACAGTCATGTAACATGAACTAACATCAGATCAAGTTCAAAAAGCTAAAGGCTTTCAAATTTAATTTAGGGTAAAAAAAGGATGAGGACAAGAAGAAGATAAAAATCACACAATTAAAAGGCCAAAATTACAATTGTTATGACTAAAAGCAATGTTTCTATAGATAAATTTCTATCAGTATGATTTTATCTCTCCTAAGGACATTAAGTTCTCCAAATGCATTATTTTGATGAAACAGAAGTAATTCCTTGTTTCTTTATCATTTTCTTTCTTTTTTATGCATGTAGATACACACAGCAATGATCATGTCTTTAATCAATCAGTTAGGTAATAAAATAATAAAGCGAAGAATAAAAGAAGGCAGAACAAAGGAAGGAAGAAAGAAAGAATGAAAGATAAAAGTCCTGTCTCCTCATGTCAAACGTTTTTAAGTTCAACAGCACTAAACCAAAGACATGACCTCCCTGGCTAAAGTTGACACAGACTTTAAGAGGTTTTTCCTGTAATAAAGTCCAACATCTTCAATTGTCTGCTAAAAAAACTTGAAGGCAGCTAAAATATTCTGATAAACGAGGAAGAGTGTCAGCAGCAGGATCTGATATGCAGAGAAAGTACAGGACAGGGGGGCTGTGTGAGTGATAGTCTGCTCTTACCCTGAGAGAGCCTCGCTGGCAGAGCTCAAACACCCCAAACACACCATACTCAAACTTCACTGTGCCATAAAACTTGGTCAGGTTGTAGTAATCAATACCCCGCAGCTGAAACATGAAGAGATTGAGGTTAGGGCAATGTAAAAGGAAGAGCTGAAATTGACTGACAGGTTAGATCAAAGGGGTTAAAAGAACTCTGGCCAACACACTTTTCCTGTAATGATGATAAAATGAACATATTATATAAATCCAGATATGCATGTATTTAAAATAAAACACTCTTTTTTTCTCATTTTTGAGAGGAAGATACACATTTATTTACATTCTTTTTGTTTTATCACCCAAACTGAACACAAAATCTGATGAATTGGCATGTAGATGCATTTCTTTTTGTGCTTACATAGTCAGGAAATACTGTCGTGGCTTTGAAAATCATTAAATGACAGAAACTTAGAATCAACCATCAAGAATAGCATCCTCTATCTCCATGAAAGATTATGTTGTAGAAGTCTTTTTTAGTTTAACATCAGAGAAAACTAAATGTGGAGCTAAAAAGGCAAGAAAAGTGGAGGTAGGTCCACATGTCTGTTTTACTCAGGTAATATTTAGGAAGCATCAGAAAACACGGACAGAAAGGATGATTTACTGTAAATGTGCCCACAGTGGATGAAAGAGTTGAGTGGACAGCAGTCAGATAAACACAGAGATGTCTTACAGTGTTAAGTTCAATCTTCTGATCCTCAGTGAAGTCTCCATCTGTTTGCTTCAGCTCTTTCAAGATTACAGGCTGAAAAACACAGAGAGGTGAGACACCGTCAAACACAGAATGAAAAAACATGATCACCACCTTCTTTTTTTCCTCTTTTTGTCTGAATACTGATTTTCAGAAGCTGAAGTGCCGGTACCTTTTTGTCATAGCAGCCTCGGTGATTGAAGAACGTGCTGTCCCTCCTCTTATCTTCATCAATCTGTTACATACACACACACATACACACACGTTTGATTTTATGTCCTTATCTAACTAATGTGACATGATCGCATTTCAAGTTTCACACATTTTTTATGAATGCGTCTCCTCATTTGTCTTTACTTGTTGGATGCTGTCTATTGTATACTGCTGAGATTCATTACCAGCTGTAAACCCCTGACACACTGCTGTACTTTATCCTCCTCGCTTGGTTGGCCCTCCCTGTCCATGCACAGACTTCTTCATTGGTCTAGCTTCATTTTCAAATCCATTCTTGGATTACTGTCTACTTATCTATCCTCATACAAGTCACGTAACCAGTGTACCTTACCTTCTTTTGCGAAGCATGGAGAGATCATCTTAGGAAACTTGCCTATAGTTTAATCCTTTTAACTTGAATTAATTCACTTTTAATGTTTGGTGTTTGTTTTGGTCTGTAACTCATTGTTGTATTGTTGTGTCTGTCTAGGACAGATCGCTTTTGAGAACGAGACTCTATTTCTCAATGTGCTTATCTGTATGAATGAAGGCTAAATTAAAGACAATAAAAAGCATCATGCAAAAGAGAGAACTGAAGTCCAGTAAAATGATGAAGAAACTATTAGGAAAGTGACAGTGCGGTCAGGTTCAGTCTTTTCTACACAATTTTTTATTACTTGTTGTTCATGAAGAAGAAAAGTTCCTATTTTATGTAATTTCACGGGGCCTTATCATATTTCATGTTTTTACCTCATCTGATTTAATGGAATTTAATGCCAAGCTCCTCTCTTTTTGTCTTTTCTTTTATTACTCCTCCTCCATCAGTCCTTAGAGAGTTAAGATAAGACTTATAATCAATCATAGATGTTGTAAAGCAATGGCATGTGTGTCAGCATGAGCATGCAACCCATTTTGAGTGTGAAAACAAGAAAGCAAACACTACACTGTGATACTGAAGGATATCACTAACTTGTTATATGTTATCTTAGTTTTTAAATGTAATTAATTAATTAATTAATTAATTAAATAGCCATCAACCAGGAGAATGAATTAAAGTTGACATGACAGGAGGTCATATCTATATTTCCAAAGACAAAAAAGTCATTACGATAGGTGCTTTAGCTGCCATACGATTGCTGCAGGCAAAGAGGAGATCATATTCATCCATGAGAAAATCTAGCAGGCCTGCTCAGCCCAACTGGATGCTGGATGGAGTTTATGTTTAATTGCAGGAGGTAACTGAGGCTGTATGTACAACGTGGTTTGTCAGTTGTCATGTGTAAAGCTACATTTTGAATATTAGCATGCAAACACTTCAAAGATAAAGTCCAAATAGGTTAACTCAATTGAGAAGATAAATGACAAAATATGTCGAAAAAAAAGTACTGTAATACTTTTAAAACACTGTGTACCTTCAAGACTCAGGCTAGAGAGGGCAGCTAGAGAAATGTAGAGGCCATTGCTTGACATTGGAAACCATTTTACAGGCAGAGTATATGGGAAAGGGGTTTTGTATCAACAGTGCAGACCTTTTGATAGAAGGCACTATCTATTCAGGACACTATCACTGCTAGGATATCCACGTTGTCGCCGGCTGGTAATTATGTGTGTTAGCAAACGCAGCTGGCACAGAAGCCATCTTCATCTGTATATTGACTCATCATAAAAAAAAAAAAAAAAAAGGTGCTGACCCTTGATCACGAAGCAGGTAATTGATGGCTGTTTACCTTTAAATAGACCTCCTTCTCATCCAGCGGGCCAATCAGATGTGAGTCAATATGAGACCACTTCTTTTGCATAAGACGCTCTTTCCTGTTTTGCCTAACATTAATCACACAAACACATACTTACAATTAGTAAAAATATACATCATTAGCACAGGAATATATTGCCCCTTGCTTTCAGTTTGCATCCAATCACATTTTAGCTTTATAAGGCACACTCCCCGCATGGAACAATGCAGGATGAGCTAATTCTAATTGTCTGACATGAAATCGAAGCCACCACTTTGATCCTAACAATTTATACTCTCGGCACCATTTGTTAAACAAGTGCCTGTAAAACGGCTTTATTGTCACTATGACCGATGTGATACAGCTGTCAAATGTTTCTGCTGTTTACCTGTAAAAGATGAGAGCGATGGCCGTCACCACGACAACACTGACACTCAGAACAATCAAAATTATGTCCTGTGTACCTAAGCCTGCAAGTGCACACAAACACACACACAGACACACACAATGCCATTGAAAAAACGGCACTTACAGCCTTAACTTAAATAAAAAACATTAAATCACACTTTATTTTTAAATAATTTCCAGACTCTGATTATGTTTTGAGTGGCCAGTTTTCAGCCTTGCTGTAAGGACTCTTCATGTGTTTGACTGAAATCTCAAACACTTGAAGAAACAAAAACTATATTGCATCATCCTGGGTTATAGTAATATAGTGACAGAACAGACAGACACTATGCTGTGTGCTGTTAACAGTCTTAAAGCTACAGTGAAGCTTTAATGTCATTAATATCCATTCTACCGTTATACCTTTAGTGTGCATATGTGTATTACCGTCTGTATTTTCTGGCACAGCTTGAGGCAGGCGCCCCCCTTTCCAGGGTAGGGCAGGGTCGTCATCTATCACTGTGGTTTGGTTTTGCGATGTGTCAAACACTACCAGGGTTTTGTACTGGAGAGAGACAAGTGCACAGTATTAAACAAATGTTTACACTGATCGAGCTCTCTGTTGTATAGACAGACGTCTCACCGTGCCAGTTTTCGTTGATGTGTAAATGATGGATAAGTTAACATCTCTGTCACCGTACTCATCCAGCATATAGTGTCCTCCCATACCTACAAAGCAAACGTACACACACGAAAAAGAGCATATTTTTATTTTCTGGAAACGGAAAAAATGGATGATGTCTTTGCTTTGTATAAACATTCTGAAAAAGCTGAGATTACTAAAACTTGTTCTAGTCAGAGACACTTGACTCTAACCTTAAAAGTAACCTGTGAGTGGGCATGCTATTAATAATAATTACCATTACCTTTGCTAAAAACAGTCCAAATCTCAATGATATTCAGTTTAAGGTGACACTATTTGAAAAGGGTTTCATAAGACTTACATTACACTATCATAAGCATAACATAGCACAGTAGTAATCTACTGATCTACATCTTGCTTTTTCTGTGCCAGAACTTGCAAAATCGCCTCAAACTGAGTTCCCAGAAAAAAAGGGCATAGATCATGGCTTTGCCCAATACACAAACATGAAGCCATAACAAACCCCCCCACCCCCCGCGACACACACACAAACACACACACAAACACATATACATACCGTTTACCTGTCCTTGTTTATTGAAAGCCTTTTTTTTCACTGTAGTTAAGTGGGTCATTTCTAGCAGGCGTGTAAAAGAACAAGCTGAACTTTGTTTTGGTTGATTGATCTGTTACCAGACCTTCACCCATGCAAGCTGCACTCTCCAGAAGCAATAATGTGTGGGTTCCATAAGCATGATATAAGATTTGATTTTGCATCAGAAGTATGCCTCCCATTGCGTTGCTAACCTTGAGCTATCACTGATTATACACACCATAAAAGGAGACATTTCCAAAGGGGTTGTCACTCAGGGGCACATTATAGGACCTCGTATTATTTTGCAGACTGAGCCTCCTCTCTCTGAGCACTTTGCCAAACAGCAGAGCCCCATCATGATAGCCAGCCACGTAGTCATTTATCTGCCCATTAGATAAAAAGTTTGACAAAAGGAATAAAAAGAAGTTATACAAAGGCTATTTCCCTACATTACATCGTGTGAATATTTAATTTTCTGCTCACTGTTTCATTGTATGCTGAGCTTGATCCATTGCTGTAGGTTCTCTGTGGCAGAGTGATCACCAGTACGTTCTTCATACTCTCTCTGGACGTTGTGTTGACATAGTAGTCAGGGCTAGAGGAAGGTAAAGATGTCACTATGAACAGTGTTAATTCTTCCATTTAAACTGTCACATCTCAGGTTTTACAGTCAGTTTTAATTTCTAACTTTAGATTAAAGAAACTACTCATGGAGTTTCATGGTCACAGTGTATGGAAAAAAATCTAGTTGTTAATAAAATCTAACACTTCAATAGGCTCCTCATAGGCTTACTTGTAAATGTCGAGGAGAATGAACAAGATGTCCTCATCCACCGGGCCTGTCTTTTTCCTGATTAAATCAACATCAGTTGGGTTCCCACACATGATGAAAACTGAAATAAATACACCAGTTTTATTGTGACAGGAAGGGAAATCTTTTGACTGTTTTGTAAATTTAACACAACTCTTTCCAAGCAGCAACGATTACAATTACATTGAGGGCGGCAAAACTATGGTGGCCACCTTCCAATTAAGTTTTAATAATAAACAAGAACATGGTTGTTAGCTCAACTACAGAAGTATCTTTTAGCTAACAAAGTACAAGAAAAAGCTTTAAGAGCTAACTCTATATGGTAGTTCAGCTCATCACTTAGCATTGTTCTCCAATTGTGGTTTGTAAGAGTGCTTCACAACAATCACCAGGATGAGAAATTGATGAGAGAGCAAGAGAAAATCTGAGATTAAATGTATGTCACGAAAAACTGTTGCATGGAGACTCAAAACCAGTCTTCTAATTTAAAACAGCAAATGTCAGGTAAAGCTTTAGCCTTTGATTTTTATTTGATTAAATGTGACAGTGCACAGACGCTATCAACAAACAAGTTGCAAATTTGACAGCGACTTTTGGGTCACAAAGCTGCTTGATCTCAGAAGTCTGGAGACAACTGGCAAGGATACTTTCAAAGTCTCTACTGCCAATGACCTTTTCCGGGACAAACTGTGTGGAATTACAATGGATGGAGTTTCAGCCATGGTGAATGGGATAGAGGGTTAGGCCATTCAAATTTGCCGTATTATCCACCTATGATATATTTTAGCCCTGATTTCCTTTTGTTGGCACAAAAGGTTGGCCACCCTTGATCAACATCATCAACCTAGAAGAGACTGAATCTCAGTGCAAGTAAAGTATTGTAAACAATAGCAATAAACTCATTTTAAAATATTTCCATGTATAAGTTAGAACAGAAAGTGGGAAGGGCTCTAGCAACATGTTCTACCAAAATAAAAAAATGTCCTAATTTTTAAATCAGCCAAAGGGAGCTTGAGAGCTTTGCTAGCAGCTCTATGAAGCTCTAAGCACATTGTTGCCTTGAGCTACATGCTGATGCTTATGATACACCAGGTTTAGTGACCTATCAGACTCTGTGACCAGAACAGGATTTTCATGGGTAAAGCAAGATAAAGAAGAGGATATTGCTTCCTAGACATGTAATATTTGGGTCACAGAATCTGATGAGTCACAGAATCTCAGTGAAACCCTAGCACATAACATGCTCATTAAAAATGATGACTGATAATTTTGAGCAGATGTAAGGGTTGCCATGTTAACACTTTCAGTTCTCAGTGTGTTGACATGTAAGTTTTTCTTAATAGTAAGTTAAAAGACAACCAAAATGACTAAATTTTAACCTGTCCATGAAGATTTTCTATATAAAAAAATCATGTTGAATTAAATTATCTATAAAACAGTAAACCTATTTTCATTAAAAAAAAAAAAATTAAGGTGATGAGTTGTAACAGATTTTGACAGAATTTTTTAAAGAAAGTTAAACACAACCTATTACTGGGGTGATTCTTTTATAGCTAAGGCAACACCAGTTTGATTTTAAAATTTTTTTTTGATGTTTTGGTACAAAATTAACAAATAAATGCAAAAATATAAAGGTACTGTTCACTAGTCAGTATTGGACAGATAAAAGATCTCAGTATTGTTATTTCGGGAATCTTGAGTGGTTGATAAATGCCTTTGCAAACATGCCATACTAGTCTATTCCTCTCATATATGTTTAAGCCTGTAAAACACTTCAGAAGTTGTCAGACAACCATCAGTTTGCTGCAAGAGTGTCTGTTTTCCAGAGCAGGGGCAGTGGGATGCATTTAGATTTAAAGTAGGGAATACTGACACCAGGCGATTGTCTTCCATATCACAGTGAACTGAAGCAATAGTCCTTGATGGAGAAATGACATCTTGGGGAATAAAAATATTTTTTTGCAAGATGTAACTCAAATAATATACTCACTGTTGCTTTCTCTTTTGTCACCAGTTAGGGTTTTAATCAACTCATCCTCCGCACGCAGCATCTCTCTGTTAATCTGTGTGGCAAAGTTGAGAGAGGCTGCTTCCAATGCGTTGATGTACCTGTGACAAAAGGCAATAAAAAGCAAGATGTGGGACATGCTTGGGCGGTCAAAGCCACAAGGTCACTTGGGTGAGCAGCAGCCTATTAAGTCTCACCAGAAGCAGTCTTCTGTTCCCTCGTTCTTGTAGACATAGACTTGGTCCCATACATCTTTAAACGGCAAGGTTTCGTTTAAGAAGTGAACGAGAACATCTGAGATCTTACGTGCTGGAGGCAGAATTCGGGTCAGTTTAGGCTTATAGTCACACGAGAGGCCAAAGCTCCCAGCAGAGATAATAGGAATGCTAAGGCTCAGGCCAATATCTTCACTGGGGCAGATAACAAGGCATAAAGGGTTAAAAAATTAGGTTAAAAATTTAGTCAGTTGTTGGTATGAAATGAAAGAGAAACAGAGTTGTACTCACTCCACTAACTGAAAGGTGGCGTAAGTGCAAGAAGGTCCCAGCATGACACATCCAATTTCATGATCATTCTATAAAAAATACATCACATGTAGCTTTTCTGTACCACATCTGCCGAAGTTAACATTCCATACATAATGTGGAAACATTAAGAATAAAAATGAATTTTTTGCAATAAAACTGCATATTAGACACTAATACTGCAATAGCAATTCTTTCATGATTAAGTGCTGCAGTTAACCTTGTTCCCAAAGCTCTTGCATAGTCTTACTTTGGTTTGTGATTTCCTACATTTACCAGAATGCATTTTGTCAATCAAAGCTATGTACAGCATCCTGTAGCTGCTTTGCTTTTGTGTCTATTAAGGCTGCTATTGGTGGAAATATATGTAGAGGCAAGACTTGCAGTGGAGATACTGTTGATGCAAAACGTAAGTCTGCACAGAAGCATTTGATCACTGGCTGTGAGTTGATGACAGAAAACAATAGCTTTTACTCTTGAAGTTTCAATTAATTCACATTTTTCCTTTAAGTGACTTTTTTCTCCTAGTGGCCTTTGTAACTGGCTCGGGAATAATAGAACTAAATGCCACATTTACTCATTTAAAATTAAACTGAACCATGATAACCATCCTGTCATGGAGCTGTACACAAGTAACTGTGCTATCTTAAGAGCAATCAGGTGATAATAAACTGCAAATCACATAAAACAAAAAATGAAAACCTGCTGTCTATGTCTACTGGGCTGCAAATTTCAGCATGAACACATTTGAACATACAGAAGTTCACTTGAATCGTATCATTATTACCAGTAGCTTAAAAAAAATTATAATGAAAACTTTTTCTTAGAAGTGAGAAATGAAGCCTCTTAAGTAAGAATACTCATTTATGTAAGTGGTCTTATCAGCACTTTTTAAAGCTTTCATTGTCTCACCATCAGCATTTTAATCACAACTGTGTTAAATTATATGACCTTTATGTCTACGCTAAAAGAAACACCCCATAAACATTTCATTTTTTGCCATCTTTTGACCCCACTCACATGCAGCTGCTTGAGAATTGCCACCCCTTCACAGGAACTGCTCCCACAGCCCTGCCGGTTATACATGCTGGTGTTGAACCAGTTGAAGTTAGCCGTCAGAGTGAAGTTTATACCTTGGGTCATGGAAAGAAGATAAGTGTTATTAATATAATAATGAGCTCATTAATCTTTTTGGCATGTTGAGATTAGATTGGATCGGTTTATTGTACACTGGTACAAAAGTAGCCTTTGATTTCCCTTGCAGAGAATTTCAAAAATAGCTTTTATGGCAGCTGCAAAATAAAAATGCCAAACATAATATAGACCTTAATAAAAGAGCTTGATTAAATAATGAGATGACTGGCCACTAATAAAATGATTACAGTAAGATTAATACTCATCATGCATTGCCACTGTAGTAATAAGTCATCGATCTCTAATCAATAATAAATGATCAACATATGATGTCACATGTATATTTGATTGGCATGCAACAAAATCACTTCCAAAAAGGGATTTAAAGCATTTAAGAAAAAGCAGGTTATGCAATGGTTCCCAAGTGTAGGCCAGCCTCCCTTACAAGCACAAAGAATATATTTTTGATATCAATTTAATCTCTGTGTGTTCAGGAAAACATTCATCTGAGTCAGTTTTCAGCACAACATGGCTCCTCCACTGGATGTATTTCTTACAACCCCAAACCTGTCCCACATACATGTTAAGCAAACTAGTCCCGAGTATATCCAAAAAATATGTTATGATTTGTTCAGTTTAAGTGTTCAGGAGGATCACTCTCACTTCGATGAGGAGACTACATAGGATCCTTTAAAGTGTATCAAACATGTTTTTAATCCTCATGGATCTGCAGCAAGAGCAGTCACTGTGAACAGAGGTTTCTCTCCAGGGTGTGTTATTAAAACCAACCTTGATACTTCTGGTACCAATCACAACAAGTCCATAATACTGTACATCAAAAGCTGCTCAGGCATTGAATCAGTGGTCAGAGCCTTAGTCTTTTTTAGTTATTCTGCAATCCAAAATTTTGTAGATGGAGATCAAATATTTTCCAATTTCATTCAGCTGAGCAAGAGACTGCTTTATTGGCCTCAGACTAAGTAGTGTCAGTGGTTAAGGTAATGTACGGTGTGTAATTCTAAATGTAGTGTAATGTAATAGTAAGTAGTAATGTAATGTAAGGTTATTGTACGGCTACTTGTGTCAATATATCATCTACCTGTCATCAGGATAAGCACGAAACCACCTCATTTTGGAGGAAAACTAGCACTGTAAGGTTTTTGACAATAAAATGGTACTGTAGTTCAGATAGTCAGCACTGTCCCTAACCCTGACCCCAACCTCCCTATCAAGACGTTGTTGAAGACAAGATACACTGACAGAACTGACAGAAGTGCTGTTTTTTTTCTTAAGAAAAATCTAGTAGCACCATAGCACTGTTTCTAAAAGCTGCTGCATTGCATTTTGTATGTTGACAATTTTCACTTTCACAAAGAGCAAAGGGAAGTAAAAGGAGAAAAATGTAGCCTCAGGCCATTCACACAGACAACCAAATGGTAGGCTGTCATCATGTACATCTGTGGCAAACACTTCATCACAGGTTAGTTAATGGTGTTACTTAATAAATGACATGTCTTGATTGTGCCTGAAGATCAAAATGAAAAAAAATGTCTTAATGATGGTGTAACTACTATGTGAAAAAATATGGACCTACAATAAAACACCTCTTATTAGAGTTTGGTCTCCTCGAAAGACCGCTGGGAGCAGAGAGTATTTTAATATCAATAATTTACGTGATTTGAGCCGACCTATTCTCTAATACTGAACCTCGTGAACCCACAGAAAGTCACATTGGTATCAAAAGAGAGATAGCAGTTTGCTTTGTCACATGTATACTATTAGTTTATCTTAACTTTGCATTAAACTATTAAAACAGAAAAATAAGTGTCTTAATGACTGAAATAGTGACAGATGTCTAAAATACACAACCTGGAGGTGTTATAATTAAGTTGTATACCAAATACTATTTTTTTAATTTTTCCACATAACAACACTCATTATCTGTTGGCAACAACTTGACATATGGCATTTGGGCTGCTAATCACTAAGGAGTACAGTAATTGTGTGCACAACCGGACACTAGCATGCTAACATTCTCTAAAAATTTCCCTTTTTATACTAATAAAAATGGTAATGAAATGTTTACAGTCTTTACTCAGCTATTAAGAGAGAGAGCAGCAGTGTTTGAGTAAACTGGAGGTGTGAGATCAGTGTTAGCAAGAGCAAAGCAGTAATTCAGAGAGCTATGACTTTTTTTGTTCTGATTATTTTATGTCAATTATGTTTCAAAGCGCAAATAACCAGGTCCAAGCTCCAAGGTGAATGCAACTGAAGCTCATGTTTTCTCTGTCTTGTATGTGTGAGTGTGTATGTAGCTTAGTCCCACCCTGGGCCATGGAAACCCTGATATAATGCTCTCCCTATGCCCCCCAAAGTGACACCTCCTCTTGCCCTAAATGGCCCCCAGGAACTTTAGGAGCACTACTGTCACCCCAGACATGCAGCTCTTTACCTCCATGACAGAAACAGAGAACAACAAAGATGAGAGAATTACACAACGATCAAATTTCTCTGCCAAGTTTTAATTGCCCAGATCTCACACTCATGCCATTATTGCATGAAGATACACAGCACTGCTCAAATGGTTTACACATAGAAACTTCCTGAATGCAGCAAAGCCATGAGGAAATAGGACAGTACAGGCAGAGGGCAGAATCTTTGCCAACACCAACACACATTTCTAGTGGATCATTATTATTGAGAATGTTTCATTTTGAGTCTATATGCTGTGTTTTAAAAATATTTATCATAGTATACCTTTAATGTGAACATTTAGAAGTCTTATTGGTAAACAAAAAAGATTTTTTAGAAAAAAAATGTTTATATTTCTCAAGTTGGTCATGTTGGCACTATTTTATGTAATTTTTTTATTTTATATTACCATTACTGAAGCACTTCAGTGGCTGCCCGAGTTATGTCCCTTCATCAAACTAATCTAGAAGCACCCCTGTTACACTGGCTATATGTCTTTAAAGTGTTCATACAATGAGGAAAAATTACTCATTAAACTGAATTTAAAAGCCTAAATATCATAAATATTTTTTTAAAAAAGCCGAAGTTGCCAATTTTTTTTTTAAAAACTTTGGCAAAGTGGAAAAAGTGTTGAATCTGCCAAGTCAGTTGAAATGTTCTCTTCCTCTAAAAACTTATTTTAAAAACTTATTTTAACAGCAGTGAAGCTAAACCTCCTCTTTTTCACCAGGATTTAGAAAAACTAGTTAATACATTCATAAACAGTCATCTTGACTTTGTAGTTTCTTTTTTAATGGTTTCCAAGAGCTGTTATTACTCTAACACCTCTGCTGATATCCAGCCATTTTACTTAATCAAAGTCTATAGTCACTCAGTCTTTCAGTCAGGATTGTTTTTTCAATTCTCGATTTCAAATCTCAGTTTTTTTAGTTTTAACTTGAACATTATCTTAGTTTAGATTTTTAGCCACTTTTTGTTGATTGGCTGCTGTACAGCAGTGACTGATGGTATTTTTTTAATTTATAAGATCCATTTATTCTTATATAGGAACTGCTGATCCATACCATGTTTTTCGTTCTCCAGTCTGTCCAATTCAATGGCTTGCTTCACAGCACTCTGCACAAACGGTCGGCTCCACTCGTAAGTGTTGTCCTCCAGTAGCACAACATTCATGGTGTATGTATAGTTTTTTGACAAACATTCGTCCAACATCTTGTTACCAACCACCGCCGTTACCATCATTCCCAGGTAAAGTAAACTGCGTGAGCTGTACATCTTGATCCTTGAGATTTTTCTTCTTCCCTCAGAATTGTGAGTCTTTTCCAGAGTTTCTACATGTCAAAACAATTTATAACTCTGTCCAGGTAAACAGAAGGTGAAGTGTTTCGTTAACCTGAACAAATCCTTCTCATTGACGATGAGTCCAAAATCAGCAGTAAAAAGGAATACGCAGAAGTCACACAGTCTTTTGAATCACTGTCCAGCATCCAGATAAGAAAAGAAAATATGCTTTTGTCTGAGAACCCAAACGTTTTAGCTCATACAAAGGAAAATGTGGATCGAGGACAAGGACAGCAGTCTTCACAACAGTTGTTCCTTTAGTGAAAGCCTGAGATCAATAATCCTCCACCTTGTTACAGGCTGGTCTCTGTGGGTTAATGAACAACTGTCAAAGTGACAGTCGGTGCACCAGGTGGAGGGAGGGCTGGGCAGGAAAGACTCCCACACTCCATCTAGACTGAAGCTTCAACTAAATACTCACCAAGATCATAATTTTTTCTGTTTGTAAATAAATAAAATTTAAGCCTGCCTCCACAGTCTTTTGTAATTTTTTGGGATTATTCTCAACTCCATCACACTCCATTTCTGAACTGATAAAAAATTTCCACAACAGCCTGATCAAAGTGTAATAATAATAAAACACCTGTGTTTGCCATTTGTTTGACAGTAGAGGATTAATTGTCATGACAACTGTCACTGGATGCAAAAACACAATGGAATCAATTTAACAATTATTTTTTTTATTTTGTTTGTTTGTCTGCTTTTACACAATCTGGTGTGCTCCGTAGATTTTTTGTTTAAAGCAGAGGCGGAGAAAGATCTCACAATGGGAGGGGCAAAGGTCACAAGTGGCCATAAAAGTGGCTTGTGTGGAGCTGATAAATATTGTCTGCTATAAAAGCAGGGTGGATTAACCCTATAAAAGTCTTAGCCAAACTGCTCATAAACCATTCTCACCTCCTTTTTGGAAAGCCAGCTTTAGTTCTTACAATGCAATATTAACCGAAATCAAAGGTGCAAATTACAAAGAGACATGTTAAATTTTACTCTCTTGGATGTAAGACAAACAGTAATCTTCATGACTGAAAAAATAAAGCCAGTGTCAAAGTGCTTAATGAAACTGCAGTTCCTCAAATGTCCACTTGTAATTGGCTATGAAAGTGGGTCAGTCCCCGTAGAGTCTCAAGTTAAAATGCCAAACTTCCAGCTTTACAGCAGAAATAGGCATTTTTATAGTCTGGCACAAAACAATGCTTTGATCTCTACAGTCAATTTTTTCCCATTCATGACAACTGTACAGGCATGAACTTTTTATAACTTACTCATATAAATTTATTTTGAGACTTAAAGGTATGCAAAACTAGGGGAATGGCCGATTTGACTGACAGCTAGCTGCTGACTGTGTGCTTGGTGACACCTTCATTATTTTAAGCTACTAAACCAAACTCTGTGGCTGTGTTTGTGTTGTCAGAGCCTTTTTTAAAAAAAAAAAATCATGTATATACTATACATTTTGCACATCAATTACAGATTATAAGTGCAAGAAGTGATAAGAAGTGTATGCTCCACCCAATCTTCACCATTTTTCCCATCTTTTTTATTAACCAAAAGTCATTTTATTTTGACTCATAAAATGTGCTTGCTGTGTTGTTGACACTATTAACAGATTTTTTTTTATTTTAATCTGTTGTTTTCAATAACAATCCTTTTCTTTACACATATTCTGAGTTGTCTCAAACTACTATTTTATCACTCCTGTCACATATTTTTCAAAAAGATTTGCCATCTCTCCAAATGCAACATACAGGAATACCAATGTGGAAAATCACAAACACGTGTAGCGTGCTGTCTCATTTCCTCCAGAAAACTCGCAATTAGCAGAAAAACCCACCACAAAATGATGCTGCGTGATTCTACCACACAGGACAAACAACATTTAACACACTTGGCCTCATTCTCACATTTCCAGTGCACCACATCTTCAGCTTCCTGACTGTTCACCACCTTACAGCGTCGTAAACATCTTAAACAAACACACACATATTATGACGTTGTAATAGCATCGTTGGCTTGGGACATGCAGCCATTTAGTCCCATTACAGTATCATGTTAAGAGGCGTTTCCACACACCTAGGCATTTTATCAGGCAGAGGAAATAGTAATGTGTTAAAAGGAACAAGACTCTTTTTTTATTGTCTCATCAAAGCTGTTTAATAGCAACTAACCACTGTTAACAGATGCTGTTATTGTTAGTCTTTGAAAATGGGTTCAATTAAGCACTTTTCCCTCCACATGGAGGTAGATAAGAAGGTTGTTTTTATGGAGGCCTTTTAACTCGACTCACAGGGCTCCCAAATAGGCAGGTGAGTATGTAGCCGCACAATCACACACACACATTCACAACACACACACAAATACATATAAACACATGAAAGAAGAGGATTGATACTTCTTGAAAATATATCTTGTCTGATATGGATTTTATTTTTAATTTTTCTTAGCCTTTTTATTCTACTCTTGATACAAATTCAGACAATTCTTGTTTAACCCAAACTTTATTTCAAAGATCAGCAACTTTTCACAGATACAAGATATGGCAGTTGGAATTAAAGAAAAAGCTTTATGAAAGGATGCATATAATTCAGGGAATTTAGTATTTATTCTGGCCATAAACCAATGCTTTTTTGAGTTTGAGTACATCACTCCGTGTACCCATGAGGCATGATTCATCGACATACAAAACTTTTCCCACAGAGAACACTATAATTGATTGAGTTTAGTTTGCTAAAATCCATAGTGTCAAGCTGTTTTGAAATGAAGAGAAACTTTTGGGGATTTCTCCTTAAAGACCAAAATCCTCATAAACTTTGCCAAAATGACAGATTAGAGAAGGCAGAAAGAGTTTAATTGAAGCAAGAGAAGGAAGAGAGAATTGAGAACTAGACACAGGTTCTGATCTTTTCATGGAATTCACTGACGGCAACAAAAACAAGGAAGAAAGAAGGCAGTCTCATTCCATAAGTAAAGGTCAAAGCTTTACGTCCCCGTTTGCTGGGATTGGAGGAAACATGAAAATGAGGTTAAAATCAGATTAAGAAGCAGAGTCATAAATTCAGAAGCTAATGATTAGTCTGTTTATGATTAGTCAATCATTGTCATCTGCTGTCTCCTTCCTCATACAACTTGACCACATCCATTGTTACTTACTAATAAGTTAGGCACATAAATAACTTGCTGATCTGATCATATTGCTTGGCTTTTTCCACACTGAAGGGAACTCGAACTGGAGGTCAGAACATGTCCAAACACACAGGTACCCTGCACATACCAAAATGTGTAACCTATATGTATGTGGTAGACCAAAAGGAAATCATACTTTTTTGATTCTAACATAATCAATCATTTTGAACCTCAGCTCCACGCAGCATTGATCAATCATTGCTGTGAAACCCGGAAAAGATTAAACATAGGAGTGATTTTATGGAGCCAGTATTATGCCTGTCACCTGCTGCAAAACAGCCGTAGCTGTATCTGGACTGTTTCATCATATGTCATCAAAGAATTCAATGTGATGATCAACGTGATGCAACAGTCCAGATGACTCAGGGACAAATAAAAAAAAAATCCTTATCATCACATTGAATTCAAGACAAACATCTCAGTTCTAAAAATATTATGTGCAAAATACAATTCTGATGTTTTTAAGTTGTAAAATGTTACAAAGTACACTTTCTACAGTGCTGTTCTCAACTACAAGTGTGAGGACAGTTTAATGTACTTGTGCTTTCTTGAGTATTCCCTTGTTATGCCACTTTGTACTGTACTCGATTATATTTCAGAAAGAAGTATTATACATTTTACCCCAGTGCGTTTATCTGATGGCTAAGTAACATTTTGATTATATTTCACGTACAGAATGTTTGCCAAATTTAAAAAACACATGCATCCTTATGTCCAGTAATAAACAAATGGTATCTTTTTTTTACTTTTAACACACAAAAAATAGTGTTTGGTTAAGGCCTTTTGACATCAAGCACTCCACCACAGAGCACTATCTATGTACTTTACAGTGTCTTACAGTGCTTGCTTTGTTATGGAGAGAAGTGAATTTATTAAGGTTTATATCAGCCATATCTATTTCATATTTCCCAGTACTTATTCACTTGACTGAGGAAAACAGTCAGTAAATGTAAAAAGTGATTGAGAACATGGACACTCCTTGAATGGCACCATCTCCGTCTCTCTCCCACTCTGCCCCCTTGTGGATGTGTTGGCTCAGTGGCGATTAGATGCTTCAGAGAAGGCATTCCTTAAACTTTATATTAGGCAGGCTACACAACCACTCAAAGTGTGTGTGTGAGTGTGTGAGTGTGTGTTGTTGAGAGCATTAAAATCATATGCTTTGTTTTGTTTTGAGTCAGAGCATGATATTTATTTGTCTGTGCTGCAAATTAATGAAGTGATCAATTAATGTTGTTCAGTATCATAAACCAGAAGCTGCCAGTGTCGCATTGCCACGTTAGGTATTCTGTATATGACTATATATTTACTTAAAGTTGGCTTGGAATTTCACAATGACCATTTTCCTTATGCTCAGAAAAACAACATGATGTTTACTTTAATAGATAATTCCAAAGTGTTGTTGCTGTAAGTATAGGTTCATTAAACATAAATTCCAGTAAGAATAGTATTGAGTTTTATTATCATGCCACAGCTCGCAGCCATCATCTCCACAAAATGACACAAACTATAGCTCTGCTCTACATGCGGCTACGTGTTGGTTTGCCGTTGGCAGCTGTGAGTCAGCTGTCAGACAAAGATCTGTCTGTGACATACTGTGTGGTTTTTGAACATGTGAACATGTTGATGTCTTTTATGTGAAACAGTATGCTGTTGAAACAAGACCAACCCCACAGAAATCTGACAATACAGTTTCATAAAGGCACAATCTAATTTCATCCAATCTACCCAGTGTAACTTAAAATCATCTAATCCACCTAATCTCTTCCAAACATATTTAACAAATCTAATCTGATAGTCTAATCAATTCTGATAAACCTAATCTAATCTAATCTAATCTAATCTCAACAAATCTAATCTAAACAAATCCAATCTATTCTGCTACACCTAATCTAATCTAATCTTATCAACTCACTGTACTGTGATCTGTCACACCTCACCTTGTCTGACGTGTTCAGGGTGGGATGGCTGATCTACCTAAACTCTAATCTAACACAAATGAACACATCTAATCTACCTAATCTAATCAAATCTTATGATCATGTTATTCAACCAAACTGAATTTAACTTTTTTTTTCAAATTTAATCAAAGCTACTTTTAAGTAATGTAATGTTTTTATATGACATAATCCTAAATAATATAATCTTATTTTATTACAGTTCATCTATTTTAATCTAATCAAAGTCACTTCTGTCTACCTTTATGTAATCAAAGATAAATTCAACATAATGTCCCAGATTTGAACAGAACTGGAATATTGAGGTTTTCTGGTATTTTTTTCCAAAGGATATGAGATCATCCAAAATATGTGTTTTTGTATCAAGCTAAATGAGAGTGTTAATAAAAAGGTCAAATTTATGGTGTCTCTTGATGCAGTTTACAATAGAAAACCTCATGCAGTATTTTAACAGATGGAGGCAGTCAGTTCTATGCAGCAAGATGCAGCAATATGTCATTGGGTTGGTGTAGCAAACAAAGCCGGATTTTTTTGTAGATGTTTGAGATGAACAAATCAGTGTCTTCCTCTTCTGAATTATAAACATCTATCACCGGCCCGATTACTGTATGTGCTTCGCATATGCAATCCTACAACTTTGCAATAAATTTTTGTTTTCTTTTAATTGTTTTCCTGCAGGTCATCCTGTGTACACTTCAAGTCAGTGTCAGTATTTATTTTTAAAAAAACAGTTTACATCTGAATTGAAACAAGAAGCTTCATGTGATCTGAGCAGCAAAAGGTCTTTAGCTGTTATCCTTTCACAATAAAACCATAAGAAATCATTAGAGGATGATAATTGTAAAACATCTATATCTTTGTTGCAAAGTGTAAATTATTCTTTGCAAAGTTCCAAAATTGTTAAGTTGTGTAGAATTTCTTACAAGGTATCTTACTATCATTTCTAAAAACAGTTATAAAATTTTTACTTGTCATCATTTCTTAACATGTCAAACATGTAAGGGACAGTCTACCTTATAAGATCCACTTGGTAAAGCAACAAAAAGAACATTATATTGTGGTGCAGTCTTGCACCCAGTGCTCTGCTGAAGCACAAAGAGGGACAGAAAATAAATTCTATAAACCAGTAAAGAAGTCTAGCTCTGTCCTGGACTGCCCTCTAGATTCCACAGAGAAGGTGAGTGAGAGGAATTCACCGAGTTGATGTCAATTATTGACAACACCTCTCACTTCCTGCATGAGCCAGCGGGCATGAAGCTGCTCTTTCAGTAACAGACTGTTGATCCTTTGTTTAGATGTCAGTCAGACACACAAGTGTAAAATAATGTAATGCTGTTTGATATCTCTGTCACCACAAACCAGAACCAACAACAACATCACAGTTACTTATTTTTCTTCATAATATATCTTAGTTTGTCATATTCATGCATATTAGACATTTTTGTATACAATATACTTACTCTAATGTGTTATACATATATTATGATATTAGATACTTAATTAGGTTAATATTTTTAATACTACTCTTACTCTCAGCTCTCATATAAGAAAACTTGGTCAAAACCCCCCATGGCATCATGCCTTTTTTAATGCACTGCGATGAATCATCTGTGTGCAGCTTTCAGAGTCCTCCTGTCAGACAACCTTTCCAACAAGTAGTTACACTTCGAAAACAGTTGCATATGCAAATGTGAGCTTAAAATGTGACAAAGACTCTTTTCTAAATATGTCATAACATTTTCATAGTTGTGTAATGGTCACAATATTCAACATGTTTACGCTGTGAAATGCTCAAACTTTTACATTATAAAACCTTCACAGTTTGTGAAGGTTGATGCACCATAATTACTTGGAAAGGATTAGGCAACTTCATAAGGCTTCAGAAAACATTGTCAGCTTTTGTTTTTACTAGGATTTAAACACCAGTCTCCTGTCTGACTGTCCTGTGTGAGCGGACTGAGCCAATGCTGAAAAAAAAAACCTGATATTGCCACAAATGGGATTAAATTGGAGTTAGTTAAAAGCCTGCTGGCTTCACACAGACAAAAACAGAGTAAAGTGCTAACAGTCATCTTTAGAGCATAAAGGGGTCCTGACAAAGCTTCTGTGTGACAAACTGTGAGTGAGACTGATCTTGCAGAATGAAGAGAGAAGTCTCCACTTTTTACACTCTTAGAAAAATGTATCCAACACAAAAAGATGGAATTTATTTTAACTCGTTTTTTTTTTTTACTTCCTTAACTCTGATGCATGTTTATGATGTTATGTAAACACAGCGCACTCTAAGTGTGTTCCTGGTTTGTGTCTGAGCTGCATATATCTCTTCACTTGTAGGTAAAAGGTCAATGATATTGAAAATGTCAGCATGATGTTCACTTGAATGTAAATTAAACCTCTCCGCCCATTTATCGACGTCACAGTCCAAACTCTGGCGGTGATTGGCTGATGGGGCAGCTACAATGTTGCGAAAGACATCCAACACCTAACAGCACGCCGTGTTTGTGTGCGAGCCGAATTCTGAGCTGACCTGAACCGAGCCGAGCTGAGCTGACAAGACCGAGGAAGAATAAGGAGCAGGAGGAGCTGACAGCTCGCTGAAGAGAAAATAATGATTTGCTTTTTTTTAGAAAGCTAAAAGCCCTTTTTATTTGGCCACTTTAAATATTGCAAGTGAGAGCCACTGCATTTTTATTTATAATTTTTATGTCAGTGTTTAATTTTCACATGTTCCTATGCACGAGCGTGTTCCTGTGACACAGGCAAGCTGAAGTGCAATTTGTAAACGAGAAGATCTCAAACAAAAGGAAAAAAGACGATAAAAAGAGAGAGATGGAGAAATCAAACGGCTTCTCGCCGGACCGAAACATCCTCTGTCTGTTTGACGTGGACGGCACTTTGACACCGCCAAGAGAGGTAAGCTCGCATCCAATCAATCAATAAACAGATATCGTGTTCGGATATTGATTATTGCGAGTGTTTATAACAGCTCTTGCAGCTCCTGCGCTTCTCGCTGCTCTACCTTGATAATCAGCTTTTATCTTATGAGAGATATTATCTGAGAGCACACTCTGTCCTCTTGACCTCATTGAATGTTTTCTTGTTTGTGAGCTCTCTCCTTGCCCCGTGCACAAACAGCAATGCTGCCTCATTACTGTTTACCCTATACAGTGCAGCTGTGGTATATGGAGGGGCTGCGGGGCATGTAGTCTGTGTGGTATGTGGTTTGGTAATGTATATGTCTGTTGCTGTCTAGTAAACCCATATCCATTCTAAACAGCCAAAGTTGTGATACCTCACCCGGGCTTTAATCTTTGTTTTTGTTTTTGTCTTTTTTTTTTTTTTTTTACTTATATTCGATACTCCAAATCTCTTAGGAATAATTGAAATAAATGTCAGTGTGTCTGAACCTCTTATTTATGGACAGTCAATTAAATATTTTTGTATTGTTTTGTAGATAAATCATCCCCTGTACTATTCAATCTATTTTATTTAATGATAATTTGTTTGTTCCTTTCCTGTTTCTTCCTTCCTTATGCCATTGGGTTTGAATGGTGGGTTCATGTAAGGTAACTGGATTGTGTTGTTTGGCTGTGTGTGTGTGTGTGTGTGTGTGTGTGTGTGCCTGCGCAGAGTACACCAGCTCCTTGATATTACATAATGTGGTCTCCCTTACATGCAGCTCAGACATTTTTCCTCCATATGTTTAAATGATTCAAAACTCCAAAACTCCAAAATTCAATACCACAAAGGCAAATTCTGAAGTCAAGGGCATTGCTGTCTGCTCTATATAATGCTGTTTTAGTAACGGTGCAACACACACACAGGTTGCTTTTTAATGATAAAAATGTATATGTACATGTAAGGACATGTGTGTCTGTGAGAGGGAGGTCTTACCAATCAATGCAAAGGGATAACATACAATTCATTTTAATGTAATTTGCAGAAAATAGACCCCCAGCTGGATGAGTTTTTCCAGGCTCTGCGGAGAAAAGTGAAGATTGGCATTGTGGGAGGGTCAGACTACTCCAAGATAGCAGAGCAGCTCGGGGAGGGGGATGATGGTGAGCAGTCCTTTTCCTCTTTTAACCACAGACACACTGTACACTGTATGCCTCATTCTTCACCCAGCTAAGTCACACTGCATCACCTGATGCTTTTTATTGCAACTTCTGACCAATTGGACACAGTTAACAGATCACAGAGTGGAACAGAGTGGATGGTCTTTGGGAGTTTTCAAGGCCACCCTCAGTATCAGTTATTGAAAGAGAATAACATCAGTCTAAAAGCATGGGAGATTGGTTATAAAGGACAGAGAAGAGTAGTAGTTAGTTCACTTTAGTCATCTTTCATTCTTTTCATGGGTGTAGCAATTCATGATGCTGTGTCATGATGACTAACTGTTCGACTCAGCTTTTCAATTGGTCACAGAAATCTCCATGAGATTTAAAAACAGTGCATTGGGAGCCAAAAGTAGAATGAAAGAAAGTATTGAACAAAGTCATCCGTGCCATTGCTGAAATCTGAACTGTTGTTACAACTCCAGTGCTTTGGTTTCATTAACTTTAATAACGTGTGACTACCAAACCTGTTGACAAAACACACTGGTCATCACACTGCAGTTCCAGCAGCCTCACCTCTGAGCAAACACTTAGCTGTATGAAAAGGCTTGTCTAAGAGTAAATATTAGGCTACAACTGAATTGCAGATGTATTGTGCCAAGAGAGAGCCATGTGGTTTCATAACCATGCCAAGTGAGTTAAAAGTGAATCAGAGTTGCAGCAGAAGCTGCTGGGTAAAGTGATGTTCTGAATGTGATGAATATTTAATTAAAAAAAAAAGCTATCTAAATAAGTTAATAAATTATTAACGTGCTTATAACATGACACAGTGACATTGTGGTTTTTGTGAATGGTAAAAACATTCCTTAAAATGGTCAGTTTTTGACATCATCAGTTAAAATGTGTTACCCCCTTTTCATTTAAATAATCACATAACATTTTACATCACATTTTTTTTCTTTACATTTAAACAAAGTCAAAAGAAACATCAGTTTCAGTGTGTCTTTAGTTTGCTAGATTATGCTGTGACTGCTGAGATATTAACTTTTAAGTGAAAGCACCTTTTTATTCAGGCTGACTTTTTCTGCTGAGTGTTGCTGCTGAGTTGAGTTGGAAGGGCAGAGAGATTAAACTTGACTTTTCCAGGCAGTGTTACATACACTGTAATCTGCCTGTAGGTAAATATAGCACCCTGTCCTATTCTGCTTCATTCATGTCTCAGAGGAGGAGCCACTGCTAATTTAGTGTGCAGGTTCTAAAGAACCGGATGAACACATTTAGCAACATTTCACCTGTCTCCTCTCTTGCAGTGATACACAAGTTTGACTACGTGTTTGCTGAGAATGGGACAGTGCAGTATAAAGATGGAAAACTCCTCTCAAAACATGTAAGTGAACATACAGAGTCTCACTTTATATTGTTATATTTTTTTGTTTCTTATCTATCAATACATGCTGATCTATAAACACACTTCATATGTATCTCCTATAAATAGAAAGCAGTCATTTGCAAACACACTGTGTTTATGACAACAGAGTGTGTAACAATCCTTTATACAATCATGTGTTCCACAAAGTGGTTAACTTCACTTCATCCCTGCTTGTAAGTGAATGAGTCTTTTTAGGACACCACTTCCATACCCACCATGACACCATCACCTCTTAAAATGAACCTTTTTACCAGTGGAATGTTCCAAACAGATGTCTTTGTAGAGCAGTCCTAAATTTTCCCAGTCTTTTGTTGCTCCTGTCCCAACTTGTTTAAAACATTTTGCCGGCATCAAATTCAGAATAAGTATATAATTACAAATATCAATGAAGCTGAGGAGACAAACATTTAACATTCAATCTTTGTACTGTTTTTAAATTGAGTATATGTCAAAAGGCAAAATCCAATCATCTCATTTTATGTTTTGCGCAGCATCTCACCTTTTTGAAATCGGGCTTGTAATAAGAACACAGAGCAGTGTGTAAGATGAGTTCAAGTTGTATGATATATTTCTCTTATATGTGATGAAAGTATTTTTTATGAATGATGTGCATTTTTATCCTGGTAGGCCATTCAGAACCAGATCGGGGAGGAGCTGCTGCAGGACCTGATCAACTTCTGTCTCAGCTACATGGGGCTCATCAAGCTGCCAAAAAAACGGTGAGACTTTGACCAAACTGACGACATAGTTAGGCATCAAGTTACTTAGACCTTCAGAGACACACAAACCTTTGACCTGCATAACTGGTATGCAGGAATGTCAATTCTCTTTATTCATCAGGCCTGACCTGTTGAGGTTAAAAAAAGAGATGTGCCTCTTATCTCTTTGTGGGACTAAAGCTAAAATTCAGATGTAAACGTGTTTGCCCTCTTTATTTATGGGTCAGTTTTTTTGTATGCTTTGAATTATGTCACACCAGATATGGATTTTTACCTTGTGTAAGTGTTTAAACAAATAACAAGTTAACTAACCATGCCTTATTGTCTGCTTGCAGGGGAACGTTCATTGAGTTCAGAAATGGAATGCTCAACATTTCACCCATTGGTCGGAGCTGCACACTGGAGGAGCGGATCGAATTCTCTGAAATTGACAAGGTAAAATACTATGCTATTAATACATTTATTAGGACTTAAATTAGAAACTTCATTGTAATGTCAGTGTATCACTGTGTCCTAATGGCAGAGTTCAAGAAATCAACTGCAGTGCTTTTAAAAGCAGTGACAAACATTCAGTCAGTTTGATCAGCACATCATTTTTCGGCTATCTGCACTGCGCTTGTTTGTGCATTCCTCAATTACGACACATAAGATAACATTAAATCATGTGCAAAGGTGAAACATTGCTCTTATTTACCTTTAGCTGCCTGTTTATTTTATTTTTACAGTTACTCTGCCACAACACAGCTCAAGCCAAATAAACTGTATGTCTTTATGCAAGAGGCACTGAGAGTCATGGACCGCAACTCTGGCTCTGTCTCTCTGTTTCATGAAATGTGCTCAATTAAGCTGACAGAGGGAGGGCAAACAATGTTGAGCTTTCAGAACAGTTTAACAGGCTGTCCATTGATGGTTCACAGAGCCAGGCGGTATAGAGGAGGCAGATAGCAGCAGACGAGAAGAGGTTTAACCCTTCAACAGCCCATTTACACAAATGAATCCTATGCTCCACTCAGCATAAAAAATATGTAGTCATAGTATCTGTAAATGACTTTTTACATGCATTTAATTTACTGGGGAACAGAGCAGATAAGCGCAATGATTAAGAGTAACCAGAGTGTTATTTGAATACACAGAACTTCAACACAACACTATCTTGCGTGTGCAGTTACAAGACTGGTTTAGACTGACTGCTTTGTTATTTCCTCCACAGAGAGAGAAGATCAGGGAGAAATTTGTTGCTGCCCTGAAGGAAGAGTTTGCTGGAAAAGGACTACGGTTCACTAAAGGTGAGAGAGTCGAAAGCTGAGTGCCCATTTACAAAGAAAATTTTTTGTTCAAACAGGACTCAAGTCAAAATAATCACACTTACCTGGGCCTTGTAACCATCCTGTAGTGAAAAGGTTTTACCAACAGTCTTCCTGAGTTTTGTTTAATACTTGATGTATTTGTTGCTGAAGCAGCACTTAACTTGAGTGTTGCTGTGTGTTGTAGCTACTGCTGCCTTCACTTAAGCACATAACTTTAGTGAATAATTATTATGCCAGAGGGTCCAAGTAACATTTAGGCTTCTCTGTGTAAAAATTAGCCAGTGTTTGATTCATGTGTCAGATGAGAGAGAGAGATCTTGTCACAAAATAATTTTCTACCAACTGACCCTTACATTACTGGTAACAAGGTTTAAATATCATCCGGGGAAATGGGGCATGACAGACATATCATCTCCTTATCTGCAAAAGACATAACACTGCAGAGCCAGGTAGCAAAAATGCTTGGGGAGCAATAGAAAAAGAATGAGCCAGTGTGCTTTGTGCAATGCACTGTGCACAATTATGGACAACTAGCACACAAGTCTGATCACAAATTAGTTTTGTCACTGTTTTGTGTCACTGGTTCAGCAAAGAGTCCTCTGTAACCCAACCAATGTGCACCTGATGTTACCTCGCATACAAATGACCCTAAAGAGTTTCACCAAATGTTGTACAAATATTTAAATAAGGGATTTTTAAAAAAGCACTGTTGCAGATCAGTATTGGCGGGTACCCTAAGTTGAGTTTCAAAATCAGTATCAGGTGAGAAAAAGTTGCTCTGACACTCACTTAAATCTGAATGCCTCCTAAAGAAGTCTCAACTTCTTGACAAAGTTCTTAAATAGTACAAATATGAATGGTCCTAAAATATACTGGCGTTAATAATGTGTACGGACAAATTAACTCTAGTATAGTTTTCGGTAAGAGCCTGTTTTCTCGAAAAACATCAAGCTTGGTCTTTTAGGAAGAAAAACAAGCTCATGTTTGAAGAAGTGTAGTCAAATTACAAACCAGTTATCTGTCTGTCTGTCTGTCTGTCTGTCTGTCTGTCTGCTGTCTCCTGTGTCTGTTAAAAAAAGACCCCTTCATAACCCACCTATCATGCGTGAAGGACCTTATGCTGGACATTGTAGCCTTAGTTAACTATTACACACACACACACACACACACACGCACGCACACATACAAAACATGATGTTCTCACTCTGTCTCTGACAGCACAGCAGCAGTAAGATGACCGGGGCACTTGATGTTTGCGTACGTGCTCAGTGAGGTGTTTGCTGATGAAGCATGAAAGCTGTTCAGGTTTAAGGCAAACAGACAAGACGTCAAGTTTTTTTGGTCAAACATCAGGCTCTTTTTGTGTTTCTGTCAACCGAGATTCAGCCACAGTGTTGCAATATATAATTTTCAGCTGCTGGTAATTTTCTTAGCTTTGTGCCAGGTTTGTCTTTCACCAGATGGTGCACAATGTGCAAACATACACAAGGTGCTGAGGTGGAAAGAAGCAGCGACATCAGGACCATTTGCAGATGTTTTGCTCTGTTGACTCTGACACTGAGGAAACAGGCCGATGTGTCCAGAGGATGTGCAGAGTATGAGATGAATTTGTTTACCTTCCTCTGTGTTCATCTGCTTCTGTAGACCCTCCTTGCCATGATATTGCTGATGGCTGCAGAAAGTGTCAAATATAAACCTTAAACTCCATCGAATCTGCAATGAGAGTGCAGAACATAAGAAACACACAGTGTTCTTTTTTTATTACATAGACTGATGATCTGAGATTAAAGAAACCCTGTGTAAATTTTAAAATTTTTCAGATGTTATCAATTGCAGTAGTAGTTGAAGAGAAACAAGTCCACTGAGTATATACATATACATGCCTTGCCCTGTATCTTTAACCTTGTCTAGCCTTCTTTCCTTAAATTACTGATTTTCCATTGAGTGGTAATTTAGATTTACCAAAATACCCAGTAAACTATTTATACAGTTTGTGTAATTGACTAACAGCATTCAGCGATTAACATGCACATCTGTGCATTGTCAGTGGCTTGGCAGCTCTACTTTGCTATTGCTGAGGAGTTTAAACAGTAGACGGGGGTTGCCCTGTACAGATGTGGCAGAAGCACAGAGTGTGGGGTTTAAGGCATTTGGGATAGAGGCGTGTGAGTGAGACAGCCCTCTGATAGGCTGGAAGCTCCTTAGCTGTTGCCTTTGTTATTGGCTCTTTAAATCCCTCAGCTGTGATAAGGCAATGAAGAGAATTGAATGGGGGAAGGGCAAGAGAGCAGATTGAAAGGGCAGTGCTGCAGGGACTTTTAAGCTCCACTTCACAGTTCAAAGGTCACTCTGGTCATTCTCACAGCTTATCAACAACAGAGATGTTTTTGTGGTGTTCAAAATATAAAGGGAGTCAGTGATTTTTTTAAAAAACGATCTGTAATGAGAGGCAGAGCTGGACTGTGGGAAAAATATTCTGCAAAATTTTATCTTTTTTTTTCTAAGTTGCAGCCAAATTCACACATATCACAGTTGTCTCTGGATTTCTTGAATAAAGATAATGCTTGGTCTGTTTTTTGGTACATTTCTTTGCGTAGTGTGTCTCCCTGTCAGCAAGTTCAACAAGTCATAGCTGTGTCAAATAAAGAGCTCAGAAAGCCCCCATCAGTCACAGACGCTGCTGTAAGTGTAAATAACATCTGTTCAGCAGAACTGGAGGAGCTGAGTGTAAATACAGGTGGAGGAGTGTAAGAGGGAGGTATCCACCAACATATGTTGTGTGAAGTTTATTAACAACTGTGCTGCAAAAGCAACATAAACACTGCTTTGTCTTTCCTCTACATTTCTAAAGAAAAAGATGTATTAATTGATCTCAGAATATTTTATTTCCTTTGTGTGTAGTTCAAGGCATTTATTCATAAACGGTGCATATGATGGCATAACATTAGTTCCATTATTAAAACTGTTTCCCGTTTCTCATCATCTTGTTTTAGGTGGTCTTATCAGCTTTGATGTTTTTCCGGAGGGCTGGGACAAGACACTGTGTCTAGAGGTGCTAGAGAGCGAAGGCCTGGAAACCATCTACTTCTTTGGCAATGAGACATCAGATGTAAGTTCATCTTGGGTAATGTTTAGAGGAGAGGTGGACATGGGGTTGAGAGAAAAACCTTGCTTCTTTGCTTTTCAACAAGGGTTTTGGACCTAGCTTCAGATATTTGCTCCCATCCAGCCTCAAGAGGAATTTGTGAGTTCAGTCACTCAAGTTGGGTGACACTTGGTCAGCATGTCAGTTCATCCTGAAGGGTTTAGAAGCTGAGGACAAGGCTCTGTGCAGGACAGTCAAGTTCTTCCACTTCAAGCTCAAAAAGCGTTGTTGTTTTAACCTGGCTTCATGCACAGAGGCATCCTCAAACTGTCGCCACAGTGTTGAAAACACAATGCTGTCCACAATACCATAGTTTGCTGCAACATTAAAATTGTTGTGGTCTTGCAATTTCAGGAACCTTTGTGTTTCACAGCTTTACAGCTTCACAGCAGCAGTTGAGGTTTTTCTCATCACAATAAGAGCATTTACAGTTGACCAGTGCAAATCTAGCAGGGCAGAAATCAAACAAAACCAGAGACAATGTTGCAGTTGGATCAGGTACTTTACTCAGGTACTCATGGACATTTCTGACCCATGAGTACCCGCCAGTCATGGACACTGTTAAACAGCGTTCAATGTTCCACTGTGAACTATGCCAATGTGTTGTAATGTATGTTGTTAGTGTGCAGCTGCACCTAGCACATTAAGCCCAAGACAGATTTCCTTTGGGACAATAAAGTATATCTTATCTTATCTTATTGTATCTTATCATGGCTTCATTTCTGCTCATGAAAGGACTAAAACACCTCGTCACACTCAGCCTTTTGTTTGATCTCAAATATCTTGAGAGTTTTGTGAGTGCGTCACAGTTGGGTCCTGTGTCAACAGGCGTTGCCAGAAGCACATATGACCACGATGATGCACACACAGAGACTCACAAGGTGAAAGCAGTCCCAGTCTCACTGTCATAGCTGATAATAAAGATGGCATCCCAGAAAAACACATTAGCTGAGATTGCCTGCCTTGATGCTATAGCTCACGCAGCTGATACCATTGTTTTATAGGGTTTTCCACACACTTTTAGCTAATTGCAAAAGGTTACTGTGTTATAAAAATACCATATAAGATGATATTGAACTGTGTTAATAATTTTTATTGTTTCTTTTTTTCAGGGAGGAAATGACTATGAAATTTTTAATGACCCACGGACCATCGGTTTCACGGTCTACTCCCCGAAGGACACGGTCAGACTCTGTCGAGAGCTTTTCTTTGATGCTCCACCACATGAATCCTGATGTCCTGAACTGCTCCCATCCCCACCCCCTGATCCCTTTACCAACAAACCCCTTTTAATTCCCGCCTGTGGGTCCCAGGCTGTTATTGAACTACTGAAAGTGTCCACTACTGATGTTCTCCACTACTGATGTATTAATGTGTCTACTCTTAATACAAATGGACAAAAGCAGGGTAATTTGACTGCATTTGTAAAATAAATCCTGCTGCTTTTTTCTGAAAAAGGGACAGCATCTGAGGAAGTTTAGGTACTGTGTGAGAAGATGTGTTTGGCTGCAGTATTATACTGCAGTGTGTAGCAAAATCAAATGAACCAAAAAGCTTAGAGAGATTACAAAACATTTTACAATGCTAAAAGTTATTAGTTGTAGAGTGATGTTTTGCACTTATGTTGATGTAGTCTGACGGACACTGCTGGAGGAGGGGATGAGAGTAAAAGATAGCTACATTAGAACAGGTGAGGTCTCCATTTTGCAATGATTGAGAATTAAAGAAGGTTTTCCTCCTCTGAACCTGAGAAGATATGAATCATTCCAGGATTTTTTGATCTCTCTACAGCGCTCTGAGCTGGATGTGATTTCTGGTTGGTTACTGTGTGATCCCCTGAATGTTAGATGTATGTTTTAACCTCACAAGGCTGCTGCAAAATGAAAGAAATCTCCTCTGGTTTCAGGTTTAGCTTGTGTAGATTCGTAAAGTGTATTTGATTAATGCAAATGTAAATGATCAGGTTTGTATTGAAAACTGAACCTTTCTGACTCCATGAATTTATCTTTACCAGTGAATTAAGCTACTAGGTCACTCAAAAAACTTTTGCCACTCACCATGACACCTTTGTATGTAAAATATTTTTACGAGCTGTGACATGGCCTGCATGCATGTATAGATGCTTATTGCTTACTTTCTTGGTTCGATGTTGCTCATTTTTTCCAGTTTCTCTCATATTTTTAATACATTTTAAAAATATGAAACATGCCACTTTGATGTTCTCGTTACAAGTCAATGCTCTGTAATCTTTCATAGTTTAGAAAGATAATGCCTCCTTAATGGATCATTATTGTCAAAAATCAGGCTTTTGATAAATCACATACATCAGATGCAGCTGTGTTGACTGGAAACACTCCTTCAGTGTCACAGAGACAAGAAAATAATGCACAAAAATTTGTTTTTCATGTGTCACTGATGAGAGTTGTTAGATTGGTCACGTTATTCAGACATTTATAGATAAAAATGTCTTTTGCCTCTGTTCATTGTAATAAATCTTTTGGGATTATCAATGACCTCAGCTTTCCAGTGCTGTTTTTTTACCTTGTTGAATAAAAACTGAGCCTTGACCTCAGAAATGCATTTTCACATTTAACTCCCTCAAAACCTCAGAAAGTCAGCAGTCTGATGATGAGAAGGTGCTGCAGCTTCTCTTCAGGGTTTTCAGCATGCAATTCAGTCTGCCACAGTGTCTTTCTGGATTTAACCACTAGGCGCCACCAACCAGTCATATGCTGCACAAAAAAAATTATGGCTCGTAAACACAAGGCATCATGTTTTCAATTAAAGAGTAAATGTGTCTTTTATTCCCCTTTACAACCATAATGTCTGACACTTGGCAGCAAAATGACCCTCAGACAGCCTCAGTGTGACTGTCTGTGAGAGATTTGCCCCTCCAGAGTTAATTCTGTTGATAAATAACATCGCTTAATACATTATGTATCATCTGGTGTTCTTCTTGTTTCCACTGTGTCTGAGGACAGTATGAGAGGAGATATGACACACAGAGTGGACTCTTCCAGCAGACAATATGTTCCATTCTGCAAACTGGACAAAAGTAGCAGGTTTATAGGACAAAACTGTAGTTGAAACACTAATTACTTGCATGTGGCACATTGCCAAAACTTGCTTTCTTGGCTTGTAGATGTGTAGCATGAGGTTTAAGCTGCCTCTGTTGAGGCCCTGCAACAGGATGACACTGACTGAGTCTAATTATAGGAGCTCATCTTTTATTTACTGTTCCTACAAGTAAAGAAAGGAACATTTTTTTGTGTCTGTTGAAGTTAATAACATTTATGATTTGGATTTTTGATAAAGGAATTTACAGGAAACAAAAAGAGAACTGAAGTACTTAGACCTTGTTGTGATAACAGTGTGGAAATACAAGTAGATGTCCTGCATTAAAAAAAATACTCGCTTAGAGGTACAAAAGTATTATCATCAAAATATAATTGAAGTACCAGAAGCACAAATAGTCACCATGAAGAATGGCCCATTTCAGAATAATATATATTTTACCATTGGTTCATTATTTTAATGATAAATGATGATAATCTTAACTACTTAACATACTGGCTGCAGTTTAATCTATATAAATACTTATTAATTTAAACATAAAAGTTTTCATACTGTATTATAGTTGTAACTTGCAAGGTAACTAGTAACTAAAGCTGTCAGATAAACATAGTGAAAAAAATTACAATCATTCCCTCCAAGATATAATGAATTAGACATACAGTATAAAGTGGAATAATATGGAAATAGTCTAGTAAAAAACAAGTACCTCAGATTGCATTTAAGTACAGCACTCGAGTTAATGTGCTTGGTTTCTCTCCAGCACTGGTGATAAGACACAGAAAAGAGCTGTCAATACCAAAACATGAGAAAATGCTAAATATATTGTGAAAACAGGCACTCTGTGACAGGAAGAATATATAAAGACTTGAATCTGTAATTAATTTGGATTGCATTGAGTGTTTCAAGCTTGACTCTCCTTCTCAGGTGGTACACGATGCAGACACCCTGTCTCGCAAACACAGGCAACTCGAGAAAAAAAAATTCATCAGACCTGTAAATCATAAAATGCTTTAATGTTCTTTCAAGGCTCAGTAGAAGGAAGCATGTGGATCAACACCACAGAGGCTCATCCACAAAAGAAAGTGCCCTTTAATGTGGCAGAAATAAATAAAATGTAATGTTGAACATATTCAGGCAGTGATGCTGACAAGGACACAAGATGCATACAGACTCTATGAAACAGATGTAATATAAAGTGACAGACTGTACAGCACATAACTGAGCAAAACATGGATAACTACCAACAAACATTTCTGTGACAACGTGCACCAACTACCAGCTATGAAGTCATGTAGTACACCTTTGCGCCAACAACACTTAAATGTTTACACACATGGGTTTTTTTTTCATAATAGAAAAAGAGTTTTAGAAATAGTTCTATTTATTTATTTAGCAATAAGTGGATCTATATGTCTTCAAACCAGGAGATGTCAGACAGAACAGACTGAGAAAAAACCTGATAATGACGTCTGGAGCACGGTGGCAGATTTTAAAGTGGAAGTTCCAATTTTCTTAGGGACAAGTTTTGATTGTGATAGACAAATTAAAAGCAAGATCTGAGGACACACAAATCTTTAAAAAAAATGCATAAATAAATAATTAAATTAACCCCACAGGATTTGCATTATTCAAGAAAAACACTTTGTTCGATGTTTTCTGCTTTAGTCCTGGTCTCCCTTCATGCTTTTTCTGAGCCAAACACAATTCCTTTGGTCTAACTTACTTTTGCTTTAACCTTCAGTCCTCCATTCTGAGTTAAACCCAAACTTCCTCTTTTTTCCATTTAGCTCATGTTTCTAAACTTGTGTTTTTTAAACATTTTAAGAATATTTTTATGACAATTTATTTATTTTTAGTTTTTTCTTATCATGTAGTTTTCAGATAATTTACTTCAATTAAATCACTGACCAGCTTTGATTTACCGCCCCAAGGATTGTCAACCTGCCATTTCAACTTTCCTCACATCAGCAATACAACCCTCCAAATCTCCTCAGCTTCAATTCCCCTTAACTACTTACTTTTACTTCCATTATTTCTGTTTTTCTCATTTTTCCGATGTAAAAACAGATGCAACATGACAACAAGTCATCTGACCTAAACTTACACCCAACATGTGATCCTGCAAACTGAGGCAAACAAGTTCATAACAGCAGCAGAGAAGGGAAGTAAAACTGAATTCAGCCTTTTGTCCCACATCCCCTTCTTTTTTGCATAACCACCCAGCTGCCATGTCTCAGTTTGCAGATGTACGCCACAGTTATGTTTATAGTTTTGCCAATGTTTGATATGTTACACAGCAGATCTACATGTACAGTTAATCAGCTCCATGACTAAAATAACTGTCATCATCATCACATCTGAATTATTGACACTTATTAAGTCTATAAACTGCTTTGTAGGCAAAATACCTTTAAAAAGATCATAAGATTTGAACAAAGAATATAAGTTATCAGTCCTTGAACAGATCCCCCCACCCTGCCTTGCACCACCCTCCAGACCCCCAGTCTTCATGCCTATGAGCTGATGATCTGGCCAGACCAGGTCTCATGTTTGGTTCCTGGGTTCAGATGTGTGATTTTCACCTCCACTGCCTGCACCTTCAGGTTCTTAGGTGGGACCCGGCTCACTTTGTATGTGACTTCATCGCCCTCAACTGGAACATACTCCCCTTCAATACTGAAACATAGAACAATTATGACGATTAGGTATCAGGGAAAACAGAGTTCTGCTTCATGTGTTATTATTTGATGTGCAGAGGGTTACAGAAATGATGTAAGACAGGAAATGCCTTGATATATCAAAAAAACTTCCTTTAAACTTTTAACTTCCTTCAAACTGCACAATGGTAAATAGCTCCAGCATTTTTTTAGACTGTTTGATTTAATTAAAAAGAGAGGACAGAAGTCTGTGACCTGTTCACTATTTTACAAGAAAAACTGAAGGAAAAGTCTATAAAAAGGCACAATAATTTAAACCCTGTCTAATGATTCTGCTCACGACCCTGCAGAGTTTTCCTGCAGCTCCCTGCAGATGCTTCAGCACACAAATCAGAGAGCTGCTGACTTCAAGTGATAAGTTGACATCAAGGGAAGCTTATTCACTGTCCTATTAAGAGCAGAATATGATGATCATTCACTCTCATATTAGAGCATCAGGTAAGCTAGAGGCAGTTAATTTAGCATAAAGACTGGTGATAAGAGGAAACAGCTGCACAAAACATCTGCTTACCATCATCTCTACAGGCGACTAAGTTAGACATTGTACTTGATGCTATTTTTGGAAAACAGTGATCAGAAACAGTGATCTCTTGACTTTTAGCCAGCCTGAGTCAACATTTCCTTTTTGTCATAAAAACTAGTTCAGCATCTCCTTTCACTTTTAGCAAAAAAAACCCTCCAAAACATTCATTTCCCAAGTTAAAATTTCCCTTTAGAGGAACAGTTCACTTCACAGAGTGTGGTTGTAGACACACAAACATGCACCCACAGTTTGTGAAGCAAATACATCTGCAGGGGTTCTGATGATTAGGAATTTTGAGACAAGATAAAAGCTGTACTTCCAGACCCTCTATGCAGATGTTTGGCTATAACATAACTGCATCTTCTTACGCAATCTGTTTTTAGAGGACTTTCAGAAATTTGCTTATGCTGATGCTGTAGTGAGATTTAAAAATCTTTTTGTCCTAAATAAAAAGCCTGAATAATAGCAGGAAAGGAGGTTGCTGTACTCTCTGACTGTGCATGTCGACTTATTGCAGGTGTCACAAAGCCCTTGGAGAGTTGGGAAAAAAAGCTTTCCTTTTTAATAGAGCACACTTATACAATATAGTTTGCTGAGTTTTTTCATTGTTTGCTGAGCTCTTGCAGTCCTATGAGCTGACAGTGTGGATCAGCAGCAAGTTTATTTTCTTGCTATTTATGATTCAGATAATGCATACCGTGTTTGTTTGATTGTCGTGGGAAACAGCTGTGACATTTGCTTGACTGTGTCCTCTTAGATTGTGTCCAGTGTTACTGTCACTCACTCTGAGATGTGAACAAAGATGTCCTCACCGCCATGGGAGGGCCGGATGAAGCCGTGACCTTGTGACCTGGAGAAGTTCTTACACACACCCTTGAACACTGGACCTGAGTGAGCACGCACCGTACTGCAGGCAAACGGAGAGAGCAAAGCTCCTGCATCAACCATTTAACTTAATTTAGCTGAAAGTAACTTTTAAATGGTCTTCCAATTTATTTCAGACAATAATCCACAGTTTTTAATAGCAATGCTTTTGTGAAACAGTAGTTTAACAGAGGGCTAAAACTTATGATAAATGTTTGAGATTGTTATCTCTAAATAGGTGAAATAGTTAGCTTAAAGTATGAGACAGTAAAAAACAAAGTCTAAAGTAATATAAAAATATTTGAAACTGCCAACTAAAATGATTAATTACTTAAACATTAATTATAAATGGCTAATAACTGTTGGCCTAGAATGAATAAATAGTTTTTAAAAAAACGTCAGCTAATATTTGAAAGCTCCTCTATTAAATTTTTGAAGTTGAAAAAGCTTTGTTGAAAATGCATGGAGTGGACAACTTAATGTAACTGATAAATCAAAACAGATAGTCACTCCAAAGCAGCAGTAAAGCAAATGCACACTTGGCCAAACTTTACTATATATTTCAACAGTGTAACTATAGAAAAAAAAAATCCAAAATCCAGTTCTAAAATAAGTTATTGGTGTCAATAAAATGTTATCCTACTTCATTGTACAGGCTTGTAAGAGCAGAGGAAAAATGGAGGGAATCACTGTTTTAACCTGGAGCAGTGCTGCATTTATTATAAGCTCATCATACATTTTGTATGTAAAATCTGCAAAGTCACTGCAGCTTTTAGATAAAATAGTACCATTTCTGAAAAGTACTTGTGAGGGTTAATAAGTTGTAACAAGTAACTTTAATGTTAATAAATTATTCACTAATTTGTTGTCACTAATGTTTTTTTCATCCTAAGGCGATTTTTCCTGAACCTGGCACTAGAAGTTGTACTATTATTAGCTTAAAAATCACCCATAAAGCCTCAGTGCATTATTTATGGATCATTAATAAATTAGCCTTTTGTAACAGATACAAAATGTTTATAAAGGCTATCTTATTAAAAGGTGTTAAGCTATTGATACATGTCATGACATAAAGTGATTCTTTTCTTTAAAATCTAGGCTAGTGAGGCTTCTAATAGAGTGAAGTGGGGAAGCTCAATAAGGTACAAGTACAGTATTAGGGTGTTTAAGCAAACGTCCACATTTAGCCACACCAATGGAGTAATTTTACTTACGCTGAGTAAGTGCGGGTACGTTTGGTTGGCAGCGGGCTGGGCAGATCCCTGGGCAGTGTTTGCTCCTTACCCTCCTCCCATACCCGGCTCCCCTCTCTCGAGAAGGGAAAGGAGAGGGTGAGAGAGGTGCTGGGGGAACGCAGCGGCGTCCCAGAGGGAGATGTGAGGCTGGGGTCTGCCATGTTAGATGTGACAATAGCAGGGAGGATGGGGGGAGGGTGGTGAAGATGCAATAATAGATGCTGCTGCCACGCCTCGAGCCGCAGGCTGCTGATGGGCCGCTGACACTGCTGTCTGTCCGCTGGTTTGTCTGTAAGTCTGTCCGTTTGGAGAGGCCTGCCTCAGTGTGGGACACAGGCTCAGCAGATATATCCAGGTCAGCTCTGTCACTTCAAGTCTGTCAGGAAGACCTGCTGTGAGGAGAAAGACCACAGAGAGAGAAAGGAGGAAGATCAGACAGTTGTCATGTGGCTTTAGACCTGATGGAGGAAAGGAGGGATAAAAAAGGGTCAACCAGAGGAGAGTAATTACACAAAGAATTAGGGACATATGGGGTAAAAAAAACAAACTCCCTTTCAATGTTCTTTCCTTATTTTTTGGAATATACTGTTTAATCATAACATGTCAAACTAATGTTAACAGAAACAAGAGGGAAAATAATTTTTGAGGTAACACTGCACCTTTAAATTGGATTTGTAGCACAGGCCAGATAGATATTGTGGCCTTTGGTGCATTGCATGGGTCCAAACAACAGGAGAGCTTTCACTTCCCATCATGCAACTCAATTGTGCTTTTTCATTTGACATTTCTGGTACATCTTTACACATCTTTAATGCAGGCTTTGCGTTAAAAATGTGCTCTCTGAGTCCCACCTGAAATACATCAACATGACAGCTTCTGGGATATTTCCTGAAACTCAGCAAAAAGGTTCCAGTGCCCTTTTAAATCCAGCCCCATATAAAATTAAAGGCAGAAACAATTTTTCTTTTCTAACACAGAGCCTTTGGAAGTTTCCATTTGGCAGTATTTGACTATATTGCCACTTAGTTGTTATACTGCATGGTTTATCTCTAAAGCTACCTGGAGAAGAGTATGAATAAATATGGAGATTAATTTTTCATATGTAACACATCACCATTGTTCGGTGTATATTCAATAGGCCCAATTATGTGATCCTGAGAGTAATGCGCTCCTCAGTTGTTTTTTTATTTAGTAGTAGTTGTTACATTATTATCAATCTACCTATGTTTATATGATTTGAATCATTCACAAGTACCAAAATCCACAGCATATCATGTTTAATGAGGTGACCTTGGTTTCCCCTTACAGTGAATTTTCAAGGTTAGTAACGAGGCAACTGGCTGATCTCCTGTCAGCGTTCAAGGGTGAGTTCACCTCAGAAACGCCATTTACACTGTGCGGACAACAAACACCGTGTCGTTGTATGCATACGTGAGTGTGTAGGACGTTGTTACGCCCACTCCTCTGCCTCTGATCATCATGATGATGATGATGATGCAGGAGGAGCTGGGGCTCCGCATGCGACGTGACGTAAGAACAGCTGCAGAGCAATGCCTTCAGTTCGTGACGTCAATGCCCCATCCCAAATGCACAATTACATATCCAACAGGAGTACTACAGACATTATATTATCACAGCGTCACCACATGATACGGGATGATCAAAACACACAGATCAAACTATCAATTCCAACATTATTTTTACAATTCTGATAATAATGATA
>JAPZDV010000009.1:16877147-16909895 GCA_029814665.1 Acanthurus lineatus | reverse complement strand
CAGCGTCACCACATGATACGGGATGATAAAAACTAGCAGATCAAACTATCCATTCCAACATTATTTTTTACAATTCTGATAATAATGATACTAATCCCATCATGAGAAACTATTAAACTGTGAATGAAACCAAACATTTAGAGCGACTCAGAGTTCATCCTGACTAAACAGCAGCTGTAGAACATCTGGATGTGCCGAAATGATAGCTGCGGAACTGAGGGGGTCATGATTCTCGGAGACAAATGTCCTCCCTGTCCCATCAATACGAATAAAGGCACGTTTAACGCATCTATGAACTGCATGTTTGTGTGAGACTTTGTACCGAGAGTTGAATTTATACACTTTACTTTCCTCATAGAAACTAATAACAAAATCTTACATTTCATTTATTTGAGTTGCCTGTTTTGTTTTAGCCAACAACGCAAAAATAAAGAAACGACTCCTTAATGCACAGCTTTAAAAACAGAGAGGTGGAATGGAGGAAAAACAGTCAAAGCTGATCGACAACATAACTTAGACAAAAGCAGGGTGACAGGTCCGTTCATTGGGACCCGCTGACAGTGAGATATGCTGGATACGTTACATTGATCACTGCTACGTGCATTCACATATACATTCACTGTATAACGTGGTAAAATTTTATTTCATTTAGTGGTTATTCAGTCAAGTAAACAAAGAAAAAACATTGCCCCGACCCCAAAAACAAAGCCATACTGACACACTCCCCCCTGCAGGCACTTCAGCATGCTTATATTGAAAGAAATGTTACTTACTGCATCGGCTGCACTAGTAGGTCGAGGAAGATCCGTGTGTGCGAGTGTGCGTCTTTAGAGTCGGTGTGAATTATATAACAAGTAATTAAATAAATAAGTCGACTAAATCCGCGCGGACCGACGGAAAACCCTGATGTGACGGTGTTAGGGCTGCTGAGTCTGCGCAGCTGGCGGAGATTCCGATGGCGTGATGCGACCCAGCGAGTGTGTGTGTGTGTGTGTGCGGAAAGGACTTTCTTCATTCCTTGTCATATATGTAATCTGTTGGGGGAACAGTGCTCTCAGTGTAGTGAGGCAGACCTTGTGTCTTTGCCATGGTTTTGTGAAGTTTATCATATTGCACTCTTTATGCAGCTGCTCTCGCGCTCTTATACTAAAAAGGATGCGGTTTGTGAAAGGCTGGACTCTTGTAATACAAAGAATTTTGCGTTTTAGAAGCTTGTTTTTTACCAGACGTAAAATGCAAAAGTGTCAGTAAAAATTAAAACACCATTTAATACTCAGAGGCACTCATGCTTGCTTTGCATTGTATAAGAGATTCCCCCCTGAGTCTGCAATGATTGTAGTTATTTACACAGTCAATCATTCAATCCTGTTCTTAAGCTAAGCTAAGCTTCTGTAGGCAACAAACTGCATGAGGGATCACATGCAATCCATCTATTTTTGTTCATAAAAACCCCCTGCAATCTAAACTGTTTCACAACAGACAACCAAGACAAACATTAACTGGGCATGTAGTTGTCACATGAAACACAACCAACTGTATTTCTGATGGTATAACAAACACGAGTATGTGTATGAGTCGCAAACTAACAGTGACCAACAGTAAGATATCGGTTTTAAAATGGCAGGACTGTGTCCTTTACTGCCCTCCAAACGGTGGGATTTAAAGGCTGGTCACTAATCCTTTTTTATGTACTTTCTATAATCACACAACATGATAAATTCAAAAGTCAGGAGCACTCACGCTGATGATTCTTTTACTGAGACAAAACAGAAACAAAAAAATATTACAAAGCTCTTTATAAACCAATGGTGTGTGTACAAACATCTGAGATGGAGGTAACATTTCAAATAAAATGTAAATCTCTGATTTGACAAATTCCACTACTATTTAAAACATATTTTTACTTTTTTAACGTTATCTTTTTTTGGATCTTAATATGCAAAAGAAAGACAAATCTGACCCTCGGGTTTAACTTAAATCAACACAAAAGTCACTCAGCTCCTTCTCTTCCAGCTAAAAAACTCAAGAATATTTGTACAATTTCTTACATTATTAGGCACCATGTTTATTAATCTCTGACAAACTCCATTTCATCCCAGTTTTAAACTGCACCTGTATCAAGTCCTTAAGTCTTATTTGGTGTATTTTTTAATCATTTTAAAGTATTGATAAAAAAAAATTAACGACTTCAGCCTTGTTTTCTTGTAAACTGGGAGTCAGAATCTCATGAGAAATATACCAAATGAACATAAAATGTCCAGCCATCATTCTGTTTTTAAATATATGGTATATTTCACATGTAAACATGAAGCTGGTGTGTTAAGGGCAGTGTTTAAAACAGGAACAGTGTCCGTATGACAGATGTTTAATCAGTCACCAACAATAACGTGGTTCAGAAAGCAGCTCGATTTTGTGTCACGACTTCTGTACACAATGACAGGCTTCAGAGTCTCCAGCCGACCGTTCCTCTTCTGTCCAGTCAATAATGGTGGTCGAGCTCTTCATAACTGTCAAGTATCCTCTTCATCTTCATCAGTTAGTGCTAATTGTTCCACCATGACAGCAGCCCCAGCCCCGGCTCACAGATGGTCCCCTGAAATAACAGAACAGTGAATTTGAATGGGCACGAAGCTAAGTTTTGTATATTTTTTTTGTGCTTCTTTTTCCCCTTTAAAACACATTCAGTGTAAAAGGATTTTAACCCTAGTGATATAAATGTGTTTTAGTCACAAGGTGTCCCTACAATGAGAGTATATGGAGCTTCTTTCTTCTCCCCACTGTCCTCTGCTGGTGGTGCTGTTGACTGTCCAGGTTGTGCTGGCGTGTCTGTCGTTGCAGCGGCCGGACCTGTTGGCGATGTATCCACAAAGACTTCATCTGTCACCCGAAAGCGGATCTCCTCTCCTTGGTCCATGTAGAGGTCATGGGCCCCCTCGTCTGTCTCATATTCCCAAAGCCAAACCTGCTCTGCTTCATCGCTGCAGCTGTAGCTAAGGATGGCTACAATCAATCCTTGATCAGAATTTTTTTTAGTAACACTCTACTTCATTATCAGAAACATTTTCAGTAAGGATACAATTTTGCAGGCTGTTGAAGGGACTCTGGTGGAATGAGAATGTCATCAAAGAAGTCCATGGTCACTGTGAAGCAGAAAGGTGACAGAGTGCAGGAATACATGAACCCTCAGGCCGAGTGCACAGCCGTTTTTAACGCTTTCTCATTTTAAGTATAGTTCAGACTTTGCGGTGAAATTGAACACATCAGGTCCTGTTACCGTTCCTACACTCAAATTACATTATATAAAAACTCAAAACACATAAGGGAAGAAAAGTCAGTCTTTGTGAATGTACTGCATGAACCAAGCAATGAATTTTAGCACATTTACTTTTGCCTTAATGGTTGCAAAAACACGACAAAAACTCTTGAAGCAAAAATTTGAGCAGGAAATATATTTGAGAGACATCTGACAGTGTACTCCACTATGTATTTGTTTGACTGATTGTCTTTAATGAGAAACTATTTTCCTCCATGGTGACCCAGATGTGACTCCACTAATTAGCCGCAAATTAAACCAGTGTTGACAGGAATATTGGGATGGAGGCCCACGTGTGACAAGCATCACAGAGATGTATGTCACAGAGTGTATCTGATTCAGCTGTTATGATCGAGATCTGGCAATTCACACAAAAATTAAGTCACACACAAGTAATTTTTTCTCAAAGATAATTGAATATTTTCCTCATTGAGAAAAAAATTACTTAATCAATGCGGAATTGGACAGAACATTCAAGGGCAACTATTTATTCAAGTTATTTTTCAAGCAGAAATGCCAAACTGCTGCTCTTCACATCTCCATTGTGACAATTTGCTGCTTTAGTTGAGACAAAGTTTTTGAAGATATCACTTTAAGCTTCGGAAAATTATGACATGACAAAATAATGAGAAACATGCGTTTCATTTTTAGTGTATTGAGAATATTTTTTTCTAAAACATTTCAATAGATTGAAGTTATTATGGTAAAATAGGAAGAGAGAAGTTACCATGAACTCCCTCTTGGCTGCAGTACTTGATCTTGCCCACCAGGATCTCATCGAGAAAAGGGTGAAAAACAACATACCTGAAATGAACTGAAAGAGAGACCAAAGGAAGAAGAGTACACATCAGTGAGTGAGAGTTTGGTGAAGCTGTTTACACAACTGACAAAGCCTCACTTTAACCTTAACTTAAGATCTGGGTACTAACAGTGGCATTAAGGGGGTTTTGTGACACCTGAGGCAAACCCCTATCACTCTGACAGTCTGTCTTAGTGTTTTAGTACAAAACTGTTCACAAACCGTTTTTATGTAAAACGGGTTCTGTTCCTGAGCCCATATAATAATGTCACTTAAACATTAATGTGTTTCTCAGAGACACGAACCTTGTCCCAAACATCGGAGCCTTTCGAGGATGCCCCCCTCACACCCAAACATGATACTATCACCAATTACCAATGAACCTGTTTACCTATGGAATATTTCAAACAGGTGTTTTTTGAGCTTTCCACAACTTTCACAATCTTTTATTGCTCCTTTTCAACTTGTTTGAAATGTGTTGCTGGCATCAAATCCAAAATAGTCAAATATGTATAAAAAATTAATGAAGTTAATGAGGTTAAATAATAAATATATTGTATTTGCACTGTCCTTAACTGTAAATATGTTACTAAAAGATTTACAATTTATCATGTTTGGTTTTATTTACATTTTACAGTGTTCCAGCTTTTATGCAATTGTAATATTAGCATATCCTTTCAAGACTCTTAGGTCAGAAAATGTTGACCCTCTTTATCCTACACTGATCTGAATCTGACTGTTTTACGTAAATTCATTAAAATGCCATGTATGGCTCAATGAATGATGCAGGTGTATGAGGAAATGATGGAGTCCCTTTGACAGCTATGTCACCGTCATCGTACCTTTGGTATGTGAGGCTCCGTCTCCTGGGAATATATATGAGTCCTCCAGTTTGGTGATGTCATACAGGCAGATGCACAGGCCCACATTGTAGACCACCTGAGGCAGCGAGAACAGGTCACAGTTTAGTTAAAGCAGACTTACTGATATTACAATATTCCACAACAGATTTGGCATGACTGTCTTAGCAGACTTTAAAAAAGAAAAACTCATCTTGACTTCAAACACAAAATAATGTGCTCACATACAAAAAACAAAACACTAAATTACATGCTTAGTCTTTAGAATACACCCACATCATGTTAGCTTTAAATCCAGGTCAGATTAGATTCAGTACTTAAAAGCAACTCTAATTTCTACAATTAAAATAAAAAACCTAAAAGACCCTCACGCAATACATTTTTGTTACAGAATAATATTAAAACTACTACTACTACTACTGCTGAAGTGTATCCCATCCCTTTTAAAATTCAAGAACAACTGATTCTGAAACCAGATCTCAGGACCGGTCATGTCCCACTTTAAGACTGAACTTGGGGAAGACAGCCTGTCAGTGGCTTGCTTCTTATAAACAGGACAAAGAGCTTCAAATTCAATAAAGTGGAATGAGAATTCAGAGTTTTAACTTTTTTTTTCTTAACTAATTCTGAGTGTTTCTCAGCTGATTTTTCCTGCTGCACCCTCTTACACTATAATAAAAGTAATAAAAATACGACTAATAATAAAGCTAAAACCACAGCTACTTCTTCCCATATTATTGTTAATATGGATTTTTTTTCATCTTGAATGCTCTATGAGATTTTAAACTCAAAATCAGAAGCACACTTTTTTATTTTGTGAAGTTTTAAACATCAAAACTTTGGTGAATGTCAAGCCCCACTCACTGAGACACACACACTCACACACACACACCTTGTTGGCCAGTTTCTTGTTCAGCTCCTCGGCTATGGCCTCGTTAAGCTGTCTCTGAAAGTTCCACGGAGGGATCCTGACGGTGTCGACCATCTCAACCAACACGAACATGATGCAGCCTGCAGAGTGTGAGCAGGTGCTGAAATACATACACACACACACACACACACACACACACAGAGCTGATGTGGAGAAACAAACTGCGCGGTCAGCTGAGCTGTGAGGTGTCGCCTATTTTCAGGACAGCATTTCCTGTTATCCTTCGGCGGAGACAAACATCATCAATTGTTTGCCGGGTACCTAAAGACAACAATAAAGACACGTTCACTACACATTGCACATTGCAGCAGGTTCCGAAGCATCCATGATGTTTCCGCGTGACTATTTACGATAGTCAGAGTTTACGACATGTCGCAAAACATAAAGGTACAGTGCAATTTTTCAAGCTCTCTCGCCGTTGACAAGTGTAAGAAATTCAAAGCATTTTAATGATAACTTTAGCCAAATAATGAGTTCGGAAATTGACTTTTTTTTAAGGTACTCAGCGCTCTTTTCCTGTTTATTAAGGGATGTAGACTTTTTATTTAAACTGTTAAATCAAATTTTAATGAAAGGCTTTGAAAACTTTTGATCTTTAGATATTTCTTTAATTTGTTGATATCAACAACCCTATTTGTAAATTCTCTTATCCACATCTACATAACTGATTTAATTATTAATCCTTTTGTTATTGTCTTACACTATTACCGTTATTGATTGGTTGATTATTTTTCTCCCTTTTTATATAATTCAAGTTTTGAATGAAAAAAGAAAACAGCAGAATGAATGAATGAATATATACAGTATCAAGACTCCATCCTAAATTTGAAAGCAACATGCTGGAGTTTACATCTAGTGCTTGAATGCAGCCTGCACAACTGAAGCCAATTTTTTCTATGAGTGACACTGCAATTATGACATCTATATGATGTTTTATTATTGATTTTATTAAATAAAGAGAAACAGCAAAACAGTCATCTTAGAATAACGTCTTTATTAATTTATCATCTACTTTTACAAAATCAAGTTGAATGCTGAAACAGGAGTGTGAGGAGAGTCATTGCAGTGAGAAAACATCTGCTCATATTCTGTTTTTGTTTACAATTGAATAACTCAAGCACATGGAAAATTTGATTTTCACACAAATCAGAAGAGGCCACAAATGACACAATAGGTATGCCACTTCATGATGCCTGAACATTATTTAATTTATCACTGTACAGTAGCGCTTTGAAAATCAATGCCAAAACAAACAAGCATTCCCTCACATTACAGTGTAAGCATACTGCTTCACAATGTGCTGACAGAGGAAAAGGATGATCAAATAATCACAATTTCTGAGATGTTTTAACAAGAAACATTGATCCTGATGAACGCAGTTAGGAGAAACACCATGTATATAATTGAATAATTAATGACATACTTTTAGTTCTGAAAGGTCTTATATTGATTTGTGATTTTTTAAACACAACTTATGGATATCATCATTTCTTATCTCATTCTTAGCAGGCGTCTTTGGCAGTTAGTTGAAACCCAAAAGTTTAACCTTTAAAGTGATGGGCTTAAAGAGGGCATGAAACATGATCAGTTAATAAACAGACAACCCCTACATGAACCACTGATGTCCAAGTCTTTAGAGTTGAAATGCAGCTATTTCAAATTAGCTCGATTCCTGAAAGTAATCTGAGCAAAACCCAGACTAAAAACATTGAAAGAAACATAAAAACAATCAAGACTCACCCTCTTTAAAATACCATGTCAGTTTTTACTATCAAAGCCCAGCAATAACTGACAGCTACTATTCAATGTCTGTGCTTTAATTCAACCGACATCCACATCACTTTGTTTGTGAAACCATTACCTGGATGAGGACCACACAGCACACTCTTTATGACTTTACGTTACAAGAGGCGCAGAGTTTACAGCTTTTAGTCAGACAGGCAGTATACGACTTCTTACTTGATCTTTTTCTCTTTGTTTATATATTTTTTAGTATGTATATTCATATAATCATTTATTACTTATGTACACACCACTATACAAAGTGCAGCTATATATCACATCATTTACACACAGATACAAACTCAGTGACTTTTTAGTACAAAGGGATATACCTGTAATTATGAATCCAAAATTTTTTAGTTTTGGACTTACAGACTGTCTGGGTGATGATAAGAACTGAACATGGAGAATCTGCAGTACTTTCACATAAAACATAAAAGTAATTACTTTAAACATCCTTAAGCCGCAAACACTGTAACCACACTGTTTCAGTGGTGCACATGAGTTCTACAACATGGCAAGACTCAGAGGTACAAGAATGATCTTGACTCTAAATATTTTATGATCAGAAAACCCTTGCATCAGCTATGGATATTACAAGTTGTTTGTAGGTCCTACAGAGTCACACACAACAGTGATGTACACTGAAGAGTAAAATGTTTGCAAAGGATGAAGGAAGCGTGGCAAAGCACACCTAAAACTACTTTACTAACTCTACAAAGTGCTAGTGTACAGGCATCTGGACACTAGATTGTGCGTATGTTTGAGTAAGAAGACAGTAGACCTGCTCATGTTATAGCAGACCAAACCTCAACCTGAAGAAACATTCAACTCCAAGACAAGCAGCCTGTTATCTCCCATTACAGCTGCACAGGGCAATTTCACACACTGGCAGTTCCAGATGAAAAAAGACAAACTAAAAAACTGAAACTTTAACACAGAGACTCAAAAGCATGTGGTCAAAACTGGATGACCAACTTTTCCCCTAAACATATCAGGTTGTGGTTTGGACTGCATGATTCAGCCTGCTGAGAGCAAAAAGAGAGACAGCAAAGAGGGACAGACAGATGCCAACAAAAACCGATGTTAACCTGATAAATGTAATCATGTACCTTGGACACACACGCACACACAGGACGGAGAGGAAAAGATGGAAAGAAAAAATGGCAAGGCCAATACTAACACAATAGCAGTATGTGTTGAGGTTTCTTGCCCCACACAGAGACAGACAACCACATAGTCATAATAGCGGAGTGTTTTATCGTACTAAAAGACAGAACAAGCTAGCAAGAAATGGAAGACAGATTCACATGTCAGCTAAAATGTACCGGAGAGAACGACAGACTGGGGTCAGCTCAAAATGAAAAAGGCAGCATGAAAACACAGGATCACAGACGGTTTGAGAATGGAGTGAGCTGCAGTTGTACCATGACAGTGCAGGGGCTGATGGGACGTCAGTGATGCTGCCTACAGTAAATAAGGGAGTGTGGTAGTTTGTTTACAGTGGAGCTCCAATCTACATGTAAAAACATTTGTTCAAGTCAATAATGGCATGAGAAAGCAGCAAACCCAGCAGCCCAGTGCAATGAAGGACAGCTGGGGAAGTTCATTAACATCTGGTAAATCGTCATCATACAGAACATTTGGAGATGATGTTCTTAAGGTGACAGGTCAGGACATTATGAAGGAAAAGTACATTCATATGAATGGAGTAACTCAGTCAGCTTAGCAAACTGTTTGGATGGAAACGGTTGAGACGGACATAAAGGAGGAGGTATGATGGAGAACAGGGTTTATATTTCAGTTAAAGGTATTAAACCTGAAGCTTTTGACTCGTCACTGCTTCACTATTTCATTTTAATGATATTCTGTATGTAACTTTGTATCAAGTCAGGGTCTGAATTAGGTGGCATACAGCCAATAGTATACAGTGGTGGATAATAAATAATGCTTTATGTTAATGCTTTAAATAAGCCTGTTTATGTTACAGGGTGCTTGGAGTGACTTTTGGTAAAACAAAATTTCTGCTTCAGAGAAATACAGTCCATAAATATAGAAAAAAAACATCTGTCGCAACATTATGAAAATATTTTTCTGTTCAATGAAGACAGATTAGCATCTGGGCTGTAAGCTACAGAGTTATTCACAATGAATTAAAAACACTAGACAAGTCTGATTTTAAACAGAGGAGTGCTGCCAGTACAAAAAAATGCTGCCTATAACGGAGAAACACACTGCAAAGCTGCGGTTATATGCACTAGTTTGAGTGCATTTGTGTACAATAGTTCTGCCTGTTGAACGGGAACGCTTTCAGAGTAATCCTGCGTGTGCATGTACGTGCTCTTGCATATGCATATGTGTGTGTGTGCGCTTTTCATCTGTACAGCGACCTAGTGTATGTGTGTGTTTGTATGTGTGGGGATGTTTTTGTATGTTCTTTATTACACTGAGCATGATCACAGCTGTCCCTAAATCAACACTGATGCCAAAAAGTCTGGTTACAATCTACTATTCACATCGTCTCTTCCTCTTTGCTAGAGACCCTCTTTTGGCCCACATCTTTTCCCTTCTTGACTCACTCCAAGGCCCCTCATTGGCCCTTTACAGGCCCTGCCTCTCTCCTCTCCCACCAATTACTGGAGCTCCTTCATCCTATTGAGAGCGGAGCCAGCCTGGAACCACTCGATCTGCGTCTCATTGAAGGTGTGGTTGAGAGAGATGGACTCCTGGCTGCCATCGCTGTGCTTCAGGACTGCTGTCACAGGCTGGAGGAGAAAACAGATTTCACAGAAGAGAAAACAGATTACTTGTCAATCATTTGTCCCCTTTTTCATCAACATAACAGTAAAAGAAGCTAGGCTGCTCTTTATTTCATTAGTGGAGAATAATGCCCACCTTGCCAGGAGAGAAGGATTTCAGCCCAGTGATGGAAATCTTATCATCGGGACGAATTTTATCATAGTCCTTGGGGTCAGCAAAAGTCAGAGGCAGCAGGCCCTGCTTCTTCAGATTAGTCTCTGTGAGCGGGAACAAGCATGGAAATTTCAGGCAGCCTGTTTACATATGGACTTAAACTGTATATCCTCGATTTAACCACAGAAGGGGCTCTTTGTCTGATGAGAGTGCATCTGTTACACAGCAATACAAGGTCATTAAAAAAAATAATCTAAGTCAGTCTGTGTCAGTTAGATGTTACTGATATGCACCAGTTCTGATAATAATAGGATGTTCCATTTACATTGAACTATCATGGTTGGAAATCTCAGCCTTGTTTTCAGCTTTGTGAACTGTATCAACTTTATGATAACCCTAACCCTGCAGCAGCATTAATATTGTGTTTCTGCAAGTTTGGAGGCAATCTTTTTAAACTAATGAAAAAAAACATTGTTCAGATCGGACATGGCTTTATCTATCAACTTTCCTACACCCTAACACCTATATGCAAAAAAATGGCACTGATTGACTCCTAATTAACACTTGGCGACCCTCTTAGATGCTGCTGGAGACATATGTCTTCTGGGTGGAAAGTAAACATACTAGACTAATTATTCATAAGTTTACTGTGGAAAGTAATCTCAACCACTGAGATACTTCTTCCCTGTTGTCCCTACCTTACAAAAATAAATTAATTTAACAGTTTTAACAACCACAGCAATGCACATGAGTCCCATGGTACCACAACATCTTAAAATGTGAGAGACACAATGATATTTGCATGTTTTTTTCTGTTTCCTGAAACTTGCCATGGATTCTGGCAAAGCTCTTGACAATGATAGCCCGTCCTCCAAGGTGTCGTGGCTCCAGGGCAGCATGCTCTCTGCTGGACCCTTCTCCATAGTTCTCATCTCCAACCACCACCCAGCTTTCTCCATTGGCCTGGTTTACACAGTTTAGCAAAGACAAAAGACAAATCAAGCTGCTGTCAGGGCGAAAACATGGTAGACCATTAAACTGTTAAGGGGAAAATTGTTAAAATGGTTGCTGAAAATATCATTTCACACTTAAGAATTTAGCCTGGTGCTTTTTTTAGTTTAAGGCTGAAGGCCAAATAACAAAAACCCATTTATATATTATTCATTACAGTTCAGCAGCACCACAAACTAAATCATCAACTGAAAAATGACCATAAAAAATTTTATGAAAGAGGATTTTGTACAAGACCATTTTTATTAGACAACATCAGTTTGGCCACATGTACCTAAACTTGCAACTGGGTGACTGTCTGTCATTATGTCAATGAATGTATAAATGTAAAAAAAAAAAAATCAACATCACTGCCCCCTGTCATACTCACCTTGTAGTGGCGGGCCACGTCTGGCACACCTCCATACTCTCCTGTCAGCTGGTTCTTGACCTTATTGACAGCATCATTCTCGATGTTGACTGCACCAATCAGCAGATTGTTGGAGATGTTATCCAGGTGGCCACGGAATTTCAGCCAAGGCCCGGCAGCACTGATGTGGTCAGTGGTGCACTTTCCTTTCACCTACAGCAACAGAAAAAAAAGAGATGGGGGAGGGGGAGTAGGAGATACAAAGATAAGAAAAGACATGAAACCAGAAATATTCAACACTACACCAATTCAAAATTCAGTAGTGATTATATCACTTTTCACCTGCTCAAATAAGACTGTCATTCCAGCCCTAATCCTATTACTTCCTACTATACACAAAAATTTCCAAACTAGAGTCCATGTGCTCATTTCAGCCAGCATAGCTCACCAATAAGTTTCTATACTTACTTGCTACCCATGGAGCTCTGCAGCAAAGATGGGTGAACTATATCAGGCTTACTTCTTAGTGACATTATTTCATTGTAGGTTTTCATCTTTTCTGTGTTTCGTTTAAAAAATCTGAATTCTGAGCCTGTTGTTTAATTTCAGCTGGCCTTCACAAATCCCTGACAATACAATGAAAATGCTATTAAGCGTTATTACTTTTCCATCATTTCCACATCCACAACAGCTTTCCTTCCTGCTCACCTTGATGAGGACCCTCATGTTCTCCAGGTCTTTTCCATGCCACTTGTCGAAGGGCTCCAGCAGCTGCAGACGGTTGCTGGAGGGGCTCACGTCCACCTGAGCGACATCAAATCAGGGTAAGACATAAAGGTTCTTCAAAGAATAATCTTAAAGGGACAGTGGAACACCTCTCAAATCACACAGAATGTTATTCAAACTCAGAAAAACCTTTTCTGTCTCCACAACTGTCATATTACACATTTCTGTCTAAAGAAGTCTTGATTATGCTGTTTATTTACATTTGCTTGCTCTTTCATCTAGTGGATCAAACTCTCACTTAGTTAAGACAGAAGATGCTCACCACACTTAAAGTCTGTTCCATTAGTTATGTCCTCCTTTCTGGATTGTCGAGATTAGAAGCATCTTTTATTAAAAAAATAATAATAATCACCTTGACTGCACCGCTCTCAGCTGGGGGGTGCTGGTAGGTGTCCTGGCCTGGGTCAAAGTCTCTGCTGGGCAGCTCGTCACCAGTGGGGGGCTCTAGCTTGAACTTCTCTCCGTTAGAAGCAGTCAGGTAGTCGGTTTCTGGGTTGAAGTTGAGGGTTCCAGCAATGGCCAAGGCAGTGACAATCTATATTGAATTACAAAACAGGTATTAGGGAACAGTGACATTTAAATGTGTAAAAAAAAAAATCACAAACCACATGTTTAAATTACCAACAATAGGAGACAGAGAGTGTAAAGAAATGTAGAAATAAGAACATTTTATTGCAAGCCCCTCCACCAATACACATGTAAGAGTTACAATAAGCCTTTCTATTAATGCCCATGTAATTATGAATAGCTGAGCACTGAGCAGTATGTGTTACCTCAGGAGAGGTGACAAAAGCATGAGTTGCTGGGTTAGCATCATTCCTGGCGGTAAAGTTTCTGTTGAAGGATGTGACAATAGTATTCTTCTCTCCTTTTTTCACATCTTTCCTGAAGAAAATAAAAACACAGACCATGTTAGACAGATGCATTTTGTTTAACCTACGTCACTCAGATGAATTTTTTATTTGATCTTCAGATCTTTCTTTGTTCTTTTGTACTGTGAACGACCAGATTAAAATCAGTTTACAACATTAATTAAAAGTCCAAAGTCTTGCCAGTGACCCTTAGTGGCTGCAGTGTTCATTACATCCAACAATATCAAAGTGTTTGAACTGATAACTTATGGGTGATTTTCCATGTTCTTACAGTCTAACTAGAGGAAAGGTCATGGAGTCATTATAATCAAAAGACTTAATTTTTTTGAAAGCATAAACATGGTTAGAAAATTTAAGGCTATCTTCTTATGACTTTATGAAAAACATTACATCTAATATTTTTCATTCTGGCCTCTGATTAATGCCGGAGACAGGAAGTTTATCAGGTGTCTAAAATAGAAAAACTGCCCAAGTGGTAGTGTGAGAACTCATCAAAACAATAGTATTCAGTCTGTGGGGACCATACACATTTAGGGTACATTTAAGAGAAATCAGGCCACTAGTTTTTCCTTTCCTTCCTTTATGGACATTTTTTTTAATTATAAAATAGTATCAGTAAAGAGGAAATACTGATCTTAAAGTTGTAAGCAATCATCACCTCAAGGAATATTTCTAAAAACTACTCAAGTCAACCTGGCCAATGGTTGTCAAGACATTTTCCTCAAGAACAAAGGATGACATATGATGGCAGAATAGATTAATTAGCTGGCATGGCACTGTTACCTGTGTTGCACAAATAGCTTTTTTAAATGAGCTACATACCTGTCCCACTGCCCAATGCAGGGGCCACAAGCATTGGCCAGTACGATTCCCCCAACATCATTCAGAATCTTGGCCTACAAAACGGATAACATGAATTAGTAAGAAATCAACTTTCAGATACAAAAACAAAATTTTAGAAATTTCTTATAAGAAAAATATGTCCAATGTAAAAAAGAAACTCCTATAAAAAAAAAAAAATAGGAAAAGCTATATGAAAAGCTATCCAAAGCTATTTGTCAGTCACTAAATGTTGATTAGATTCTGACTCACATATCCATCCCTCTCAATTGTGGCGCGGATCTGTTCAGATCCAGGAGTGACTGTGAACTGGGCCTTGCACTTCAGACCCTTATCCAGAGCCTGCTTGGCCAGAGAAGCTGCTCTGCCCATGTCCTCATAGCTCGAGTTGGTGCAACTGCCAATAAGACCTGCAAGGGAGAAGTTCAGTGTTTGTAAGAGGAGAGCAGAGAAGAGGGAAACCGTGATGGGATATACAGTTACAATGGTGGATTGGAAGCACTCATCTATTTTTAATAACATTTCTTGCATATGAAATGAGAAGAAATCGTTGAGGACAAAAAGGCACAAAAGACAAACAGGTCTGTAATTATAAAACCTGATCATAGCAACTTTATTCTACTCATTCTGTCAGTGACTGAAATTCTATTGTGCTCAGTATTTGTTCTGAAGGACCAAATGATTTGGCTGTAATGTAATCTGAACGTATCTGGTCGATTTCACAGCCAGGAGGAACAAAAAAAGGAATATCAAATTTCACTGGGAAAAGCACAAAATATACAAAGAATGAAAGATTATACAGCTAAATCACAAATACTGACCAACTTTAACCTCCAGGGGCCAGCCGCTCTTCTTAGCTATGGCCCCAATATCAGACACAGGGTGGGCCAGGTCAGGGGTGAAAGGCCCATTGATGTGCGGCTTCAACTGTTAGAGGAGGAGGGAAACAAAGCATGATGAAGTACAGTCATCATTTGGGCAATGTCAGACACATTTGCAAATGCTATAAATACTGATCTCTAAATTTCAAAACTCTTTGTAGGACACTGATAAGCATTTAAGCTCCCATATACATCATTGTGACAACAGGACACAGAGCAAAACAAAAAATGGCTGGGACAAAAAAATGTTTTCAGTTTATATTAAATTGTAAAGTATGAGTATAAGTAGATTTTGATTTTCTTTGGTTTATTATGCAGCATACCATTATTACGATTACTGTGTAGCACATACTGTAAATATTATTATGTAGTATGGATTTGGGATGTCACACATCATAGGACTAATGTCAGGAAGCTGAAGTGTTTTGACTCACCTCGCTCAGGTTAATCTCAATGACTTGGTCGTATTCACAGCCTTTATCTGGGACCAAGTCATCCTTAAACTGGTCAGACAAAGATGCAATCTCTGTGAGGAAAACAAAAAAAGATGAAGAAAAAGTTGTAGGTAAGACACAATAAATAAAAACCAAACATACAGAAACTGACTGAAAGAGACCTACCTCCACGGCCAGTCTTCTGCAGGTATGTCTTCATGCGGTGGTTGTAGGGGAACACGGAAGTAGTTGCTCCAATCTCAGCACCCATGTTACAGATAGTGGCCATTCCTGAAAGATCAAAGTGTCAATAAAATATACTGCACTCAAGTAAGACCTTTATTATCTTGATGTAAGATGTGGTTCTCAGTTTGGGTTTTTGTTTGTCTTCCATTCTTTAATTTTCATAGCATAACAAAAAAAGTCTTGTGTCTCTGATCCTCACCAGTACAGGAGATGGAGTCAACACCAGGCCCATGATACTCCACAATGGCTCCAGTGCCACCCTTCACAGTCAGGATGCCAGCCACCTTCAGGATGACATCCTTTGGAGAGGTCCAGCCAGACAAAGTTCCTGTCAGCCTCACTCCGATCACCTGACGAAAGAATACACACTAGCTTAAACAAATGGAAAAAAGCAAACCTATAGGGACTTTTGTAGAGACCTTTAGCTGAGGAAAGTAAAATTAATATAAATTTGCAGGATGCACCAGATGTCAAAAACTCACTTTAGGACATTTGAGTTCCCAAGGGATTCCAGCCATGACATCCACAGCATCAGCTCCACCCACACCAATACAGATGGCACCCAGTCCGCCACCATTGGGAGTGTGGGAGTCTGTACCGATCAGCATGACTCCAGGAAAAGCATAATTCTCTAGAATGATCTGACCAAAGACAGGAACGTTAACAGTCAAACACAATTTTCCCTGTGGACTAAAAATGTCTTTTAACCATTTGAAACGATTTCTCCCATTTTCTAGAAGAACTAGACAAGAAGTTAATTAATTTTAATTAGTCTTGCACAAATATTGTTTAGAGGAAACTGAATGATGTGCAGTTCAGGGACAATAATTTATTAGAAATGTCCTGCATTCATGTTTTGAGACATAATTTAAGAATATGCAAATAATTTTCATTTCAAAATGAGTGTTGGAAACAAATGTTGCTCTGCAAAGTGAAGGTCAACATCCAAGAGAAATAACAATTAACAAAACTCATTTGTGAATATTACCCTTAAAAACTGTTAATGGCAGCTTTGAGAAAAAAGGGTGTAGTACCTGATGGATGATCCCTGATCCAGGTTTCCAGAATCCAACTCCATATTTGGCAGCAGCAGTTGCAAGAAAATTGTACACTTCCTCGTTTACTTCCTGAATTGGGAGTAATTGGGGAAGAAGATAAGTTATTTTCATACATGATACATGAGAATCCTGGATGGAATCAGGGAAAAATAAACTTGGTTGCAGCGCCCAATACAAAACCTTGTTATTTATCCTGACCTCCAGGCACGTGGTTAACCAGACAATTTAATCAAAACCCCACATTTTGGAAAAAAAACATTAAACTTTGCCTGTAAAAAAAACTGTTCTAGGTTGTTACCTCCACAACTACAACTCCATGTGAATCAACTCTTGCCTAAATACTGTTAAAATATTATAACACTTGGAATTCCACACACACAAAAAATTAAATGTTGATCTTTTTTTTTTTTAAATTAACAAGAAAATTTAACATAATACACCAGACATACACAGTATATGAACAATACTGTTAGTTCAAATTATACTCAATACATTGAAAAGTTATCTTAAAAAGCAGTTCTACCATATTACCACTGCCTAAATTAGAAATTGGCTCTTGTTGCACTCACTGTGTTACTTGACAGAAGCTCATAAAGAACTGAGTCAAAAGTCAGAGGAGAAACTTATAAAACTGAGTCTCTCCATAACTGCATTTTGCCAACATATTATTTGATTCGAGGTTAGTATCAGACACAGACTTTGCAAGAACAGAGGCTTCGAGTCCGTATGTGTGCATATGCGTGTGTCTGCTTGTGTATAACTGGCTGTAGAAACTCAAACAGGCCCTGATCACTTAAAATAAACATTTTTTTGCCAAAGAAACAGACACTTCCACAGCAGAAAACACTCTTTTATATGTTCTGAAGTTCACTGTGTATCAATGGCACTCTGCAACCAGTAACTATATTATATTATTATATTTATATTAAAATATAAATATTACATTTAATTTTCATATATATATATTTTTTTCTTTTCTCTGTCTGTCCTCACCTTAGCTCTCTGCAGGTCCTGAACCCCTCCGATCTGAGCCTCAATCAAATGATCACAGTGGATGGTGGAGGGAACGGCCACCTTGGGGAGCCCGCTGCTAATGAACTGAAGCATTGCCATCTGAGCAGTGGCATCCTGCATGGCTACGCGGTCCGGACGCAGGCGCAGATATGTGCGGCCACGGTCAATCTCCTGTCCTGCTGGGTCATCCAGGTGACCGTAAACAATCTTCTCCGACAGAGTAAGAGGCCTGCTGAGCCTAATGGAATGGATAGATGGAAAAATGTGGTAAAAAACTGTGCTGTGCAGGACACTGAGTGTTTGTAGCATGTGATACAAAAAGTTTTATCAATTTGGCTAAAAAAAAAGTTTGGGTCTGATATCTATTTTGAGTCCTCTTGCAGTGTCTTATTGTGTTTCCCTTTTGGAAAGTATTTAGTAAACCTGTTGCCAAGGATCATGGGCAAGCCCTAAAACCCAAAAGTAACTTTGGCTTCATATATCCAAATGTCAGAGAACAGTCACACAAAAGGCTTTTCCTATTCCTGGAATACAGCATGTAATAAAATCAGTAAGAGAGGAACACCAGGTTAAACCAAAAATAGCCTGTTGGCCTTTCTGGCCCTGACAAGTCAACACCATAAATGTCACAAGATTTACAGCGCAGCTGTAATTAACACCAGCCATTCCTCATGAGCCAACCTGTAATCAACAAGGACTCTGTTTATGTTCATGTGTATTTCTGAGGAGGGAAAGTGCTGACCTCCTGCGTACAATGTCGATGTTTTCCCGCATCTTCTCATAGTTAACGCTGGAGCCAGGCTCAAAGCGGCTCATTGCCACCTTGGCCTTGGCGCTGAAGACAGCAGAGACATGAAATCGCCTAGCCCCGGTTCCAAGGGCCAGCTAGACCAGAGGAAGCAGAAAATAACTTTGAGACATAAAACCATAAATTAACTATGATAGTACCATTTCATGCTAACACATGCTAATACATGCTTGAGTTATGTAATGACTGTACAGAGGAAAGAAAGGCAATTAAATTATGCAACAACAGAACAACATGTAAAGATAGTTAAAACATAAGCTTGCAGTAGCACCAGCAAAACCATGGCCAACAGGAAGACAGAAAAAAATATCCTTCATGATCACAAAATCTAAAGTTAGTTTGGTCACCCATGAACATCAGATCAGAGACACACCAATGACAACACCTATACTGGTCTTGTCTAAATGGATAAAACCACACATATTGATCAGTAATTTTAAATTCTTTTCAACATATCCCACTCTGCTCTAGCTACACCAGCTGAAAATAGATCCCTGTTGCCTTTTTTTTTAATGTTGGAAACAACTTCTAACACATGAGTTTGCAATGTAAAAAATATCCAGTATTTTAAAAAAAAGTCACAACAGCCAGTGGAGAATTGCTGGTTCAAAAATCTCAAACTTTGCCTCCATTTTAGCAAAAGAATTTCAGGGTTTTGGGTGCTGTAAACTGCAGACTGTACATGACTGTCAGAAATTGTTTATGCTAGTAATAAAGAGATTTCAAAATATCATCTTTATATAGACACTACGGCTCATAAGACCTTTAACTTTGTAATTTAAGTGTGCAATGTCTTTATAGTTTATAGTAAAAAAGTATTGTGAAAAACATTTTACGTACTAATATGTTGCATATGTGTTGCACATTTATATTTTGAATATAATCTGCACACATTTGAGACATTTTTATTAGCTAATCTCTTTTGCCAGCAAAGCATGACATTATTGGATTGATTTTAAACATGTCAGTGTGGGACCCTTCTGTAGGGAGTACATGAAGGAGTAACTTTAAACCAGCCACGTTAACTTGCTTTATATCTATCCCTGCTGATATTCAATGGAAAATCACTGTACTCAGGAAAACTAGGTGAAAGTTTAGACAGCTCATATTACAGGGGTCAGCCTCTCCCGCTTGGCTGTTACTGACAGCCTAGTGCTGAGTGGATTTAACATTTCCTAACATTGTTAACTATAAAAAGCACTATAGGTACACCAAACTGTCTGTTAAATCAGAAATGGAACCAGTCCAGGACCCTTGTGCCTGTTCTTGTCACCAGATCACCAGTGATACAGAAATGAGAATGTAGTTTGGATTGAAATGTTACAATAAGATGCTGAGAATAGCCTACTGGGATCACACCCACTGTACACCTAACCCAGAGGAACACTATTACAGTTTTTCTCAGTCATTTTTCACTCATTACATTTTTACAAATCATCAGTTAGGTCTTTTCGAGGGACTTAATCAGCATGAACAGACATTTTCAGATGTCATTTGCCTTTACAAGAGTACGTAAAGCTTGAATGAGGAGAAATTTCATCATACAAACTATGCTCAGGTCAGCTGTGTGTAAAACATTGATGCAGGTCTTCAAAGAGGAATTTGATAAATAAACTTTATGAAAAGTGGAATAAAAAGAATCACCATTGAATAGACAAAAACATGGCACCATCTGACTGACTAAAAGTTTAATGTTGGATATTAAAATGAGGCAACTTAGGTACACCATTCAGGAAACTACATTCGTCTGATTTTCAAAGCTGTCATCCTTCTTCATTATTAAACAAATATATTAAGTTGTCTGTATTCATCTATGTATTAATTTGTTTTTACATCATGTGACTTATATTTAAAGGTATGGTATATGGTGATGTTAAATACATTTGTGATGACCAGTCTGAGAGAATAGTTTGTTGATTTACATTACGAAATACATTATCAAAAACATATTCGAAAATAAAATTAATAGACGCCACGAAAGAAAATAATTTTTATAGTGGACAAAAAACGTAGTTCTCATTTAAAGGATATGACATTCAGTTTTTTACAGTCAGTTAACATCGTCTGAATAAAGTAAAACATGCTAAAATTCTATACCACATATTCTACTGACTACATTCAAAAGACAGGGCGCAAGTTAAGCAGTTCACTTATTTGTGCTTACGTTATTAAACAGTTCTTTACAGGAAACCCATTGATGTAAAATTAATTAATCTATACAATGTGATTTGGTCCACTTCCCAATACAAGGCCAGAAACACCTGACTACGCACCAGTCCCAGCTCTCGGAAGTGAACTGTCATCAAGTGCGCACATAAAAAACTGCGTAACCTTGTAATCACCTTGTTAACATCGGGGCACCTAGGACTGTTGGCCACCACTATTAAGTTTGTTTTGACTTAACTTGATACCGTTAACGACAATACCACAATACAGTGCCAGTTTCTGCCCAGTCGGTACTGGTTTATAACCGTTAGAATGCCTGGCTTCTGGGAGTCAAACGGGGACACAGTGACCTGCCTGATAGCGACTGGGTGCGCACTTTACTCTCCGTTTATCTGCTTTAAGTCAGCGTTACACGATGGCGGCCCTACTACACGAAATTATATATCTTTTGCCACAAACGCTCTCGGTAGCATGGCAGTTTGAAATCTGTGTAAAAGTTAAATAATGTTTTCTTACCCGCAGCCTAGCGACAGTCAAACAGTAAGACGCCATTTTGTTCACTGACAAAGATGATTGTCGCCCCAATATGACGTGGCCGTCTTAAAGAGACCGTTATTATTATTATTATTATTATTATTATTATTACTATCGTGGGGTTGTTGCTGATTTTCTGTCGTCTATGACGTCTTTGACTTCTCCATTGAAACTTCAAAAATCAATTCCAGGGCATAGAGTTGAAACAGGGGGGTGAGGGGTTATTATTACAAGTTTTGATGGTCACTTTTAAGATAGTTTAAAATTTCAATACGTCCTGGCACCAAACCAGACCATAAGCGCATAACATAATCTGGTATATAATGTGTCAATAAGCACATGCTGAAGAGGCTTTTTTTTAAGCTTACTGCAATTTTTGACACTTTTTTCCACATAGAAAGTCCCTATACGGCCTAGAGGAAATAATGGAAGTAATCCAAACCAAAAATAAGTTTGGGCGTTTTTATAGGTGCACTTTGTACCGTCTAAAGTGTCATTTAAACTCTAACTTATTTTGAATACATTATCTACCTGGAATGGGCCTTTCACAATCCTTAAAAAAGTCTCCTAAAAAGGGACTTGTGATGATATCTTGCTGAAGTGTCAATAAGTCAATCTAACCTAAAACTATTCAAGTTCTACTTGATAAGTAAGACTTTTAAAATTGATATGAAACCAAATAGTTTCGTTTTTGTTCAGTTTTGGTCAAGTGATGTGTAGTAAAAATTGCCTATATAAAGTTACTCATAGGACTATGTTTAAAATATTTTAACTCTCCTCCAGAATATCAATTCTACACCGATTTTTACTTTATTGTGCAAAAAATGGCTTCTCAATTTACTTATGCATACAAAGGATTTCTGCTATAAGTTTTATTTAAAAAAAAATTATATATATATATATATATATATATTGGAGGCCAAGAGTTTGGGCTTCAACCCAGATGCTCAGGTGTTTGTGCCAACTGAAATATTAAATATTGATATTTCATTAATGAATTAAGTTCATAATTTCAGTCCACATAGTCACATATTAATTGTTAAAGACGCTTATTAACACGCTTTTTACCTATAAGAACATCATTTCCCACAAGCCCTTGGCAAAAGTCAGGTTGCTTTAGATGCTGAATGGACGCTGCAGCCCAATAATCAAAGGGTCCTCCCCCATCTCAGCCAATAGAGACTCTGTTGCTATCACTACATATATTTTTAGCAAATTGTTTAGCACCGTATGGAACTACAAATATCCCTCCGCCAATTAAAATAGAACAACCAAGGTAAATTTAGGATTTTACATATGGAAAAATCATCCTTTTTCTCTGTGTTTTGGTATCGCTATTTTTCGAAAGGGGCTATGAATTGGCATCTTTTATAGATAGTGAGAACAGATATGTTTCTTTTCGTTTTTTCTTTAAATCGGTACGTTAATCAATAATAAAATAACTACTAAAAAACTAGCAAAACAGACGCAAAAAATACCGTTATACGGCAGACATCATCATAAAGTGGCAGTTACTGTAACATGAAGAAAGTAGTCCCTGCCGTCACGGGCGTGTGGGCGAGTCACACTGTATAAATACGCCGGGTTGTCAAACAGTAAAGTTTCCCTGGACCCTCCATGCAAACTGTCAGCTGAAGCCAAACTGGGGAAGCGTTTGACCATCTGAGAATTAGGCAGCAGTAAAAAAAAAACAAAATCGACAATTCTAATGTGAAAAATATCTTCTGTTCAGCATCTGCACCAACGACTCGCAATATAACGCCTTGAAATCCGAAACAACACAAGGGAGTTAAAACGAAAACGTAGGAGTAACATTACAAGTCAAGCTAAGGCATCAGTAACGAGAGGTGAGTAATTCAGTGCCAGCCGGGGAATGAAATGGGCTAATTTGATTTAAATATCCTTATAGGCGTGTTCATTGACAGCAGCATGTTGCTGTGTGTTGGTGTTTGTCTCTCCAGAAGCGTTGTCCATCTATCATGTGTTGACTATAATGAATGACTAAACTGGTTCAACCACTGAATAAGGACTCAGATTTGGTCTTAGTCCGTTATATATTAGCTATAGTGCCAATCTCAAAGTCTATTTAGCTGTCACGTTTATTTTCGTTTTTACTATTTGTTTGAAGGGGTTGTTTATGCTGTGGGGGTACTCTCTTCTTCGTTGCTCTGTGCACATACTCGGTCAATAGGCTGTTCATTTTTTTTAAATTAGCTGTATAATTTTACTTACAGCAATAATTTGGCATGCTGTGATTCTTCGCTCGCATGTCAGCTAAACCAGTGTCCTATCTGCTCCAGTGCCTTTTGACTGACATACGGTAGTAATCCCTAGGTAGACCTGGCTCCCTTATTATCTGAGCTTGTCATCACACATGCAAACCTGGACGATATTTCTCCAGTCTTGCTCAATCTTAATCTCATTTACCCTACTTATTTGGCTTATGGTAGATGTGCAATTTGTTCTAAACTCAAATAACTGCATATATATCAATATGTTTAAAATCCAGCTGAATTCAACTATATATAAGAAAAAAATCTCAATATCCATGTCTTATGGTATCAAGGTTTTATGTGTTTGGTGACCACTTAGTTAAGGCAGGCCTCTCTTCATATATATGTTGGTCTTAACCCTAATACTTCGAAAGGAGCATTTGCCATCATATATCTATTGTAGCTTCATGTAAGATCACTATAGGTCTGTTGCTTAACAGATGAATCCTGACATGTAGTTGATGCTTTGCAGCAGGGTGCCACAGATTTGCAGCTCTGATAATGAGTCCAAGTAAACAAAAATAGCACTATAGATCCTGCTGTCGCTCTGACCAGCAACAACAGGCCTGCAAAAATGAAATCAGCCTTTCTAAGCTGTGTAGCAAATCTGCAGGTAAAGAATACAAATGCAAACGCAGCAAAGGTATTTGGAAAATGAAAGATTTGCATGTTTTAATTGAAATGGCAAGCTGTGGTTTATGATTTAGACCAGTTACTGCTCTTCGAAAGCAACAAATCTGCATATATTTACTGAGCTATTCCTTTAATGTCATTGGATGACATTGGATCTTGTGGATTTTTTTGTTGCCTTTTAATAATGAGAAGTACAAAATGCAGCTGATGCCATAGGTGGCTTTAGCTGTGTGTGTACACAGGGTTTTTAGTCATGATTGCTGTTGAAGGTGATGGAGCAGTGAACTCTCCTGTGCTCAAAGATCCTTTTCTACAGCCACTCTAATTCATTTTAAACACAGATAATGCAGAGGAATTTGCAACATAGATGTTGCAAAATGGGGCCCTATTTATAGTGCATTCTAACCAACCCCCATCTTTTCCTTCAATGTCACCTTTTTCTTGCGATAGGGGAAATGTAAATCTCGTCTTGAACTGTCACTCTGGCAGCCTTTCATCCAGACTGTGCAGCTTTATCTGTAATAACATTAGAATTGTCTTTAATCGGAGGCGTCTTTCTAATCTTAGCTGCCGAATCCCCATCTGGCAGGGAAGTGAATGTGAGTGAATTGTTTTTGTGTGCTTATTGGGGGAGGGGAGGGGGTGATCACGCGCACTACATGGTGGGAAATGGTGTTCTGTTAACTAACTGTCCTGCCATTTTACACTTCTTTCTTTGTTAGCCTCATGAACTTGTTTGTTTGTTTATTTTTGCTTTTTTCCTTTTGTATGTAATCTTTGACTGACTTTGACTGCATGGTGATAAATGAACTGTGTGACTGTTAAGCATTAAGCAGGGCGCACTCTGTGGGATCTGATTCAGATTATGAAGGATTTATGCTGCCTACAGCACAGCATCTGCCACATCCGTCAGTACATCCTACAGTTGATATATCTAAAAAAATAAGCGAGTATAATTTCTGTGTGTTATACAGCGTGATTTTCTCCCTAGTGCCTCCTAAATATTTATACATCTAAAAAATGTTCTGCATTTTTGCCATGCTTTATTTTAGAAATATAATTTGATTCAAAAGTGCATTATGGTGGATTTCTTACAGTGTTTACATGGTCTTTGAATTTTTTTTTTTGATGGCTCATTACAAATTAGGCAAGTGTCAAGTGTCTTACTTAAAACAATGTTTTCCCCTAACAGGTCACTGTAAAAATGTTTTAATCCATGTCCTATTCAGTAGCAACACTTCCACTGATCCCTGATCTGCAGATGTTTATGTGTCTTGCTTCATTCGAGCCACAACCTGTTCAGAAGCCAGAATGTGCCTCTAAAATATATACAAGGGTCAATTAAACATTTACTTTACTTTTAAGTTAACTATATTTTACTGGGATCTGTAAAGTTTTTGTTAATGCTGCCAGAAGTTCCTTGACAGCACAGTGTTCCTTTGATCCACTTAGTTTTTTTCCTTTTTTTTAAGTTGTGCTTTACTAAAAGAATTTGAAATTACAATTATACATATAACCACTGTTATAAAGACTGTTGCTGTACATTCAAAAAACAAACATGTATTGTGTACAGAAAATATAAGTATCTGTTTACAATTGGATAAACGTGTCCCTCCTGCCTACCTTTTGAACCATATCCCTTGTTCTCAGTTCTCAAGTCCTCCTCTGGTTCTTAACACATAAAATGACAGCTTTCCTCTGTTTTCTCCTTCACAGTTGGGACCTGAAACCAGTTTTACATATTCGTGACAACAAAAAACAGCCTGCAACCTGCCCTTGCCTTTAAGGTGCCTTTACCATGGTGACACTACAAGAATCATACCCTTTACAATAAGCCAGAGGAAGAATACTTTGTTTCAGTTGCATTGCGTCACTGTTAGCCTCATCTTGATCACTTTGCCCCCACAACGGCACTAAGCAGGTGCAGACATGCATCTAGAAGTTAAGGTTGCCCTCAACTTCATCGTGTCCTACCTGTACAACAAGCTGCCTCGGCGTCGAGCTGATCTGTTTGGCGAAGAGTTGGAGAGGATACTGGTGTCTCGCTTTGAGGGTCACTGGTACCCTGAATCCCCTCTCAGGGGTTCTGCCTTTCGCTGCATCCACCTGGGAGCACCGAGGGACCCTGTGGTGGAGTTGGCCGCCAAGAGAAGCGGACTGGACACAGAGGAAGTGCGTGCAAATGTTCCTGCAGAGCTCAGTGTGTGGATTGACCCTTATGAGGTATCCTACCAGATTGGAGAGAAGGGGGCAGTTAAGGTTCTCTATCTGGAGGACCCTCCAGGCCTCGGCTGTGACAGCGAGAGGGCTGAGGGGGTGATGAGAGAGGGTAAAGAGGATACCGAGACAGAGGAAGCCAAGAGTTTGGGCTTCAACCCAGATGCTCAGGTGTTCGTGCCAATTGGAAGCCAGGCGTCTCCTGCACTCATGCCATCGCTCTCTAGCTCTCCCACACCTCTGTCTACCCAGTCCTGCCCCGGGCTCTTCAGCTATCCCAGCTCAAGCACTCCCAGTGACCCTGCTGCCCATTCCTCCAACACCTCTACCCCTTCTCCTCCCAGCGGTGGGTTGCCCTACCTCTCCACTCAGCAGCCATCTGCCGCTCTTCCCGCTGCCCGTCATCAGCCCATCACCTTCACCACCGCTAGCTTTGCCGCCACTAAATTCGGCTCCACCAAGATGAAGAAGTGCAGTGGGGCTGGGTCGGCAGCAAGCTCTGCAGTCGTCATACCACCCTCCCAGAGGATGCTCTCCCGCTCTCCTACCACCATCTCAGCACCAGAGCTGCTCAAGCACAAGCCCCTGTCCCTCTCATTGCACTCCCTCGGTGGTCCCATCGCCAGCCAGCTCTCTCCCAACGCCAAAGAATTTGTCTACCCAGGATCCCCTGGCCCTCTTTACTTCGATGCTGACACGCAGCCCATGCAACCTCACGCTAGCCCATTCCAACCCCCCCACACTGTTAACACCCATCCATCCTTTGACCCCTTCTCAAGTCCTCCTCCTGCCCAGAGTGTGGGCATCATTGGCAGCAATGGAGGAATCCCCTACATGGAGAAGCCGCCATTTGTCGAGGGTTTAGGAAACTACAACCTGCAATATCCCAGTCAGCCCTTCCAGCCTGTTGTGCTGGCCAACTAAGCCTTCATTTGTAATGATAAGAATTGTTGGAGGTGTGTAGGACAATGATGCTCAAGATATTTTCAGTTTTTCTAACAAATTGTTCTAATACTAATACAAGTTAAGAATTAGTTTTACTACAAGGAATTGAAGTACCACGTCCACTGAATAGTTCATGTAATTTGTTTTGTTTCTTCATAACCCTGAGCCCCGCCCTGCCCTTTTGTCCATTGCTGCGTAAGCTTTGATGACAGGAGTGGATGGGTGGGTTCTTTTCTACCTTGAGTCGTTGCCAATATCTTTATGTTCATTATTTTGCATTGAATGTTAAAATGAGGGACTTTATTTTTTTATTGTCGACTTGTAGTTTAATGGACCCGGCTCTAGTATAGCTCCATTTTGCACTGCACTGTCATGCTGTGAAAAAGGACCTTGCCAAGTCCTGCAGGGAACGACGGCTGTGGAAAGCTCAGCACTTTGCTCTGCAATCTGCTCTGCCCTACTTGCCACAAATACAGAGAGGGGGGCTCTGCTATCTGTGTGTGTGTGTGTGTGTGTGTGTGTAGTCCTGTTCTGTTTTGTTGCGGCTCAGCGTGATCGAGAGGCTCGTTGTTTGTACGGTGGGCCAGGTACCCTTGAAACACACTCGTGCACAGGCACAGTTGGACTCTGTTGTTGCCATCGGGTGTACATTGGAAGCAGTTTATCGTCAGCTGGAATGTGTACATGACGTGGGTTTAAATGAAATGAGAGCAGTGGAGGGAGCAGAAAGGGAAGCGCTGGGGTGTTAAGGGAGTGATGTAGTAGAATGTATTGGACTTGTCAGGGGAAAACTGCAGCTGGGAAGGTCAGGGAAACCTTGACCAAAGTGAACAGTAAATAAATCTTTGCATTTTCAGACAATAACAGGCCTCTCTCTCATTTATACACACACAGGTGTAAAACATGGTTTCATACATGTAGTCAAATGAACAATACAATGTGCCAACAAATGCAGAAATATGTGCACATGTACATAAAGATTCCAGTCAGCAGTGTTTGTGAAGGTGAACAGGCGGAGAAGGAGGTGAGGGGGGAGGGGATGCAGCAGTTAAGCAGCAGGGATTGTGATAAATGGCTTAGCATGACTTTGACTATGAAGGAGAGGTTTTCCTCTGCATGGAGAGGAGAGGAGAGAGCGAGCTGGGGAGGGGAGGGAAGAAGTGACGGAGAGAGAAAGAAGGAAAGAAGGAGCCAGAGGGTCCTGTTGCCTCGGTGGCGTCCAGGCTGTATTGGCTTAGAGACACTGACACTTTTAAACCCAGAGCACGTTTCTGGTGAGCTTAAATGGTGTTGAAGCCAAACGCTCACACTATTCTCTTGCTTCTCTTAAAATTTCTCAGTGATCTCTATTCCTCTGGCTGTTAACAAAGAAAAACGCAGAACATACGTACAGTACATGTTGCGCCATCTCTTTTCCTAGTTGCAGTTATGTGAACAGAGATTAAATGATGAATGTTCTTTACTGGTGTGTAGCTTTTGTTATTTCTGGCTATGGTTTGTTTACCAGCTGGGTCCATGTGATTGTTGGTTAGTCACTACAGGGAAGGGCAACCCCCAGATGACCATATGAGCTGTCCAGCACTTTATTACTGGGCTCCTGATGCTGTGTGTCGCCCACAGACATGAGCACCAAGCATTCCTTTGCCCTCTGTTTGGTAACAGCACATTTTATTCAGCTGTCATGAAATGCTTTAGAGATTCAAACAGGAGCTTAATTTGTATTCAGATGCATCACGTAAGTGAGGACATGCTGTCCAGGTTGTCCATTTATTTGAATGTTTTCTCGACTTGCACCCGTATGTGTTTTTGCATAAGACGAAACAAGGACCCTTGACTTGTGCTGACACTGGTTTTTGCAATGTGACAGCTTGTCATATGCATGCAAGTTTTATTTAATTTTTTTTTTTTCAATAGAATGGGTAGGGAAGTACACATCTCTGTAAATGTTATGCTTGCAAGGGAAAGATGCATTTCTAGTTTTTGTTTTGTAATTTGTTTCCAATATTTCTATATTTTTTGTTTTTGCAAATTATCACTTAACATTTGTATGAGTAAGACATTACAAGTCCAGGAATATGTATATAAAAAGTTCTTATGTTCAGATTCTCTGTTTAGTTTCTTACATGCTGAGGTTATTTTTTCAGAAAATACCATGAATATATGCAAACTGAGACAAAAATAAAGATGTACAGAATAAAGAATTGAATGTGTATTGTACCTTGTACAGCATTTGTCTACTGAGACGGGTAAATGTATTCATTCTTTAAGTTGGATATGGAGTTTCAAGACGTGAATGTTTACAATGGGTTTGTGTAGGAAAAGATGGCTGATCACTTTCTCTGTGCTCCCAGGGCGGTCTGACAACACTACTCCCACAGGCAGTACATGTTAACCAAAAATCCCCACATTTCAGATTCCTTTTGAGTGCAATGACCATTCCCCCTTTTTTATGTGAATTACCTTTTTATTTCTGAAAATTTCTATTACTAATCCCCCCTCCTCTCCAAACACACTTTTCTAAACAAATTACCACAACCTAAACTCACATATATTCAGATTTATATGAAAACACTTTCCTCTTATATCTCCCATCAAATTTATCTTTTTCTCACCTCACTATTCTCAGTGGGTCATCATTGGTCCGGATACTATAGCCATATCCAAACTGTCTTTGCTTACACAGATGCTTACCCCTCTTCAGTGCAATGTAATGCCATAATTTGAAATTACCCTGAAAGATTCAAGGGGTTACTACCTCTCTATACCCTGGAAAAAAATTAAATATATGTCCTCAATAGGAAGACAGTGTTACTGCAGGTTTGGAAGGATGAAGGAAATGAATGTGCTGCAAATGTTGTTAGTCAACCCTGTTTGAGATGGCCTGCAGGAAATACCTTGGGGAAATTGCTGGTTTTATTTTGTGTTCAAAAGTCCTTGAGAGATCTGTAGTCACATGCATGGTCAAATGTGCAAGTGACTCCTTTTTCTATTCTTTATCCACAGTTGTCAGATTATTCATGCAAACAAGCTGTGTTGAAATTATTCTAGACACAATTGGAGTGTTGTTAAAGCTGGTCCCCCCCTACATCTTTGAAAAATGCATGCAGATTAGATAATGTTTCAAAAGCACCACAAACTAACCCTAAAAGCAGGCTATTCTACATTCAGGGTTGAACATAAATGAAGGGAATAAAAAGAATTTTGTATTCTGATGTCCTTTGCTTATATCGACGTGTGTGTTTTATTTTGCACTTTGGAATATTTCATTGTCATAAAAGAAGTTTATTTTCTATGTAAAATTTAACATTTAAGAGTAAAATAGATATAATTAAAAGTTCAGATGATGTATAAATATAGTGCTTTCTTTCCTGCCTGTATTTTATTATTTTTCCTATTTTGTATCTGATCTGTACACCCTGTAGATGAGTAATGAATCTTTCACTACTGAAATGCAATGACCTGTTTTCTGTGCTGCCCCTCAGGACTGGGGAGTTACTACTGCAGTTTCTTATTGTATCAGATTCTTTTTTAAGTTTGTAATAAAAAGCAGGTTGGCAAAAATAAGCATGGAAAATAAGCTAATTGTGTCGTCGTCATTGTCTACTTGTGTGTGGACCTTTGAATGATCATGAGACAAGTAATGCAAACCCAGATCACCTTCTATTCAGTCAGTGTTGTGCATGTTGCAGATTAAAGCAAATGAAATGCTGTGTCCGTAAAAAAAAAAAAAAAAACAACCTCAGATTGGAATGCAGGAGCAAAGTGTCCTTTTATTGCAGTCAACAAACTCAAGTGATGTTTTGATCAATAATTCAAAGCAAAGAGGAAAATTCTCAAACGGTGAGGAGCCAGATTGCTCACCACCCACCTCAGCTGGACCCATCCCAGCAGATATTACTTTATATTTCATCATGCAGTGCTCTCTCTGTCTCTCTGTCTGTCTGTCTGTTTGTCCTGTGCTCGTGTCTGTGTCGGGTGCAGCCAGCTGTGAGGTTGGCTCATGTGAACATGCGGGGCTGTGCTTTCTATACTATCTGTAGTGGTATGGTATTAACATGCATGGCCAGGCTCCTCCTTGGCTCTCCTCTACTCTCCTCCACATCTTCATCGCCCACTCGCTGCATCCCATGTCCCTCCCCTCCTCCCTCCCTCCCTCAGCTCACATGTCTTTAACTGCATCCCTGTTCTCCATCTTTCTCAATCCATCCCTTTAGCATCTTGTTTGCCCTGTCTCCACCCCCACTCCTCTCCGCTCCCATCCTCCCTCATCCAACCGCTCTTCCCTCTCTTCAGCACCTCTCTCTCCTCCATCCTCCCAACCACCTTCTTTTCCTCTCCTTGTTCCCCCCCCCCTAACGGATTCCAAGAGCCCCTCCCTCGCTTCCTTGCCTTCCCTTCTCCATCTTTCACAAACGTGCACACAAACACACACCCATGCTGCTGGTCTTTGAGGCTGTTGCTGCTGTTACGCAACGCTGCTCCCCAGTGTGTCGATGTGATCATTACGCAACATCTCCTACTCCTCTGGAATACTGATGAGCAGCAGGACTGAGGCAATGATGGGACAGAGGGAAACAACAAGGTGTTTGAAAGAAAACAGAAGCACATGTTGTGTTTGCACATGTGCACTTGTGCTAACAACATACATGTGCGTATCAAAGATGAGAGTAAGGATGATGAACACCTCTTCATTTGTCCACCGAACTGTGCCTCTGTTGTTATCTATTGTGTCTTTGTCTCACAGTACCAGTGTGCCTCTCATTAGAACTGCTGCAGCTGGTAAATGACTAAGGCAAGGTCAAACCACAGCCCACATGTCATTTAATCCCAATTTTATTTCATATGCATGATACAAGATACAGTTAGGACATGGTACTGCAGTTGCATGTATCCTATACATGGTTAGGACAATACAAAAACACCCAACACGTTTATATAAAAAGAGAAAATAAAGCAAAACACCACAAAATAAACTAAATTTTAAAAATCTTTTGACAGAGATTTCTTGATATTTTTCCAGGACTGTTGTAGCTACTTTGAATAGTAAACAAGAACATAGTCAAATTGATACGAAGCACCTAAA
>JAPZDV010000009.1:16854006-16877047 GCA_029814665.1 Acanthurus lineatus | reverse complement strand
AAAGCCAGTGCCAAGGTTCAGGCAAATAGCAGCACCTTTAGTATGCTAACTTGCACCATCTACAGGCAAAAAAAAAACATAGCACTGTCACACTTGTGCCACCTGCAGGCAGAATAATACAACTGCAGCTTTTACACACACATCTTTAGCGTGAAATGTAATATTTTTTATTTTTAACTTGCAACGCTGCATTAGATTTTGTAATTTTCAAATATTTTGAACTTGTCTAAATTAGGCTACTTTTTTGACAATTACTGTGAATCAATTATGTTGTATTTTCAAGGGAGGGTTTGTAGCTTACAAACAAAATGAGTGTTAAAGAACACAGACAAGAACATTAGCTGCTACAATAAAAAAAAAATGCAGTTGCAACATTTATCGCCTCTGGACAGCGCAAGTATTTCAAAAAAGCAGCAGCTACTTCTACCTTTTCTGCAGGTGGCGACAAACATATTACATCTGAAGCTCTAAACCGCTGCTAAAATTATTTTCCTTTCCTAGAAAATTGGCAGCCTGCTAAACAAGTAAGCAGGTTTGTGAGTTGCACCCCAGTTTCATTAGGTGCTATGCATCAACTTCAAAAGAGAGAAAGAGAGAGAGAGAGAGAGACTGCTACATACTGTACTCAGCACTATGAACATCTTGATTTGTTGTCTTCTAAAAGGCTTTCTTGGCCAGTACTTATAGACGGCCTTGATGCAGAAAATTTTGTTAAAAAACAACCATATGTTTGCATTTATCAACAACATTGATGTATAATAATGTAGTCAATGTCAAGTTTGAATGTCATTGCAAAATAAAACACATTGCTAAGAAATGTGTTATCTTTCTTTAGGAAACAGAATCTATAGAGAAAACACAAAGTCACCAACTGATCCAGTGTATATAGATATAGACCAATCTTTAGTAAATAGAAAACAATCCACACAGTGATCAAAAGATGCTGTTTTCAGCTGTTCGCCCCAAGGTCAAGCACTGGCTGCACAAGGTTGGGTGGCGTAGTAACGCAAGTCATAAACACAGGACATCATGGCAAAGATGTTCTGCTTTTTCTTTTGTCAGAACTGTACATTAGACCATCAACCAACCCATCCAAAGACATGTCTAGTTTTCAGTGATGGTTTACAGACATAAGTACACTTGGTGTAAAATATGCAAGGAAAAAAAAGACAAGTTTACTGGGTTTCATGCATTAGGATCCTGGACTACAAAGGATCTAAACTGGAAGCACAAATGACTTTGGGGCATCTCTTTTTAGTACATCATAGCAATTTCACATACAACATCATTACTGAAATAAAACAAGCTTTACATAACAGAGTATTATTGCCACATTTATTTTCTTTCCATGATTACGCTGATATTGAGCACAAGCCGACTGATCACAAAATCTGCATCAGCCAAAGACACTTGAGATAAAGAGTCCCATAACAGTCTGTAATGTATTTACTAATTTAGACACAGACTTAGCCGCTTTGGCAAACACGACTCAATTTATCAACTCCGATTCAAGGTTTTGCCAAATGGAACTAAGCTGCTTTTTATGTGCTCTCCGTTTCAAACAACACCACACTTTGTAGCCCTACTAAACTTTTACCCATTCAAAATAGGAAGTGTGGGATGAGGTAAATAAGAGTGTGCCCTGTCCTCTGTGTGTTCAGACACGTACTGTATGTATATAGAGAAAAACAAAATCCCATAAAACTATATTAATCTGTTTTTAAAACAAACATCCAAAAGCACAGTTTACCCATTGAATTCCCTGCATTGGTTTCATTAGAAGTATTGTTCCTCAGAGGAAATAGAATTATCTGACATATTGTTGTAAATCACAATCAACAGATGCATTATTACCATCAGAATAAATACAGCACTCATTGACTATTTGGCAAATATAAGGAATAGTATTAGGTTAATAAAGACACAGTCAGAATCCCTGTCTCAGGAAATAAAGACCATGAGACAATCGTTTATTTACAAGGTTTAGAAGCAGTCAACTTTGGGCCTGCCTAAACGAAAAAAATCAAATAAAAAACAAATCAATCCAGCCATCACTACACTATGATCAGGCAGGCAGCGGCTCTAGCGCCCTCTACCTGCAGTGTGCAGTAAAATAAACATCCCTACATGTGAAAATACCCCTCCACCAGTGAGGGCCCTGGAGATCATCAGACTTATGCCTTTAACATTAACCTACACAAAAAACTACTGCTTTTTCTCCATCTGTAAAATCATCTCCTTTTTAAAATCGAACCACCAAATCTGTCCTCTGTGTTATTATCTTGTCTGAGGCTCTGGAAGCTGAGCTGAGGTTAGTAGAAAATGAAACTACATAGCTTTAAACCGTAGGCCATGCATTATTTTTTTTCCCTTTCAGCATTTGTGGGAAATAAGATCGAGACCTGCCACCATTTTAGGCTAATCTTTCCACATTGGGCTTTTTAAGGAAAAGTGCAAAAATGGATTACATACTAATAGGCGCACATTTCTCTGTGGTGCAGGGAGATGACTATATTTACAAACAGTTTAAACAGCGTTTGTGTGCGCAGAGGCATGCATGTAGGTTACAAGAAGGAAGAACTGTGACTGAATTGCACCACTGACAGACTCTCATCCTTTCCTCCTCTGCAGACCTGAGGTCATTGCTTCCTTTCTCTCCAGCCTGGAGGTACCACTGTGACTGTCTCCTGCTCCTTTGCTCAGGAAATCATCTGTTCCTCTGCTACCCTGCCATGGGGCATCAACATCTGTCTTCGGAGTCTCAGTATTTTAAAGGAAATACAGACACAACAGACACTAACATAAGTACAACACAAGGAAATGTGGGGGGACGGCAAGTGTGCACATTCTAAATACGCAACTTCTAACTTACTCATGCTTTGGTCCACTAAGAAGTGCTGTGCAGTGATAAAAACTGATGTGTGTAGTGTTTAAAAGCCTGTAATTCATTTATAGCTATCTGCTCTTTTCATGTTTCCTGACTTTGTTAAAACCGTCTTGAGACGGACCATATTTTCCATGTGTGTTTAACCATGGGAGAATCCACAACCGTCCCCTTCCTCTCTCAGTGTAGGAGCCAGGCGCTCTCCACAGGCCTTCCTGTGACCACCGCTCCCATCATGCCTCTCTGCCTGCCAGTGTGTATCCAAAACTCTCAGAGTTTGACACAGTGACTGGAGGTCAGCAAAGACAACAGTGCAAATTTAGATTCCCTTGGTGTCTGTGTCTGTGTTGAATTCTGCGGGGAAGGGAGTTCTGCTTTTTGTCTCATTGAAACTTTGTGGTTTTTATTCTGAGTTCTTTACAGTGGGCCGTACTTAGCCTCATATCGGGCCAGGATGTTCTTACAGCGACCGCAGTCCTTCCGCAGTTCAGCCACTTGCTGCCGTAGCGCTGCGTTTTCCCGTTCCAGGAAGGAGGCGCGCACCGTAATCTGGTTCTCTTTCAGCCGCCGTGCATCTCGAGAACGCTTTGCTGCCACATTGTTCTTCTTTCTCCTGGACCAGTATTTCTCATCCTGAGGAAATGAGTGAGAATAGATGAAAAGTTAAGAAAGGGAGAGATGGAGCAGAGCATAATCACATTATGCATTATAATCCCCAAAAGGAGTATGTCTTTGCCCATGCTCTTAATAACCATTATAATGTAAAGCCATTATGTTATTTATGTGTATTTATGATTGATGACCCAAATCAAAATAATCATTCAGAATTCATCTCAGTTTTCAAATGTTGACAGTTTTCAGTTTTGGGTATGAAAACATTGTTTTTTTTGGTACCAAACACATACTGCACATATGAATAAATTGGTCTACCTTCTGCTCATCAGGAACAAACACCTTCTTGGCCTTCTTTATCATGGGCTGTGGTTTCAACTCTTCATCAGAGAACTTATGTTTGCGTGGGTTGAACAGCTCTCCCCCCGGCACACTGGACAGGACCAGGTCTGTGGGATCTGGCTGGAAATTCACGTCCACCTCAATAGCATCCGGGTCGATGGGCGAAGGTGTGTTACGTTCTGCAGGGTTACGATCTTCAGGGGTAAAGAGGCAGAGTAAACTTTAACACAAGACAGCAGCACACGCCTAACAGATACTTCAAGGGCAATTATTAGAGCTCAAAGTTAATGATTAGTTGAGTGCTAATATTGTGTTAGCTTGGGTGACTTGTTAAGTATACTGAGCAGTAAATATAAAAGGGTTACTGCAGACTTTACTTTAAGAGCTTGTAAAAGACATGTCATCTTGTTCTAAATTGAATGCAATTCATGTAGCATTTATGTCTTCCTAGTGTGACAAAATAACTACATTGAAATTGAAATTCAAAACAATACAAAGATCCTGCATAAAATCTTTCATGCAGTATTTTTTATAAATTCTCTTATAAGAATGCAACAGGAAGTTGTTTATGTTTGAGGCTCTAATTAGGATTTTATTTTATGAGGTTTCATTAAACTCTTTCCTCTCAGACTGTGGCTTAATGTTGGGGCTTCTTTTTTGTGCCTCTTTGTGTATTCAACACTGTCAGGGACAGGGAGAGTTATTTTCCCCTCCAAGGGCTAAAAGCTGTATTAGCACATTACCATGACTTATCATTGTAGCTGACCTTGTAGATGTTTTTGACATCACTGACAATATCTGCTTTTTAGTTTTTAGTTTTTGCATGTTACAGAGATGTTGAGCGCACAGTCATTCAGTCCATGTGCCAAACATGTAAAAGCTATAGCATGGGCTCAAAGGTCAGTGCTCTGTCTGTGTGGTCAGTGCTCTGTCTGTGTGTTTGCATAAAGAATGTAAGTTCATGTGAGGCAAATGTCTTTATAGCCAGAGCAACTACACTTAACTAACTACAACCAAATGCTGTACTTCACAGTTCAGTGTTTAGCTTGTAGAGACAAAATTTAAGCATCTCTGCAGGAGTTGTTTTTCTAAAGCAGTAATGGGGAACTTAAAAAACACAAGAAGGAGTATAAGTATATATAAGTACCCGTTATTTATAATACCATAAATATCCATCAAAATGTTTAACAAATATCATCCTATAAATTTAAAATTCTCACCTGTTTTCTTCTCCTTCACTTCCACTTTTGCTGGTGCCTCCTCAGGTAAAGAGTCCTCCTCTTGTCCTTCTTTTTCCTCCTCTTCCTCCTCTTCTTCCTCCTCCTCCTCTTCTTCTTCTTCTTCATCTTCTTCTAGTTTTGCTGGCTGTAATGTGGTGACCGTGACTGTTTCATCTGGGTCTGAGGTGACTGCAGAGGTGGCGGAGTTAGAAGGGGAAGATACAGGAGCAGAGGCGGAGGCTACAGCAGAAGCGGTGGTAGTAGTAGTAGTAGCTGTAGCAGTAACCTTGGGGATGGATTTGCCTTTTCCAGCCACTGAAGAGAGAGTCTTCTGCAGCTCTTCCTCTTCCAGGGTCACAGGGATCCCGTTCTCCAGGAGAAACTCATCCAGGTCCATGTACTCCAAGTGAAAAGTCTCCCCATCATAGGGAATGGTCTTCTCCCAAATGGCTGGGGTCAAGGAGGCTGAAACCCCTCCACCTGTGCTGCCTCCTCCTCTGGAACCTCCACCAGCACTGGCTGCCCCGGCTCCACCCACCTCCACATCCTCAGAGGAGCACAGCTTCTCTTTCTCTATTTCTGCATTAAAGACAAGATGGAACAGCAGTTTAATAAAAAAGTTATTTGCCTTACATTAAGCAAAACCTCTTCTTTTCTTGTTCAAACGTGAGTTAGTGGTCCTTTCAGAGAGAGTCTGAAACGTGCGCGCACAGTGAAAACCAATAACGGAAAGGGGGGGGGATGTTTACATCTGAGAAGAAAGTGGGGTTTACAACCAAAGAGCCTCTCGATGAATCTGGAAATAAAAAAGTAGATTTCTAGATAAAATGAAAGCCAGAGTGAGGCTGTGGGGGAACTCAGAGTAGAAAGACACAGAAAAACATTGAGGACCTGCTTGTTCCACTTGCGCACCCCAAAGCAAAAGCTTCACAAAAAATAGGGACCAGCCTAACGTTAGACCACCGTGTTTATTGAAAAGCCAAACAGTGTTTCTGTCCACAAGTATCTTTCCAGTCTGGATGATCTGCTTGGACATCGGAAGAGAAGAGTTAGAACTTTCTGTTCTTTTTTTGTTTGCTCGAAGTCTCGGAGGACACAGGCTCCGTGCGACATACGGCATGTCCATCCAAGTGACGGACGGTCCGCCTCCTTCATGGCCATTATTGAAGTCCAGCTATAATAGCCACTGACAGCGTTGAAGATTTTGCACATCTAGTTGAGTATATAGCTTTAAACTGTAGACAAACTCATCTCAAAGCTGGAACTAACGCTCGTTTTCGCATTTTGTACTTACCGTCGTCGCCTTCCTCTAGGATGTTAGGTGGGGGTATGTCCATGATCTTCTTTAACGCGAAAGGGAAAGACTTCTGCGGAGCCGCTGTAACGGCGTTACCGCTGGGCTGAAGCGACACTGTCACCGCGGCTTTGCCAGGCATTGTTCTCTGCCAAGCTCCGTGCACACCGGAGCAATGATCCGTACGGTAACGCTACCGAGAGCTCCCTCCTGCACCGGGAAACAATAGGCACAAACGAAGCAATACTCGGGACTATTTCGCTGTAACTGCTGATTTCTGGCCTCTTTGTCAGTATCGACGCTTTTGGATGCAAAACCGACACTACACAGAACCCTTGTTCCCCTCGCCCACCGAGCGCTTGTTGGATATTCATGAGTCGCCTGCCCCGCCCACTTCACTCGTGGACTGGTAGCTGATTGGTTGTCAATGCTGTCCACATGAATATGGTATGTTTGTTTTCTGTATAGTAGCCCTATGATTGCTCATTGGCCACAAATTGTCCCTATGGAAATCAATTCTATATATGTAAATGCCGTACAGTCTATACGACCGTAACGTGACCCACAAAAGAACATACAATGTTGTGCAGCTTATATCTTTTAGGTGGAAAGTGTCAGTACTCAGGCGTATAAACGACAGGAAGAGGGTAAGGAGGAAAGCCACCTGAAGAAAAGTACAATACAAATTTGCAAACTTTTGTTATGATCACAGATTAAACTGCAAGTCTGCACCCACACAAGTTCACGATGCACCTCAAAAACAAAACGCAGTGTGCTCGGGCATCCTATCCTCCACAAGAGCACACTCGTGGCCAAACACGTGCCCCCTCCCCTACACTACTCACGTGAAATTACAATCTGTCGAGGGGCGTGGCTTCATATATCTAGCACGTGCGGGCCAAGGCGAGCGGGCACGCGCCCACCGTACGAACAGCTGGCACATGACCCAAAGGTAACAGAGAACATGTTGTTTACCAGACAGTTTTAAATATAAGTCGTCGTTGTTCTCGTGAAAATGTCGCACAAATTGTTCTGATTTGCTACAAAACGATAATGTTTCGACTTCTTTGATTAAGCCTATAATTCCAACAATAAACAATACTGATGTTAGTTTTTTTTAATACAAACGTATAAACTCATTATACCATTTATTATCAACATACGCGTAATTTTTAACTAACAATTTTCTCTTTACATCAAACGTTCGCAGTGCCACAACATAAGGGGAAGTCTCACGTTTTCGTGCACGGGCTGCTACGTTGCACGCGACAGTGAGTGAGTGAGGTTCTCGCGCTCTCTTCAGCAGGATGTTTGGGTTCAGGAACAAAATGTTCAAACCGCACAACACCCCACCTTCACCACTAATCGGTGTTTTTCTTCAGTTTCACCGCAGTAACCACACTATAAAGAGTGCATTGTGACTGCCAAAGCCGATAGGAAGACACTTAAAACTCCGATGCTGTAGCTTGAAATAAAAGATGGGACCGATGGCTAGACTGATGTTTTGTTTACACTCCCGTCGTGTGTAAATGGTCGGTTTTATAGGCTGAGATACGTTCAGTATCCTTACAGCGCTGAAGTTGCCTCAGACATGGCATTGACCGCATCTAAAACATTGAGCAATCGTGTTATTCACCATGTTAAGATATTTTTTCAGAAATTTACCTTGATTTAATAATTTGGAATTCAAAGAAATTAAATTATATACAATCACATGCGAATTTCTTTTTTGATTCAGTTCTGTTATATGGTAGCTGCACCACCTATGTTAATCAGACATCCTTTTTCACATAAGGTCAGGATTTAACAGACACTTAGTGATGGCTCTAAATTCTATCAGCAGTACCACACATAAAGGGCAAGCTTGACTTGCTCCAACCAAACTCTTTACAATTTTCTGAGTATTAAGAAAAATCTCACACTGACTTTTATTGTGAAAAGATATATTTTCTTTAAATTTAATCTCTCTAAATTATGGTCTAAATGTTATTGCAATCTAGAAATATCAGGCTCATTAGCTGCTTAACCTAAATCTAGAAAATTTAGAAGAATGCTAGCAACAGAGAAGCTGCTGGTTTCATCCATGCTGCATAGCAAAAATACTGTACCCTTAAGCAAGGCAGGAAACTCCACATTGCTTTGTAAGTGCTGCACTGCATCAATTATGGTATTCATTTTACTCTAGTGATTAAACTGTTAACATATGCGCTCTGGAAAATTTTGTAACATTTCTCTGTTTTGTCAAGTGCATACCATTTTTAAAGTTAGTGTGTAAAAAAGTAATTAACTTTAAGGATATGTACTAATAGGAAATGATGACATATGCACAGGTGGATGTTAGTCAGACTACTTTTGAAAGCTGCTGCTAATTTAATTTCATTAAAAGAAAGCTTTTTTTCTTTTTCCCCTCCCAAGATCATCTTAGGGTGGCAACTGTCTTCAAAATTTTTAACTACTTTTTTGTATTACATTGATGGAGTTTATTTTGTCCATGGTTAACACTAAAATATTCCTAACTTTCTAAGAAATTTTCTCTGACATAGAACTTAAACATAGCTTGTTCAGTGGATTAAATGGTGATATTTCCTCTTTGTCAGAATGATTAATATCACAGTTTCATGTACCAGAGATGGTTATTGGAATAACACAATAAACACAAGCTTGTGTGAAGTAATGTGTGGCACTTCACCATCACATGTGCAAACAATTTACAGGCCACAGAGTTCTCATTCTTTGTCACTTGCTTACTCTGCAGAGCTTGAACACCTTGGGCACAAGTGTGATGTGCTCACACTGCAAAATATCTGCTAGCCCTGTCTTAGTAGGACCAGTTCTTACAGTTATAAAAACTTGTATTTACTCTCATAAAACAGCCTAGACAGAAGGTGGCCTTGTGGTCTAACTGTTTCTTTAGAACAAAGGAGAGCACAAACGTTTTTTTGAAATCAAGGTTTTAAGTAGTAAACCAAAGTTGTATTAGAAAATCCAAGTACTGCTTTTTTAAATATTGTATGTTTGTGCTGATTACAGTCCTGATCAGAAATTTGATTTAATTTTTTTAAAATAAACAAAATAATGCTAATGAAAAAAGAGAGACTATTCCTTTCTGCAGTATAGCATTATACTTTTAAAAAATCTGCAATTGTACTTGAGGGAAGCAATATCAGGATGACTGATCAGTGTCATGTAGATAAATACAAGCCACAACAAACGAGAGGGTAAAAGTCAATCCAGAGGTTTGCACAAGTGGGTGTCTGAAGTATCCAAGTCAATGATAAAAAACCCATGAACCAATTACAAGTGTAGTTTAGACGTATGGATTTCATCGTGTGGATGGGGCATACACTGATATCAGTAAAAAATAAATAAATGAGCCTCTCCTTTCTGCTGCAGAGGGCATAAAGTGTTGTTTTATAATCATCAAATGACACAAGCTCATATTTCTAGGCAAATGTAATTAATTAATTGATTATTTTGCTTCAAACATGCAGGTAAATTAAATAATGCTCTTCTTATACTTTGAGATATGCTCAAAAAATGCTCATCATGCACTCAGAATATTACCTCAATACATATATGTGTGTAGTCAAACATAATGATATTCATCAAGTTGTGCCATTTGTTTAAATTTGAGTTTACAACATGATCATTATTTTACGTGTGTTCCAATGGAAAAATTAATGGATGGACCAAAACCAAGATCATTCTTGCAAACTGAATCTTAATCCCAGCTGTGTCTGTTGGGGTCAGGGGGTGGTCCCACTGTTCTTCTGCCCACCCAAACCATTCAATCATCCACCCTGCTGGATGGACCTTCACAAGTTTACACAGCCATGTCCTTATTTATCATTTGAATATCAACAGTTTGTGGGTGAATTTTGTGAGTGACAGGAAATTTTAAAAGTTCAACATACACATTTTTTTAACTAGCAGAGTAAAGATTATATTTTCACGGCACTTGCAGTAAACAGAGCATAATGCTACCAACCCTGTCCCTTCTATTTGGAGGAGTGCTTTTTAGACATGTGGAGTAAAGGTGAGGAAAAAAAGGGCAAAACAGCACACAAAGTCAGAAAGAAAGAGGCATACCCGTGGCCTAGTTGTCTCAAGTTACAAAAACATGATCCCAGCATATCTGATCAGTTACAGCTGCAGACCTTGTTTACATGTCATGCTTGTCCATCTTTACTGTCATCTATTGAATAAAAAATGCAAAAAATTAAAAAAGAATGTAAGCAAGAAAGTGTACACAAAGTACTGAGTGCACAAAGAAACTAATGGTGTGATGAAACCCTGAGTGAGGAATGTTTCAGTGTTGTTGCATCACTTTTAGGCTGCTGTGTTGTGACTGCATGAAGGAACAGCACACAGTTCACTGACATTATGCAGCTCACCACCTTTGATCAGCTGTGCACATTTTGAGCGATCAAAGCAGATGGATACATTTCCATACAGGCCGAGACCTTCAACTTACATGTACAACCGTGATCACCTTTACTACAGTACTTAATACAACGCTGAGTTGCTAACTACAGGTGTGTTGCATAGGCGGAGGACAGTAATACATTTGGTCTCGCTGTAATGTAGGTTCTGAGGGGTTTTGCAATTGCTCATGCACAAGGAGTAAAGTTGTATGCCCATTCTCCTTATAACTTTACACCAATGGTGAAAAAGTACTGAGACTTTAACTTAAATAGTAGCAACACTTTTATATAAAAATTACAAGTCCTGCTTTCCAAATTTTACTTATAACAGCCTCTACACTACTTCCACCAGTGCTTGACACAGGTCTACGAGAGCTTACAGTAGGCTATGATAACAAGTGCAACACTTAGACAGCTTCAAGCCTGCTCCTCCAGTTGAAAAACCATAAGGAAAATAATCTTACCGTTGTCATCAAAAGCAGGAAAAGGGAAAGAGTAGTCTGCCAGGGACTTCAGGAGATCAGCAACATCGCTTCCATCTCCCCAAAAAATTTGGTTTGCTGTTGACATGATGAACCACCTGTGAAACTATCTTCTGTCTAAGAGATGAGTTCAGCTGAGCAAGAACTGCTGAAACTGTGAAGGAGTGTGAGTGCGCAGTCAGCTCCTGACTTCAGTCACTTTTAAACAACTTTTACAGCAGGTCACATCACGGGGACGCCTGCATGTGTCCAAACAGCTTGTATTATAATGAGCTACGAAAGCCACGCCCCCCAGATCCCTTGGAATAGATTTCAGTGGAACATGCGCCTGTCAGTAACACTTGGGAGCCAATGACAGAGCAGGGGGCGGGCTATAAGGAAAGACAACCACAACAACCCCGTTCGACAGCACATTTCTCTCCACGCACGGCCGCACGTGCACTCTAGAGGAGGCTCGAGGCCAAGTCCACCCAAACGCCACGCCATCTAGTGACGTGTTTGAAAAGAGCTCTAAAAGGTGTATCAAACGGGATGGTCAATTTTGGCTATCACGCTGTAAAAAAAACAAACAAACAAGGAGAGTCTTGTATTTAGACTGAAAACTCGGTAAGTTGCTTATATGTAAATGCAAATTTTACTTTTTAAAATCTTCAACTTATCACTAGATTTGGCGTAAGCTAAGGCCTTTGAGAGATGGGGTGGGACAGAGAGAGCATAAAGAAAATGTGTGGAGCATGGGAGATCATTGGACCAACAGTATTTTACTCGAGGTTACGCCCAGAAATGTTTTTGTGTGTGTGTGTGTGTGTGTTAGCAGTGATTCAGCCAAAATAGGGACGACGACACCTCCGCGTTATGATATGGACTGTTTCACGTGTGCATCAGGGAGTGGAGCCCCGTACAGGTGACAGGGTTTAGAAAAGTCTAAGATCAGAACAGAGGCAGCTGCCAAAACTCACTTGTGCTGTGATAAACAGCAACACTGAAAGAAAAAACTGTGACAAAAGAGTCAAGTTCCTTAAGAAGGAAACTGATGTGTAACACAAGTTTGACTTATCTGACAAGAAATTTTACTTGGACAATATCAAATTTTGACTATTTATGAAAGCAGGTAATCAGTGCATGTGTTGGTTCAAAGTACATCGCAACCTGAAGATAAAGCTTAAATTTAACTGAATCACATTCGGTGATGCCTTCAATGATGCTTTTAGGAAGAAACCAAGAGAAGCTGTGTTTGAGTCCTGTGTCTTAGTAGCACCACTACCACCTACTGGTCATTCCTATGAACTGCACCAAGACTTTCAGCATCCAATTTATAGTTTCTAATGGTTTGATGCAGCTGACTCAGAAACTTAATTCTGGCCTCAGTCTGAAAACAAATTGTTTTGCTAGTCTAATGAAAGAGCGATTCTTTTATCTCTTTGAATGTTTTTCTTTATAAAGATATTTAATTGGACATTATTAAAGCACTGCAGACTTTTGACCGTTTGATCAGACGGAGGCTCAAAGGTGAGTACACTTGTATGAATTCAAACAGATTTTCAACACTTCCTCCTATAAGCATCATTGGAGACATGCGTCACATGGCCACACTAAATTTCATAATGAGATTCAGTTGGTGTTAAGCTGTATGTTGCCGTAGATATTTCCACTGAAACAACACATTTAAACCAAGTATTTTAGATGTGTGATTGAACCTTACTTGTCCATTAGGTCACACTTGTACATCAGTTTCTTTCGAGAAGGATAACTTGACTCTTCTGTAGTGGCTGGTTCTGTTCTGATCTTTGAAACCTTTTGAAACCTTGTTGGAGCTGCACTCTTTCTCACCATCCTTCCATCCATCTGTTTATCTGTCCATCCCACTATCTATTGCAACAACTAATATAGTCATATTATCAGTGAGTCATATTATGATATATTTGTTGGATTATCAATGTTTCAGTGTTGTAACTTTTTCAGACTGAACTCATTTGAACTACTCTGTATACTTCTGGATAGTTTCAGTCCCTAAAAATTAATCATTAGCTTATATGCTTATCATGTTTTGATTGTACTTTTTTAATAACAAGTAACAGCTGTCAAATGTTGTGAAGCAATATTGTAATAAAATGTAGTGAGGCAGAAGCATAAAACTGAAATACTTCAGTACAAATACCTTAAACAGCCAAATAGTAAATGTACTCAGTAACATCAATCATTGTTTTCATGATACTAAAGTTTAAAATTATGGCTGCTGAAGTTTCTCAGATAAACTTCAAACTTAAATACCTAGTGACCGTGTTATTTATAAATACTCTCATCATTCAATATTTCTACCTTTCATCAGTTTAAGATTTTTTTTCTTTAAAGCCTGATGTATTCAATCCTTGTTTCTTTTTCCAAACATACAGTATGTGTCACATTACACACTTTCAAAGATAAACATAGAAACACGTGTTACCCCACAAACAATCAGTTTTATTTGCCTGTTTTTCAAAAGCATTTCTGCGTATTCTTTTTCAACACTTTTCATTATTCACTGGGCCATCAGTCCTTCACTCTGTTTAGGCTTCATTAAGTTAAACGATGAACATTACAACTTGTTGCATAATAATTGGAATTTGGCCAATATGGCAACACCCTTCTGATGATGAACATAATATGAACCAGAGTAAGACAAGTGCACATAAAAACAGAGTGGACTCATACTACTAAAAACACATACATATGTCTTCACTTGAGTACAAATAGAACTGAATATGACCATCTTTGTGTGTGTTATAGATTTGAAACTCTGCGAAATAATTTGTGTTTGTATTTTACAGCACAGTTAAGGCTTTAAACATCATCTCTCTTGGTAAACTGGAATGAAAGCGCTCCTGATAATACTGCACTGCTCAGAGACACGTGCAAAGGAAGAGAATAAAACTTTTGAGTGTCACATGGGTCACAAAAAGGCTGCATGTATGATAAAATCTGTTTTCAATATTCTGTGAAAAAACGTGTGTGTTTGTATCCACTGTGTTTTACAGAGCGACACCAACATGGGCAGACTTTCACGGCACTACTTGGTTATTGATGCTTTGGCTGAACAGACATGTAAATGATTTAGGAATGCAAAAAGGCTTGCATCGTATTTCAAGTGCACTATTGGCAAATGTCAACATCCCAGTGCTTCAGTCTGTTACCTGCTGATTTTGGTTTTTGAGTGCTCATTTGGCAGTTACAAATAATGGCTCATAAAGTCAAAAAACCTAAATACTAAATCCTCTTAATGCTAAGGTAGACATAATGAAAAGACAAAAGAAAAAGATGGCATAAGTCAAATTTCTAAGTCAAGGAGAAAAAAGTACTAACATTTTGCCTATTTGTTTGTCTCATCACATAACTTTAGTGTTGTCTACTAAGTAAATAAGCAATATGTTAATGTGTTTTCCCTCTAGACTTAGACATTTAAGATGTGCAACCTTTTTCAACTTTTTTGAACATGTTAACTGGACTTTGGGTTTAGAACTCTGCTGAAAAATCCCATTGTTCAAGTGCAACCTTATTTTTAATCCTGAAGTAAATAGTTGTACTTCCCAAAGTCAAACTCATCAGGCATAATGAGCATGTCTTCCCTGGCTTTGGCCAGCTTCTGCCGCAGGAAATCCCGCCTCTCAGTCCACTCCTGCAACTCCTCGGGACTGTGGGCGTAGTCACAGCTTACACCTTCAGGACAGCTGCCATCCAACCTGGCCAACATGAATAAATATCCATATTGAATATTTTTAATATCACATTTATTATCAATAGCCCTTTCCCCAATCAAGTAACTTTAAAAGTCTGCATAAAGTTATATATTTACTAAAACTCACAGGTAAATACTAGATCTTTTTTTACCTCTGGAGGAAGCACAACAAGCTGTAAACATCCAATAATCACTTTTCTTTCACATTGTTTTTGATCAACATTAACTCCTGAGATTAGTATCTGTTTTTTTAGCAGCTGTATTTAATAGCTACACACTCACTTTGCCTGTGTTCCATTTGGTGCTGTGCAAGTGTGTGCTAAATTTATCAGTGCTTTCACTAAAAACAGCTGATTGGATCTGCCTGGAAGCTACATACAAGCAACAAAAGAAACACTTTTGTTGTTTGAGCATTTTTGGAAGCTCACCAAATGGTGATGTCACAGTACACACCGAAGAGTACACTTCTACATCACTGCAGCAAAGTGATAAGTCAAAACATGGGAGGGGGTTGATTTGCAGTGGGTGTTAAGTTTGTGGGCAAATCTCCCAAGATGGTGCTGTAATCCGAGCCAACATTCCAGGGATCAATCACAAAAAAACTGGACTTTGGTAGTTGAAGTTTTTTTACTCTAACTGATTAGAAAAACCAAGACATCCTCAAATCAGAAAAAGGTCTTACTTGGGGCAGAGTTCGAAGCATGTGCCAGGGTAACGGTAGCTCCACCTCAGAGCTTTATCGTCCCCCTCACAGCTGAACACTCGGTCCTTGTGTCTTTCAGAGGAGATGTGCTGCTGCCACTGCCGCTCACTGTTACTGTGCCTACCACACAGACGGCAGTGGAAGCCACTCTAAAGCACAAAAGGGAAGTGTAATTGTCAGTTTCTCTGTATAGACTCATAGTCAAGAAAACACTGCATATGTACTGAAAAACAACTGCATACTCACCATTGGTTCAGCATAATCAGTTGGCATGACAATGTATTTCTCTTGTGGGATGGACTGGGTGTGCGTGGCTACATCTGCTTGGCGGGTGAGGGAGTTTAATTTCAGCCACATATCATAAACCTGCTGCATGTCCAGCACTGCAGGCACAAATACAAGTCAGTTATAACTTTGAAATGTTTAGTGGCAAACAGTTGAAGTCAGACGACAAATCCAGGCCTAAACAAACAGGTCGCAGTTCTCTTCCAAAGAACATAATGCATCAGCGGATTTACATCTGGATTTCTGGCCCTCTAGCGACATTTAGAAGACAACAGGTAAAAAATGTATACATACACTCATCACCTTTATAAGGGCACTTTTTCATCAGCTAGTTAAAACAAATGTCAAATCATTCATTTCTATCTTTCTTTTAGAGACTGCGACAGTGTTGTAGAAGAGGACTGATTAATAATTGGACTAGTGTTTAAAGCATTGCTGTAATAACTCACGGTCATTATTCTTCATGTACATCCACATGTCCTTCTCCTCTTGGCTGTGAGCAAAGGTGCATTTTCCTGTGTAGTTACATTTCCTTTTCTCCAAAATCTGGGTACAAATCTGCCAGGAGAAAAACTTAATTCTGTTAAACACAATGTGCAGTAAAAACTTTCAGGAGACACCATTAACAGGCAAATATACATATATCATTTTTAAAGCACCAGACAGACAAAAAATAGGGACAATTAATGACGAGAAATGCAAGAAAAGTTTGGGAACAACCTTTGATCATCAGCGTGGAAATGTCTGAGATTAAATCTGAGTAGTTGGTTGAAACTATTTGTTGTTTTGTAGTGCATAAAAACAAAGGAAGCACACCCACATCATATTGCACAGGGAAGTTCTTAGCATGTGGCAGCGGTCGAACGTGAACCCATTTACTTCTCTCTAATGACATCACCAGCAGTATCCTCCTGTCTTTGGTCCATCTAAAAAACATGGTTATGTTCAAACAATGACTTCTGTTATTTGAGAAAAAAAAGTTCCAAATACACTTAACATAATTTTCCAGACTCGAATTGGAATTCAATTAAATATATTTATAATATTTTTACACACGTGTGTCTGGCCTTGGCAGTGCAGTACTTGAGCATTTTGTCTGGTTCACTAATGTGGCCGTCCCGCCAGCACTGAGCACAGGCAAACTTCATCTTCAAGTTCAGATTCTTTCCTCCTCCTCCTCCTTTTGCTTTTATCCCACCGCTTCCAGAAGACAACTGTTTACAATTAAATGACAAGTTTTATGTTTAACTTAGCCAATAATTACAAAAGTTTTTAACAAATTGCCCTTGCAAATTCTAGTTGCATGCATTGTGCATTAAAAAAGCATCAAGGATAAAAATGGCAGAAACTATCTAAATTATTAAAGGAGAAAAAAGGCCTCTAAAAAAATGATCAGGTCCAGCAGTGAGGTTGTGTCACTTCTTTACTATGTGGGTTCATTACATTTACAAAAGTATGGAAAAAAAAAAGAATTGGATAAAATAAATAATACTTAGCTGTGACAGGTCAGTCTAGAAAACCATAAAACAAGGTTTTGTTTCAGTAAAGTTCTAAAAAAGTTAAAAAAAAGTTTCTTACTCTATTTCCTTTTTGTTTGCTTGAGTTTTGCTCCTGCTTATCGTAATATTTTGCAGATACTTTGACAATTGCATCAGGGCTGATACCTGTAAATGCAAACACAGAGAAAAAATGTTTCATTTATTTTTACAGAAACACTATAAACTACCTTTATGTATATCTGTAATTCAATGTATAATGAATAAATGAAAAATTCATTTATCACTCTCCTTAACGCTTTGTTTTAGGCTCCATCCTGAGCAAATATGTGGCTCTATAATGATAAATGCTCCAAAATGTTCACTAGCTAATCGCTAACTTTGTCTGTCTGCTGTTTTATTGCTGAGCAAGGTGTGTAAAGTCAGTTTATCAGAGCTTTTTTTATTGCTTAGACGGCCACCTGCTGCTGTTTGAAACAACACTGATAAAACCAATGAGAGAGAATAAACAAAGTCAAGCTGTGAAAAGTAAATACAAAACACTGAGTTCAAAGACACTACAGCTCTGCAGAGCAAAGAGGAATTACAGAGTTTATTCTACCTCCTCAGTGCTTTAAGTTTGCATTAAAATGAGCTGTCAAATCTTTTTTCTTGCACCTGTATCTTTCTGCACCCTCCAGGTTTTGAGCTCTATGACCGAGTGGGCATAATGGCAGTTGTCCTCTCTCTTGCAGCCATACCGGATGGCTTGGTGGCACAAGTCCAACTGGCACTGGGCTCTCAGCGGACGGATCTTACTGTAGTTCACATTGTGGGACCTCACTACGAATGCTAAGCACCTGACATCCACGCACACAGAAATCAGAGTGAGATAAGTATGTAAGTAAAGTAAGGAGGGAGGGTAAAACATGGCTAACACACATGTTGTAAACACACTTATTGGCTCACATATACTCACTTATTGGCATCGAAGGAGTGACGAGCATCCAGGTTAGAGCAGATGGTGTTTTTGTCTTTGCAGCACTGACTAATGATTCTAGGTTTACTGTCAAAGCATTTCTAGAGATACAAAATAAGAAAACAAATTAAAAGAGGTGATAAGAGGGTAAGAGGCAAGGGGAAAAAAGGCAGAGAGAAAAAGACAGGGATGGGATGAAGAGAAGAAGATGGAGAGAAAAAAGAGAAATAAAGGAGGAAAGAAAATAAAGACTTACTAAAAATGTCATTTACACTTTATGTGAAGTACTTTATCTATATCTTTGTTGATGAGGATATTTTTGTCCTATATAATTAAAGAACCAGGGTGAATCAAAAATTATAGATAACATGAAATTGAAATAACATTATGATAACATTAATAACAAAACAAAAGGGGAACAGAAAAAAAATTAATCATTTAAATATATACAAAAGAGCCATGACCTGACTTAAAACTCAGACTTGGAACATTGTATTTAAAATAATAAAAACTGTACCTCACAGAGGAACAAGAACGTTCCCTTGTTCTCATGTAGGAGGCGTATGATGCTGTTTACAGGGTCCAGTTTCAGAGCTGCTGTTCCAAACAGCAGCCTTCTGTCCAGCCTCCCCTTCCTCTCTTCTGTCCAAACATCAATCTCCAGCTGATTGAAGGCAAAGTTGCATTTCTCTCCGTACATACACAGCCCCAGATCCCCAGACTTCAGCAGCTCTGGACACATAAGAGAATACAGAAGTCAGAGGCCAATGTGACACTAATAAAGTCACAATAATCAGACATTTTTATTGGAGAGCTGTTTTCTTTCCTACTCTTTTGTTACAGTGAGTAACCATTGCCCCCTTTCCTCACAGCAGTAGGTTTTATGTTGTGTTACAGTTTCATTTTCTCATGGTGAACAGCAGATATTGAATGTTTCTTTGGCAGAACTAAGAAGTTTTTACATGTAAAAGACTCACACGTCCAATCAAATATTTACCCCTCCCCTCTCTAGAAGCCAAGGATGTTAGTTCTTTTTCCATGTGTAAAACAAACAATGAAAACTAAAAAACAATTTACCAGAGATCCTGATAAAAAAAAATGATCCACTGGATTTTGAGATGCTTACCATTGCAAAGTACAAACGGTCCCTTGAAGGAGGTAAAAGTAGGAAGCTGCCGCACTCTGGTCCACTTTGAGGGAGGATCTGCCTTTCGTCTACATAAAAGAATGTCTTTCTTACAGCTGTGCACCAGGTCTGGCTTGTGCTCATAAGTATATATCCCTTTACCTAAAACCAAGAAAATGTAAGTTATTCCGTGTATTGCTACAATACAGTCAATTTGAAAGAGAGCTGATCTGCTGACGAACCTGTCCGAGGGAAACAGGCAGAGCAGGCCTGCTGGAACTCATGAGTGGCAGACAGGGGATTAGAGACAGCAACCTGTGCTTGGTTGTTCTTCTCCTTTTCAGCCACAGTAAGAGTATGATTTCAGTTAATGCAAAAACAAAGCAGAGAGCAAGTAACGCAAGCTAGATAATCAGACTTACTTTGTAGTTATTCTTTGGAGATCGCATTACAGGAGCTGCAGCACTGTGAGAACCTGTGAAACCTGAGGAGAAACAGGAGAAAATAGAAGACAAATTATAACTGTAATGTGTTTGCAATTTGTAGTAAATGAGCCAAATGTGAGTATAGTCTTTTAAACAAAGGGACAACTTATTCTTTTTTTTTTTTTTTACTTCATAACTTTACTTGTAGCATACATTTCTCATGTAATCCAACATAAATTAGAAATAACAGCTTTGTAAATGTGTCAAAAACCACTCAAAGTGGTTTCTGCCGTCCTCAGTGTTAATGAAGGTCAAAGCACATTCAAACCAGCTGACAAGGCCCGAAAGAACAGGCCTCCAGCACTGTCAATAAAACAATAAGTCACCAATATATCATAATTACCAGTTGAGCTGAGATCAGAGAGCAAGTCCAAGCCTGTTATGGAGACTGCTGGCAAAGCTGCTACACCACCATCCACTGAGGGAAACGAATCCAGAGTGTCAAGTGAGTCCAGCTGGTCAACAGCTTTCACACTGAGGTTATGAGCATTACCACTCCAACCACCTAAATCCAGATCATCAAGCAAATCATCAAGGGACTCTTCCCCTGCATCCAGTTTGTTTTGGGACTTATTTTCAGCAGCAGCAGCATTTGGAGTCGTATCCGAGAAATCATCCAGGGAATCAAGGCCATCCAGTGCTGTGGATGTTGGTCTTAAGTTTGAAGCACCAGCGCCATCTACAATACCAGAGGTCGAGAGGTCATCAAGAGCATCCAGTGTCTTGGCTGTGGGTCTGCACCCACCACCTGAGAAGGAGTCCAGGGAGTTAAGCTGGCTGACAGCCGAGCTGAAGAAGGCCGGTGGCAGCTGGGGTGTTGGTGGGGGCAGGACAGGGGGAACTGTGTGTGCACCAGTGGATAACCTGCTGGGGACTGAGAACAGTGCTTGGGGGGTCTGAAAAACAAAGTGAAGGAAACTACAGTAAAGATGAACAGAAAAAAAGAGAAACATAATGTAAAAAACTGCAAACAAAGTGCTACGATGTCCCAATTTAAAGAACAAATGCAAAGGTTTTGTTGGTTGTGGCAGACAATAACCGAGAAACATCAACATGATTCAGATTTTTATTGTTTTTTACCAAAACAAGTGACTTAAAAAGGTCCAGTATGTAGGCTTAAATAAGATGTAGTTGTGATATTGCAGAGTGCCCTCTGGAGTTGTGATATACAAAGGGCTCACTCTAAGGAAAAAAAAACACAATAATTCTTTTTTAGGGAATTATGCATTAATAAAAACATACTTATTAATGTTGCTCACCATTTCTGCTAATATAACCCGCTAAATTTTACACACTAGACCTTTAATAATAGAGTGTACAAACATTTCCTTGACATTTTAAAATTTCCCTCAAGAGTTGGTAAGGACAAAACCTGGTGCTTGAAAAAGTTACCAAATCATTTTCCAAGACAATAATATTAAACAGCTTGTTCAGCTGCTCTTAAGTAGCAAAAAAGGCTCTGAAAGAAATTACACAAGATCGTTCTCCTTCTTTCCTTACTGGACACATTTTTATTCTTTTTCAAGGAAAAACAATCAACTGCACATTATCTGTTCATGATCTCAGAGTTAGTTTATTGTATCTGTTTATCTAGGTTTCATTTTTGGTCACTCACAAAGTTCAAACTGTTTGGCAGAGCAGCCAAATCTAAAAATATACATAGCTATTGAGCTTCCTACTCAGAGAACATTTCAAAGTCCACATTTCAACTCCACCAGCATGTGATTAACTAAAGACATAAAAAAGTGGAAGAATGTCCTCAGTGATGGATTGGCTATCTAAACAAGATTCAACTTATGATTTTACTGCACTTGAATGAATGAAAAAGTTTTTTTAATTTATTTTTTTTAACCCTTGACAAAAATCAAAATGGTCAGATTTCATGTGTTATTCCAGTGTATCAGGCTAAGTCATTTTTTACCAGTCAAGGACACCTTCATTCCACAATCAGTGATAAGTGTATGTGTGCAGGTCTGCAAGGACAAACACACAAATTTTACCTCTGCTGGCTCCTGCTCAGTAGGAATGCAGTCAAGGAGGCTGTCTAAGTCATCTCCCATGAGCTCGGAGTCCTCCAAAGGGTCCAATATGTCAGGTACTGTGGAGGAGACAGGAGTTGTGGAGGGAACAGAGGACTGAGGCATGCTGGGAAAGCTGACTAAAAGGAAGCAGGAGGGGATTGTTTAGATCTTATGTGTAAATGATGTTTCAGAAACTTTTCATGCTTGTTGCTTGTGTTGTTAAATTCACAGTCAAGTATTCACACCTGGTGCAAGGCCACTCAGAGGATTAACACCATTTCCTACATGAGCAGCAGGTACCTTGAAGAGAGAAGGGAAAAAAAATAAAAACCAGCGCAAATAAAATAAGTTCCTTTAAAGAAGACCCAAGAATGTCAGAAAAAATGAGTGAAGACTCAGCAAAAATTCATCTGCCAAATGGGAGAACATGCAAAACACAGACTGATACTAAAAAAACTGTAAGCTGAAAAGTTTGCTTGTCAAAGACATTAAAATAAGTTTGTTGAAAAGGCTGTGATTTTTTTAACATTGTAGGAGTCTTTTTTTATGTATGCTGGTGAATGTTTGAGATAACATGGAACCTGCCTTAATGGTTTCAGCAGTCATGTTTCCATTTGCGACATTCCTCGTGATTACCGCATCTTCCTGTGAAGACATAATAACAGACTGGATGTGTAAGACACAGCAAACTGAGGATCAAATCAAAACAGATCTGAACAATTTCTAAATTTCTAAGGAACAATCTTTTGCAAGATGACAGAAATTAGTCAACTGATTTTTCTACCATATACACTACCATTCAAAAGTTTGGACACACCTTCTTATTCAATGTTTTTTCTTTATTTTTACTACAATTACATTGTAGATACATACTGAAGACATCAAATATATGAAGCAAGATATATGGAATTATGTAGCAGAGAAAAAAGTGTTAAATAACTCTAAATATGTTTTATATTTTAGATTCCTCAAAGTAGCCACCCTTTGCTTTGTTGAC
>JAPZDV010000009.1:16830273-16852388 GCA_029814665.1 Acanthurus lineatus | reverse complement strand
TCCCCAGACCATCACTGACCCACCGCCAAACCGGTCATGCTGGAGGATGTTGCAGGCAGCAGAACGTTCTCCACGGCATCTCCAGACTCTGTCACGTTGTCACATGTGCTCAGTGTGAACCTGCTCTCATTCATGAAGGGCACAGGGCGCCAATGGCGAATCTGCGAATCCTAGTGTTCTCTGGCAAATGCCAATCAGCCTGCACAGTGTTGGGCTGTGAGCATGGGCCCCACTTGTGAATGTCTGACCCTCATACCACCCTCATGGAGTCTGTTTCAGACAGTTTGAGCAGAAACATGCACATTAGTGGCCTGCTGGAGGTCATTTTGTAGGGCTCTGGCAGTGCTCCTCTTGTCCCTCCTTGCGCAAAGGAGCAGGTATCGGTCCTGCTGCTGGGTTGTTGTCCTCCTACGGCCCCCTCCACGTCTCCTGGTGTATTGGCCTGTCTCCTGGTATCCCCTTCATGCTCTTGACACTGCTGGGAGACACAGCAAACCTTCTTTCCACAGCACACATTGATGTGCCATCCTGGATGAGCTGCACTACCTGAGCAACTTCTGTGGGTTGCAAACACCGCCTCATGCTACCTCAAGTGGTGAGGGCACAAGTAAACATCCCAGTGATATCCCAGTAGTGTGATTGACTTGGAGTAACATTGTGAGGATTATGTGTTCCCTTTATTTTTTTGAGCAGTATACTATGTTCACATGGTAAACAATAAAATGGCACAAGTTTACCACATTCACCATCATAATCAGAGTTAAATTCAAGCGGTTCTGACAGCACTTTCTTAGGCCTATTAGCAAGAACTTTGCCCCTTCCCCCCACCCCATCCCTGCTGCCCTTACCACACGATTGATGAGCAGATAGTCCGTGGTGCAGTTATAGGCCTCTTTGTACTTCCCGAGCTCCTTCAAACAGAGCGCTTTCTTGTACAGAGCCATGCGGCTTTCCTTACACACTTTCAGAGCTTGGTCACAGTCCATCACGCCTTGATCATATTTGCCCTGTAAAAAACATGAGAGATGTGTCAAAGAAACTATCTTAAATAAAGAGCCACAGGTACTGCTTGTGAATAAGTTTCTTTATATGCGTGCAAAGATGCAAAGCAAATACAATCTGGTCCTCTTTAACAGAGTGTTTTTAAAAAAGGAACTTTGATAAATAAAAAAGGATACAATAAGGTAGGTGTGTTGCCAGTGGAAGTTCACAACAAGCTACATGGCCTTGACTGGTGTCTGAGTGATACTCCTGTTTCAGCCGCATACTAAAACTGTCCGACAGGTTGTCTGTTCAATAAACTAAGATGTGCTACATTTCCATTCAAGTAATACAACTGTGTTCACTTGAATATACTACCAACTGTGAACATACCATATATGACATTGTACTAAGAAAACTGTAATTCAACTGTGAAAGAAGTTTGTAATTTTCATGTCTGATATGATGAAGATTGTGGTATCGGTCCCAAAAGAAGAGATGACACGGGATGCAACGTAACAACATTTAATAACAGATCTGGGTTCTCCAAACTCAGCGCATGCAGTATAAGTCAGAGAGAAGAGAACCAAGACACTGTGAATATTCAGGAGTATATACAGGCAAAGACATATGGAATCAATGCTATAATTGCTATATAATTCATGTCAAGTGACCATGTCAAGTTATCCTATAGCTGAAAGGATGTTCCTAATTTTTCATCCTTACAATGTCATATATATATTGTTATCCTATTTGTTCTCACTGCTTTATTCATAAGCCCGCTACTTTGTACAAGTAGGCACAACTCTAAGATTTATGAGTAGATCCCCCCACTTGCCTTGGAATGCCTTACAATTCCCAGAACCCATGTTAAAAACCTCTTGTGACTCTTATCTTATGTATCAGTCAGTTGGTAACCAGATCCCCTGCACTGTTTTAAGGCTTTCCCCTTCTTCAGTATCACGAACACAACTTCTCTGCTTAAACTGGGGTCTGCCTCCCACTCATACTTCTTTATTACAGACCAACAGGTTTTCATCAGTTATGCAACTAGTTTGGAAATTAAAATGCCATTTCAGATTGTAAAAAGGCCCAAATTTACAAGTGATCCTGAATGGAAAACACAGGAAAAGGGTTCTCTACTACTACTACTAAAAAAAATCCAAACTGGACTGTAAATACTTTATTATGCTGTTAAAGGTCATGTAATGTATGATGTAAAGACAACAGAGAAACAGGCCAATATTTTTTATTGGGAAAAACACCACTATAACCATCATTGTCATATAAATAATCTTTAGCATAAAAATATATATCATTCTACACATATGTTAAAAATTATGTTACATTGGGTCTTTGAAATGTAGCACAAACTAAAGTGGACAAACCACTGCTACGTTGTTGAATATTACAGACTACCAGTTAAGGGAGGTTGAAACATAGTTTAGCTTGTAATTATTACGGGTTTATCCACTTATCTGGCATCACAGCTGGCTGACTCACACAAACATCAGGTCTGGGTGTGGGGAAGCATTTCTATAAGGCATTTTTAACCCTAGTTTCTGCCACTTGTTTTTTCCAAAAGGCTGTCTTCATCTTTAAAAGAGTCTGCCTTAGTTGCACTAAAACGATCTGCTACAAAGTTGGAACACAGAGGACCAAGTGTGTCTCACCAGACTTTGGTAGGCAGCAGCCCGGTTGACATACAGACTCTCCAGCAAAGCCTCTGGGATGTGAAACTCCTCTGCAGCATAGCTTGAGACATTCAAGCCTTCACTGAACTCTCGCACCGCCTCCTCCCACTCTCCATCACGGAACAAGGCGTTGCCCTCTTCGAGCAGGTTGCATACTAACCTGGTCAGAAATTCCTGGGAGGAGGTAAAGAATAAAGAAAATAAGTGTGGTGTGTCCCAAAAATCTTTGAACCCTTTCATGAATAAACTGTTCAAAATACTCCCAACAGCTATTTTTTTATTTCATTCATGCCTGCCCTCAGCAGAACAGGAGTTTATGACACACTCACAGGACACCTGGGCATGGAATGTAAGCACAATAGCTACAAGAATATGACACCTACAAACAAGAGATGGTGAAAAAAATGGATTTTTTTTGTTTCTGGTTATGATTTAAACTGGATTCACATCTAAAAATTTCAAATCAGTTGAGCAGTGTGTTGACATTTTGACAATTAGACAACATGTTCAACAAAAGGCAGGGTAGGGACATTAAAGCTCGCCCTTGTTAAAAACTTAAGCAGGTTTAGCAGTGTTTCAAGCCAAATGCTTACACCATTATGCTGAGATGCTCAAGGTGAAAAATGTTAAATGCTGATGTCAAACATGTTATTCTTACCATTGTTTCCATCTTGGAACAGAATATTTACAAATCAGCAGTAAAAACAAGGTACAGCTGAAAATGACAGGAATGTCATTAGTTAAGCAGGTGGAAAATCAAGGGCTTAAATACTGGACAACTCAAAATTGGGGCCTGATGATGGCTCTACAATAAAAGCCAAACTAAAGTGAATACCGTTCATTCCAAGGAAAAGAGGTGTATAAATGTGTGTACCACATTTCATGGCAATCCATCCAATATACACAACTCCATTACTAAATAAAATGGCTTATGGCACCAGAACAAAAGTCAATGTATCACCAAAGTCCTTTGGATACAACACCAGGAAACCATGAATGTCTACATAAAATCCGGGGCCAACCAATGTGTCCCTGAGAACCAAAAGCATCACCTTTATGGTGACACAAAAGGAAAGTCAGAGAAGAGGTAAGTACAGAGAAAATATTTAGCAGTTTGGTCAGGACTAAGGTGGTAAACCAACTGACACTGATGTCTATAAAGCCTTGTAACTACTTATACTAAAAACAAGTGACTGTTTCTTTTCACATTTACCTTTTTTAAGTGTGAAATTCTTCCTTTGTGTTTCTGTTTCCTTGTGCAGTGGAAGGACAGAAACACCAAGAGGTAATTAAGTACTAAAAGACTTTAACTGTGGAATATTCCGTTGATTTGGCAAACTCATGGTAACTGAAGCCTTCCTGAATCACTTGATTCACAATCGTGAATATTGTCTCCTATTTTCAACGGTGTAGTTGCCTCAGAAAAGAATCACTCTGGTGCTTGCATGAACAGGAGAAATAATCACAATGCCATAACTCAACAACAATGATCAACAATTGGCAAAATAAAATAAAAAAGTGGCAGACCTTGATTTTTCATGCAGCCAGGAAAGGAAGAAACAAAACAGAAAGCAAGAGCTTGTGACCAAGTGGTTGTAGAAAATAAAATGCATGAAACCATCAGAGCAAGAGGGAAGACACAGAGGAAACAGACATAACATTGTGTTGCTAAAAACAACCAGTACCTGGTATCTCTCAGGCTCTGGATAAGCCAAGGAGGACCTACAACCGAAATGTTGTTGTTAGAAAACTACAGAAACTGATTACTTATCAAGGATATGAGTCAGAGTACGTTTTATTCGAAGCCCTGATAAAAAAGTAAAAATAAAATTTGAAAAAGCTTACTGTATAAATGCCAGAGCTTGACTTATCTCTTTCTTGCGTTTCTCTCTGGCAGGGTCCATGACTTGTTTACTGGGGAGAACAGAAACATTACAAGTGGATTAGAAGCAAAAATTGACCCATGTTATCAGTCATTGAGAGTGCCAGTGAAAGGAAGCTGATGTACCCACACTTCCTCTAAAAAGTCGAAGGCAGGAAACAACCAGCTCTTTGTCATAGAGACACTCACTGAGCATGTGTTTAAGTTCCTTAAGTGTTCATTATTTGCAAAAATATCCAGCAGGAAAACCCCTGATCCTGCAAGTTTGCCTGGCTATCATGGCGCTATTAGGCCAACTTCAGACACACCTACCTGATGAAGTGATGAAGCTATTGAGTCCGAGCAAAGTTTAAAAGTGTGTCATTTTGGTAACCGAGGGGGATAATGGCAGAAAACTGTCGGCAGATGACAGGTCGTGCTAACGCTGGTTAACAGCGAGCCAGGAGGACGAAACCTACTGAGGTTTCTTACCGATCTTCACATTCTCAGTTTAAGTTTCGATTCTGACTGCAGCCTCAGTTCCCAGATAAGTTACAAATACTTCATGCCAAAACAAATGCCCGCCCTACTCTGCCTCTGATTGGCTAGTATCCACTAATACTCACATTGGTTAGTTAGGTTTAGGCATGACGGAGTGATGATTGGTTAGAGTTGGGGCACGAATTTCAGAATAAGCCAATCAGAGGTAGAGTAGGGCGGGACAAACCTTCGCTTTGTAAACATTTCCACGCCCCATAATACATTCTTCTTCGCGTTTTTTATGAACATTTCGATAAACAGCGCCACTTAGCGTTCCGGAGTATTTTGAACTGAATTTACTTCATATCAGTAAACTGTCTCTATAGTATATTATACATTTAGATTTTTATTACCACGCGGCTCTGTGTTTCCCACACTTCATCTGAATAAGTTCCAGTTATCTCTTCCAATTTCCAGCCTTGTCCGTCCCTTTTAATTCCTTGATATTGTTTGCTAAAGCTAAAAAGTGTGCAAAATATCTCAATATTACATTTTGATCTTTGCTCATGTTGCTTTGACATGTGTTGTTGGTTGTGACAGGCTCCAGTCACACTGTTATTTGTTGTTGGTGTTTTATTAAAACTGCATATCTGCCTGTTCATGAGCTGAAGTTAAATATCCATACACCAGGCTGCAATTAATATGTGGGTAATTAAGGTTGGAATATAAATTGTAAGGGTAGATATGCCTTGAGGTTTTCCCTTTTACCAGGGAAAGCTCTCACAGCTCAGATGGAGCCTCTTTTATATATTTCTAGAGACGTTTGATTTTTTTGAAAAATAAATCTGTGAGTGGTTATAAAGATGACTCTTGCATAGGCTACTGGTTTTTCACAGAGGAATATTTAACTTTGGACACAGTCGTCTTTCTTATTATACCATAATAAGTTTTAGCTATATCAAATTGATACAGGCACACATCGCCCATTGGAGAAGCGGAATATAACCTATTTTTATGTGATATTTTTCTGATCTGGGTTGAGGAGTGAGATGATTATAGATGATTTATCAGTCATTCCAACCTACATTATTCCCGTTTATCATGTTATATGACTGAAAGGTACCTAATCCAACAGTTCTGAGCAAATAGACATTGAAATTAGGTTGTTCAGTCAACTGCAGATTCAAAGTCAAACAAGGTCTATGTAATTATTTCTTCTAACGACATTTGCTGGGACTGTTTGCAGAAGCTGTGATGAGTGGAGGTGCCTTGGAGTAGCACCTGAACGCACCGTTGTAGTCCAGCTGAACTACAAGTCCCTTATCTCCCATGTCTTTAGTGTTCAAGCTGTTGAAGTCGGGTAGAGTGCTGAATTTGGTTTTGAACGTCAGGAGCGAGCGGGAGTGTGTCACTGGACTGAATTCAAACGGCATAGCCGTGTTGTGGTAATGTTTGAATTCACTTCTCTTGGGTTGAGACTGAGTGATAAGATAGAGTTTCCTTAATAACGACCTTAAACTGAAGACAGGGGAGGACAGAGTAAGTGCGGGGAAGTTAATATAGTCTTTAGTTTTCCAATGACCAGCCGGAGAGGCCGAGTGAAAGCCATGCTTTGTCACATATACTCGTGCTAACCAGTTGGGTAGATTCTCTGGTAAATAATCCTACACCCGCCGGAATAAATTTTTTTACATGTCTGTTAAGCAAGTGACATGTTACTGAGGCGACATTTGTCAACCATAGTTCAACCAAACCGTTTGCATGTGCTAGCATAACGTTAGCGGCAGCTAATGCTAGTCGCCGGGATTGCTTGTTGGGGGAAAAGTTACCTCAAAACAGCTCGTCATGATAAATTATGTATATCCACGTGAATAAAACCCGGCAGGTGCGTCTCTGCATTAAGGAGCACGGAAACTTAAACCCGTGCGTTTAAGTCGAGTTGGATAATGAATGAGTGACAGACTTCAACAAGATCTCATCACGTTTTGTTAAGTTACCTATTGACGCTGTTAGCATGGCTAAGTTAGTTTAGTGTAGACAGAGGAGCACAGGGATTTGTCCTTAACCTTACATTTGACACAATGTTAATCTGCACCTGTGCACTGTTCACCGTACAAAGAGCCCAGATCCGTAAGTTAAATGTGAGGGGCTCTGTTATATCGTTCATTAACGTTAGATGTAAACACTGTTTAGGGTGGATTGTCCCTCAGCCAGAACAGCTATTTCAGCGTTTTCTGTCCAGTAGAAAGATGGAATGAGCTTTCCAGAAAAAGCGTACTTGACAAAGACAAAACTATCATGCATACCTGTATGTTTTGTTCTGTTGGAGGGGGCAGTGTTTTGTTTATTCTCTGTTCAAAAGTGCGACCTTGAGCAGAGATGACAGATTGTCACTGGACAGAATTGATCGCAGACACTGTGATTGTCATGAGGTAGATTAAAAAGTAATTTATATGTTTGTCCCTTAAGGTGTCCCGATGGCGACAGACATTGTTGCGCAGTTAGCCGACTCTCTGGCTAAGACTGGAGTGGAGGAAGGAGAGCTGAGCTACAAAGGCCAGGGAAGAAAGCTTGATGATGCCCAATCAGGTGAGAGCCAGCTGTCACTGAGCATGTCCGATGTCCCTGAATCCCTTCCAAAAAGCTAATGAGGCTTTGTTACATTAAAGGATTGCTATTCTTTCATCCTAACTGTTTGTTTAAATTACTTTCCCATCACTCCCTCTTAATCTGTAACCCCTCATCCTGTTCCTCCTCTCCAGTGGAGGAAATAGTGAAGGAGATCCAGGACTTCCAGGGTTTGCAGGCTCTGAGGTTGGAGGGAAACACTGTGGGTGTAGAGGCAGCAAAGGCCATCGCCAAAGCCCTTGAGAAAAAGAGCGAATTAAAGGTTTGGAGTGTTTACTCACACTTCTTTGATCACTCTCATATGAAGTCTTGTTATCCTGTTCACCACATTGTTGATAGCATAGCCAAAAAATGTTGAAATGAAACCACTAATACATGCTGCTGAAAAGCTGGCACCAGGAAATGTTTGGCACAAATGACATAAATGGTTAATAGATTTTTGTAATCTTTAAAGTTTATTTTTCTCTTGATAGACTAAAGAATTTTTGTTTCAGCTCTGATATATATCATACAGTTATTGAATGTTATTATACTTATATTTTTTAAATCAATTAATTTATTTTTATCATACAACATAATACATGAATTTTTTCTCTTGGCTGACTTTGACACTGTATGTTTTTATTCTGTCTCTTGCAGTGCTGTTACTGGAGTGACATGTTCACAGGTCGCCTGCGCTCTTAGATCCCACCTGCCCTGGTAATATAATAAAGTTAGACTTCCAGTCAGAATTTGTGAAAATATTGCAGTTTCTATGTCTGGCTCTTGAATTCTGACATAGCTGGTACAATGTCTGCTGTCTGTGTTTGAGCCCTACTTATCCTGTCATGTTCTTTGTCTCTTCCTGTCCTTGTTTTGTAGAATTCACTGGGTGACGCTCTGATGCTGGCAGGTGCCAAGTTGACTGTTTTAGATCTCAGTGACAACGCATTTGGACCAGATGGGGTGAAGGGCATTGAGAAATTGCTTAAGAGCAGCGCCTGTCACACATTGCAAGAACTTAGGCTCAACAACTGTGGCATGGGCATCGGAGGAGGGAAAGTAAGTGAGGAGAATGTCTTTTTAAGATGAAGCATCAAAATGCTGCAAGAAGTTAAAGTAGGAGCAAAATGGTAGAGCTGGAAGAAGTTAAAAGTGTAAATGTAAGCATGGACTAAAGCTAAAATGTTAGCTGAAGTGAAATAGTTGAACGAGTTTGTAAGATTCAAATGGAGTTTAAGTTCTGAAAGGACCTAAATGTCAGCCGAAGTGTAAATGATAAATTTAGCTGAAAGGGAGAGTTGAAGTGAAAGTCCTAAAAGAATATGGTACCTGTTCAAAAAATGGAAAACTAACAGCTAAAGTGTGAGCACCAAGAACAGTGAAAGCAGTAATTGTTTATTAACAGAGGCGAGCAGATGAGCTGAGGATATTTTGGTGGTGTTGTTCAAAGGTTTGTCTTCGCATCCACCAGTCTGCAGCAGGTTAGCTGCAGACTTGCCAGTCTGTATTGAAAAGAGTATTTTTTTGTTTGCTGGTAAATACAGTGGAAATGTACTTCACTTTATTAACGTACAGGAATGAGAGGAGGAGGAAAACACTGGAAGGAAAAAGCTTAATGAACTGGACTAAAAAATAAAACACCCTCTGTATCTGCAGTTACTTGCTGGCTCATGGCTAATACTTTGTAACTGGCTGTTGGGGGCAAATAAGAATGATCTTGCTTTGAAACTCGCATTAGTAGCCCTCCTAAAGACAAATATTCCTATGGTCAAACTTGCAGCAGCAGCACAAGGCAAGCATGTCTGTCATAACTGACATCAAAAGCCTGTTTCAAAAAACCTCAATAGAAGCAGCCAATATTTAAAAAATTACATTTGATAAAGTCCCAGTAGGTCTAAATATTACCCTTGAGAGTAAAGAAACAAAGTTTACAAGTGTATAAATGCTTCATAGGTACTGTTGTTGCTTGGATGAGTGTTGGAGGATGTGAATGTGTCAGAGTTGAACACATATCTGTTTATGGACTTTTCAGATCTTGGCTGCTTCATTGATTGAGTGCCATAAAATATCCAGTGCAGAGGGCGCCCCCCTCAGCCTGAGGGTATTTGTTGCAGGAAGAAACCGACTGGAGAACGACGGAGCCACAGCCCTCGCTCAAGCCTTCCAGGTACAGAACTACCTAAACGCTTTACCTGTAGTCAGATTGTACAGAGAAAATATCCCTGGGTCTGCTCAGATTGTTATGCTACATATTGTTATTGTTATTAACAGCTGCAGAAAGAGTTTATTAGTTTGCCCTCCTGAAATACTTTGGATTGTTATCGTCATATACAAATCTCAGATTAATATACACCTGTGCAGCTCATATTGTCAGTTGTTTCAGTACTTGGTCATAGTTGTTCAAAGGAATAAGAGTTTGTTATTGAAGACAAACTGTTGCAGTTCTGTGTTTTTGTTTGTTTTTTTTTTTAAAGAAACTGTATGGCTCTGTAGTTAGGATACTTGTGTGATAACATTTTCTTTACCCAGTTGATGGGCAGCCTGGAGGAGGTTCACATGCCACAAAATGGCATCAATCACCCTGGTGTAACAGCCCTGGCCACAGCCATGCAGCACAACACAGGCCTCCGCATCCTCAACCTCAATGACAACACATTCACCGAGAAGGGGGCTACCGCCATGGCTCAGGTACCAAGACAGCAGACACTGATATAAGACTGTTGGGGATGAAGCAAACAGCTGCTGGCAATCACGTTCTTGCTTTTAAAATGATGATGTAGAAATATTTTTATAAATCATATTTCAAATAAGAAATTTTTCTTATTTTATTTGTGTGCAGAAAAATTACACAATAAGATTTAACGTACTGTTACTTTTTTATAATGCTGTTATGGTGAGTAAGTAAGCAAGAGTTTACAGTGTGTGACACCTTTAAGGTTTTCCATAGGCCTTTAAGCCATTGTTCATGTAAAAGAGTGAATAAGTAATTATAAATGTTGGCATTTTTAATATTCATGCTGGAGATGGACTTATGTACTAGTTTGAGATGAATAAAAATCTAGCGTTTAGCTAAAATTTTTCCTCCTTTTCAACAAAATTTGTCCATAAGCATCTATATTACTTCAGCTAGTGATTACCTTTTCAGGCTTTAAATTGGTGAGACTGGAGCCAATAACATCTGTATCCTTAACAGGCCCTGAAACACCTACGCAACATCCAGGTCATTAACTTTGGAGACTGTCTGGTGCGGCCAGCCGGAGCCATAGCTATTGCAGAAACTGTATCAGAGGGACTACCAATCCTTAAAGTAAGTGAAAGGTACACCTTATCACCTGATCAGACCTCTGTGTGTGTTTTGTGTGTTCATGTGTACGCACATGCACACGTCTTTGCGCGCAGACAATCTGGATTCTCAATTTCCTCATTTTTTTCATATCTCTTCCTTTAATTCTTTTCTTCTCCTCTAAGTAAATACTTTATGTTTGACAGGAACTTAATCTGTCATTTGGCGAGATTACAGAGGAAGCTGCCCTGGCTGTGGCAAATGCAATAAAGGACAAAGACCAGCTTGAGAAACTCGAACTAAATGGTATAAACCTGTGGAAAGCTAATTCTGCTGTTCATGTAAAGATTTTGAATTTTTCTTTGTTTTTTTGTTTCATAGAGAATTCACATTTACACCAAGGTGCAAACAAACATCATCCTTTTCAAAAGTACAAATTCTACTTTAATGTCCCCTGTCAACATTTTAGAAGAATAGAGGCCCTTTTTATCTCTAGTGCTTCTGCCCAGTGTGTGATATGTAGAGATGTTATTAAGAGATTTCTTTTTGTTTAACTTGGCTGCTCTGAATATACTTTTGGGTTTTAGGTAACTGTCTTGGAGAGGATGGTTGCCAAGCTCTGAGGGACTGCATGGAAAGCATGAACATGGGCGAGCTGCTAGGATCACTCAGGTAAACGTGTCATTAATCCGTGGAGTCCGTGTAATCCCATCTATACTGTTTTTGTTGCCTTCTCTCCTGTTTGAATTATAGACTTGAAAAGTTCAGTGCAAAAGTTTAGAGGGATTTATTGTTGAATGTAATATTCATAAGTATCTTTCCTTATATATATGTGTATGTGTGTGTGTGTGTGTGTGTGTGTGTGTATGGTTAGGGTTAGCCCCCTTTAGGGGCCCTTTTTATATTGTGTCTATAGGCTCTCCTCTAGACACTTGAAAGGGAAGGATGAGCAGAGCTAAATTCAGATGGTGTCTATCTACAACCTAACCACTAGGTGCCACTACATCTTACACATGTAACCTTTAACGACCTGGGGCTGAATGCATCATATCTGTGTATCTGGGAAAATGGACAAAATTTGCCCCACAGTGACTTCACAATATTATAATCATACAAAAGATGTATAAATATGGATAAATATTAAACACAGCATGATCCTCACTAATAAGCAGTGCTCATTATTTTCCTCAGTGACGATGAAGGTGAGCCAGAAGATGATGATGAGGATGAAGATGAAGACGAAGAGGAGGAAGAGGAGGATGAGGAAGTTGATGAGGAGGAAATAGAAGAGGAAGAGGAAGAAGAGGAGGAAGAGGAAAGCAGTGGCACCAAGGTAAAAAATAAATTGTGATGATATGATGATAATAATGTGTGTGATCATTTATTGTTGGTGTAGTGGTAAGTCAAGTGAAGTTTAAGTTTCCTCAGAACACAGCAGGTTTAAAGCTACGGCTGCAAAAATGGCAGTTGCTAAATAACTTCATTTATTCCATGTCATAAATGTTTTAAAGAAAAACTTAAACGTTCTACACTGAGTTTCTACTCCAAAATATTATATAACTTCACTTTGCATTTTTTGCACTTTCCTACCTAGTAGGTTTATATGTTTCTATATTAACATTGCAGGAATACTTAAAAGTTACTCAATAATGTCGGTTTGCACTGAATCAGTGACATTAAGTCAAATTCAGAGGCCACACTGTCTGTTATTGTCTGTATGTTTTAGTTTATTTAATATCTTTTCTCTCTCTTTTTTATCATAGTTTTCCACCCCTGCATCTGCACCGCGGCCGCCAGATGTCTCCTCTTTCCTCAGCTTTCCATCCCCTGACAAACTGCTCAAACTGGGGGCCAAGAGAGCGTTGTTGATCGAGCAGCAGGTGAAAACAAGAAAGATTTCACCGATGCATGTACAGCTGCTCAAAACAGAACCATTCTGCTAATGAGAGACACTAAGAGCTAAAAGAAATGTCTTGAAGTTAACATGTTTCTTTTGTGTGTATTTGTTGAAAAGCAGAAGATGCATCAGTTTTCTAATGTGCATAAATCAGGGTGGCCGTCAGTAAGTGCTCCTTATTTTCTCCCTGGCTAGGTGGATGTGTCAGATGCTACAAAAACGGCTGAAGCCTTCCTTAAAATTTCATCTGTCTACAAGGAGGACAACAATGAAGTTAAGAATGCAGTGTTGGACAGCATCGGTGAGGCACTGACCTGTCTGCTTCTGTTGATTTGTTCGTAGTTATGACGGCAGCATAAAAATGAATGTATAAAAACAACAATCAAAGTTTTACAAAGTGGATAAGTGCATATAAGTTATGTATTTGCGCTACTTCGCACCTAATTAAGTAACAAGTAAGAATACAAAATTGTAGTAAATTATTGTGTTTCTTTTTTGTTTTTTTGTTTTTTTTTTACAGACACCCTTCTCAGAAAAGCTTTTGCCACTCCTTCCTTTCAAGGCTACAACTTTGTTTCATCTTTGTTGGTGCTGCTTGGACTTATCAAGGTTTGTTAATTCAACGCAAAGCACAAAAACATGTCTGTCTTCACTGTCAGTTAGTGATGTCTTGAGTTTCCTTTACATTTACCTCCTCTGCATTTCTCACTTTGGTCTTCTTACTTCAATTTCTGTTATTCTTCACATCCCTGTATTTTCTGTCACATCGTCCTCACAATCCATCACTCTGACATGTCCTCTCAGAGTGAAGACAAGGTGAAGCCTGTGCTTGTGGTTCCTGGCCACCTCCAAGCTTTGGAGCACGTTGTTCGACAGGACTACTTCCCTAGAGAAAACGTAGCTGTACTGCAGGCCTTCATGTCCCGGTAAGGGCGTGACAGAATCAGCCAATCAGCAGGCATCTTTCAGGTACAAAATGCAATGATTACCGACCCTTCTTCAGCAATCAAGCACAAAAACTTTTGCATTTGGTGCACAAAGTATTTGCAGTAGAAGCACTCTAGTGATTGGTCATTTTGTTTTGGGATGGTTATCTTTCTTTTTTTATACATATATTTTTACTTTCTGCTCCTATGAAACATATTTAGGCAAAGCAATTAACTACACAACTAGACTTGACACTAACTATGTGTTTCATTGTTCACAGAAACAACAAGGCGCTGGAGTCATGTGGAAACGCCAGAAACAGCCTGGAGTCCACACTGCAGAGAGTCAGGTCTGAGGGCTAAGGACTGTGGATACACACACACACAAACTGAACCACTGCTGACCTTTTGGACACCAGCATATATAAACTCATGCTGGAAGCAAATAAAGCAAAGCAGTACTTGAGAAGACCAGACCCACTTCACTGTGTCACCGCTGTGCTTCACACGTTCAGCAGCACACTACTTTTTGAACCCAGGATTGGACTTCTTTACTTTGTGTTTTAAAGTAGACTATGCGCTTATGGTGTGGACTATCTGAAGTGTTTCATTTACACACACACAACTACAGGACAGTAATGAAAATTTGGTGTTTATGCTGTTTGTATTCTGGTGAATAGGAGAGCTCCTCGTTCCCCACATTAACCTAAGATCTGTGTGTTGTCTTCTGGTTGGTGACATCTGATTGGCAGAAATAGAAAAGCTCTGACCAGGACGGATCGGAGCTTAAAGCATCAGCTAATGTACATTTTATATTTCATATCTACCTTTACTATTCTGTTCTTTTATATTATGTGTATATTAAGGTTAATAATATGGCCAAACAATGTTATTAAAATATGTGTTGACTAATAAATATCATCAAATTTGACGTTAAAGTACATCAGAACAATCAAAAGGATGAATGCATGTGTATTTCCCATCTTTAATGAGGCACAAGGTGAAATAGTTTTGGAATGTGTTGCAAAAATAAAGCAGTCTTTGGTGTTGGATGTCTTTCACACCCATTACATAAAAGCTGCATACAATCCTCAAGAAAAATTTGGAGTATACCTTGTTATAGGAATATGCAAACATGCAAACCAGCTCAAACAAATACAAATCCCTAATGTTACCAAAAAAAGGGTTGTCAGTCTTAAATAAATCCACAAATAAAATTAATTTGGGCAACAAACATGGTTGCTTATTCCTTGTGTTCTAGTCTCTATCTGGACAGAAAATGTAAAGCCAAGGTGTTAATTTGCAGTGAGGGGCCGCAGGGATCAGAGGTCATTGCAAAAGAATTTACCAAAGCCTTGTTTGTTAGCCAGCTGGACTGCTGACTGTAAGTGCTGGACATATTCAGAGTGAAAGAGAGAAATCACTGACAGATAACTGAAGTCTGAGCTGGCAGTCAATTATAATTCCACCTTAATTTATGTCACTTGACAAGCTGTGACTGTGACTTTCTGCTTGAAGGTAGGTCATTTTTTCTGTCTCAAATTTGTTTTTTGAGGTTAGATTTAGGGTTTTTCTTGGAGCAGTTTTTCACCTTCTGAGCCGCCATTTGTTTTGCCTTTAGTGAATCAAAACAAATGGCTTTGCTTTGAGATATTGAGATGTGAATATGTTTGACTGCTGGCAGTAGTGCATTTGTGTGTCTTTTTTCCAGGAATATCTTTGTTAATACTGTCAATTTACTTCTAATGACAGAAATACAAATGTGCTCACATCCAACAAGGGAAACATCAAAAGGCAAATATATTTCAGTCCAAAAGTAGCCCTGGCCTTACATGTCGGATATTTGGAAGATAATAACCCAGAGAACAATGATGAAACATATAAAGCTAAATAAAAAGTTAAGAGTTTTCTATGCTTCTTCTATGCTCTATGCTCCATAAAGCAAGTGTTTTCAAAGAGCGCTGTAATAATGTGATCTCTTCCAAAGCCAAATATTTGTTTGTTTTTTGTGTCAGTTAATGAATGTAGTTCATTGTTCTTCTTCAAGAATGTAAGATCTTTCTTTTGTGTGCCGAAAACCAAGATTCAAGGCACCAGTGTCCCTATGTGTGTAATTTAAGGCTTTAAACTTAAATTAAACAACTGAAGGTAATAGACACTCAAGAGCTTGTGTGATCTCCCTCAAACTGTGTAATTGTAATGCGTATCCAAACACAGTGACAAAAAGCCCCTTTCCCCACACCTGATACAGGATCTAGGATAGTACTTTTAAATACCTGATTAGCCTTTTTTGCAGCTCACAGTATTTCTCAGACCCTGGGAGGGTGATCATCTTGTAGACTTCTCTACAGGCTTTAAGTGATGAAAGACTAAATGACTTTACGATTAGTTTGGAGACAGTGGCCTTTTTTAAAGACCTCCTTGAGCATTTCTTATTCTATAATAGATAGCAGGGGGGGCTGATAGATGCTGATTATGGGATGATCTATTCATGTTTTTTGATAGCCAGCCACATTCAAACAATATTAAGGTCCAATTAGGTAATATTTTGAGGTCCACAATTGTCTTAACTCTTTTTTTCAGTCCATTTCTTAAAACCTGAAGCTGGTGTCCCTAGTGGGAAGGAGTTGTAACCCCATATTGGGCTGAAGTGTGAGAGAGACAGATTTTCAGTTTTCGTCTAAGGTGGAGGGGATCTATCAGAAAAATAAACCATTACTATCGTCAGAGTGGACAGGTCCACACAAGACTTCCTCAATCATAAAGTATGTACAGGAATGACAAACAGAGCTTAAGCTATCTATTATTCCACAGAAGTCTTTCTTTAAGTTAGAGAAATAAAATAAGTAATTTTTTAAATAAAAATAAGGCACTAGGAATAGATTATCACAAGTTGTCAACAGTTTAGCAATAACTATATGTGCTGTTTTACGGGCTTTTTACTTTTAAGTTGTAGCTGTGTGTGCTTACACATACACTAGGGGAAAATAGTTTCGACTGCAGCTTTGACTTTTTAATCTAAACTTTCTAACATGTTTTGCTTGCACAGATGCATTTCTTCCCTGCTGCAGTCATCCAGCTGATATTAGCACTGAGTTTACCTGTTGAAGCAGGAAAATGTCCCAGAGTGTGCAGCTGTGACAGCAACAAACTCATGGTTGCCTGCATTGGCAAGAATTTAACGGAGGTTCCCCCGACTGTAGATGAGGTGAGGAATTCAAATGTGAAGTGTAGTGCCTCTCTTTCAGTTCACACAACTGTTTGAGGAGCTTTGAATGGTAGCTGTGGACTATTTGGAGCAATCTTAGATGTTTCTTATGTTTGCATTTTTTTTCCATTTATCCAGGAATTAAAATCTACACTCACTTTTTTAAGACCCCGTGCATGACCTTTAATTTTGCTGCAGTTCTGCCTCAGATACATTCATTGGTCTGTTTTTTATTGCTCCAACAGATTACAGTAAAACTCGACCTGAGGAATAACAACCTGCAGGAGCTTTCCAGGGGTGCATTTATCCTCACACCGTACCTCACACATCTCAACCTGCAGCACTGCAACATTATGAAGGTGAGGGAGGGCGCTTTCCGAAGCCTGGGCCGCCTGGTCTCCTTAAACCTGGCCTACAACAAAATCGACATCCTTTACCAGGTAAGTGGAGAGGTTGAGGAGATTGCAACACTAATGAGACTGAGTTGATATTTTTCATACAAGGAAAAACATTTTGGAGATACAAGGTTATTTTCTTTCCCTCCTTCTCTCTACCCACTACCACTGACCTGACTGTTGCAGGAGTCCTTTGATGGCCTCTCATCCTTAAAGGAGCTGCATCTGGACCATAACCGTGTGGAGGAGATCCAACCTGGAGCCTTCACACAGCTTGGTTTCCTCAACATGCTGGCCCTCACCCACAACCAGCTTGTTTACATCCCCAACATGGCCTTCCAGGTACTTAGACCTGTTACAAATGCAAGAGGCTACTGCACTCACATACTGTACACACACTGCACAGTTAATGATGATTTCTGAATGCATTATCACACAACGTTTTGGCCACACCTTCAGGGCCTGCACAACATCAAGTGGCTTCGTCTCAGCTATAACTCCTTGAACAACTTGGCCCCTGAGGCGTTCGCTGGTCTGTTCACACTCAGTCGCCTCAGTCTGGACCACAATGAGCTGCAGTTCTTCCCCACTCAGACCATGAACAGGTGAGACTATATCATTACAAATAAAGGATTATAACTGTCATTGTAGGAATATTATTTTACTATTCTGATGGAAAACAGTTCTTATGACTTCCCAGTGGCATCATTATGGGAACAAATTTAACAGCTTTTTAATAAGGGGCACATAATTAGAGACAAAGTAGAAGTAGAAAGTTAAAAGAAGTAGAAAGTGATGTTCTTGCAGCTATGGATGAGATAAGAAAGTCAGAAAGTACTGAGAAGTACACCAAAACACTTTTAAGCTGTGTTCCAACAGAAAGTCAAGAAAATTTGACAAGGCACTGTTTTTTTAATTTTTTTTTAATTTGTCCCAGTCAAACAATATCTGAACCGCACAGAGGTAAGATGTAAACAAACAACAGCAACATCAGACATGCGGTTGGGAGTGTGTAATCCAGCCTTAATGACCAACTAAAAACACATTTATTTTTTAATTAATTTTTGTTTGTTTAGGGATGGGCACACATATAAATTTATATGTATATATGTGTGCATTTATGTATATATGTTTATGTTTATATAAATATACATATATATATCCACACACATATATTACTCTGGAAATTATACTACAGCTGATAAATAGAGCCAGAAATAGAAAGCCAGATGTGTTTTAAATTTTTAGCTTTGGTTATTAGTAAACAGATATATGGTAAGGATCTACAGTAAACGAAGTAGGTAGAAACTTGAACTCTTGGAAGGAGCTTTCGAGACACAACAGACAGCAGAATCAATGCATAATGAAATTAACTATCATAGTGATAAAAATTTCTTATTTTACTTTCTCCTCCCTGTAAAGGCTACGTGAGGTCACACACCTGGACATGAGCCACAATCCCATGATCTACCTTGGGGAGGAGTCTGTCGCCATGGCAAAGCTTACACACCTCTACCTCAACCACATGTCCCTTCAAGACCTGTCAGATCAAGCTTTGTCTGGCACCCCCCTCCTCTCCCACCTGGACATCAGCCACAATCAGCTCCGTTACCTGGAGCCCCTCTCAGGCCCCAAGCAGCTGGGCAGCCTCAACCTCACCGGTACAACTGCATTCTGACATTTTGCTCTGACACAAATTTAGACATGGAGAGTAACAGAATATCATTTATCCAATTTAATGCATCCTGATCATCATTCATTTTCCTTAAAGGCAACCCAGTGTACTGTAACTGCTACATGCGGCCCCTGAGGGAGTGGGCAGGTGTTGGTAATGTAAAGCTGCTGGGAGCTTGTGCTGGACCTCCTCACCTCTCAGAGGAGCCGCTGCAGGCCGTGGCCCCTCTGGATCTACGCTGCCGCAGCCGGGGTGAAACACCAAAGGATGAATTTGAGAAGGATGATGAGAGTGGAAGTGCCCCACCCACTGCAAAGCCCAAGCAGAAAGCCAAGTGCCCAAATAACTGTGACTGTGATGTGAGTATCCTTTATCTTTTAGTAAACAAGATGGCTCAGAGTGATGAAACCAAAGATTACAACTATCTGAGCACCTTCTCCAGATCCCTGAGCTTTTTGGATCATTTTAGTATCTTTAAACTCATTGATTTGTTTTTTTTATCCCACAACTCTGCTGTTTTAGTAAACACTTACCTCTCTCATGGCATCAGTTCTATTTTCAACAAGAAAAGCTGTAAAAACCTACTGTATACTATGTGCCCAGGGCTAAACTGTAAAAAGAGACTAATTTTAAAAAATGTTTAAAAAGAGTGAATTATTTGGCAGCTAAAGAACAAGATATTTTACTAAGGAGATAGTGGAGGCAAGAAATGGCTTGAAGGAGTGTAAATATTGTACCTTCACTCATCAGGGAAACAGAAACACAACTTAAAATCACCACTCATTGCTTGCTTATATGGAACTTTTTGCTATCCAGTTAGAGTTAACTTTAATGTGGCAACATGTCAAAGTTGTTTTGACAATTTGTTTCGTCCGCCCTCAGTGAGTAAAAAAAAGTAGACCGAACTTTAAACTAAAAATCTTAACATTTTTATCCACAACTGTTTATCAGTCTGAATTAGCTTTATTTTTGAAAAACTCAATTATGGTCTTAACCCTCCCCAGATTGAAGCCCAGCATGCCACATGTGAGGGTCGGGGTCACACCAAAGTCCCACGGGGTTTCCCCACCAAGACACAACTGCTTGATCTTCGCAGCAACCATTTCCATTACCTTCCTGCCAACAGCTTTCCAGGCACCAGCCAAGTTGTTTCTCTTCACCTAGAGTTCTGCAAGATCCACGAAATTGAAAGTGGTGCCTTTCAGGGAATGAAAAACCTGTTTTATTTGTATCTTTCTGACAATGATCTCACAATCTTGGACCCAGGAGCCTTTACTGGAGCCTTGGAGCTCACTTACCTTCACCTGGAGGGGAACCGGCTGGCACAGTTTCCTGGTTCAGGTTAGTGGTTAGTCAAGTCTGGCTGTATGTAAATTAAAGCTACAGGAATATACATGATTAATTTGGACGTTAAAACACCCCCAGAAAACTAAAACAGATAAATTCTGTTTCTTTGTGTCTCTCTGTAGCTCTTGCACCCCTGCCAAGTCTGTTTGTTTTACACCTGGAGCGAAATGCAATCTCCAACCTGGGACCCACTGGTTTGCTTTCCTCAGTAACCCCTAAACTTAGAGAACTTTACTTGACCAATAACACCATAACTTCCATTGCCAAGGGGGCTCTGGACTCTGCTCATCTAGGTACACTTCACCTGGATTCAAATCTGCTGACAGAGATGCCTACCCATGCTGTGTCTGAGGCTCCTAACTTGGAAGAGCTCAGCCTGTCTCAGAATTCAATTCGCGTTGTGGGACCTAATGCATTACAGCCCATATCCCAAAGTCTGAAGAGGCTTTACATGGACCACATGGGCATGGAGAAGGTACAACGGGCATTTATTAAGCTAATCTAACAGTGTGTCTTGTGCATCATGTTTATATTTCCTCCTGTATGCATCTTTTTCTAAAATATTTATTTTTAAACCTGTCATTATATTATCATGTTTAGAAAATGTGGAGGTTGTGACTGTGATTTACCAACAAGTTGCTGAAAAAGAATCTTAAAGGCTTTAGAGTAAAAGCTATATGCCAATTTGTTAGTTAATACAGCAAAAGAGTTAGAGTTTATACAGCCATAAAAGTTAAAGGGTGGGATTAAAGAGGAACACTATGTTTACGACTAATAGATTCATACTGGATTTACTACACCATGTTTGTTGCTCAAAAAGCAGAGCATGCTGCTGATCAGCTCTTTTCATTGTACCACTGTTCAGATGTCCAGGGATGCCCTGGCTGGGCTGGGCTCGGGGCTCAGGGTTCTGACTGTAAGAGGAAACCAGCTTAAGGAGCTTCCTGACCTGAGCCCACTCACTGGCCTAGAGGTGATGGACATGCAGGACAACCCTCTGCTGTGTGACTGTGCTCTGCTGCCCCTACGCAGGTCAGTACAGATTTTCTCTGAAATAAGGGTTTTGAAAATCACTTGATGGAGAGAGTTAGCCTGACAATACCTTATTGGGAATAACTTGAGCTGTTATTAGCAAATGAACTCAGTTATGTACGATTTTTTTTCCTATTTTTAATCATGGCAGCAAGGTGGCACCTTGCTGAATGAACTTATGTGCTTGCATTTCTGCTTCTATAAACGTCAGGGGAGCTCCAGCTTAGCTTAGCCCATGAAAGAGGAAAATATGTGAGTGTTGCAAGGGGAATCAAGGAAGCATAGTAAACTGTTCACCTAGATTAATAACTAATACTACGGTATATCCAACATTTTTTTAAATGGTTGTTCTCTGTGTCCTACTGTCTCTCTGTCTCTGTCCCTCAGGTGGATAGAGAATGTTAGTTTGGAGGTGAGTGCCATCTGTGGTAACCCTCCTGAGATCAGAGGTCAGAGGGTCAAGGACGTCCCTGTCTTCACATCCTGCCCAGGAAACAGCACATATTCAGAGGAGAACGCTGTTATGAGCCCCAGACCTCCAAAAGTGGAGAGACCCAGCCTCTCAAAGGTCCCTAGAGTCAAAACTCGGACTTCAAAGCCCAAAACTAAACTATCCAAAACAACCAAAAAAAAGCCTCAGAAGAAACCTACTGCACCAAAACTGACAAAGAACAAAACGAAATTGTGAAATAATGATGTAAAAGGCAGTCAAAACATAATATTTAC
>JAPZDV010000009.1:16779999-16815851 GCA_029814665.1 Acanthurus lineatus | reverse complement strand
AAACGGAAAGTTTAGCTTTAAAGTTTTGCCCGATGGTTCTCTGGTCAAAACAAAATTAATTTGTATTTATTGTAAATGTGAACTAAGTTACCACCGGAGCACATCCAGGCCACATGATGGCCAATATAATATTATTGTCTTCTCAAATTTTTCCTAAAGTATAAGAAACACAATAAATATCTTGTTAAGTTACATATAGAGCAGGGTAAAAAAAATGCAATTAATTTGCGATTAATCGCGCGTTACCTCAGGACACTAATGCGATTAATCGTGATTAAAATTTTTAATGACTGACAGCCCTAATATATATATATATATATATATATATATATAAAATTGTTGAAGGCGAATTGAGGGCGTCGATGAGTATCGTAGAACCATAAACACAACGAAGTACTCATATAAATTTTGTCATTATTAAGCAATGATTCACCAAATGTCAAGAAAACAGTGTGAAGTAAACTGGTAGAAACTGGAAAGAAGAGCATTCATTACAGCTATAAAATAAAATCAAGCTCAACTTTTAAAACTGAAATGACATTATGAAAAGAAAGTACCATTTTCAACAGAATTTCAAATGACAGATGTAATAATAGAAAAGCATGTAGTTTACATGAGAATTGTCAGAATTTGGGGATTTTCCATGTTTGTCCGAACAAGACAGAAATTTCGACATTCAGGCTCTTGATCGGGAGATCAAGATTTATACAGTGGATGTAGACTTTTATTTTATATCATCAGATCAACAGCGTTACTGGGCCGAATTTTATCTCTGGTTCAAACTCCGAAGCACAGGGTGTCACCGTTGACTTATACCATTTTCAAACCAAAGAAGAAGAGAGCTAGGATTATGCATCTTCGCCTGAGAAGCGAAACTGAGGGCAACCATAACCCAATATTCCGATTGCGCCTCTAGTGAACATGGAGTTAGCAGGCTAGCGAGGGTGGCTGTCATCTGAAGGGAAATTTAATTGTTTCTTAGCGAATTTCAACGGTGGTAAGTCGCACCAACATTCAGCTATATGTTTTCGCAAATCCCCACTGTTAGCTGTCTGCTTTGTACTTCACTGACCTAGCCTTACAACATGTCCACAGCTGAACGACATGCTGTAACCGATCGTTGTCCTCCAGTTGCAGCAGCAATGTTGCCGTCAGCCAGCACCCTGGTCAGGTCTGCTGTCAAGTTACTGCCACGGCGAAAGTGGAGTCCAGGTGAGCCTTGCGTGCTGTTGTTACGTTTTGTCTCCAAGTCTTGTGTGTGATTACAGTTTTAAGAGATATGTATTTCACTTTCCATCTCTGTTGCTTTATATTTAAACTACACTACAATAAACTACACTATATTTACATAACCGTTTTAGTTTGAAGCACTTTCCAACAAAGCCGTGTCTTTGAGTTGTTTGAGACCCTGTCACGTTTCAGTTCTCAGTGAATTGTTACAGTCAGCCAGGAGGGATTTTTTTTTATCTATTTAGCTCCCACATGGTTTTTATTCCTGATATATATTGTACATTAGATGGAGGTCCATGATGACTCCTGAAGCTAACAAATAAAGTTAATGCTTTAGCACTCAACCATTGTGTAGTAATGCCACAACACGTTGGAAGCAGAACAAAACTTTTCTCATATACTATTGAACATTAGGATCCTTACCATTCTTTATTCTTCACTATTCTTTATATTATAACTGTTTTGTTTGTCCAAATTTTTGAATCTACTCCTGTATAGGTGCACTAGAGCAAAAACAAAACAAAACAAAAAACTAAAAAGTGAGATTCCTTGTATGTACACAAAGAATTGAATAATAGAACTGTTTTTTAAATATTTCCATAAATGTGTTTGAGTCTATTGCTTTGTCACACATTCATGAGAACACTGAGGACTAGAAGTTGTTCAAAAAGAAATGTATCATTTATCATCTTAGGCATTTCTTAACTGCAATTCCTTGTCATTATTAAATAAAGTATTCTGTGTGCTGAAACTTATACAATTGTGATAAGCTAAAATCAACAAATTGTAAAGCTCCATTCTGTAAAATAACCTTTGACCCCAAATAAAACAATATTAACTAACAATTAACTAACAATAATTAATTAAAAGAATTGCTAAAGCAGCTCAAGCAGCATTGTAGGTGTCCAGGCCAGCCTGTACCATCTGTGTTGTGTTGCTGTCTGTAGGATGTGTCTGGTGCCACTGCAGAAATATTTCTGTGAAACCCGGAGGTTTGAAACCAAAGACAGTTCCACCTCGATACCTGGGCCAGCCTAGCCCTTACACTCATCCACACCTCATCAAACATGGTGAGTATCGTTTGAAATCTGGATCAGTAAATTTATGCTTTTTTGAAAACCTGCAATGAAAATGGTCTGAGGCAACAAAAGGCTCAAAATGTAGTTATTTTTCCATGGAGGTTAGATTAATACTCTCTAGTAGTGGTACAGAGACTTGTCAAGAGCACAAACTTTGCACAGAGAATTAGGAGAGCTGTAGATGACAGTCAGTCAAGCAAGGTTCTTGCTTTGACATAATTCAGTTGCTTCCTCAAAGCTACATGACACATAAATAAATTATTAGTAATAGTAGTGATAATGATAATCATACACTTTGTTTATAGAACTCTTCAAGATACTCACAAACATGCCGTCTCACAGGGGGACAAAAACCTGTGCAAAGTCTTAGTGTTTGTGATAAGCAGCTGTTTAACACTGTATATGTGATCTCTACTCCTCAGGTGAGGTCACCCCAGGCTTGAGCCAGACAGAATATGAGCTCCGCAGACACAGACTGGCCTCACTAATCGAGGCCCAGGCAGACAGACTGGGGCCTTCTGCCTCCTCCAGCACCCATGTGGCCATTGTTTTGTCTCATCCAACCCGCTACATGACCAATGACATCCCTTATCCCTTCCACCAGAACCAGGTGGCTGTTTGGTCTCAAGTTGCATTTATTATCTTTAGTTTAAGCCTTTTATGCCTTTGTAATTTTTTGAAAAAAAAACAGGGAACAAAATATATTGATGAATGGAAACAGTCGAGACACTTGATTTTAACACAGGAAAATTAAATGCGAATAAGAAAACTTAAGGTGCATATGTGTTCTTCATTATGTGTGCCTCTGCCTTTGCAGTGTTATTTGTGATTCATTGTCAGTCGGGATACTGATTATAACTTATTTTAGCAAGGCTTAGATCATTAACCTGGAACCAACTGTTTCCTAGGATTTCCTCTACCTCAGTGGCATCCTCGAGCCTGACAGTGCCTTGGTCCTTTATGGGAAAGGGAGACCAGACCAGGCCATCTTGTTCGTGCCCCGCAGAGACCCAGGGAGAGAGCTATGGGATGGGCCCCGGTCAGGAAAAGATGGGGCGGCTGCTCTGACTGGCATTGAGAGAGTCCATAGCACAGAAGAACTGGGTGTTGTGCTCAAGAGCCTTAAAGGTTGGTGCATGGGAGTGTGAGGTTGTTTCTCCAACAGGAATGTCTCTTCACTGAACTGACTATATGTGTGAATTGAAACTTCCATCTCCAACTGAATGGTTCATGTTTTTATTATACTTTGTGGTTGATGATCCTTTAACAGAGTGAATGTGTAGGCCTACATTGTGGCTACATATGTAATCCAACGGGTGACTAATAGGGTTGTAGCCAAAGGTAGAATGAGATGAATCATGCAGCTTTTGCTATGTTGCATGTGCAGTTCAACTTCTTCATTGATCATGCAGAAAGTATGAAGATAATAAGTTTAACAGTATTTCTGTTTCAGGTAATTGAAGACTGCATGCCAGCACTGTCTGAGAACTCATCTGCAACATCTGCTTTTGTTTACTCGTTCTCTCCCTGTGTTTTTAAATGCCACCATCCACTAGTGTTGCCCACCGGTCCTCATGGACCCCCTTGGGTGCAGGTAGCAGATAACGAAAGGGAGGCCAGCGGTGTCAATTTTCTCAGACTAAGCTGAGAAAATTGTAAAACAGAAGTCATCAAGTTTGAACTTTCTGCGTAATGACTCAAAGATTTAATTTGCACATGCATATAACAAGAGCTGTACAACTACTCTCCTTCTATATTAGGCTTCAAATTTATCAAACACCCTTAAAGGTAATGCTAAAGGCTGAGGCTAAAGCCACATTTTCCAGGCAGAATCCTCAACAGAACAAAACCCTTGTAAGTGGAATGTAAACTCCCCACAGATCTAACAGATATTTACTAAGAGAGGCTCTTACCTGTAAACCTGCAAAATAATGTCATGCCTACTACTTTGTAAACAGTGCTAAGTTGTTACTGTAGGCAGAGGCTAGCTTACCTGAACAAACACACTGTTTAATCCAGTCTTTACATTTTGCTTTCATGTTTTTGGTTTTGGAGAGAAAGACACTTATGACCCATCAAAATCATAAAATGCTGCCTGTTAGTCTCTCTACAACCTCATTTGTTACACATCAACATGTGGAGGAATCCAAAGCTGAACAGATCTGCTGTATACCTTAACTTCACTGTTCCCGTTTTTTTCTCTACTCTGATCCTGTTTCAGGCACTCTACTGTGGTATGATAGTGCTCAGCCCACCCATCCTCGGCTCCACCAGACTCACGTGTGTCCCCTGCTGGAGGCGGGGCCAATGCCTCGCTCTCTCAGGCCCCTCATACACTCTCTCAGGGCCATCAAGAGCTCAGCAGAGGTGGCACTCATGCAGGAAGCAGGTCACATCACAGCACAGGTAGGTTTTTGAATTACCCATGGTGTCAATATGTGATTAATCATTATAGTTTATACTATTAATATTTGCAAGTAGGGCTACATTTCATTAACTTCTATTGTTGTGCAACACTGTCTTTCTACCACTTCTTGGATAATTTTCAGGATAGATGTACAGCATACTCACTCCCTTTTAAAACCTTGTCTTTCAGGCCTTTAGAAGGACAATGGCTCTGTCTCAAGGAGACATGGATGAAGCTGTGCTTTTCGCCAAGGTAACGTAGAATATTTGATTGCCTTTGTGCAGCTCTTCACTGCTTCCCTATTACTTGTGGCATATTATAATGTTCATGTCTTTATCTGATCAGCATCTTTAATGTGTTTACTGTGACCACAAGTGTCATCCATCGATTATTCAGTCAATTCCGAAGCAATGAGCTTTTGCTCAAAAGGACTGGACATGTCCAACAAATTGATTTAAATTATTTTATTAATGTTTTCAACAGATAAAATGCATTACATGCACTGTTGACAACTAAACAAGTATTCACTGAGGATCATAGAAAATGGTTTGTGATCCTCAAGCAGTATGTTTACATGCACAGAAGAAACCAAAGGAAAAGAAAACAGTCTGGCAGTTGCCATTAGTCATTGATTTTTATTTTTGTAGTCAGAAATTGTGCTCTTTTTTGGCACAGCTTAAGACCAGTTTGTATTTAATGTATTTAGAGGAAAAATAAGTAGTAGACATTACCATTAATTACAAATACTTCAGACAACAGTCTAATAACCATATCATGCTTGCATGTGATAGATTTCATCCATTAAGCATTTTTTTCTATTGCAACCAGTGTGACTGCTGTGTAGGAAAGTACCTTACTCTTTTAATTTGTGGATTGTGTAGCATTAAATGTATTAGCAAATTGTCAGTTTATCAAAACTATATATTTTTAGAAGTAACATGGAAAAAAATCAATAATTAAGTTTTGGCTTTGCAATGCTTACTCATCTCCATTAAGCTTTTAATTGATATAGTTCCCTTTTATAGCTTTCAAAGTGCGACAGCAACTTGTAGAGCCCAGAGAGAATAAACTGAGTGCTGTCATTCTCTTCCATTTTTTTTAGCCACTGCAAAATTAAAAAGCTTTTTTCACAGACATGATTCATTATCTGAACATATGGTTTTTTTTTTATCATAAAACTTGTCTAACAGTCAGATTCAGATCATAAATCAAACTTGACCAAGTATTACAGTAATTACTGCATTTGCTTTTGTTGGATAGTTTAGGATATATGGCAACAAATATGAAACTTAGAATCTAACTTTAAGAAGAAAGGCTTCTTTTAAACATAAAATCTTCTTCCAGTTTGATTTTGAGAATCGAATCCATGGCGCAAATTTCCTGGCTTATCCCCCTGTTGTCGCTGGAGGGAATCGAGCCAATACTCTGCACTACATTAACAACAACCAGATTATCAAGGTAAAGGAAAGTGTTGAGTGTAAAATCAATATGGATCTGTATTGTCATATAAAGTGCTATTAACATCTACTTTAACTCTTCTGAAAACAATAAGCTGTTACATCTATAAATGAATGACCCATTATACTTCCCTCTCTCCTCCATCAGGATGGAGAAATGGTGCTGCTTGATGGTGGCTGTGAATACTTTGGTTATGTCAGTGATATCACACGAACATGGCCAGTGAATGGAAAGTAAGTTTGACATAAAATAAGTTCATTGTACCGCTCAAAGAAATTTTATGTGGAAAAATAACGAACAGCTATTTGGAAATTTTCTCTTGAAATCTTACTGCTTAGATTTTAGGGCTTTTATTAATGAAATGAAAGTGTAGTATGAGAGTGTTTTTAAGAATTATTTTGTTACATAAAATACACTTTAACAGTCTACTGCACCCACTTCCCTCCCTGCCAGATTCAACCCTGCCCAGGTTGAGCTGTATGAGGCCGTCCTGGAGGTCCAACGCTCCTGTTTGTCTCTGTGTTCCCCGGGTGTCAGCCTGGATCACATCTACAGTACCATGTTGGCTTTGTTGGGGCGACAGCTCAGGCAGCTAGGCATCGTCAAGGCCAGTACCAGTGATGCCGATTTACTAAAGGTAATTTTGCTGCAGGTTGCAGGATTTCATAAGATCAGTTGCAAATTATTTACTGTTTAACAAAGTTCTGTTTACTAGCTGTGAATTTTCAGCTACTCCTTCAGTTAAGAGACCAGATAAATGATGAACCGTGAAAAAAAAGTAACCCAAGATGATATTTCATTCAGCCAATAACATAGAACAACAGTGTTATGCATGTCTGTTTACAGACACATACACATAATATACTGCATGTGACTATTGAAATTTTAAGTAAATGTACCCTGCTGTTTGATATCAGTCAACCAGACCAGAGAGAGACATGATCAGATTATCACTGTTACCAAGTCTGCTGGGCACTGAATTTAAACACTTTTGGCAGAGTTTATTTATGTCCTCACCAGTGGTTTGTGGTCAGGGAACAGACATAAGCCCTTTTAGCCAATGTAAATGATGATATGACCTAATTACAACCCTCCATGAAACATAATATGTTTGTATAACTCTGCATAATAGAGCTAGTCAGCTTCTACAGTGGTTCTTTTCAGGGCAATAAAGTGACCAGGCCCAGCCAAAGCTGAATCTAGATATATTCAAGCAATTTGTTTAAAAAATAATAATAATAAAGATAATGTTGGTTCCCCTGTGAGAGACCTGCATTCAGAGTTGGGCTCATAGTAATCAGACCTCTGAGTTAATGGCCATACTGGCAGTATGGTTCTTGTAATGTCAATCTGTCATTTGGCCTGTCAGGTGGATTACTGCTTAGGTCCAGACTCAAATATCTTAATAACTGGTGGGAGTATTGCCAGGATCACATAGATTTCCATAATCTCATGATGATGAATCATACTGATTTGGTGACCATGTTCATTTTTGTTTTAGTTTACTCCCCACTTATTACATGATACACCCTTAAAATGGTTGGGTTTAGGTACCAAAACTACTTGGTTAAGGTAAGAAAAAGCTCTTAAAGGGGTGTTTCATGTTGTTTAGTGTGATATAGACCGCAAGGCTGCATCTGGACCCTTCTCAAATGAACAAGCCCAAACCATGCACCACCCAACTCGCAGTACATCACCTACCACTAGGTGCATTTTTAGTCTGATGCAGTGCAGTGCATGTGGTTGTCAGTCCTCTGTCTTTTAGCACAAATGATTGCAACAACCGTTTCCCTCCATTTTCTCTCATGTAGCACTAGTTGTAGTCTATGCTTGCTAAACAGATAGAATTCTCATTATCCTTAATTGTACTTTGTGTTGAGTGCTAAGAAGCAAAATTATGATTTGGCTCAAAGCACTGCTTCACCAAAGCACAACCTCACAGAGTCATTATCATAGTTGTAGACTCTTAGTCATGTTGATGTAGATCCACTTATTTGATCCACTTGTTCTGATCTCTCACAACAGATGCTAATGGAAAAGTGGGTGTGGTGAAGTCAAGTCATGCAGATTTTACATTTCAGATCACAGTTGCTGACAAATAAAACTTATCCTTAAGTCCACAATACTATCTGTTTTACATCCATGACACAATTTCTAACATTGCATTGCAGAGAACAAATGATCTGGAATCAGGAATTTGTGTTCACCTATAATATTACTGTGTATATGCTCCTGGATATAGTCATAGTCTGTTAAGAAAGGTAGAAAATTATCTTTAGAGACTTGGTTACCAAAGTAAAAGCCCCTTCAATCAAAGACCCCTGAAATTTCATGTGACTGTAAGAAGACAACAACAATTTTATGTTAAGTTTAAAGGTTAGTTTTATTTCATTGAGTATCAGTGATAAAATGAGGTGAGGTGCCTTGGCACAGCCCAAAGGATATTGAAAGATAAAACCATCCCCAGTCACAACCTGTTCACCACGCCACCATCTTAAAATATTGTAGTATCTGCTGTCCTATCCTTTAACTGTTAAAATTCTTAACTTATCCTTTGCATTCAATATCAAAAAGTTTTTCTTTTATGAACTTATAGTATATACATTCATGTAATTTTCTGGTTCGTTAGTAGCAAAAGGTAACCACAACTGTATTCAATGATACGACTTTGTGCATAAAATGACCATTAAATAATCTTGATTCTTGACGTTTATGCTCTTCCGAGGCTGCACGGCGGTACTGCCCTCACCATGTTGGTCATTACTTGGGCATGGACGTCCACGATACTCCTGAGCTGTCCCGCTCACAACCTCTTCAGCCAGGAATGGCAATCACTATAGAACCAGGTAAATACCCTCTTTCTGACGTTTTTTTCCCCTCAAGATCTGATGCTATGGCTGCGTTGCTCAAGATTTTGGATGAAATCTTGTTTTAAAAATTCAGGCTTTCACTCAAACACTTACACCCAGTTCCAGCCCAGATACTGTCCCTCATGCATTATCTATTCTACATTCTCTTTAATGTTTCACATTATCCTTCCTATTGCAAATTTTCCACCTTTTCTCCCTTTGTTGTCCTAGGGTTGTACATCTGCGAGGACAATGACCAGGTGCCAAAGCGTTTCCGCGGCATGGGCATCAGAATTGAGGATGACGTGGTGATCCGAGACAAGGGGGGTCCTCTGATTCTGTCCTGTGACGCACCAAAGACCATCGCTGATGTAGAGCAGGCTTGTGCCCAGAGATAGAGAAAGAAGAGACAGACAAGTGACCAAGTGAGCCACAGCGCCTATGGCAGGCAATGTGCCGTGCTTAACCGTCTCCATGGTGATGACATCATCGGCTCAGGGCCCAGGTACATGAAAGGTAGAAGCACACAGCAAGACTCTTGGTTTTAGTCTCAGCAAGGTCTCAGAAATGTAGAAATCTCGTGTGGAAGATCATAAACTGTCCAAAGTGTTGAAAGTGGCTGTATCATGCTCAGTTTAATTTTCATGGGTTTATTTAAGGTTGAATTCTTTTCATCAGACTGTCCACTGCTGTAGCACCCTCTGTCTGAAACACTCTGTTTTGGCTCAAACTCAAACCTCTTTAAGGTTCACCTCACGAAAAGCCCAGTCTGAATTGACTGGTTAGCTCACTCAGTAAGTGTTTTTAGCTTCCAGCTAGCTTCACTTCAACCCTGAAAATCACCACAAGAACCACTTCTTAACCAAAAACTTCCCTACGGCACATGTAAGAGCAGAAATCTGATCCGTATCAGCCTTGGACTCTGGCAAACAGGTCACCTACATTACAGCTTTGTAACAAAATTTCAGATAAAAAAGGAGCTTATTTAAGTTATTCCTCAAGATATTAGAAGGACATCTATGTCCTGTTGTGTAGAGGCATCTATGAATTTAGCATGCTTGTCAGCTAGCCTCAGCTTGTCTTCTTTTTAACTTTTTTGCCTTGTTAACTCATCAACAACACACTTCGTTCCAACTCAACAACTCACTTTTTGCTGTTCCAACAATCACAAACTCTGATTTTTTTCTAGATAAACTCTCATTACTGAGTTAGATGAGAAAATCCTTGCTTGTGATGCCCAACCTTCCTCTTGCTCCTTTCCCATTTCATGCCCCTCCTGTTTGACTAGCTGTGGCTTCCTAGTTTCTAGAGTCAGTGTACCGAAGGAAGCCGCTTTAAGTCTTTGTGACTGTAGTCCCTGTTGTAAAATTAACCTGAGTTGGTCTTGGAGGCTTTGTTTGGCCTGGTCCAGCTGTGTTTTCTGGGAGACTGCTGCCTTGGGTATAACATTCACTCACCTGGTGCTCCACTCCTAATGGTGCTCCTAATAGGGCCCCAAGCTGATTTGCTAACCAACAAACCAATGGCAGCTATTAGCTACAGCCAGAAAGAGAGCTACAGCAAAGAGTCTTTTGAGCAGGACTTATCAGTCAATCTGGTGTTATGTTGTGCCCCATCACTCTTACACATTGTACTAATGAATACAGTGGTTACAGTGTAGCTTTGGAGCCTGTACAGGCATACGGAACTGTAGCAAATGTGTTCGTCCTCAATAATAAAATGAAATATCAAGGCTACAGCGAATACCACATGATGAACAATCTTAATCATGAATAGTACATTAAATTTGTGTTGTGATGGTGCTATCAGCATGTGAAAGCTGACAGTGAGCTATAGATAAAAACTGAGAAACAACAGATAACCTCTTGCTTCAAGTTACACTCAGCTGAAGAATTGGTGGTTAGATCCAGCCACTGTGTAGGTATTTTAATTCTTAAGACTCTCTGATTTTCTTCACATCATGTGTTTCAGAATTGACACAGTCGTCTCATTCAAAAAACATTTTAAGGCCCACATACGCACTTTGATTTGGCTCTTACATACAGATATGCATCACCCAGCCCAGCTCATACTACAGAAACACCAAGGGTTGAACATATTCTTTCTTTGCTGTGGAATGGTCACATAGGACCAGAGCATGTCAAATCAACACACCACCGTATGAACACAAGGGACAAATGTTGATGAACCTGCCTTAAACACTTGCTCATGATGGACCTGAAAGGACATTTTGATTATACCAATGCACTGATATGACTTAAACAGTGTTCACTGAATAGAGTTTGTGTGTGTTTCTGTGTATGTTTGCGGGAATTTTGTCTTTTTATTAAAGAGAAAAATGTGATCTCTTACCAAGATTTATATGTATTAAAAAGTTCATATTATTCCTTCATTCATTATTAATAAATTCGATTGCTTTGACTGAGGTTACTCATGATGTATGACAAGACATGAAAAAAAGGTGATGATAATGGTGACTGTGTTAAATGAGTTGGCCAAACCTTTATTCAAACACAAAAGAACATAAATGTTTTACCTCGGGGTCGCATGGTCGCAGAGGCATGGGTTTGGTTGCTGATGTTTTAGGATCATCCCCCTTGATTATAGGAGAAGGGTCAGTTTCATGCTTTGGTCAGTGTTTCACAGTTTCAAGTTAAAAAACTGAAGCTCATAATACCATGGACAACAAACTCTTGGGTATTGTCATGTATCTTATTGTTTTTTTACTTTCAGGTCAGAGGTGAGGTATAGAGAAACAGTTTGTTTTTGACTATTATTCTGTCTCATGGTTATCTTTAGTTGCTCTCCCCAAATTAAAGGCTTTTAAGTGAGAGTTTGCATGCCTATTAAATTGAATCACTTTGAAGAATGGCTTATAGTTGGAATCCCCTGTTAGGTTTCCTCATACTTAAATAACTAAAACTAGTCTTTGTGAAAAATTAAAATACATTTCAAATAGAATGACTCTGTAAATCACATTTACTGACATTAGTGTTCTAGTCTTCATTGAGATTTTTTTAGGTGTCCATTAAAAAAAAAATTCAGGATATAACATAATTAATTTTTAAATGTGATGTATCTGTCTTAGTGGAATATTGAAAATGTAAAACTTTAAGACTAAAACTATTTTTATAATGTCACACAATTTGCCCTTAAATGTGCTTCCTAATAACTGTGTCATTGTAATCAGATGATAGATTTCAGTTATTCTTAGTTGCTTTGGCACAACCATTGAATAAAAATGATAGATCTATTGAACATTGTGGGAATTTGCACATGATCATAGCATTACGTGCATTTATTGTTGCTTTCATAGTGAAATGAAGCGTTTAAGTTTAATCTTCACTTGACTGTGATGAATTGAGTAAGTGTTGGTGATGAACATGGCTGTCATTGACCTTCTAATGCTTTGCAAACATAGACTAGAAGCTGTCTGTCATCAGGAAACAGCAGAGACATGTTCTGGAGGGTTGCATCAATCTGTATATTTACCATGAGATTAGAGGTACATCAAAAAAAAAAGCTTCTTTATAACAAAAAGTTTTTAATTCACATAAATTCAAAGTGCCTGCTAGCCTCACTGCCACAGCAACCCCTAACCTAAAAATGATGGCCATGAGTTTAGTATACAGATTACAATTTTGTGGTAAAAAGAGTGCTACAATTGAATGGTACTCTGTAGATAGTAGATATCAAAAGTTAAACGATAAGAAGGGAGAAAGTTTGATCTAAACCATTCAATCTCATCAGACAGATAAAATAAAATAAAAAAAACTGCAAAGTAACAAATTGTCAAGTAAAGATAGTAGAATAAAAAGCATAATATTTCCCGGTGAAATGCCGTGGTAATATAAATATGAATGAAGTAGCATAAAATGTCAATATTCAAGAGGGCTTTAGGTCCCTGAAAATGTACTTTTGTACAGTACTCGGATGTCGCAAATGACTTCCCACCACTGATCGCTACTGATCTGACAGTGGGAGAGAAAATTGAATCACCACTGTCCCCTACAGATTGAAATCTGCGATCGCCGAAAACGCACGGAACCGGTTTCCGAACAATCCCGAACACCTACGAAGACAACCTCCCCTCTTTTTCCCTTCCTCCCTCCCTCTCTTCACGCCTAATGTTGCTGTACCTCCAACCCTCCCCCCGTATCAGAGGAGTAGAAACAACAAGCCGCCATTTTGTTTGTGCGGACAGACCGTCAGAAACAGGAGGAGATAACCGAGAGAAGGAGCGACTCCGGCAACCGACTGCAGCCGCTCCGGGAACCGCCGCGGGAAGAAAGGGTAGCGAAATCCTGTCCGTGTTATCAAGCGAGAGGAGGCATCACCGAAAAGATAAGACGTCAGTGGAGGGAAACCGAGTCGGGGATAAATATATATATATATGTGCATGAGAAGGAAATACTCCGAAAAATCCAAGGAAGGGGGTGTTTTGCGGAGCGGAGACAGAGAGGAGAGGCGGAAGAGGGCTGTATATTATCAAAGCGAGGAAAAACCTGCGAAAAAAAAGGGAAAACATCAACATGAAAAATCATAATGTGTCCGTCGCGGAGGAAGCAAAGAGTCCGCATAGACAATTATATAAATAAATTGCTACCGGGCAGAAGGGAGAGGTGGAAAGAAAGACGGGTTTAAAGAGAAGGGGAAAATTGCCAGGATCAACACGAAGGGGGGCAATCTCCATCACAAAGAGTCAATGAGAGGATTTTGTCAGCCCAAAATATTTTAGGGGGGGGGTGTCAACATTAGTGTGCCGATCTGAAGCTTTCCGCTTTCGAAATAGCCATAATATCTCAGCGACCCACCGTCAATTTTTTATCACATTCTCGCCGTGAAGCTGTGCTTCGGTTGTTTGGTTAAGATCTTTCTTTTTCTCTTTACTTGCCTTGTCAGTTCATCATAAAAGCAGTGAGTGACAGGTCTGCTTCTTGAATATTAACCATTCGTTTTATTGTCTGAGATTTCAAGTGTTAAAAGCACGCGAAAACCGGAGGAGGCACATCTTCTGGAGCACAAGATAAGTAGCCCCACAGATCGTCTTCTGCAAAATAAAACTAATTGGATCAATCTGACTGCTCGTTGATTGGCAATCCGCGCTGCGATTGCCACCAAGAACTATTCCGTCAAAGAAATAAAGTCTGCATCAGAATCGATTGCACAAAGAGGTGTGATTTTTGTCAAGATTATCTGTTTTCAACCTTTGCCAAACCCTGCTGACTGCAATAGGCATAAACGCGCAAAGGGTTGCAACAACCAAATGTGCAATAAGAATCTGTTCTTTCCGATCCAGTGCCTTGCATGGTCAAACACTAAGTGCACAATTTAGTCAGCATGCACATGCAAGAGAGAACTCACGCATGGAAATGTACATCCGCAATAGATTCTCTCTTTATCTGAGTATTTGTAAGAGTTGAAGTCCAGTGTTTTCATCTTTCTGCAGAACTGATATACTAGGCCTATTTATTCAGTTACTCTAAAGCCAATGCAAGTTGCTTTTTGTTTTTTTGGTTTTATCTCGCAGTATTGCTATTTAGCGTACCACTGACGCTTTAATTGTATTGTAACACCACTGCTGGTGGTCTCCATACACCGGTTGACTGTCCTTTTTCGTTCAGGAGACCTTAGGAGTCGGTGGCTTTGCCAGCAGTTAGTCTGGTCAGGTGAAACACATGCAGCTGAGGATCTCATAACTGTTGCATGAAAGAACGGCCTCCTGAAGTTCACAGAGGAATACTTCTTGCTTGTGTTTTGGATCCCAATTAACATTTTCGAGTCCAGACCGACACTCTCCACCGAAGCGGTTCATACCTGAATTACAGGATATCCCCGCCGACTATGGCGGACAGGACTGAGTGCAGCACGGAGGACGGATCTTGGGACAGTTTTTGGGTCGCAGAAGAGGCTACATGAGGTTGTCAGAGGGCCGCACGCTTGCCTTTTTTGCCGACTCCACCTTCCCACCTCCTCCTGTTCAAATCTGTGAAGAAACAAAATCTCCGACAGGGGAGGGGGATTGATATCTGCAGAGAGGGAGAGCCGTGAGGGAAGGAGTTCAACATTGCTGTCTTCTCCCCTACCGTCCCCCGAGCGGTGGGGGAACGATCAGAAGGATTCCTTAAAGGGATAAGGAGACGCAAATACAGGAAAAACGTTTGCCCTCCGTGGATCTACAGCATTTTTTTTTTAATTCGTCAAAAATATGGCCGATAATGTCCTGGAGTCCGGCCCGCCTTCAGCCAAGAGGCCCAAGCTCTCCTCTCCAGCTCTCTCAGTGTCTGCCAGTGATGGAAATGGTAAATATACAGCATGCATTATTTGGCTGGAGATAAAACTTAAACTAGCTCTGATTATTAATGTTCACATTAACTCAACTGGTCTGTTTTGGAAGTCGCTGTAGAGTTGCAACCTAACTTAGTTGGTCTGACACAGAGAGTGAAAACTAACGGTAACTTTAACTTTTTAAGCACTTATATATTTGTAACCCGATTAAAATGGTCAAATCTGAGAATATGAATTTTTTAAGGCAACAAAATAATTCAGTTCTGGCGACTGTAGCAACTTTCCAACCGGGATGTTTTGATGTGTTAGCCTCAACAGGCTAGCAAGCTACTAACTATAAGGTACACCTCCAAACAATGGAAGAGTCGAGTCACCCCAGTTTGCCTTAAGTTATCTTGTTACTGTACAAGTTTGTAAATTGGAAGGAAAAGAGATTATTTCAACAAAACAATAGTATTTATAAATACTCCGTAAGAGTAGAGACAAATGACCGTTTACAAACTAGCTTTAGGAGAAAGTAACGGTAACCGAGCGAGCTAGCTAACTAACCTAGCTAGGCAGATAACCTTACCGAACCGGCTCAGCTGAGCTCGGTAGCTGACTAGCCAAAAAAAAAATCAGTAACGTTAATTATTAACTATCTTACTCTTATTGGCCACCTGAGTAATTATCCTGTGTGCGCTAACCATTAAGTAGTTTCAGTAAAACGTTTGGGTTCATGAATTTCCTGTACTTCACGTGTTGTGAGCCGATTCTCTTTTTACTCAACTATTGTCGTATGCCAGTTAGCTATTGTTCGGCACTTCATTAAAGTTACGCAAAGCGCTGTTGACCAGTCAAAGACGTATCTGTGTCAATTTCACTCTATTTAAAAGAAAGTGTGAAAATAGCAGCAGTCTCTAAAACGCCGTGTTTTATTCATTTTACACATATACTTTCAAATTTTTACAATTCAAGTGTTTCTATCGACGAAGCCAATTTTTTGTTCACTCTCCATTGTCTTGCTCTTCAGGGTGACACTGCGCTGCGCTGGCAGTGTATCACTTGTACACAAGATTCAGTGATTATCTTGAGCCGACCTCTTCATTGTTCTTCACCGTAATAGTCAAATTAAATTGTTACTGCAGACGAACCAATTTACACATACTTAGCAAGAAGCTGTAAAGTCTTGGCATCACCTACTCTTGTTGCATCCAGATATAAGGAGACACTTAGAGCCACAATTGTTTAGGTATTTAGTTGATTCTGCCTTGTACAAAAAGTATCCAAAACATGTAAGTTATTCTTAAGACAAATATTTTATGGAATGATGGACTCTTTTTTTTGTCCACAGTACAAAGTTAACGCAGCAATGCAATGAGAATGTGGAGTAAAAGAAAAGTCAGAAATGGATGCAAGTAGTGTCATGCATCAAGTCAACCTGTAGCGCAGCATTTTATTTTTTGTTTTAATAGCATCGGATTTTAAGATGAATTTAAGATTTAAGAGACTTTAGAAAGATATTGAAGTGCAAGGAGTTGTTGTAAATAAATTAAGCTGTAGGTTAATCAGACACTTCAAAAAGCAGGACCTAGTTTGTGCTTGCTTAAGTGTTGAATAAAGAACAATTGGAGCAAGATGCATGTTTTATTATGCTTAAATATATATATAAATCAACAAAAAAATTCCATTTTGATTGGCTTTCTGTTGCAGCAGATATAACTTCTGATACTTTTTCCATTCATGCGCTTGCACCACACTGTTTACCACATGCACACACCTACCAAGGTACTGCAGTGTTTACCTCTCTGCGGCTTCTCACTCTGACCCTACTGTGTTCACTCTCCATGTCTGGCACACCATCAAACCACAAACTGATGCACAGGAGAGAAGCCCAGGATGTAGGAGGCAGCTACTCCTGTGCTGGCTATCTAACTATCGGCTTCAGATTAATTGTTCATACTTTATAAAATAATAACAGTGCTATACCAAACTTTAAAGACACATACTTATTAAATTGTGTTTTTACTTTGTAATTATAAAACAGTGGATGTATTGGGTGCTGATCCTAAATTTAAGTTGTGTATCCTGAGCTGTCAACTTTGTGAACCACCTCTTTTTTTCTGGTATGTTAAGATTTTTCCTTTTTCTCTTCTCCATGGCTAGATTTTGGTTCACTCTTTGATTTGGAGCATGACCTGCCAGATGAGCTAATCAGTTCCCCGGACCTGGGGCTGACCAATGGAGGGGATGTCAGCCAACTCCATACCAGTCTTGCAGGGCTTGGAGGAGGTATTGGTTTGGGGAGCCAGGATGCAGCTTCAAAACACAAACAGCTGTCTGAGCTCTTGCGTGCTGGTGCACCAGCACAGCAAGGTGGCCCTACTTCCAACAGCACAGCACCAGGGGCTTCTATGGGGATGATGGGAGGTGTTGGTGTCTCCCCTGGTGGGCCTCAAGGCATCCCCCCTCAAGGCCAACAGCAGCAACCTGGATTAATGCAGCAGGTTGGAATGGTTGGAGGGGTGGCAGCACTCAATCGGGCAGCTGCCATGATGGGTGCCCAGAAAGGAAGTCCTGGACAGCAACAGCAAGGCTTAATGGGGGGGCAGGTGATGAATGGCTCGCCAAGAATGGCTTACCCTGGCAGTGCAGGCATGAGTAACAATAGTAATATGTTGGCGGAAACCCTACAGCAGCAGCAGGGTGGTCAGCAAATGGGACCCGGGGGTCAGGCAGGGATGAGACCACAGCAACCTGGAGCACTGAATAAGGTAAGCACACTCAACCCAGCGGGGCTGGGACAGTGCAGATACTGAGGTTGGGTGCTACTGACATTTCAATGAGATTTGAAACATTGGAGTAAACATTGGAGTGAGCTGTAAGTTTTAACTGAGGCTTAAATGTATCAAATGTTGGTCTATAAAGAAAGATTTTGAAAATGTAACTTTATGTTACAAATGCAGTGTATTTTGTCAAGGGCAAAATTTAGACAAACAATGCAAATGAAGTGTCTCTCAGATATTGATATTTTATTTTATATAAATATAAATATATATATATATTTATATGTGTGTGTGTATGTGCGTGTGTGTATATACACACACATATACATATATATGTGTGTGTGTGTATATATATATATATAGATATATTCTGTATACATATATGGTCTACATATGTATATATGTGTGTGTGTGTGTATATAAATGTATATATAGTTTTTACATATATGTGTGTGTGTGTGTGTGTGTGTATGCTGCTGCTAAAACTTAGTGGAATTTTTCAGCAGCAATGTCTCGTTCCATCCCGATTGGTGGCAATGGACTTAGAAATCTTACCTCCCTTAATCTCAGTTAGGTCATTTGAAAAGAAGATTCATGGACATTTCACCCTGGAACCTATTTACACATCAGTATGATATATTTAACCGTATTTCCAGGTTTGCAAGAAGCAATGGCAGATGTATGTTTTTGCAACAGAGTGATGATTTAGACTGTAGTAGTTACATATTGAGACTGCTGAAGATGAGTTTCATCACAAGTCTGCTCATACATAGGATGTCAGCCACATCACTGTTAGCTCTGTGGTATTTATGGTTAACCTCTTTGCTAAACAAAAGTCACATGACAGTTGTGATTTAGCTCTGCAGGTGTGAAGGGAATATGGTAAATTACTGTTTGTCTTTGTCGTACCACTGCAACAGTGTGCCAGCAAACACAGGATTTTAAATTTTTTTCAGAAATGCTCTGTTGTTAAAATTTGCATCAATATATTAGATGAATTATTCATTGTTAATACATATTACCTTGGTAGTGCACCGAGAAAATTATGCAGTTTATGATGATTTGTATTTTAAGTTCAGATATAAGAATGGAAGTTTTATTAGACTGTTGGTCGCCCAGCAACAATGAATGACTTTCCCTTTTTGCTCTGCTGCTGTTTAACTTAAGGCTAATTTTTCTAGATGTTGAAGTAGGGTTGAGAACAATCTCAATGGGAGAAATTTATGAAATTTATGTCCAACACTGATAAGCTTTGGACTTTTTCACTTCATATGGATAGATTTTGCAGCACCAGAAGAACCCTGAGTGACCAAAGTGTACACTGACTGATGGAACTAAGAAGCCTGCGCTGGCAACCACCATTTTCAAAAGCCTGTAAACTGTGAAAAGGATGAACAAAACCACAAACAAGAGCTCAAGACAAGAAAATATGATTGTTATTGTAGTATCTTCTATGAAGTTAAACAGCGTTCAGCAAGTTCAGCAAATGTCACACAAAAGTTACATTTTAAGTCACACAGAAATGATGTTGGTGCACGAACCGGCCAGCATAAGTCGCTTCAGGGGGTTCCTATTGGCGGTGTAGGTACCAATGCAAAATAAGCCTGTAAAGTTGTATGGCTCCCCAGGAACTCCCCAGTGGGCATGTTCTCTCAGGGAGCTGCTAGAACTGTTGGGTCCAAAACTGCCTACAATGTGTGGAACCAACTGTTACTCTGTTTTCAATATAATATGTTTTAGTCAAGCTTATTCTTGAATTTAAATAATGAACCCTCTGTTTTTTTGAGGAATACGTCAATATCATGATACTGTCCAGACTGGCAGCATTATTAAATTATATAATCATGATAATTACTGATATTGATTAATTTGGAAACATTAACTGTAATACTATCTTTTGCCTTATTGCCTAGCCTGAAAATATGGTAGGCTTAATTTGAGCCCACAGTTGGTGGTGAAATTGTTTGCAAAACCTAGATGTGTCTGTGGTATTAATTTATTGTGGAGAGGATAGTGAGGTTAGGAGAAAGAGGAAGTAATATGGTAACTTAATAGTCAAATGGAAGTGTATCATGAAGGAATTAAAACCAACATTATTTGTAAAGTGGTTGTGTGTTGTCTCCCTATCACGATTCAGTGGCCCAGTGACACTGTCAGGTTGATATCAAAACAATCCAAATAGAGTAATGTAGTACAGTTTTAAACTCATGAGGGATGACAATTTAGTACTTCCCACCTTTCCTCTTGAATGCTTGAACAATAGGCTGAGTGGTTTAACCAAAACCTAGCTTATACATGTCATGAAGAGTAAACAATTTGATCTTTGAAACTCTTTCTTTTTTTCTCTACGTTTTTTGTCTCCATACTGCCCCCCCTCCCCGGTTCCATTTCTTTTCCTTCTCATCTTTCTGGTTTCCTTTTTTTCCCCAGATGAATATGATGGCCAATGCGGGCCCCTATGGTGGTCCGTACGGCCAGTCTGCTGGCCAGGGGCTGCCTGGAGCAGGGCTGGGCCCACAGCTCCAGAATAAGACAGGCCTGCCCAACAATATGGCAAATCAGTTCAACATGGACAAGAAGGTACCACCAGGTCAAGGCATGCCAGGGATGGTAGGATTTGTTTCTTTCTGTTCTGCACAAGTGGATAAACTGCAGAAATTTAAGTTTACACATTTAATACTGTAGATTACTGCAGATTACTGTATATTATGCTTGCTCTTTGCCTTAAGTTAATTTAACTGTAGCATATGATATCAGCTTATTGTAGATATGTCGATATTGGTATTTACAGTATGTTAGCTCATACATCTATATCTGATTGCCGTTTATGTTAGGTGAAAGAAAAAAGAAAACAAAAAGACTATGTCCCATACATCACATTCATTTTTTAAACGCTTGGATATTTATCAGTATCAGTTTTAAAATCTATGGTGGCCAATTTTTAGTCAGACATTATCAAGTATTAAATAATAATGCGGTTATCAGTAGTCAGTGTAGTCACTGTGTCCATCACACTGTTAAATTACAAGCGTAGAGTTTACAATTCTACTTACTGTTATGCTATGATTTAACATATGATTGTATTATTTTCAACAAAAAATGGTCATATTAATTCTTTAGATGGTTTTTCGGTTTTTTAATTGCAGTAGCATAAGTGTGTGATTATTGAATAACTCAGCTACTTTTGTTTAATAATAAGGCTTCTTTAAAGTCTCACAATTTTAAGATATTAGAAAAGAAAAATTTTAAAATGGTTATTAAAACACATCATCTTTGCTGCATTGATGAAAAGCTTTTACATATTCTTTGGAAAGTGGAAATCTCATCTGTGTCTGTATACATATGCATAGCTACACATGGGCAGATCAGAAAATTTTTAATTTTGAAGAATTCTGCTATACGTGTAACCACGTTGAATTTTTTCCCTTATGTCAGACCACTAAAGTCTAATAAAAAGTTGTCATTGATTTGATTTATTAGCTTTCAAGCTGCAAACGGCCATTGCAGTGTTTTAAGTAATCCTTCCGACACTCGTCTCTTTTCTGTCCAAAGGCCTCTCAACAGCAGCAGTCTGGAGCAGTTGGTGGCGTACCCGTCGGTGGACCAACAGCAGTGGGAGGAGCCCAGGTTGGACTCAGTGCCGTGGGGGCAGGTCCAGGCACAGCGCCACCTACTGCAGATCCTGAGAAACGGAAGCTGATCCAACAGCAGCTGGTCCTCTTGCTGCATGCGCACAAGTGCCAGAGGAGGGAGCAGGCCAACGGGGAAGTGCGGCAGTGCAACCTGCCTCACTGTCGCACCATGAAGAACGTGCTCAACCACATGACTCACTGCCAGGCTGGCAAGTCCTGCCAGGGTGAGTCTGCTAAATTATGCTGATTACTGATTTTATAGTGTGTTTGGTGGTTTATATCATAAACACTAGACTGTGTTTAAAGTTGTCGTGTATCTGCAATTAATTGCTTTTAATTGCTTATTCTTGTTTATTGTATATATTCCTCTTAGTAAGCCTCCCAGTTTTTCATTATATTTGAATGAGTTATGCTCTTACTAGCTGGCTGTTGAACTGTAATCTTTCCCTTCTCCTTCTCTCATCTGGATGTAGTTTTATTGTCCTAAATGACTCATACAATAACTTTCTTGGTTTCTGGTTTTTCTCTCCTCCTTTTGACTCTTCTTACTGTTTTCCTTTTTTCTCTCATCCTTTTCTTGTCTCATTATTCATCACCCTCCTTCACTTTGTCACAATTTCTTATTTGATTTATTCTCCTTCTCTATGTCCCTTTTCTGTCTTTTTACAACTCTTCCCTTTTTCTCAAACTTTTCTCCCCCAGTGGCGCACTGTGCCTCATCCAGACAGATCATCTCTCATTGGAAGAATTGCACACGGCACGACTGCCCTGTATGCCTGCCACTGAAAAACGCTGGAGACAAGAGAAATCAGCAGTGTGAGTGTGTGTGTTTGAGTGTGTTTGAACAGTATGCATGCTCATGGCTCTCATCAGTGAATTATTTCTTAATTTGAAAGATTCTACAGATTCTACTCCTCTGTTATATCTTCTCCTCCTTGTCTTCCATCAATCTCCCTCTTACCTCCTCTCATTCTTGTCTTTACAGCTCTTGTTAACAGTGCAGGGGTGGGTTTGGTGAACTCTTTAGGTTCAGGGGTGCCTGGTGGACAGCCCAACACTCCAAACTTAAACCCTCCCAGCCAGATTGACCCCAGCTCCATAGAGCGAGCATATGCTGCCCTAGGTCTCACTTACCTGGGCAACCAGATGCCACAGCAGCCATCACAGGCCAACATGCCAAACCAGGGGTTGCAGGGGCAGCCTGGAATGAGGAGTCTTAACACCATGGGTTAGTTTGTAATTCCATAGTGCATATCACAAATTATATGATAACCTTCAAAGACCATCTGAGCATGGGTTTTCATTTGAACAGCACACGTGACAAAAAGATCTCAAATCAAAGGCCAGCTTATCATATTTTTTTTTGAGTTTCTAATGTTTTTTATCAGAAACCAGAACCATCTCAGTTTCGTCACAGGATCTATATGTGAAACTTAAAGGTTTTTTGTTCACTCATTAATGACGCAGGTTGCTGTTTAATGAACTGCAGTCAGCATCCTGTTGCTCACTCTCACACTCTTGAGGTGCTTCCTGAGCATCATCAAAACAGTGGCATTACAAATACAAGACTCAATGCTGAAAATATCACCAAATATCACCAAACACTGGAAATAATGAGAAGAATTTTGAGAATAACTTAAATATCTGTAATACTCAAACATTTTTTGGACCTTTGGTTCCATGATAATAGGTGGCTTGCTGTTACATCAGATATTCTCACAAAGCACCCAATGAGAGACCAAGGTGGCTTTGAGATGTTAGCAGATAAATTTATCTACAAACAGCAAGCTACCCTGTTTACAAGTCAGATTCAACAAGTCTGTATGAGTTGGCTGACTTCAACTACACAGGGCAGTATTTGCCACAAATGCACTTTGTGTGCAGGCATTTTAACTAAGCTTACATTAGCCAACTAAAACCACAAATATCACTTTATTTGGTTTACAGAGTGTGAAAATAAACCCATATTCATTTTTTTCTCTATTTTTTGTCAAAAAAAAATAAGTTATTTTTTTACTGTTATGTAACAGTAATTTTAGTCCATTTATATTACCAATATAAGCAATCAATGCATTACAAATTGTGTCTGATTCATACGTCAATGGGCCCTACTCACCAGATCTGGCTCCTTGTGACTTCTATGTGTCACCCAAAATGAAGTTTGGTCTTTGTTTAGCAGTCAGTACCCAAGTTTTGGTTTCAGTTTCAGTTTTACAAATGTGCGAGTGTATAGAAAAGATCGTGTAACTGAAGTGCTGGCGATGATTATCAGAAGATGAAACTTGGCATACCTACGCTCAATGCTGTGCACAACAGGAATGGTTTAAGAAGTTTTTATTGCACATATTAAAGCTGGATTGCCTCTGGCAACAGATGTGAAGGGCCTCTTCGATCTCTTTCAGCTGTCCTTTGACTTCAGGTAGATGACTTTGATGAGTGTGATAGGTCCTTGACCGGACAGCTTCACTTTCACATTGTCATAAAAGTTGTTAATGATACTTTTCCACCATGCTTTTCTGCATTGTTGTCAGTATTTTCCAATTTAAAATCATATTTATCAAACTCTTTTACTATCTCTTTCCAGGGGGAAACTCTATGGGAGTGAATGGCGGAGTTGGTGTGCAACCCCCCAACCAGCAGTCCACCCTACTGCCAAACACCATGTTGCATAGCAACATGAATGCACAGGGGTAGGGCTCCTTTTTTTTATTTGTCATAACAATTTTTCAAGTTAGGCTGCTTTAATATTACAAACTGAAATCAATTCCAAATAAGTTCTGTATTAGCTAAAATCTTACTCCTTCCTTCCCTTTGTGTCGCTTCCCCTAGCATGATGAATGATAGCGTAGGGAACCTGGGCTCCATGCCCACAGCCACTCCTCCTTCTGCTCCGGGCATGAGGAAGTCATGGCATGAAGACATCACTCAGGATCTCCGTAACCACCTTGTCCACAAGCTGTGAGTATGCTCTCCTGCTAGCACCTCTCAAGATTCTCTGAGAGTTGGAACTAATTAAATGAAACTAGTTGGGCTATCAGATTGTTTTCTATGCTGAATATGAATTTGGTGTCTCTACCTTCTCTTTGTTCATGTGTGAGAGCAGCGTACAGGCCATCTTCCCCACTCCTGATCCAGCTGCACTGAAGGATCGGCGAATGGAGAATCTGGTGGCTTATGCACGAAAAGTAGAAGGGGATATGTACGAGTCAGCCAACAGTAGGGTAAGAGCCGAGCACACCTCGAGTGGGAGAAATTGTTGTATGACTATCTGTTTGCAGTTGAGGGATAAGGAAACAAAAGTATTTATTTTGTGCAGTGTTGCAATGCATCCTATAACATTCTCCCTTCTTGTGTTGTGTCCTTTTTAGGCGGAGTATTACCACCTGCTGGCCGAGAAAATCTACAAGATCCAAAAAGAGCTGGAGGAAAAAAGGAGGACACGACTCCAGAAGCAGGGCATGATGCCAGGACAACCTGGCATAGCATCCCCAGGCCTTCCACAGGGGCCACCCAGCATGGGACAGCCACCCATGGCCCCAGGGCAACCTCCAAGTAAGCAGGGTTACATACACATAAATGCATGTTCACATACTGCTGCCATGCAAAATCTAGAAAAGGAATTTCAGTGCTCAGGTTAAATGAATGACGTTCATGCTGCCTGGCACCAATCCATGATACGTAACCCTGATTAAAGAGAAAAAAAGTTTTTAAAAATTAGACCTGCACACTCACTCTATAAACAAACTTTGTTATCTGTTGTGATACTGGTATTCAGTGATGTTGAGGACATGATCTGTGATTTCTGTAACTCGTCTCACCCTGTTAGATGGTCCCCATGCCGATCCGTCCATGGTTCGACCAACTGGACCCAATCAGTTGGTCAACAGGATGCAAAACCCAGCCGGTATGACTCTTAAAAGTGTAAATTAACTAATTGAAAAGTCTACTTTTCCAGTCAAACTTACAGAATTTTGTTTTCAATTGGACAAATGTGGAGAGTAATGATAGGTGTTGGATAAAACTTAGTAAAACTGTTTGCTGTTAAGTTTGCTAGACTAACTATCTCTTAATGCTTACAACCTTGATCATACTCTTTGCATTTGCATGAAGGTAAATTTTCAGAGGTGAAATCTTGATTGACTGATCATGTTTTGTTCATTTGCTGAAGCACTATAGAGCAGCTTCATTTTATAAAGTTGGCAAACAGACTTGCCTAAATCCAGTGGTTCCCAAAGTGGGGGGAGCGCCCCCTAGGAGGGGGTGCATAGCAATTGCAGGAGGGGCACGGGCGGAATCAATCAATCAATCAGTAAACGACACTGCTAGCATAACATGGACTTGTTTTTGACGGGGCTCCTGCGTAAAAGCAAAACAGAGGATGAAGCAAAATAGGGCCCAGCAGAGAAAGTTTGGGAACCACTGCCTTAATCAACAGTCTTTCATTCTGTGTGTCAAATTCAAAGTGTTTCCACAGTTTATTCCAGACATTATGGTGTCATGTTTATCTGTTCAGAAGACTAGATTGTTCTCTTTATTTTTATATGAGGAGAACAATACTGCCTTTGAAAGGCAAAACAGGTAACTAGAGATTTGCTAACTACACAGCTAAAGTAAGAGGGCTCTGTCTGTTGAAAGATAGTGTGCAAAATGGTTTCAGTGTCACCAAGGCTAAATTGAGTTACTGATTTCCCCTTGTTATCGTGCATAAAAATTCATTTATTTCTATAAATTCATCCATAATTTATATTTTTATTGTTCATGATAAAAAAGTATCAGCAGCAAAATCATTTCCATGTAAAAAAAAAAAGCCAAAAAAGACAGCTTAACCCCACTTGAGGTAGCTTGCTTTGTAGATTTAGCGACTACCATTCTCTCTTTCTTTAATCCCAATGAATATTTGTATAAATGAGTATAATTTTTTTGGTCAGCTACCTTAAAACATATACTTAAAAACACAATAATATAAGAATATTATTAATAATATGTTAATAGTAATAACAAAATTAATTTTAATAATAAAACAATATTAATAATGCTTATATAAACAATTAATAAATGATAAGAAATTGCAATTATTATTATTAGCAGTAGTAGCAGAAGTAGTAGTATTGCTGAAATAAAATATTCAAAAATACACTTAATTCATATTAGAGTGTTCTTAAATTATTGATCAATTAATTATTAAACAAATGTTAAATTTCCTTTACTGCTTGAAATGGTTCAGGAATCTGAGAGAACACATTTTACTGGTGAACACTGACTTTTCTCCAAATAGCAAAGATTTTCAAAAGCAGATGGCAGTTTTCTTGGCCTTGGCCTATTTTTTTCTTTTCTTTTCTTTTTTTGTTAAATAGTCCACCCAAAAGGAGATTAAATTGAGTTATATAACCCCTATAATTATTATTTATATTATATATGGCATAGTTTGCATTATAACTTGAAATTTAAAAAGCTTTTATTCAACTTAACTGTTTCTATAAGTCCTGCACTCTGCCTTTTTAAGGGCAGAATTGTATATTAAGTTTAAAGTCATGGATTTGCAAAGGGTCAAACAAGGCACACACACAGGAGCAAAAGCACAGCCTGTTATTACACACTTTGAATATTTTAAATCAAACAGACTTTCATATGTATTTGTTTATTTTTCCACATTCAAACACATCCTATAACTCTTTCAACATGTCTCTCTTCTGTCCTCCTTCCCATTAGGAATGAACCAATTTGGTCAGATGGGGATGCAGCCAATGGGTCAGAGGTCAACACCTCCTCTTTCACTGAATGCTCCAATGAACCAGGTTGGCATCACTGTCACCATCTAGCACAGATTACTTTTTGCTTGTTTGGGCTTAATACTTACAAGTAAAAGATAAATGATTTTCCAAAATTGATACTCAGCTGTGCTAAAGGGTCGAACAAAGCTGTTTTCTTATCCTAAAGACTTAGAGAAATTTTCATAAAAAATAACCAATGCTCAGTGGTTGTATTTATCCAAGACTGTATGTCTGTGATGTCTCATTTCCAGATGGGCATGGGGGCAACAAGGATGGGTCAGCCCAATGCTGCACAGTTACAGAACCAGTACCTCCCTCCAGGCCAGTACCCTGGGTCCAGTCCGGGTCGTGGTTCAGGTCCTGTTGGCATGAACCAGCCAGGAGCACAATCTGCTGTGCCACCAGTAAGAACAGAGTGACAGTACCCTATAATTTAGAGAGGGAATTTGCTAAAAGACAAACGATAAAGTGTGTGATACAATGATATTCAAGTGTATCTCTAGTTAGATGTGGAAGACCAGCTGAGTGGCTGTGACTAAGGACAAACACAGCATTAGCTTCAAAACAGCATGGCAGGAAGTGATGGATACTGACAAATGTGTACTTAAGTGAACTGACTGCAGGATTTTGGCAAATAATTCTTCTCTGGTGTGAGAGATGGATCATGGATGAATCACTGTTCTTTGTTGGCTTTATCTGAAAATTTTAGGGCTGATTATTTTTGCTTTTTGGCAGTCTTCACTTGTCATTATTTCACTTTTTGGGTTTCAAAGAGAAGGAAATCAAAAAGATTTGGAATAAAGTGTTGTCACTCAAAATGTGCATCTGGTAAAACCTTTCCCTATAATTAGTCACACAAGTTTTGTTGAGCAGGGACCCCTGGCTTTTCTCCTCTCTAACCTCTGTGTCCTCTCCTCTGTAGCAGAACCAGATGTCAACGCCGCCTTCCCTCCCAGCCAGCAGCCCTGCAGCACAGTCTGGTCCTGCTGCTCCAGGCCCCGGGGCACCTGGAGGCTCCATGGGGCCTGGTAGTGCCAGTGGTGCTGGGCCTCCACCCAACTTGCCTCCATCCTCTGCCCCAACACAGCCGAACTCCTACCCTCACTGCCCACCCATCCGAACAAATTCCCCCTCACCAGCACGCAGCTTAACACCTCAACCCCATCAAACACCCCCCACGCTACCTGGTTCTCAGACCCCACAGCCACAGACTCCTGGCACACCCCAGTTGCCTCCTCCTCAACACCCCCAGCAACAACAACAACAACAACAGGCCTCGCAGCAGCAGCAGCAGCAGCAGCAGTCATCGGGGCAGTCAGCAAATTCTGAGAAGGCCAGTCAGCTTCCACAGCAGACGCTTGGGGGTGTAGCTTCCTCAGTCCCTCAAGCAGGTCAGGCTCCCTCAGTGCCTAGCCAGAACGCTCATGTGCCACTGCAGCTGCCACAGACCCCAGTGAGTAGATCACACTGCTCTGACTAGTTTTCCTTTTAATCACCTCTTTTAGCCTCATCCTGTGATGCTTCATGTCCTGCTCCCCCTGTTTTCAGTAAAGCTTAAAAAACTAATATGCCTTTTTTTTTTATTCTTAACCCATCTCTCCTTCTGTCCTTTTCCCACAGCTGTCCCCAAAGCCTTCTCTGACTGCAGATGGTCAGGTGTCCTCTCCAGCCTCGGTCAGCAGCAGTACCAATCCCAGCTCCCAACTCGCCCAGGCGGACTGTCCTGCTCCCAGCCAGGAAGATGCCAAAATGGAGGTGAAAAAGCAGCAGGAGGAGGAGGTTGAAGGGGCTGAGAGTCAAGGAGAGGGCAAGGGGAAGATGGGCAAGTTTCAGCCTGAGGTGAAGACGGAGGAGAAACCTGAGGTACTTACTGACATCACTTATTGACTCCTAAAATATCTGGAATGATTTGTAAATTTATAAGGGTGAAGGGGAAGTTATTGTACAAGTTATTGTACTAATGTTTAAATTTTTCTCTCAGATTAAGAAAGAGAAGCCGTCAGGAGATGGTTGTAAAGGTGAACCCATGGACACGTCCTCATCCTCAGTGTCATCGTCAGTAGCAGCTGGTGAAGACAAGAAGCTGGAGGTAAAGAAGGAGCCCAAAGAAGAAGAGGAGGGGTCAGGATCAACAACCACTAACAGCTCCCCTGCCAGCGCTCAGAGCAAGAAGAAAAGTAAGAGTGGAATACTGACTTGTAGCTGATTTAACTAGATAGTTCCTTTTTCTTTTCTTTTTCAGTTTCTGCAACTTGATGGGTGAGTAAGGTAGTCAAAAAGTCTTCTCACATGCTATTTTTGACAAGAACTTTAGTAGTTGAAATAGCAGTTGAAGTAAAATTACTTATTAAAGGTGTGTGTGGGGGGGTTGTTTTTGTGTTTTTGTGTTTTGTTTTTTTTTTGTTTTGTTTTTGTGGTTTTTTTTTTGTTTTTCAGAAGTTGACGGAGCAATATTGCTCCTGACATCTTCCTCTAAATTAGAAACTGCCTCACAAAGGAGACACAACGAGCGAGTCAGATCAGAAAGTCCTATTTTCCTCAGTATCTGTTTGTTGAATGGAATGGTGTGCGATTATGGACAAAATGCCTCAGTGAATTAAACACAGCAGAGAGAAGCTCCAAGAGCTGCTGTGACAGACACTAGCTGGCTGGTAAAAACACCTGTACCTTTTGTTTTGTCTGTGGAAAGACCTGGATACAGACTGGGTTGTTATTTACGTTTACACAATAGAAAAGCACAGATTTTGCCACATTCACACCATAGACTGAAACATCCCAACTCCTGTAGTCTTAAAACTTTTTCTCTCTGTGGTGCATCTGGTGTGTGCACTGCTGCTGTCGTTAAATGCCACAGCACGACACAATGCAGTCAGCAGAGTTTCATCCTGAAATGTAGCACAAAGGAAAGACTCTTTCTGTGAAATAAGACTCCTGCCTTGTCTTTCCTCTCCTTTTGCCCTGCATCTCTAAATCTTGAATTTCTCTTTTTGTTTTTGCTTCCTCAGTCTTTAAGCCGGAGGAGCTGCGTCAGGCTCTGATGCCCACCCTGGAAGCCTTGTACCGGCAGGACCCTGAGTCCCTTCCTTTCCGTCAGCCGGTGGACCCCCAGTTACTGGGAATACCCGTACGTATTCGAACTAGTAACAAAACTAACCTGGTAAGGGACTGCACTGGCTGCCATTTTGCTTCAACTTCTCTGAAAACATAGCTTTTGATTTGTTTGTTTTCCTTTTTTTCATTTTTAATGTTTTATTTTTCTCATTTATCATATTTTCTGAATTTGCTTCTTATAGCTGCTTCCATTTTCCTAAATCTTTTATTTTATTTTTGTGTGTGTGTGCACACCTGTGTGTGTGCATGCACATTCTTTTTTTAAGCTCCTTGTGATTTGCAAATCAAAGCAATGTCTCATATGAACATTTGCCTTTACTTTGATGGAATTGTAGCGAAAAACAAAAAATTATATGATATGTGCAATTAAGATTTAAACAAAGAACAACAAAACAATCAACAACACAAACATAGCATAAACAGCACATAGTAAGACCAAAAAGTTAAAACCATTGACCTAAGAATCTGTCAGAGTATTATGCCCAATTAATTTATAGCTGTTTGTCTTGTTGTAATCCAGATACAATGATACCATGGAGAAACATCAGTAATTTGTTTTTTAATGAGCAAATTCTATGTTTTAACAGTTCATGAGCCGATTGCTTTTATTTATCACTTTTGTTTGCTTAACATCTGCCATATTTTATTTTAGGTTTTAATTTTAATTATTATTTTCTTAGTTTTCACCCTAGTATTCCACTGCTAGCTTTCTAGTTCAGTTCCTCACCAGTAGTGGTGTGTCAGTGTTGAGGTGGGCAGTGTGTAGAGATGGGAAAATAACTTAACCATCGTTGCATCCAAATTAAAGGGAAAAAAGTAATTGGTAATACTCAGGATGTGCAAACATGTATTTAAAAATAAATTGAAAATGGAGTGACACTGTCAGTCTGTCCTCCTATGTCTTATGCAGTTTATTTGATAAATGCCATTTTTAGAGCAGTGATGAGTGAGCATCAGGCCACTGGCTTACCTCTCTGCAGGAACCTCAACAGTCAAGTGATGCATTTTCCTCTATTGTACAATTTATTTGATGTAATTTTCTGATCATTGTTAAAAACAAAGGTTACCTAAAACCCATTGTGATTTATAAAGACTGATGACATATACAGGGTTTGTACAGTGTTAAAAGTTTGGAAAACCATAATTCTAGCCATTATATTTTCATGTCAAGGAATTTGTTGACCTTATATTTACTCCCTGAAAAGTCTGATCGGGTGTTTCACCTGCATAATCACTCATGTAAAACAAAAGTATTTAATTCTTATTGAAATTATCTCGTCATAATGTTTCTTTGTCTCCTGGTATCAAAATTAGCAAGGACTAAACAACATAATCAAAACATGCAATCAAAGCTAATATGAATAGCTGTGTAATAAACACAGTGACAATGTACATTCATTGCTGAAGGCAAGAAGGCATAATAATAATTTACATGTAATAATTTATATGTGATAATTAATGCTTTGGGAGTCTATAAAGCTCCGCCTAGATTGCCATGATTGTGCTTAAAAAGTGCATGACGTTTACTACTAGTAACCTGTATGGACCCTGGATATTAATTTGGCTCTGTAGGCTGACATGGTAATGCGCATCACTTGTTTGTTCATGTGAGTGGTTCCATTCATAGATGAGGGTCTATTTCCCTAAGTCTTGTTGCCATGGTGACACAGAGATGGACCCTGCTCTTTGAAACTCACACCTCCTCCTTTTAAAAAAAAAAAAAAAATTATTACATCTCCAAAAAGCCTTTCTTTTCCTCGCCCTCGTTTCTGCTTCTTTCTCAAAAGGCATTTTCAGTTTGAAAAGAAGCAGAGGGCAGACGACGGGAAAAGAAAAACAACTTGGAGACCCACCTGTCCCTCTTACGTTTGCCTCACCTCAGCACCGCTGGTTTTAACTCTGCCATCGTGCTGCCACTCATGCTGCTGGCATTGTTAATGCCAACCACTGTGTTGCTAAAAACAGTAAATCTGTGTCTGCCTGTTGCTGTTGCCACTGCTCTGTTCTTCTTAGTTTTGCACCCTGATCTCTTCCTGGACCTGAAAGCTTTGTTTTGCTTTCAGTGTTCAGCAGAGAATCACTCACCCAAGCTGCTGGACAGTGTTCAGCACTGTGTGGCAAAAAGAGCAAATGTGCTTTTTTTGAGACAAATTTATTTATAATGATTTTCACAAGGCTCAGCTTCAGTTACAGTAGAATATATGAAATGCAGTCTTCTCTGTACCGTTTAAAATTTTTTACTATAGTTATATGACCGGCAGAGGACCGCACAGACTCATGGCAGTCGTCCGGTACCTGTTCTCAGTACAGATAGAGATTTTAACTGTAGGGTGCAAAGCAGAGAGCTGGAGGGCAGAAGTTGTCATGTCTCTCTGTTTGCACGCGAACCTTCTTCTCTGCAGCGCTCAACAACATTGTCCCCCTGCACCCTCTTCTCTCCCTACTCTGGTCCCACCTGGTCAACGGCGCCACCACAACTTCGCCCGATGGCCACAACGCTGATGATGATCACTACTCGGTCCTTCTGATGACCAAAATCTCCTTCCATCTTGCTTTCTCTCCTCTTTCCTTCCTTTGAACATTATCAACTCCTGAACTCCACCTGTCACTCAAATCTGGATGGCATCCCTCCCAAACCAGGACTACTTCGACATCGTAAAGAACCCCATGGACTTATCAACCATCAAGCGGAAGTTGGATACAGGACAGTACCAAGAGCCTTGGCAGTATGTTGAGGATATCTGGCTGATGTTCAACAATGCCTGGCTGTACAACCGAAAGACGTCCCGTGTCTACAAGTACTGCTCAAAGCTAGCTGAGGTGTTTGAGTCCGAGATCGATCCGGTCATGCAGGGCCTGGGATACTGTTGTGGGAGGAAGGTGAGCATGGAGCTTGTTTTTTTCAAAATCATGATTTCAGACAAAGAATATTTTTCTCACATTATTGGGTCTTACAGGGATAGTTTTGATGTGACATTTTTTGGAAATTTTTGCATATTTGCTTTTTGGGGAAAAGATAGATGAGAGGATTGATGCAACTCTCTGTTATGAGAGTTTCCGCTCTGTTTCAGTAAGAGTGATATCAATCTCATCATCTCTCTGTCCTCCAGAAAACAATTAATGGCATTTTCCAGTAATGAATTAGTCTTTGTTGATCCTAGTATGTGTGCTTGTGCAAGGACTGTATGTTTTAAGGACTGTGTCCACACTGTGTTATTTTCTGTCAGAAAAGGAAGCACTGGAATGAAGTGCTGGGAAGGGAAACAAAACGCTGCAAATGGGTTTCGATTCATTAGTTATAGAGTGATGCCCGCGCAGCTAACAACAAGCTTACAATGTGTAGGGTGATAAAAGCGCAGCACTCACCAGCAACATTCAGTGTCTGGCTGATCTGCTTCCACAAATGGGTTTTTCTGTCTCTGTTATTATAGTTTCTGGCTGTTATATAAAGCTCAGTATAGACAGACACAGCCGAAACAAACTTATCCGTCTTTTGGTTACCAAGATGACAAGGCTAGTCCCATCTTACCAACCGTGAGTGGTTACCTGAAAAGGGAATGACAATGATAACAACAACCCCTTTCTGCACAGATAAAAACAGCGCAAGTATGCTTAAGGATAGCTGGGTATAGCCTTTTTTGTTCAGGCGTCCACATGCAGCCTTAGACACTCTTTCCTCATGTTAGCAATCGAAAAGAGACAATACACTGAGAAACACAATGTGGACACAGACCCTAAAATGTTTTTTTTTATTTAGTGTGTAACGAAAATATCCGCAAAAAACTCAATGTTTCTGTCTCTTTTTTTTTGTTACAGTTTGAGTTTTCTCCCCAAACTCTATGCTGCTATGGAAAACAATTATGCACCATCCAACGTGACGCTGCTTATTTTAGCTACCAGAACAGGTAAGGGCTGTCGGCACATTGGAACAAACACACACACACACACACACACACACACACACAAATCCCAGACAAATATCATTTACAGTGTGTTATTTACATTAAGACATTTTGCTGTGAAAGTGCAGCAAATGAGATGAGCTTGTACATGTTTTGTAATTTGCACATTGATGCTGTGCTTAAGGAAATATCAATCAATCAGTGCAATCACAGATGAGTTTTAATTTGGCTTCAACTGGTTACCCTGTCACCATCTTCACACTTTGCCGTTTTAATTCTCATTATGTTGTCATTCATAAAGTGGGCTCCTGTCTTCTCCAGCACTTATTCTTTATTTGTTGCACCATTGTTTTCCACTGGGTAAACTTACGTGCACAACACATGACCGCTTACTTTCTCTGGGATTTGCTTGCTTAAACGGAGAGGAGGGGTTGTAGGGGAAGGAATCCATTCTCAACACCAGAGGAAAGGTTCCCACTTTATAAATGAACTGAAAGGATGATGGGTCTCTGTTGCTTTATTTATTTTTTTCCTCATCCACCCTTTCATGTTTGGAGACTCGTATCCTCACTCCCTTCCTCCTTCACAGCTCCTAGTGGTCTCTCATGTTGCTGTAATGTTGTTGTTGTTTACCACTGGATGTCTGACGCTAATCTTTGCTTTGCCTTGGCTCTCTGTCCTCTGTTGGTTGTTGTTCACATCCTGTCCGTCCCTCCCTCCTCCATGTACCCCCTCTTCCTCTCTGCCTCCCCTCCCATTGTCCTCGTCTGACCTGTAACGATTTATTTCACGCTTTTTTAATATTCATTTTGACCTCCCCTCCCCTTCCCCATCTCCCTTCCCTTCTCCCCTTCTCTCCCTCCTTTTTTAACGCTTGTGATGTCTGCATTGGCCTGTTTTGGTGTGACCAATCATCCACTCCAAAATTTACGCGCAAAATCAAAACACGCGCCCACACAAAAACGCTGCATCACGATTGGCTGCTTCCTCCTGGCGACGACCTACCTTGCCCTCTGCCTCCTCCTGTGTGTCCGCCCCCTGGCCTGTCCTGCCCTGCCCTGATTGGCGGCTGCTTCTTCGTGCCCTCTCTGTGATTGGCTGTGCTGATGGCGAACGTGTAGTTCACCAAAATATGGGCTTCTTGCTGACAGGTACCACTTCTGTGAGAAGTGTTTCAACGAAATCCAAGGCGAGAGTGTTTCCCTGGGAGATGACCCCTCCCAGCCTCAGACGTGAGTATCATGGGGGGGGGGGGGGGGGGGGGGGGGGGGGGGGGGGGGGGGGGGCGGGGGGGGGGGGCGGGGGGGGGGGGGGGGGGGGGGGGGGGGGGGGGGGGGGGGGGGGGGGGGGGGGGGGGGGG
>JAPZDV010000009.1:16751605-16779899 GCA_029814665.1 Acanthurus lineatus | reverse complement strand
GTGTTAAGTTTTTAAACGAAATCAATGGGGATTTTGTTTCCCTGGGTGTTGACCCCTCCCAGCCTCAGACGTGTGTTTAATCACCCCCCCCCCCCCCCCCTTGCCTACCTCTCACACAGCAAACAACAGCTCTCCCATCTAAAATGTTGAGTTTTTCAAGTAGTGCTAGGCAGTATGAGCAGTTACATTAGCAGCATTATATATTAAGTGTATCAGCTTTTATAAGTTCCCCTTTTATTGTATTTATAACTTCCTAAAGCTCCTTTAGAAAGAGATCACATAAATATGAATTTTACCCTTTATCATCCTATATTTTCCCGTTATTTCCTATGAAGTAGCTTTAGGGTTAGAAAAATCATCTCATTCTTGTTTGACAGTGTCACATCTGCTCTGTATGAACTTATTCCAGCTCGTCATTGAAGATATATGGTGGTTACAGTGAGAGAAATAATCAGACCCAGGACTCCATGTAAAGATTAGCTGCTTTTTGTTTTGTTTGTCTCGTTTTGTTTTTTGTTTGTTTTTTGAATGTTTTTTATCATGTGATATTAGTAATCTATAAGCTACTGATCTGGCAAAACAAGACAAAAGATTACATCACCTAGTATTCTTGGTACTTTAGAGGGCATTTCACTGTGTTGTGAAATTTTTTTCCCCCCAGATGATTAACTGATAAATGATTAAAATGTTTAGATTAATTGACTGTTGTTGTAGCTCTGTGCGATTGTACAATATTTTGTTACACATAGTTTTTCTCCATTGTAATGGCTGGTCCACCGGAATTGCTTGAAACTAGTTAGAATAATAGTACTGTTTGTAATTTGGTAAAAAAAAAATTAGATTAATGATGGAGGATTCTACACACAGACGGCGGTCTTCGCAGGGTTCCTTTCATATACTTGGTACATTAATCTGTTCTCTAATATTTCCCATAGGTCTATCAACAAAGACCAGTTCCAACGAAAGAAGAACGACACACTCGACCCTGAGTTGTATGTCCCCTTCCTAACACATCAACTATCATTTGTTTATCACTTCACACTATCTCTGCTGTGCTTTTAGAAGTACTTTTTTTTTTTACATTAGTTTAAATTTAGTCATAGCTTCAAGTGTTTTTTATATTAATTCCACTTAAAGTGGTTGCTATTACATTAATAGTAGATCATTTTGTCATGAGATTAAATATTTTGTTTTTTATTCTGCAAAAAATATATTGATTGTCTTTTTTTTAACTTGGGCAAAACTTAATTGGTGGCTGTAAAGGCCATAGCTTAATATCACATGATTTCCGAGTACTAACATGATAATTACAGTCTTGCTGATACAATGCATTAGTAAAAAATGTTTTTGGTGAAGAACTTACTTCTTACTCTTTATCTTACTCTTAGCTCTCAACAAAGTGTTTCTGCTTGAGGGGGTGAAATTAGTTTGTTGTATAACTTCTTTTCATTGTTACAGTTGTCCTGTACTTCTTACCTATCACCCTGTTTGTGGTACATTATTATATTATTTATCATAGCGTTTATTTAACAAGGTAGAACCTCAATGAGATTGGAATCTCCTTTCCAAGATTGACCTGACCAAGAGTGACCTGGTCATTTAGACTTTTGTAACCAAACCACTATAATATTACTGAAGTCATTCCCCTTCTTTGAGCTACCTCCTCTGCCATTGAGGCTTCAAGCAATATTACTCTCACCTTTAGCCATGCCTCTTTGCATTATCTCTTATCATTTCGTCCTCAAGTAATGACAACATTTCAACAAGAAGAAAAAATGCCGTTATCAAATCACATGTAAACCTATATGGGTACTATCATAATAGATATGATATGGCACACCCCTACATAGAACCTCTGTAGCTCCTGCAGAGAAATAAACAGGGTGTTTCCACTATGCATAAAACGTTGCTTTATTAACTCTGGATGTCGATGTCGTCTCCATGTGTTTTCTTCTCATTCTCGCTCTGCTCAGGCTTGTGGAATGTATTGACTGCGGTCGTAAAATGCACCAGATCTGTGTCCTGCATAATGAAACCATATGGCCATCAGGGTGAGCCAGTTATCATACATGCATACACACACACACACACACACACACACACACACACAAACACACACACACAAACACACACACACACACTACATTCTATTATATGACTAGGTCTGGAAAATAAATTTGGCTTTTAAAGCTTCAGAATCATCCAAAACATCATTAGAAGTTTCTTTAAAAGTACAACTATTAGGTCCAAACACACATGAACACACATTTCCCTGGAAATTGTCAAAGATCACACAATTTTAACATTTGGAGATGCAGTTTAGACAAAGTTTTGATACTGAAAATATGTTGGAGGCATGATAATTATATTAGTTTGAGTGTAGAGTGGAAGTCTCCATTATATTTTTAATTAAAAGTCGTAAGCAGATCCAGAGTCATTACAGTTGTTCAAAGAAAAGAAAGCTGACATTTAAAGGTCAAGTCACCTATTGATTAAAGCCCATTAATCATTTTCATTTGTATTAAACAAATCTGATGATGACATGCAAATCTAACCATTCACTGTTTTCTTTCTCCCTTACCACAGCTTTGTATGTGACAACTGCCTCAAAAAGTCCAATAAGACGCGAAAAGAGAACAAATATGCAGCCAAAAGTAAGTGTAGTAATGCTAGGCTACCAGCTCATTTCATATCCCTGAGTGTCTCAGAGCTCTGCTAGTCTCCTTCCCTTCACTCAGACTTTGCTTTTTCATCCCTTTGCATCTTATATATTACTGTGATACCACGGTTCTTAAAACTAAAACTGTATTAGTGCTAGATCTGTCTCTATTTAAAGTAAATTTTTTTTTAAGTTAGGCATGATTTTCTTCTTTTAAATTGATCCATGACTGCCAGGTTTAGATCTTCCTGCTCAGATTCCAGCAGCTGGAAGTTATGAAGTGAACACATTTTACCTTTTTTTTCTCTCTATGATCAACTCTGATTCTTTTTCTACTTAGTTAAGGCATTAAATTATATCACTATTGTGACATTAGCTTATCACAGTCTTGCAGGATCCAAAGTCTAAGAAGACATTCAGTCTCAAGTATTAGAGGGTTTTTAGGCAATTCCTCTTCACATTTTCTTGAAATTATAGATTTTATTTTATTGTAATTTATTTTTTATAATTTACTTTTTGTACTTTATATGTGTAAATGAAGAATCAAACAAACAGAAACAGGAAAGTCTGTAGTCTGTGTGGAATTAAATGTGGCAAGAAATTTAGAGGCCTTGCATTCAGTACACACTGACCACTGGTCCCATTTGAGAGCAGCTTAATATTCCAACTTTTAAAGGGTATTTGTGAAAAGTTTTTATGTTTGGACTTAATTACAGGTTTCATTCTCAAATCTCTGCTTGGTTAGGTAATGCTGAGAAAAACTGAGACTGTTTGCATTCTGCATGAAATCTATTCCTTTTTTAAAAGTTTGATTTGTTTTTAGTTTTGCTTTGTCAAAATATTCTGAATGCTTCTAAACTTGAGCACTGTTGCTGCCTAACAGTGATTTCACTGAATCATTGTACTCCTAATTTCATTTTTCTTGGACATTTTACGATCATTCCTCTGCCTAATACTTCAAAGCATTTTTTAGCCATCAGGATACATGTGATTCAGAATGAATTCAAGGAATAGTTCAACATTTAGGCAGCCCTCTTGTATACGTTCTTGCCAAGAGTTAGATGAGAGGACTGATATGACTCTCTGCCTCCACGGTAAATATGTCTTGTTGTTAGCATAAGTTTCCTGCACACCCAGCTAAATTAATGGGGCCCAGTCAAGAAAAAGTCGAGCCATAATCCCCATTAAAACCACAGCATGCTATTTTTCTCTTAAGCTTTTGTACAGATGAACAAAAGAGAGAGATTGTGTTAACTACGGGTCAAATAAGGTTAATTACGAAGCTTCAAAGCTGTTCCCCCTTGTTTCCAGTCTTGACTGTAACTTTATAATTGTCATACAGATGTGAGAGTAGTGTACATTTTTGTTTAAATTTTAGTTCAAAGATATTTAACTTACACTTTAAAATTAACTGCTGCACTTGTGTTGAGCTCTTTTTCTGGGCAACAAGCTTAAAATCTAAGGTAAAGAGGAAACTGTCCCCGTTTATTGCATGTTGTCATTCTGACTGTCCCTCAGTTTCTGTCTGAAAGGTTCAGGCAGAGGGTGACAGTGGTTTAAAGGCCATGGCTACAAGTGAACTAAGCATGAAACAACCAGAATACATCTGTTCCGACCTTTCTCTGTGGTCCACCTTTCTTCAACTATCTTACTGTCTTTTGCAGGACTTCCTCAGACGAAACTTGGGAGCTTTTTAGAGACACGAGTGAACGACTTCCTTAAGCGGCAGAGCCATCCAGAATCTGGAGAAGTCACCATCCGTGTGGTCCATGTCTCAGACAAGGTGGTCGAGGTCAAGCCAGGAATGAAGTCCAGGTAGGGGATTAAATTTTACTACTGCTGCTTTTTGGTGTGTGGGAGGTCAGTCGCAACATGGTAAATACTTTGGATATTTAGGATTATTGATGCCAAAATCTCACTCATCTGTGCAGCAAGTACTGAATGCAATGACAAAACAATGTTAAAGTGCAGTGTTGTCTAAAATGATTCATTCAAGTAGAGACATTCAAATATCAATTAACTCACAATTAGGGCAATGTGGTTAAGGCAAAACACATAAACAAATTATTTGGTCAGAATTGAGATTGAAATTATTAATCATATACCTAATACTTTACTATTACTACATTAACTTTGGAAATGAAAACAGTAAATGTCTTATAATAAATGTATTTAAAAAATAATAATCATAATAATAGTAGTAATAATAATATATTATTTCATTTTAAAAATTATTTTAATGATTATGTGTATTAGAATGTTGTCTCTATTTGTGACAGAATGTATATAGTTTACATTAAATGTGAGTCAGGATTGGCGAAATGTGACTGTACGTCCATCTGGCTGCTCCATGTTCAGGTACCATAACGTCATGGATAGTTGTGCATCAAAATTCAAACGGTAGCTGACTTGACTGAGTTTTTTTCTTTTACAGAGGTCTGTGCACTTGACCACCGTTAGCTGAACTAAACATGCCTCAGCCTGGCTGAGAGTGAGTCTGGACTTTTAGAGGGGGTTGAAAGTACACTGTTGTAAAAGAAAGGGCTGGACTGGATTTACATCACAAGACTAAACTAGAAACTTAACAAACTAAAATAAAACTAAACAATTTTTTGTTTTTTTTCCTCCATTATTTTGTTTTCATTCTCCTTGAAAGCCCTTAATGTAAATGAAAATGAAAACAAAATTTGACTAATTGTCCATCCCCAGTCACAGTCTGGCACTTGTGAGTCAAGCAGAAGGTCAGACATCAGTCTGAAGTCAGCTCAATAATCATCAGCTAAACAGTGTTAAACCTGTTAGAGGCTGTATTGAGTTAAGCACTGATTATATGTGGCCATGATCAGAGGGATGCGAGGGGCACCACTTCTCCAGCTCCAACTTCTGTAAAAGCTGCAGTTTCTCTACATCGACATCGAAACAATAAAACACACAAGGTTGATGTTGCTAAGCAACAGGCTGTGGGCCATGGTACATAGTTAAGTTGGTAACAGAAAAGTCTTGATGTAGGGTTTAAGTGTAGCTACACTGGCAGAGCAGAAATGCACAGTATAGCAGTGGGACAAGTTTTAATTTGTTAAAAATGTGTTTTTTAAAAACAAGTCCCTGGTTACAATGTTGCATCTCCTGTTTCCAGTGGAATCAAATACACCATTGACATAAACATTTTAACACAAGAACTAGATTTAGGTTTAGCTTGATAATTATGACTCACACAAGTTAATCACCACTAGGAGTTTTAGTCGTTATATTTACACATCTCCTTATGAAACATCATGGGAAAGACACAACAGGAAAGAGTTGCTGATGATGGATTTATTGGATTTTCATATGGTCTTCCTCACTCTCTCTTTTTCTCTTCAGGTTTGTTGACAATGGAGAGATGTCTGAGTCCTTCCCGTACAGGATGAAAGCCCTGTTTGCATTTGAAGACATCGATGGGGCAGATGTGTGTTTTTTCGGCATGCATGTTCAAGAGTACGGCTCGGACTGCCCGCCTCCCAATCAGAGGCGAGTGTACATCTCTTACCTGGACAGCGTGCACTTCTTCAAACCTCGGCTCCTCAGGACTGCTGTCTACCATGAAATCCTGCTTGGCTACCTGGAGTATGTCAAGAGGCAGGGGTAAGAGAAATGTTTAGACCTTCTGAAACCCAATACCTCTAATTCAACCCAAATCAGAAGCTGAAGGTTTATTTTGGCGATTTAGCTACACTGGCATTTATATATGAACCAGTTAAACCTTGTGTTCCAGGTGCTGCCACAGACTCTTTTTTGTTGCATTTAAATGAGTAGACAGACTTAAGAAAAGAAAATACCTATTCCTCTTTTAAAATGTATGTAATTATATTTCCCCTTGTGTCAGGTTTACAACGGGTCATATCTGGGCCTGTCCACCCAGTGAAGGGGATGATTACATCTTTCATTGTCACCCAGCGGACCAGAAGATTCCCAAGCCGAAACGCCTGCAGGAGTGGTACAAGAAGATGCTGGACAAGGCTGTTGCTGAGCGCATTGTCCATGATTACAAAGTGAGACTTGTTTTCTCTTTAGTTTTTGTACCAATGCAATGTAATGCATTTGTTTAAGTAGAGAACATTCATCTACCAATATCTACTGTTCATGAAAACGGTGCAAACTGCTGTTAAAGATCATGCAATAATATCAAAAAATACAGAACAACTACTATTTAGACCACAGCTGAGATTGTTAAACTGTTGTTTTCCAAGGCCAAGAATAAACCTGACAAGTGTGTATTGTTGTTTCCTAATACACTTTTCTCTTTCATTCTCAGGACATCTTCAAGCAGGCAACAGAGGACAGGCTGACCAGTGCCAAGGAGCTGCCATATTTTGAGGGTGACTTCTGGCCTAACGTATTGGAGGAGAGTATCAAGGAGTTGGAGCAGGAGGAAGAGGAGAGGAAGAGGGAGGAGAACAGTACATCTAACGAAAGCACAGATGTGAGTAAAATAGGACTAACAATCATTTTAGTCCCAATTTTGACAAAGTATTGAAGTGTTTAATTGCAGCTTTGTGTATTGACATTGGCATTAAAATATCCATAGGCCACAAAAGGAGACAGCAAGAATGCCAAAAAGAAGAACAATAAAAAGACCAGCAAGAACAAGAGTAGCTTGAGCCGAGCCAACAAGAAGAAACCAGGGATGCCCAATGTTTCCAATGACCTTTCTCAGAAGCTTTACGCCACCATGGAGAAACATAAGGAGGTATGCAAGTCTAATTTGATTATAGCAATAGCTGCTTACTGTTTTATTGGATTATATGGCTTAATTATAAGAGCATTAGGGTGACCTATGTCATCTGAGTGATCACGTTGACTCCACTCTGAATGCACATCAATAAAATTCTGCTGTTTAGCCTCTGCTGCACTTCTGTTGCAGCTGTTTTGAAATGTCAGAATGTTTTATTGCATAGTAGATAAAACTTAACACTATGGCAACAACTGAGCTTAGTCAAAGTGTCCTTTGCTTTATTTGAATAAAGCGGCTGTAATCTGTATTTAATACCAAAATGGATCTAACCCATCACGAATCCTGTTTCATGTTTTTAGCTAACATCTCCTGCAAGTGACTGTTGAGTTTTCTAATTAACAAGCTACAAGAGAAGAGTGATACTGTTTAATGCCAAAACTCTTCTTTAGAAAAGAGCAGCTAACTGGTTCTGCTAATGTTAAAACACTTTTCCCACACAAAACACTGTCACTTTTTTTTTTTCTCATGGTACAGACTACACACCACCCATTTGTATTTAAGGTTTTCTGTACAGGCAGGACCTGAATCAAAAATTTATAGTTGATCGTCTCCATTTTACTTCCCAGGTTTTCTTTGTCATCCGTCTCATTGCTGGCCCAACCGCCAACTCGCTACCCCCAATCACCGACCCCGACCCTTTGATGGCCTGTGACCTGATGGACGGCCGCGATGCATTCCTGACTCTGGCCAGGGACAAGCACCTGGAGTTCAGCTCTCTAAGGAGGTCCAAGTGGAGCTCCATGTGTATGTTGGTGGAGCTGCACAACCAGAGCCAGGACCGCTTCGTCTACACCTGCAATGAGTGTAAGCACCACGTGGAGACGCGCTACCACTGCACTGTGTGCGAGGTAAGAATCTGGATTTGCTTTTCTCCCTTTGAATTTGGCTGGGTATTTTTATTATGAATCTGACAGTCTGTACGAACAAATTATTTTCAAATGTAAATGCCTTTTTCAAATATATCCGCTGTAGTGTGGACATTTCTCTCTAGAAGTACTGGACCATCTGTTTTGTATGTTCCCAACAGAGCTTCGCCATAAATCTTTCTTCTATTCTTTTTGAATCATTTGTTTGCAGAATTCTTACATGTGATATGACTTTTAAATTTCTAATTTGCAAAAGAGTTGAGAAACATATATAGGAATGTCATATTTTAAAGCACCAATCGATTGCTCTTTTCTCTAAATTTAGAGGTAGAAACAAAAACAGACAATATAAGTCTGGTGATTTATGAGATGTGCTTTTTTTCTCCCTTCCAATCCGAAACAGCAAAATCCATTGTGCTGAAGTCATTGTCACTGCTAAATACACTGTGGTTGATGGCCTGGGAATGGTGTAGTAAGCCATATGCAACCTTTGATACACTTGGAGTTATTAGCAACTGCAGAATTCACATCAGTGTCCTGGCTTGAGCTGCTAGTGCAGAAAGACAGGATTCCTTCCTATCTTTAAACCATTGCAGTTTGCATTCATTGGAGTGCACAATGGAGAGGGTGCTGCATACAAAGTCAGGAGATCAGTGATGTTGAGGGACTGTTATCTGCCTGCACCTGAGATCCCCCCAAAAAAAAATGTTTTTGTTTTTGTCTTTTAAGTATTTGGTGGAATAATAATTCTTAGTATGCATTCCCAGTATAAAATTGAAAAATCTAGACAGGAAGAGTGAAAAACAATCACTCCTGTTATTTAGGTGTGAAAACTGCACAACAGCAAATTACAACAAAATGCCTGATGATGATGATGAAGAAGTTCAAACCAGCCCTATCAAAGTCCATACACCACCTTTTAGAAGCAAAGACTGCACAAAAATTTGTAAATGCACAATGTGCAAAAAACTGATTTGCCTACTTTTACTTTTACAGGAAATTTTTAACTTGTGTTTATTAACCAGCGTTAACATTAATATTATTTTCCTGTCCCTCTTTTTTTAATTTCTTTCTCCAGGACTATGACTTGTGCATCACCTGTTACAATATTAAAGGTCATGAGCACAAGATGGATAAGCTTGGACTTGGACTTGATGACGACAGCAACAACCAGGCTGCAGCAGCTACCCAGAGCCCAGGAGACTCACGCCGTCTTAGCATCCAGCGCTGCATTCAGTCGCTGGTCCATGCATGCCAGTGCCGCAACGCCAACTGCTCGCTCCCGTCCTGCCAGAAGATGAAGCGTGTTGTTCAGCACACAAAAAGCTGCAAGCGCAAGACAAATGGTGGCTGTCCCATCTGCAAGCAGCTTATCGCTCTTTGCTGCTACCATGCCAAGCATTGTCAAGAAAACAAATGTCCCGTCCCGTTCTGTCTAAACATCAAGCAAAAGCTCCGGCAGCAGCAGCTGCAGCACAGACTCCAACAGGCCCAGATGTTACGGAGGAGGATGGCCAGCATGCAGAGAGTGGGGCAGCCAGCGGGAGGGCCTCCAGGAGGGCCTGTTGTAGGACTTCCATCACCAGGGAACAATGGTACCACAGCACCCAGTACCCCAACTTCTGGTGGAACCCAACCCCCAACACCTCAGACCCCAACTCAGGCCCTGCCTCCAGTCCCACAGCAAGGAATGGGCTCTGGACCTGGAGTCCAGCAGCAACAGCAGCAAGGAGGGATGCCAGCACAGAGTGGCATGCCTTCTCAGCATCCTCTCCACCACCAGTTCCAGCAGATGGCAGGTGGAGGCGGTGGGGCTGGGGGGATGATGAGCTCCCCTCAACATCAGCAGCAGATGCTTCCTCAAGTCCAGCAGCAGCAAACTGGATCAGGGACCAACCCTCAGCAGCTCCAACAGCACCCCAACAATTTGCCTCCATATGCCAGCAGACCCCCAGGCTCCTCTCCAATCCATCAGTCCCAGGGCAAACCAGTTCTTGGTTCTGCAACACCTCCACAGCAGCAGCCTGGTGGGATTCCTGGAAGTGTTGGAGGCCAACAACCTCCCAGTCAGCCCCAGCCCCAGCCACCTCTTCCACAGCAGCAACAGCAGCCACCCTCTGGCCCTCCACCGGCAGCAGTAGAAATTGCCATGAAGATCCAGCAGGTGGCCGATGCTCAGAGGAAGATGGCTATGCAGAGACAGACAGCTGCAGGCTTAATGCCACCTCACCCTCATCATCAACAGGGTCAAGGTCAACAGATGGGCATGGGACACCCAGGAGCAGTAGGGATGGTTGGACCCCAGGGCATGGCACCACAGACCCAAGCAGCAGTGGCAGCTGCTCGGGCCCACATGGATCAACCACAGGGTGCTACTCCAGGGATGATGGTTGGCACTGTAGGGCCAATGCAGCAACCCCCTCAGCAGGGTAACCTGCCCCAGGGACAGCTGCCCCCTCAGGTGCAGCTTCAGCAGCAGAGGATGGGTGCTCCACTTCAAAACCCTCAACAGCAGCAACAGCAGTGGACAGGCCAGGGGATGCCACCTCAGCAGAGACAAGCCATGATGAACCAAATGGGCCATTCAGCTATGATGGCAGCTCAGCAGCAACAGCAGCAGCAGCAGCAGCAGCACCAACAAGCTCAGGGCCACGCTGCCTTAATGAGTATGGCACAACAGCAGCAACAGCAGGGTGCTGGTAGTGGGGTCCCAGGGGGAGCGGCTCCTGGAGCCACCGGTGTCCCTGGGGTTGGTGCTGCTGGTGGGAACATACCCCAAGCTGCCCTCCAGGAGCTTTTACGGACTCTTCGCTCACCTAGCTCACCACTCCAGCAGCAGCAGGTCCTCAACATCCTGCGGTCCAATCCACAGCTCATGGCTGCTTTTATAAAACAGAGAGCCTCAAAATACAAGGGGGTGCAGGGGGGCCCAGGTGGACCTGGTGGTGTCCCAGGAGGTCCTGGACCTGCAGGAGGTCCTGTTGGTAATGTCATGGCAGGTGGGGGCCCACAGGTGAACATGAATGCTGCAGGTCCTGGCCAGCCAGGTATGCACATGGGGGGTCAGGGAGGGACAAATGTTAACATGGCCACTATGGCCCAGCTACAGCAAGTCCAGCAGCAGCAGCAGCAGTTACAACAGCAACAGAGGCCAATGCTCAGTGGTTTACAACAGCAGCAAGTTGCAGCTCTCCAGCAGCAGCAACAGCAGCAAGGGGTTGGAAGGGGCATGCAGGGCCAGGGGCCACAGATGGGAAATCTCAACAGTCCCCAGTTTAGGGAGTTGTTAATGAGGCGGCATCTCCAGCAGCAGCATCAACAGCAACAGCAGCAGCAGCAGCAGCAGCAACAACAACAACAACAGCAAATGGGAGTAAATCATGGTCAGTTCCAGCAGCCGCAGCCACCACAGGGGCAAGGCTACATGGGACAGCCTGGGATGCAGCCTCCTTCAGTGGGACAGGGACCACCTGGAGGTCCACCCCTTGGCCCTCAGCAGCCTGGTGGTTCCCCAGCGCAGCAGGGGCAAGGTTATCCAGGGTCGGTGGCCCAACAGCAGGCCACAGCTGCACTCCAGCAGAGGCTCCAGCACCAGCACCACCTTCAGATGCAACAGCAGAATGCCATGGCTGGCCTTCCAGGGGGTGATGCAGCTGGAGGGGGTGTAGGAGGTCCTCAGCAGCCCCCTCAGGGCCCCCAACCCACTCAGAGTGGCCCCCCACCTCAATCTTCTCAGGCTCTGCTCCAACAGGCCCTCCACCAGAGACTGCTCCAGCAACAACATCTGGGCCCTGGAGGGTCACCAGCTCAGCACAGCAATCCCATGAGCCCCCAGCAGCCGCAGCAGATGGCCCAGTCTCCACATCTGCAGGGCCAGGCGCTGCCCACATCCCTGGCTAACCAGGTCCGATCCCCACAGCCTTCACCCAGACCCCAGTCCCAGCCGCCACACTCCAGCCCATCCCCGCGCATGCAGCCCCAGCCCTCCCCACATCACATCTCTCCACAGATGCAGACGGGTTCCCCACACCCAGGCCACCTAAACCAGCATCACCCAGGTATGGTGGTCCCTCCACAACAACAGCAACAGCCAGCGGCCCAGCAACAGCAGCAGAACTCTATGGAGCAGTTTGGGTCGGACCAGAGCGCCATGTTGTCTCAGTTGAGCAGCATGGCTGGTCTCCATGGACCAGGGGGCAACAGTCAGGACCCATTGGGCCAGAATATGAATCACAACCCTTTAGACATCATGTAGGAATTCTACTTAACGTGTCAAGTTGCGCTGAAACGCTCAGTGATTCTTCGCACAAACTGCACTCACCCAGGACAGTGTTATTGTTATTACTTAGCCTTTCTTTTTTATACTATTGTTAAATGTTATTTAAAAATGTTTTCAATAAAGATGCATTGAACTGAACTTCCTATGGGAGATGAACAATAAATCAAGCAGTCGTTAAATAAATTAGATTAAATGAATTGTAAGTTATTGCTGTTAATATATTTTTTTTCCCCAATTGTGGACAAGGAGAGGGATGGTTTCTTTAACACCGCCCCTCACCTCCACCTCTTGAGGAGTACATTAAAGGTGATATTTTCAGGGTTTGGGGGGTAAATAGAAGTAATTGCCTTTTTTAAGAAATGTTTTTAAGATTTTAAAAATGGTCGAGAATTAAAGAGGAAATGATTTAATGCAAAGAACTTTTTTATCGGTTTTGGTTTCCCATCATTCAACTTGTCTATTTCTGTTTTGCAGAGTGATGTGGACTATTATTAATGTAAATCCAAACATAATGCATATCTTAATTTTTAAATGTTTGGGTTTGCTTTATTTATTTTCTTTTGGGGGTTGGGATGGCTATGTTATGTATCCTGAGACTGCTACAATTCGTATAGAAATATATTTTTGTTATTGACTGTTAAGACGGGGTAGTGGATGTTTCATTTCACTTTAGATGTCTTTAGTTGGGTCTGCCCAGGTGGGAATAATTAAATGTCAGTGTTTAATTGCAGTGGTTGAGGGTCTGCTGTGAGTTTGACATGTTAAACGGACATGTTGTGACGTCCCCGCCAGCTTCTGTATGGACGTCGGTCATGCTGGAAGCGGCTCTTCCCTCGCAAACATGCAAGCCCTCTCCCTCGAATGTGTGTGCACTCCTTCCTTTAAAGACACTTAATATGGAGCAGTGGAGGCTTGGGGAGGGGGAGTGCATACCTGTGTGCCTGTAACATTTAGAGTACATGGGCTGGGATGTGAAACAATGGGTGGGGTGGGTTCCTTTTAGTGTTTTTTTTAGGATTCTACTGTTTGGAGTAAACAGAGGATTTCTGATCCAAATGAACTGTGTTGCACAGAAATGAGGAGAAAGGAGGAGATGTGAGCAGTCAGTCTCCGTCTCTTTCAGCCTCGTCCCCTTTGCTGCTTCCCTTGGACTGTAGATCCCCTCCTCCTCTTCCTCCTCTGGTGGAAGTTTTTCTCCCTCCACCCCAAACTCCATCCTCTTTATCTTTTTGCTCAAAACTTTGGGAGTTTAATTTAATATTTTTTACTGTACAAAGGAAACACAAACTGTGGACTCAAATACTTTTTTTTTTTTTATAATAAAATGAAAATTATCAACAGTCATGTGTCCTTCATGTGGTTGTTTGTTAGGAATATGGCTGGTTATTTAGTGAATGAGAGCACTTTTAAATACCATATGTCTAGTCCTTAAAAAGAAAAATCATGTGCCTCTTTCACAAAAGAATCAAATGTGTAATCCGGCTGTCGGTGCTTTTCTCTCATCACAAAGCTGCGCCACTGAATTAAACTAACAATACGTAACATTTACATATTTAAATGTTTTAAAATAGCTATTTCTATTTTACATATTTAGTTGAGTTGTCTGTTCATGCTATCCCAAATGTCTCCGACAGTGCTCAAACCCAGAGAAATCTGTTGTTTCATTCTAGGTAACTGCGTTTTATTTTGTCACCTGTCTCTTCACTTTCGGGGAGACACCGAGGGAAAACAGAGGGAATAAAATAAGGAATTAAGAGCCCTCTAGCGGCTAAAATTACACACTGCGTTTCACCTGCCCCGGAGCAGGTGAGCTATGTAGCATTGGTTACCATGGTGATCTACCTCAGAGGATTAGATCAGAATCTGCCAAGAGCCCGAAATTAACCAATCAGATCACTGCACAATTGAGTCTTCGTTCCTACAGGATCCTAATAGGGACACAAGTGCTGACTTTAAAGTACAGCGAGCAGGACAGCTCAGTACAGTGTACTCCAGGTTTCCCATCTGTTGCTGAAACAAATCATAAAAAATAAAGGCTAGACAAACACGTTTAACACTCAATGAATGACGATTAGCTGCTTTTCTTCCTTTCTCGGTAAGATTCCTCACATAGTAATTGTTTTTTATTCATAGCTGTGAAAAACATGAAGCTACTTTGTGATGATAATCGGAGATAAAACTAAAACCTTCAATGGCCTCTAATGCGAAGAAAAATTCACAAGCTGTGAATGAGGTCTAAGTTAGTTTTAAACGGAACATTTTAATCAGATGGACAAATATGTTAACGTATTTTTCCCCTCTCTCCTATCACAGTTCATTATAGGGGAATAAACAAAACAAAAATACTTGAAAAATCAACATGCAAATCCTGAACTCACCAAGCCACTTAGCCAGTGTTATTGAAGGATCTCCAGACATCTGAATGAAGAAATGCAAATGACTACAATCAATATGGTAACCTCCTCATTTGTAGTTTATTCTTGCTCCTATGAAGAAAGGATGCAGACTGTACACAGGTATGCAAACTTCTAACCATTTCCATGGCTTCTGGCAAGTTGGAGTTAATCATTGCGACTAGTACTTGGTACAGTTTCATTTCTGAATATGTAAAGTATTTTAATTGCCGTTGTTCACATGACACACATTTTGACAAGTTTTCCAAAGTGCCCCCTTTACCCCTGGCATGACTGTGTTATAAAGCAGCACAACAAAGGACAACTACTAAGTAAAACTTTGATTCCCTTTAAATCTGAGGAGTTAACACAAGAGCGGTCTCATCCATAATCCACGAGAGCAGCAAGTTTAACCTGGTTTGTATCCATTTTCTTGCGTTTATTTAACAAATCTGCAAAAGCATTACATTTACTCTGCAAGAAGGACCACATCAAGGTGTCATTCAGGTCAGAGTACCAATCGCAGACATTATGTTCTAAGAAGGTGGTAGAGATCAATACGCAACATGGCAGCACCGATCACACTCATTGATCTGTGAGTTGTAGCTGAATAATGAAGCACCATCAACTTCATGACTCATAGATGATGTTTCTTGTTAGTGTTTGCCCCACACACTCCGCCCCCAACTCCCACTGCAAACATACTGAGCCCATGATTCAGAGACTATTAAACTTGCGCGTGTTGACGTCACTTACAGTAATGTGCTTTTCCTGAGGGGAACACGCCCTCTAGTGGCAATATATGACAATGCGCTTGAACAAAATAAAAGCAGCCCTTTTTTAACGTAATATTTTTTTTCCTGTATTTTCTTAAATCTCACAACAGTTCAGCAAGATTATCTGAAATGAATTCTCTCTATTTTTTATATTTCCTTAATCGCATCCTTCCATTTGCTTTTCTGTGGTGATTCTGGTTCTGCACAGGGTTTTGTCATATGCTTAAGTGCTGCTATAAATTCTAAAAGAAAGGAAACATTTTGCATTTTCTTAGATAGTGATTGTGCTGTTATACCGAGTTATATTTGCTCTGGCCCCAAAAAGAGCGCACTGAAATACGTTACCCATAATTTTAGATATTTGGCTCCAACATTGTTGCAGACCTGATTAAGAGAAGAATAAATGGATGTGGTTGGTTTCAGCCTCCTCACATCTTCTACAACAGCTCAGTGTTACATCATTGGAGTCCTTTGATTGAATAACAGGTGTTGTAAATTAACGTAATTGAAACTTCAATGAATCCACATTTATGAACTGGTAATTTATCAAATATTCTAACCAATTTTTCCCCACCATCTTTTCACGACTAGGGACTTTTTGTCTTAAAAGTAACTATCCAAACCGCTTTTCTTCTCTTTTCTGTCCGATCATTGTGAATGTTTAGTTTCATGAAAACTTTTCCGCTACTTAAAGAAAATCATGTTCACATGTCCACTACTCAAGAAGTAGTTCAAGTAAAATTAGACCTAAAAGCTCGCCATGGCTTTACTGTCGTGTCTGTGACCCTAATTAGGATCAACACAATCATGTAACACAGCTCCTGCATGTTTGCAGTCAACGGTAGCTTTTGGGATTTTGGGGGCGCTGTTGACTACAAAACAAATCTGTTATTGAAAAATAATTAAATAAATAAAATCGCACTATTATCTTCTACCTTACTGCTCTAACAGGAGTAAATGTTTTTAAATTTGTATTTCAGGACTGTCCTCATGTGTCCAGTGTTTTTCAAGCACTTTATTTGAAGTAAATGACTGAAAAAAAGGGTTTGTGATGTAGAGTTTTTTTCCTCAATCTCCTGCCTGATGCTGGGATTACTGCAAACTTTTTGCAGTAATCCCACCTGATAAATTTATGCCAGCAAACAGTTGTTTTTGTACATATTTATTGGAAATGCAATCAAAATAAAAATTCATTTTTAGATAGAAGACATGTTTGACTGATTCGACATTAAGTGACATAAGTTAGTTTAGCTTATACATGTGACATGCAATAAATAAGAGCTCACTACAGTCTGACCGAGCACACATTTGCTTTCGTTTGCACATTACCTTACACAGCGTAACGGCGGCTGATATTGCCTCTTTTGAAATGCACAAAGGCTAGTGAAAAGAGTGGACTATCAATTGGTTATACAAAAATAGAACCAGATAGCATTTCATACTTAAAAAGTGAAAGGACAGACAGACAGCAAACACAACTGTGTACTTCTTTTTGTGCATCCATCCCTCTTGAAATGCAGAACTGCATCTAAGCCGCAGGCATTTTTTTTTCTTTCTCTTTGTTTTATTTCTTTTGTGACAGAAATAAACCTCTTCAACAAACCACAGGACAGGGCTTTGTGCATGTGTGGCACAGACTGACAGGGCATGCGGTTAGCTCCGTGAGAATACTGAAAAAAAGAGCAATATCTTTACAAAACATAATTTGTAAGAAAAGGGTAGCGACTGAAACAGGCCCCCGGAAAAGACTTAAAAGACTGAAGACAACTGGAAAAAGTAACTGCATGGAAGTAGTAATGTAGACTGCAATGTTTCAGACTGCTGTCTCACCATCTGTCTCCCGCTCTCAGTGAACCCAGCGGCCCCGCCAATGAAACCTGCCACTGAGATCCATTTAGTCCCCTGGATTGCACTAAGTGATTTGAGCACATTTTTGGGGGCCTCAGGCTTCTTATCACACCTAATAAATGAGCCACAATGATAAAATCACCACTCATTTTTTTATTGAAAGGCAATAATGTTTTCACTGAACCCAGTAGGAAATGAGTGTAGCTTTGTAAACATGTGAAATTATCTTACACGACTATTTACATATACAAAATGAGTGGCAAGTCTAATTATGGTTATTTCGATCTCCCTCCATCTTTCTCTGTCAACACTCAATAGCCCTTAAAGAAGCCTTCAGCCACAGTGGCTTCTTTAAAAGTCACCGTCAGAGAGTTGATCGTCACATTTGTCACAATCACCTTCCCAGGATGCTCTGCTACGGCAGGAGCTGCCTGGCTCTCTGCCGTCACCGTGGCAATGCTCTGATTGTCACCTCTCACTTCCTCTTTTCTTGCCTCAGCAACAGAGCAGACAGCAGTGGCTGCGTTGGTGGCGGCGGTGGCATCACCTGCCACCTTGCTGTTCCCCTGAGCGCTAATGATCACAGACGTTGTGTTGGTGATCTGATAAACGCCGCTTTCTGACGTGGGACACTCTGACGCTGACTCCACGCACTCCTCACTCAGTTGGTCCCATTCTGACCTGTCGCCCATGGTAACCGCATCTCCTGCTGCGGCCTCAGGCACTGAGGCACTGTTCTTTGATTGGCTGCACGCAAATGTCTGGTTCTGTCTTGTTTCAGATGTCCCTTCGCCTGGTCTGTCAGTCCATGTCTCTGTGCCAACAGCTGTCAGGTCAGCATCCACCTTCTCCTCCACCTCCATGTCCTGTCGCTCCAGCAAAGGCGGGGAGCTGCACTCTGACTGACCTTAAAGAGAAGAAAATAGAAAAAATGTTGTCATTCTTAAGGTCAAAGGTCATGACCAGGGTAATAAATTACTGCTGGAGAAACCAACCATATAAGCTGTCTTCATGTCTTTCCTCTGTGGTACTTTCAGACTCCTGCTTCTCTTCTTCGCTGGTGCCGCCCCAGTCTTCTTCCTCCTCCTTCTTCTTCAGTGGTCGGATGGTTTTGTGTGAGGGTCCATTCGGCCCCCTCTTGCATTCCCTCTGCTTACTCTTCCTCCACGCTGGGCGACGGTAAATGCTGCCCCGCTCGCCCTGGTCCACATCTGTGCTCATGGAACGGGTGAGCGAGAGACGAAGGCGAGGGGGGGGCTTCTCCTTGTGGGCACTACGGAGGTCCATGGCAAAGATGTTCTGAGGCAGAGCAAAGGTCACATGTTAGCTGCGTTTATTTTGAGAGAACACTTAATGCATCGTTATTATTCCATCATGTGAGTCAGATTTCTTTTTACTGGTCACAAAATTATTGCACAACTTCTTTTAAGAATGGTCATTAATGGGAAATGTATTCTCAAACGATTTGACCTTTGATTTTCTTTATTTTTCTTACAGCCAACAAATCCCATGAAAAGAAAAAAACAACAATAAGGGATCCTAATATTAGTTTTCATAGTTTATCTTATCTTTCTTGGGTCAGCTTACTAAAAACTACAGTGGCAGTAACTACTGTTTGAGGAAACTGTTTAACTTCAAAATGAAACTATAATGAACTAGAATGAAACTATGTCTTCATGACCCATTTTTAGGATCAGAATGCCTGGTAGGAACCATCAAGTTTTTGGCTAAAAGTGACAGACCAACAGGGTCAGATGAACAAATAGTTGTTTTTGGTCTTTTTATAAACTTGGCCAACAAAAACCAAAAATGAGTATTATAATCTTCTTTGTGCTTTAATGTGTGCTCCACTCTCCAAGAATATGTATTCCAACATCATCAAATTGTAAGTTACTTTGATTCACGCTATTTGTTTTTCCCTCTGTACCCCCATTTATCATAACCTGCATCATCTACCTGTATTTCAACTGGGGTTTCCCAGGATTCCTCTCAACAATCTGTCTTAAGAGGCTGCATGTAGACAACAACAGCAGAAGTGAAAGTGATAGTAACACAGTAAAAGCACACTCCTCATTCCAAAACACAACTGGTGCTTAAGCTGCATTGCATTCTGGTCTATTGAGGCTATTATCAGTGTCAAAACACTCATCTCTGTTTCGGGTACAGCGAGTGTTACTCAACTAGTGACAAAGTTGTGTAAAGTCTCCTGTGGGACTGAGAGGACTCTCTTAAATTTACATTTTCAGAACAACAGACTGGATTATTAAAGAGGGATGTAGACTATGTAAAGAAGTTAGAATAACCAAGCAACAAAAAAACCCAAGCAAAAAAACACAAAACAAAAGAAGACAAGCAACTCCCTCCATCCCCCCAAAGATATCTTGACTTTAATTTCGACTATTCTTGTTATAATCTGGCTTATGTTGTGAGTTTCTATCTAACATAAGTGCAACACTAAATTAATGACCCCCCCTTCAATGCAATCCATTAATGAATTAATAAAAGATATAACAAAGGTCTTGTGAGACTAGAGGAAAGGTAAGTGTCCTACCCGCAGGACGAGCCTTCTTGGTCTGAGACCTTTCCTGCGATAGGCCAGAGCTCTGATCTTCTCTTGGCTGGGAGGGATGAAGCAACAGAGGAGGAGACAAAGTAGTAGTAAAGGAAGTGACAAAGACAAAAAGACTGTGAGGGGGAGAACAAAAAGAAAATTTAAAAAAGTGCTTTGCATGCACAAAAAAAAAAGGCTTTCCATGATTACTCACTTCTCTTCGTAAGCCAGGACCAGGCGTGGGTCCAAAATATTGTCCTCTGGTTCCCAGGTGCTGTACCTGCCAATGCACACACATACATTTAAACTTTCTATCTATCTATCTATCTATCTATCTCTCTATCTATCTATCTATCTATCTATCTATCTATCTATCTATCTATCTATCTATCTATCTATCTATTTGTCCGTCTGTCTGTTGCAGTCATTCTCAGACAATTTACCAAATTAAAAAATCATAAAAATAAGCGTAAATAAAATAAAACTGAACTAAAATAAAATACTGAAATAAACTCACCCAAATAGGCTATGCTGTTAAAAATAGTATATATGTATAGTGTGGAACTTTGATTTGTGTGAAAATTTAGAGTCTGGTGAGGATAAAATTTGTAAAACATAATAAGGAAATTCCTTTTATTTTGCATTGTAATCACTAAGTCCCACCCAATAATAATAATAAAAAACCCTTATATAATTACTTCAGATTTAGTAGAAGCTGTAAACCTGCAACCAAAACAGAAAAAAAACACTTGTTTAAGTTCAAATTCACTGAAAGTGGAATGATCATCATTTCCTTTTTTTAAACAGTCACTCTGTTTGAGCTGTATTTGTCTTTGTCTTTAAAATAACTGCGTAATAAGTCTGACATATAAAGCAAAGACACGCTGGACTTTATCCAGACCTACTTTTTATTCCACAGTCGATTTATTTTACCAAAATGCGACTTAAGTAATTGCGCGCCGACCAAAAGCACTAATTGCCTTGCAGCCTAATCACACTTTGAATCCGGTTGGTCCAGGTTTTCACTTCCAGCAATTAAAGAATTATGAACCGATGGCGAGTCTGGGCTGCGGTTATTTGATGGCGATTAGGATTCAATTAGAAAGTGTTTATAATGGCCGGTCTGTGCGGGGGTAAACAGGCAACTATTTCAGAAATGCGTTAATCCCCCGTCTTGTGACAATAATTAGCGAGTTTGATCCCCATGCAGGCGGGTCACCGGTAGGTTTAGCTTCTGCTTTCATCTGCCAAGTAACGCCTCGGACCTTCAGACAGAGGCGAGCCGTCGGTAGGTCCAGGTCCAACACAACAGCATGTGTTAGTTTGTCCACTGACCTCAGACAAAAAAAAAAAAAAATCAGAAAAAGAGAAAAAAAAAACATGTAGCCTATTTCTCACACACAAGTGGAACAGGCCCAGTTTGACACAACAAATTCATTTAAAATAACTTTCTGTTTATTTTGCACCTATTTTTCCTTGAAAAACAACCTCATTATAACGCAAACCAGTTATTATACAAACAACTTAGGCTTTTTATTGAGCTGTAAGTTGAGACTCAGCCTTTGAAAGAATTAGAAAGTCTTTAAAATCCAACCACAAATAATGTCAACAAACCAACATGTCTGTCACACGGACTGTAATTGCTATAATAAAGTGAATCCAGCGTTTGACAAGGAAGACGCACAGAGTTGTTATGGTACAGATAACAGTCTGAAACAAGAGAGAGAAGGGGGGTGGGGCAGCAAACCAAGCGGAATGATGCGTGGCGCGCGCCCTCATCACACCATGCGAGCTCTAATATTATTTTTCCATAATTCTGCACGATAAAATTTCATTGTCTATTAAGTAATCCCACAAATGAGATCCTTTATGAGGCTATAATGAGGCCTAATTGCCAGGACTAGTGGAGCCACGTGGAAGGATTTAGGAAGCATTAAGCCGTCGGGTACTGAGCACAGGCTGTTACCTAGCCATTACTTTCATAATTCAAGGAGAAAATTAGTCCATTTAAGGGAAAAAATCCTTTGATTCCCTTTATTCTGCTCGGGGTGACAGAGCTGCAGATTTTTTGTCCGCTTCGGTTAAGAAGCCGGTGCAACAAATGGGGCCAATGCAATATCACTTACTGTTTAAACGTTAGATTTAACAGGAAAAAAAATCAGAAAAAAAGAATTTCAGAAATGTGTAAATCTCCCAAGCAGGGCCCCGCCTCTCACTTTCTTCTTCTTCTTTTTACTTCACCGTTGTGCGCCTTTTACTTTATAGTGCAGTGGTTACCCTCCACTATTCACCCCCTTTTCAGAACATGCTGATGGGTAATTAATCACTGGCCTTTTCAATAACGTGAAAATTTAATTTAAACAGGAGATTTTTTTATTTTTAATAAGTGAATCATCTTCAGCGGTTGTTTAGTCCACATCTCCTGAGGGGAAAACAACATTTCTAGCATGAATATAAGAGTCTGTGCAAGTGCATCAAAGAGGTGTGTGTGTATATGCATGTGTGTGTGTGTGTATCCAGCTCCTCCCAGTTGTAAAAAACACACAAACTTGTTAAAGTGCACTGCTAAAGTTCCCCCCTCTCATTCACATCGCATCCCATGCCATATTATACCGTGAAGAAGTCCATTAATGTTTTGTTGAACAAGCGTCATTAACTTGTATCAACGCCTTTTTACAAACCTTGCATTGTTGTGCAGGGCCAGTCTGCGGCCCATCTTGGCCAATACAGTGGATGATTTGCCCCTTTATTAGTTACCAGGCAACAGATCCTGAATACCAAAACTCAAAGGAAACACTCTGGTCCTCCATATAGATCTCAATGGCGATGGGGGGAAATGAACAATGATCCTGTGGACAACATAATGCCACGCAATGACTTTTCATTAACAATTATCTGGTTGATGTGAATAGCAGCTGCAGTGGCCACTCTCCATCTCGTGGTTTGCAGAGAAAAGGGGTGCGGGGGAGAGAGAAAGAGGCTTGCCAGTGAATAGCATCCTGCAGGAGTTTAGGGGGTTCATGGTCTCCATGAATGTGGAATCTAATTTATATCTCAGTGAATAATTAGGTTTCTATGCAAAAATGAGTTGGAAAATAATTACAGTTTAAAACGCCGTGACAACTTGGTCTGATAAACAAAGAAAAGCAGTCCCCTTTTAATGTCTCACACCAGGAGTTTATGAAGCTTTTTCATTTCACCACACAAGATCAGTAAGCTAAAGTTAGAAAGTTTTAGTGCGAAATGGATCAGGAAGCGACTTCTCTTTCAACATAGGACACTTGTGTCCCTTGAAAATGTCCACAAACTGTCTCTATGATTGGGAACAGACAACACCGTTAGGGGAGCACAGCCCTCGGTCCTATAGAAAAGTAAAGTGACAGGCTCAGTGTAAGAAGAGGCTGCTGAACAAAGCCAGCAAGGGCCCTGTTGATGGCCTATAGAGATGTCCTGCACCAGGCTCCCTCTAATTAGGGAGACGCTTCTCAGTCTCACAGAGCTGCTCAGACCAGACACTCCAGACTGAAGTGTGCCCCTGCACCAACGAGTGCGTCTGGACGTCCACACTCAAAGCAGCATGTGTATGCGTCTGTGCTTTAACAGCACGCACAATTAACGAGCCTCGAAAATGAGATAAACACCGACTGATAGTGACGCCGATCACGGTTAGGTTCCCGGAGAAATGTCTTTTTATTAAAGCTTATTGTTTTTCGAGGCCTGATTCGTCCCTCAGCCTCCTCTGTTGTTTCCAAAAGACTAAGCAAATGCCATTACAGAGACAGCGCAGGACGAAAAAGCCCTTATTTCAATCTTTTCCTGCTTGAGTTGTCAAATAGTCCTGAGATTTCATCCTTTTTGTAATAGGAGGCCTGTCCATTGTTGGACACTTTGTGGTGTGTGTTCTCCCAGCAGGAGTTTATCAGATGTAGAGACTCATTATGGTGCTTCTCAAGATCAAGATGCTGTTTTTATGTCCGTTAATGATTTGCCTTCTATCAGAACTACTTGGGTTCAGTATCTACACACAGAAAAACAATCATTTCCACCATGTAAAAAAAACCCTTCCTACACGGATTCACAGATCGGATGAAGCTGTAGTCAAAGATGGAAACAAGTCACCTTCTTCCTGAACAGCCTCGACCAAACCTGAGAGGTTCTCACCCCTCAGCTGCTCACAACAGAGAGATCCTGACTTCCCCTGAAACCTAAATCAGGAAATGTTTCAAAGAGTGAATGACAGGAGTCCCTCCACCCGGTTACCCCGACCAGCCTCTCCCCTCAGTCTAAAGGAGGTGATATTGTAGCCCTTTTTCCCCCTTTTTGAAAGGGGAAATCCCTGGGATTGAGCTTGTGTGCTGGAGCGGAAGCAGACTGGAATGTGTGTCCGGGCCGCGTCTTTTGTCGCCGTGAATAAGACATGAGCTGCAATCTCTCTGTCCTCTGTTTATCCGACTGTGAAGAAGCAAACAAACCAAAATGTTTCATCCGCATGTTACCGCCACCTTATACCTGTCAATCACTGTTTTTTTTTGCTTTTTTTTTACCATCCCCTTGTCTGATTGGACGTTTGACCTTTCGCTGCAAGAATAACTTCCACTGAATTACATCTTTAATCCAATCAGCATGTTGGAAAGAAAACCAGGAACCTGCAGCTGTTTTTTGTTTTAAGTAGCGTCCTCATGCTGCATGTGGTCACAGAGGGCAGATCAAGTTTTTTATGGGTCCAGACTGCTTAAAGAGGGACTTTATTCTTGGATAAATAATATTTCTGATGCATCGTCCTGTTTGTACTCTGTCCAGATTTAATATTGATTTGGAAAAAGTGTCATGTTGACTGGAGTTTGTCATTATGTTAAATCTCATTGTGTCCTGTTAGCGTCTCTCGGGCAGCTTTTCTCTGCATTTGAGGTCAAATAAGAGCTTTCAAACAAAAAGAAAAGCTTGCATGTTCCTTAATTGATGTGATGCTCACATTTTTCCATCTATTATTATTCCTCTAATATGATTTACTGGAGGACATTCAGAAGTTTTTTAAAGGGAAGTAGAGATGAAGCTGTCAGACTCTGACACTCTGCTGCGTTCTGCTCATTTAGACAATGAAGACGGTCTGGATGTGATTGTTTCTCTGTTTTTGTCTTCATCATTGTTACAGCTGTTGGCATCTCGGCGTTCGTTTATCGTCATTCCACTGTTCTGCAAAAACACAAGGCAATGTAACTGAAATCCTTCTTGCATTTCTCATGAATGTAAAGTGTTTCACCATGTTTGGTTGTTTTCGATGTGAATTATGAGACTTGTGAATGTTAATTGGTTGCAGGCACAGACATTCATTTGCTGTCTTTTCTTGTTTTGACGAGGAAAGCTACAGTGTTTTTGTGTTGTTATCAGGTTAAATTTCTTCCCTGCAGGAAGACATTTTCAGAAATGTAAAAATCCTGTTTAAGTAAACATGATATAGGATCCAGTCATTCAAGGTAAATTTAATTATTTTCTTATTTTTGCTTTCACCCAAAAGGCATCACAAGGTCTAATAGCACAGAAACTCATTAAGTGTTTTAAGCCCAGCAGAGCTTATTATACAACAGGCAGCTATTTGTGTGGTGGGCAGTTTGGGGCATCACATGAACTGGCTGCAGTTTGGTGGGCAGCTGCATTCATCCTCCAGCTCATTGAGTCAGCAGCACAGAGACGCCCTCCACAGGAACTCACACAGTGATCTGCTTTGTTTAGTGTGTCTGAAATGTAAAGAGTGTTATGTTTCCTATCATTTTCTTAAAAATAAGAAAATGCAGCAATCTTAATTTCAGATATCATGAAATGAACAAATCCTCAAATGCTACATGTTGCACCCAGAGGCAACTTTCCTCAATTCAGTGTGAGAGAATGAAGGTGAAGCCACATTTTACATGGTGATTTTCCTCCAAAATAAAGGTCAAATCAAACCCATTTGAAGAAAAAAATAAACCTATGAATATATTATGTTTTGCAACTTAGAGAGTCAGAAAAACAAATTTGCATCCTGTTGTTGCTGCCAGTTTGGGGGCTTAAATTCAAAAGCTGAAGTTGTACTAAGAAAACATAAATTCTCCAAGTAAAAGTTTTGCTTATGAAACATAACAATATTTGATTTACTATTCTATATACTTATCTAAACTTAAGGTCATGGAAAAATAAAGTATAATTTCAAATGGTTAATAAGGCCCAGTTAACACCAGTTCTGCATTTTATAAATGTTAAATAATTAAGTAGAAAATAGAGACATTCTATCAAAAAGATACTTTGACTGGTCGCAGTATAAATTGCACAGGTGTTAATAATAAAATAAAGGATGGCTGAATTTCATTTAGCTGCTCAGTTTCAGGGTCCTGACCTTGTTCATGCATCACTGTCACACAGTCATGATTCAAAAGGACACTCTCACTAATGATAACTTTGCTTTTTTCTCTATGACAAAAAAATTTTGCCGTGAAAAATATTGTTTAGGCAGGTGAGGAACAGCAACTTAAAAAATATATATATTTATTTATATATATATAATAAATAAAGAATCTAAATGGTGCATATTGCTGTTAAAAGTAAATTTAAACTAATATTTTACAAATATTAAAAGTGGACCTTTTTTTTCCCATATTTTCCCATCACATAAACAAATAAAACATTCAAACTACTACCAGTAGTTTGTTACAAATATGTTTTTGCCCCTGTAATTTATTCTTCTCCAAAATGTTTTAATTTTATGCCATATGTGTGCATGTGCACATCACATATTGTACTGTTAAGTCCACTGCTTTTATCTGTTTGCTATAGTAATTTGTTATTATATTTGATGCATTGCTTTAGATAAAACTACCAAACTAGTCAAAAATTCTACCTTAAAAAATATTAAATGCAGTGATAATGATGTTTCTAATACATATTGTAAATATAACTCTATTGAAAGCGGCACTCTGTGTAGCTTTAACTTTTTATACTGTGATTCTTTATATTGTAGCATTCATGTTACAGCACTTTAGTTAGAAATCTCAGTACTTCTTTCATCACTGGGTCGAACCTGTGTGTGTTCAGTGTTTCTTTCCAACCGCAAATTTAACTTTTATAAAGTATCACTTTAACAGTCAGACTCAGTTTTACCACAAATCATTTCATATTTAGTGAAGATGGATGTTCAGATTTCAGTGGCTCTTTTTCCACTCCACAAACTCGAACCCACCTAATAACAAAAACACACAAAAGGGTAATAAAAACACTGTCATTCAGTAGTAAAAATGATGAAACGTCAGTATTTAAAAAGTCTGATTGTAACAGAAACCACATGAGACTTCAACCACCTGCTCAGCTTGTTCCATGCAGACTTTCTACATTATATGTGGTTCGGTTATGAGCAGCTGTGCTGTAAAAGTATTCACCTGCAGAGTCAAAAACAACATGACAGGCAGAAATACATGCTGAGTTTCTTCTGTCATCTGCATGTCATTAAATAAGCATTTTAAATGTCAGTTGTATACAAAAATGCTGAGTTGGGGTCATTTGAGTGCAAGAAGGAATAAAACTGTGATTTAAACTTTGATGCCTTGTATCTAAATGCTCAGATGTTTATTTTTCTAAAGTAATTCCTAACAAAAAATCTGCTCCACTGTTGTTGTCATTTTCGGCCGTTCGTTGCAGGATTCTGTTTTTCTTTAAGAGCAAGTTGGTTCATAGAAGGTGAACAAGTGTTTTGCATTTCCAAGTGCAGCGGGGCTTCCTTTTCAACGTATCGAGACGGTGGAGGTCAGGGCCGCGAGCTCCTGTCTGCATCGTCCCAGCTCTGCGCCAGCCAGATAAATGAAGAGAGTGTTTGTAAGCTGGCTGAGCATTGTGTTTGCACAGAGTCACAACTTTCTATGGGGTTGAAGGTGGGGGGGGTTCGGGGCAGCTACTAAGATTTGTATGCAGACTACATCGCTTCGCCAACCCCCCTGGTCCACTCTATGTCCTCTCACCTGCCTGTTGCATTAAATCATAGAGCTATCAAGTGAAGCGTGTTGATGGGCCTGCACGTGCAAGAGCCTCGCTGCACCTGTCGTGTTGGATGTGTGTGTGTGTGTGTGTGTGTGTGTGTGTGTGTGTGTTATGTGTGAGGTAAAGAAAGATATATAGAAAGATTTT
>JAPZDV010000009.1:16707347-16751505 GCA_029814665.1 Acanthurus lineatus | reverse complement strand
TCTATCTATCTATCTATCTATCTATCTATCTATCTATCTATCTATCTATCTATCTATCTATCTATCTATGTGTCTGTCTCTTGTCTCTTCACAGGTTGTGATACTTAGGCTGCGGTGTGTACATTGAAGGGATGAGGTCATTGCATGATGACTCAAGGTTTACTCACTTTGGGGGCCATCCTTGCCATTTCAGTAGATACTCCACATTACCCTAAAGACAGAAAGAGAGAGGGGGGGCGCTTAAAACGGATGCAGCACAGAGTCGGACACATTCACCAAACATGCATTTCAAATCTGATCCGGCTTCATGCAAAAAAACAGGCTCCTAAGAGCTGGTGACAGAGAAAAGAACGACTGTCACTTTAAAGTGTAGTGTGTGTGTGTATGTGTAGGAGGGGGGGTCATGGGCATTTTTCTCCCGTTCAAACGGTGTTTTTCTGAGGGATGACGTCAATGACGGCGGGGCTGCGTGGCCTCCAAACAGCAGCTTTTCTCTCGAATCGCGGTGACGTGACTGCACATGGCCACGCGAGCCGGTTTCCACAATGCACGGGCTCTTTGGCTCGGATAGGTGGGGCCACGGGAGCATGTAAACAACCTGACGTTGCGCAACCCTCAACCAGCAAGCCAGAAAAAAAAATATCCCAGTCATCACGTGTGAAAAGTAATGATTACCCATCTTATATGGTTTGTTTATGAAGATGAATACCGCAGATAAATATCCTGGTTTTTTATTTTTATGATTTCAAACTTTATAATGGCCTGTTGTAATTTAGATGGAGGTGTTGTCACGTTGCACTTATTTATATGACTAAGAATTATACTGTATGTGCACATGCTGCGTCAAATACGTGCCGCTTAATTCTCTCCTGTGGCGATAATCCACGGCTCCTCCACTGTAAATCAATGGGTCACCATTACGCAGCAGTCCGTGACACTACGCAGCACTTTCACACAAACCGCTGCTCCGCTCGCTGGCGTAACTTAAAATCAAGTGCGCAGCTCCCCTCCACACTAGCCCCGTATACCCGTTTTCAGGATACACACCCCCTTGAACATTTTACTACAGCTGCGTAGGCTCCTCCAAAACACATTCATGCTGCAGCATCTCGCTGCTGCACAGGAACGGCACAGGATGTTTATTTGCGCTACGAAACAATGTTCAACTTTAGCGCAGCCATATATATGTTAGATCACGTTAGTTTGAACGTATATGTTGCGTAAATACTTCGGAAACTGCGTAGCCTACTTTTGTTGTGCAGGAGGACACGCTGAGCGTACGGCTTTGTCAGGTTTAAAAACACACAGGAAAACAAGTCAGGTTAGTTATAAGAAATACAAGTCGTCTTTCTTACGTTTCTCACTCTCTTCTTTGTTATTGACTCGACTGCAAACACTTGGTCTCCTATTGATGACAGCTCCATTGTCGCGCGTTGCTCCACACGCTCCAAACAGGAGTCAAACTGGATCCGTCCTGTTATTGAGAGATGAAATAAAAATATTTCTAGAAGAGCAGGAAAAGCCTCCGCGGTGTCACTGCAGCCGCTCGCTCCCGCTGCGAACAGTTTCTCGGAGTGCTGAACCTCTGCGCTTCCCTCTCACCAAACTCCAGCTGCCTGCCTCCCTCACTTTTTAAAATCTGCGACACATCAACACGGCACAACGCGCTGCTTTAAGTCGGGCGCGCCCCCTTTCCATTGCGTAGGGCCAAGCCCCCAATGTGCGTGCCCGTGCTGCCCGAGGCCGCGCACGCAAATTGGAACAAAGTGCACAAGAGGGACAGAGGAGGAGGGAAGGGGGTCAGGACGACAAGGTTACGTGAAACCTAAGTGAAGGGAGGAAACACTGCCGCGTGATGAGAGATTTCATAAACATTTGTTCATTAGCCTGAAATTAGTACAGAAACTCAATCTAACAGCAAAGACATGTAAGTTAAGACAACGCTTTTCGCACTTATTTATATTGACTAAACTTTAAAAAACTCACTTTTTTAAGATCTGTTTTATTTAATATCTTGCAAACTTTTAAATATTCCTCCTACTTTTAAGAAATAGTTTTGGAAACATTTTGGGGAGTAGGTTTATTTGCAGTCCTGTAAAGAATAAATGAGGAGATCAATAATATTATAGAGTCTGTATGGTAAATATAAATATCAAAATTGTTATCATTAACACATTGTAATTATTTTTTCATTTAGTCAAAAATCCAAGTGAGATACCAATACCATTCTAACAAAAATATAGGCTAATTGTTTGTTTGTTTGTTTGTTTGTATGTTTTAAATGAGAGGTTATGTGCCATTTTAAGGCTCGAAGCAGTTGCTATGAAACTTGTTGATAAGGAAGTTAGAAAGAAATCTGTTTAACACACAACCACATTAGATACATATTTTAACACGTTGTATGGACTAAACAACAATAAAACAGCTAAAGAGGTGCAGGATGGATGATTTTGTTGCTTTTTGGAAGGGGCTAAGCTAGCTGTTGCTACCCTGTCTCTACTCTTTGAGTTAATCTGATCTTTTCAGCTGCTGAGTGAATGAGTTTAATTTGACAAAAAAAGGATATAATTGTTCCTTTAAGATATTGACAAGCAGAATATGCCAGGTAGCCTCAAAATATTTCTCTGTTCTGTTTTTCACAACAGGTGAAATACAGTCAGTTGAGTCTTGCATTTGAAACACTTAACTCAAGCCTAAGCATGAAACAGTTTGAGCTCATGTATTTTTATGTTACAGAAGTGAAGGCAGAAAAGATCAGAATCTGCAATGGAAATGAAGGCCTTGCTTCTCTCTCTGGTGGAAATGTCCACCCCTCCAGTTGTGTTTGATCCAAATATGGAACTAAACAGCGTAACACTGTCGGAAAGTTTTTTACATCCTGAATGCTAAGCAACCTATCTGCAGAGATGAGAGCCCGTACAACACAGATGACCTCAGCGACGTTAATGACTGCTGATATGCTGCAGCCAACATCTATTTTTTGCAGAGGACTGATCCTTAAAGTCCTTCTCTCGGTGGCAGGATCACAGTCACCCATCTCACACACACTAACCCTACCTGAACATCAACTCATCCCGTCCCCAGGTGGGAACAGCTCAGGAAGGTAGAGTGACGACTATGGAAAAAAGGCCCAGAGCCAATTTCCTATTGTCTTCATTGAGGCTGGTTGGGATCAGTTTACAGTAAAACTCTCTGTAACTACACACACACACACACACATACACACACATAGTCCCTACAAACAGTCCACGCTCTCTCTGCACCTGGAACACTTGCATCACTTACGGGCACTGGGTGTCATGGCAACTGTTTCTACAGCGACCGCTGAAAAGCTGGATGATGATGATGATGATGAGACAGCAGGAACAGTTCATGAACAGCTCAGGGCTGAAGAGGATTCCACCTCTACTGACCCCAGTGTGACCTTTGGCCGCTTATGTTATGATATTATGTAAGCAGCCCAACCCAGTGACAGTCTTATGGAAATGTGTAGCGTCTGTGATAAGGGGCTTTAACAACTCCTCTGCTGAGGTTCGATTCAGATTAGAGTGGCTATTAATGATTATTTTAATAATCAAGCTAGCTTTGATTTTTTCTGGTGTTTTGACAATTAGTTGGTATATGTTATTTCAGAAAATAGTAAACTATCCTCACATATTTGAAGAGCCCAAGCTGACAATTGTTCATATTGTCTGAGCAAAAATCTTAAAGAAAAGGTGATCATGGTGGTGGTCATAAAACTAATATAATCACAAAATACCAATCATCCCAGAAAACTGTTAGCAATCCTGTGGGGAGATGCAATGAGCAAACTGGTGATCAAAGAAGTTGCATTTGACACTCTGACACTCTCAGCTTGTCGTTTAATGCCTAGTGTTGCAACTACAGTATATTGCAGAGATAAATGACTTACAGCGTATGTGGGGGGTCGTTCATTGACCCCACTGGTTGCATCTTTTAACTGGGTACTCCGGTGATTCTGTCTGGCATTTCCAGAGAGTATTTGGATTTGTAGAGAATACAAACACATTTAGGAGTAAAAAGTGATGCACCAGAGACCAAGATGCCCTGGATGTTACTCCTTAGTGTGAGTCATTCTCCAAAAATTACAAACACTACATTTACCAAAATGCAGCTGGAAATAGTCTTTCCTTGTATCCTCACTGCCTGGCAAACTCTCCCATCTTTCAAACTCCACACCTGCAGGTTATTACAGAATCTCTGTTGAAAATTTTCCACAGAGATATCCCCAATGACATCACTGTGACATCATGAGCGTTATTATCTAGCTTTGCAAAGCTTTCTGAGGAACAACTTTGACGACTTTATATAAATGTTTTATACGCCGTATTAAAACTCTTCATGATGCATCAACTGAACTTAGTGTGTAAAATTGGTGGAATTCACCTTTAAGTTGCAGAGTACTGTAAAGGCAGTGTGCTGTTTTCATAATAATGGATTATCTAAAAAGAGGAAGCAGTTCTCCTATAAGTTGGTGCTCTTTAAACTCCGTTAATGTAACGGTAACGGTGATCTCATCTTGCAGTACAGTGTTTACGGTTTAGGGAGCAGCTTTACGGTATCAGTCCTAAGTGTTAAACGGAGTGAGAGGAGCGCTTTTCCCGTAAGCAGGAGATTATCTGCAGCAATTCAGAAAAGAAACACGGCAATCACATGACATGTTATCTGCCCGGATACTACTGAAGCGGAGTTGGGAGCTGAGGATGGAGTGGCGAAAACAACACGGCAGGACGGATCACAGCGCGCACTCCCACTCACGTTATGACTCACGTATGAGTCACCAAACGTGACGGTAAAATCACCGCTCCTTCTCTGGAATATCAACAGCGAGAGGGAAAAAAACATGAGGGTAACTTACAGCCTCATGCCGGGAATCCACACGTTTCTGGTTTATTTCCCTTTGTTCCAGCACCCCCTTCCCTTCCCTCGGGGGGGTTTGCACTTAATTTGGCTCGCCGGCTTCAGAGTTAAAAGCACTTCTGGGAAAATAAAACCATTCAAGTTCTGTAGAAATGTATAAAACTGCGAACTTGGTACGAGACAAGGCTTCTTATGAAACAAAATATATGACCACCGGACCACCTTTTTTTTTGCAACAAATCTGTTATCAGTTACACTTGAGGTTAGTTACATGTGTACAGTGTGCATGTCTGCAGGAAAATCCTGGGCTGGTGGTGGGAAATAGTCTCAGTATCCAGTGTATGCTACTTCATGCCTTTACTCCACAACATCTCAGAGAGATAAGAACAGCACTTTCTGTTTCCCAACTACAGTTACTTGACAGCTATAGTGACTGTTTACTTAGCATATTATACGTTTGCATAAAATGCAATAACACATGGATACCTCAGTAAAAATAATCATCCAGTAGTACAAATCTCACAGGGCCATGCTGCTGCATCACAAGTACTTTTACATTTGCCATTTGAAGTATACTTATGCTGTGAATCCAGGACTTTTATTTGTAATGAAATATATTTAAATTGTGGTTATGCTTCTCTCACTTCAAAGGGTAAAAGATTTAGGTAAAGGATCCAAGAAAATGTGATCATATAAGCAGCTTTTTGGTCCACTTTGCACAAACTGAACTCAATAAATAAGTAACGTTGCATAGCAGTTATTTAAAGCTGAATATGTGGCTAAAGGCGTTTTGGAATATGGGTTTTACATTAACTTATCATGGCTACTCTGTACAGTAGCATTAAAAAGTTTTGAGTTTTGTTTCTTTCCCAAGTTAAGCTGGCTGAAAGTGTAAAACTCAAAATGAAACCAAAACCAAAACCTGTAGAACAAAAATGAACATACAAAAGACTCAAGACAAAAAGCAAAAGCAAAACCAGTGACTCAAGCAGCAACCTTATCATGTCTGCAATCACATAAATAACCATGGACCATTAAAATACATCTGTTTTATTAGCATTTACCAATATTAAAATACAAGACTTTGGTACTGATGATTCCCCAGACTACCAAGTGAGAAACCAACCATTCTACTTTTTTGCATTCATTATGCATATAATGTAAAAGTATGGTTGGCATTTTCTCCTAACAAGAAGCTTGAAAAGTCAACAAATGTAAAACAGCTACTTTAAAAGGTACTTGGTGATGGTGAAACTTATGAAGAAAGAAAACAAACTAAATAAACTCAATATTATAACATTAATTCTGAATAAACTATGTGCAAATGTATTTTTTAAAAAGACATTTTTTCATCAAAGACAGTTTCTGGGTCAGAATCACCCTCCTCCAGCTGATCTCAGTCAAGCAGTCAGGATTTTAGATACAGAGCACCACAACAAGCGGGGATTCATCTGATCCGAGACCAGCTGCGTACATTTCCTATTAACTGTTGAGCGCCATCCAGTGAATGCAGTTATGTCACAAGTGGTTTAACGTCTGTGTGCTCCTCTTGTACTCAGAGCTTTTTCCTTTGGCAGCCAAACAGTTCAGACTGTTAAAATAGTATAACCTTTTTCTGTTTATGAATGCCGAGCTCAGCTTTAATGGAAAAGTCTGACATTTTGAGAAACTTGCTTATAAACTATAATCCCCCCTTGCAGGACAGTAAAGTTTTTTTTAACACTTTGGGGTTGATATGGATTAAATAAACAAGACAAAATGCGTTCATCAGTGAGCTTGAGAGTCTCTGGCAGGCAGATTTCTTTACCTTTCAGCAGACTCAGGCTGTTTCCACCAGTTTGGAGTCTGTAGGCTAAGCTAACTGCTGCATGTAGCTTCGTATTTACCTTACAGACACGAGAGTGGTATCAATCTTCTTACCTAACTCTTGGAAAGAGACTGAATAAGCAGAGTTCCTAAAATGTTAAGTGCTTCTAGGGATTCTGGGATTGAAATTGGCTGGTATCTGGTAGGATGCAACAGAAACTGAAGGTTAACTCCTAACTTCCCTCTTAGGGGCCAATAAAAAGCATTTATCTTAGACCAACACTGCAGATCTGAGAAAACTGAAGACGTTCAAGCTGGTTAAAAGCAGGGAGAAAAGGTCTACATTCTAGACACAGGATGTCTTTCACATTTTTCTTAACAACAGAGTTCCTAATATGCTGCACAACTGCAACTTAGAAATACAATTTCTGATTTAATTTGAAGCCATAGTGATTAAATGAGATGGTCTCATGCTCGAGGCTGTTTTTGCCCTCTTGGAGCTGTTATCAGAATGTAACTACTTGCAGAATACAGGCTCTTGACAGATTCTTCCAGAACAGAAGAAGATGTCCACTCTCTGTAAGGAGGTACTCAGAATCTGAGCTGTTGCATATTGGAAAAATCAAATCTGACTCCCGACTTTGAAGTCACTGACTTCAGTAACTCCACATTGTGTTTTTAATGAGCCGTCACCGCTGGGGACAGGTGACTCGGGTGTGGCCTGTCATGTGGCAGATGCCACAGGCACGGGGTCTCTTAGCAGGAGGCTTGTTGGTGGTGGCATCTTCCATTATCCTCCGTCCCTTCTTTCTGTCTCCACCAACATTAAATCCACCGACAAAACCACCTGGCAGGGGAGAACAGAGGTCACACACAACATGAGACAGTTAGAGGTGAGTGGATTAAAGGAAGCAAAGATTTTTGTGTGTGCAGCGGCACTGAAGGCACCCTGTCAGCCTGGTAAACGAAAGCCTCAAGGTCTCAGCAGAAGTGTCTGAGAGTCGTGACAACTTTTCTTTTTTATTGAGGACAGACGTAGGTGAAAAGACTCTCTCTCTTGCTCTGTGGTATTTGATCTGACTGTACATCTTTTCGTTTTGCATAAAAAAGGTGTGGTTTAGAAAGCGAAAGCTGACTCAAGTAACACGTTGCTAAGGATTTGACAGCAAGATTAATAGAGTCAGACACGGAACTGCAGGAAATCAAATGAAATTCAAAGTAAAAGTCTGCATAAAATTTTATACAAATGTACCAGTTAGTGTTCTTCCCTTAACTGCGAAACAGGGTCAACTTATGATGGTGGGAAAATTTTTAGAGAGTTAATGATTAAGATTAACCACCTGAGAAGTACCACTGACTAAAAACAAAAGCAATTGAAAATGGATTTCCTAAAAGTTTCCTTTTGCTCAAACTCAAACCCGGTAGGCAGTAACACTGCTGAAACTGAGCTTAAAAAAGAAACTGTTTTCCTAAAAACGGCCAAGGTGTTTCAGTGATCTATTTTTAATACAGTCAGAATGAGAAGCCCATTATATCTCAGTGTAGCTGCTACCAGTTAAAAGAAATTTATGAAAAGCATTTCACTTAACAGGACCGAGTAAATAGCCATGTATTCATGCCAACATCGGCTTGCTAACTAGCTCAAAATGGCAGCGCTGACATGCTGATGTTTAGCAGGTATATTAAGCAGGTTTCTATCTTAGTTTGGCAGCTGAGGCTGGAGAAGATTTCAGTATTTTAGAGAATTATTTGGCACTAGATGATCAGTTAAGGGGTTAGCAAAGTTTTCACTAGTCATCCTTGAGGGAGTGTGAATGTTTGCGGCAAACTTCATGGCAATCTATCAAAAACTTGTTGAGATGTTTAAGTCTGGATCAAGGTGGTGAACTGACTTTAGACTGACTGACTGACTGGAGGTTAGACTGACTGACTGACTTTGCCATTTACAGGCTCCGCTCTTTGCAAAACCAAAATATCTAATTCTGGGGTTATTAATTTAAGGCCTCTGGATTATGGCGGGTAGAAATTCAGACAGCAGTGTAAAGTCTTGGTTAGTGTGTGTGTTTGTAGCCTTACTTGTTGGAGGTGCATTCTCATCAGCCCACTGGAAGAAGCCACACTGCTGGTCTCTCGGTTTTCCACAGGTGTGAAACATGCGGCCCTTGTTCGGACCGTCCTTCTGCACCGTGCGAGTGACCGCTGGCTCATTACAGTTACACATGGTCTGTCCTCCGGCAGCCCCTTCCTGCCCTCTGCCTTCTCCAGAGAAGTTCCTGAACCCCAGGGAAACTCTGGGAGGCTGGGAGGTCTGCGGCGCTTGCGGTGGAGGCCCTCGAGTCTGTGGCGCCCCCTGTTGACTTGGCTGGTCCGCCCACAGGAAGAAGTTGCAGGTTCCAGCGTTGCACTTGTAGAACTGGCGACCTTGGTTGGGACCGTCCTTGCGCACAGTGAGGAGGAGCGCATCCTGACCACAGTTACACACAATGACATCATTATTGGTGTCTGCACTGAATCCACTGTCTCCCAGTGAAGGTCGCGGCTGCGTGGTCCAGGAGGGGACAGGGGGAAGAGACGGACGAGGATTTGAACTTGGGGCTCTTGGTGGCCTTGGTCTCGGAGGCATCGGACCAGGTGGAAAAGGGTCATCTCCTCTTCCTCCTCCCCCTCCCCCTCCTGCACTCCCTGTACTGCCTCCGCCCCCGCCCGCTCCCCCTGTTCGGAGGTATTTCAGGTCGAGCACTTCTCTGAGCGTTTCATCACATCCACCGATGCAGCCAACAAACTCTAAAGGCATCATGGGAGGGAGGGTGCCTCTGCGGAACTTGAACTTTAACCTGAAGGATGAAAGACACACAGGGGACAAATGCCAAAGAGGTCAAACAGTACATCAGATGGAGCTGAACCAACAACAGCAGAAAAGAACTGTGAGCACTGAGACCAGATTCTCCTGCTGTTACAGGGCTTTCACTGTTTTTTAATAACAAAGAAATAGGAGAAATCAATATTATCAACTATCAATATTTAAAACTGGCTTGTCACAGATATTAGATACAGTTTATGCTAAAATGTTATTTGTTGGCTGAAAACATGAATAATAAGTACAGTACATAAACTACTATTACAGCACTTGAGTTCATTTTGAAGTATCTTATTTTTGTCCAGCATACCTCACTGTTTAAGACACTTTTTAACCTTTTTTGCATGTTTTAACATCAAACAACATACAGTAATCATTTAGATTACAGTCCAAAAGAGTATTTATGTTACCTCGTTCATATGCATTTTTCAAATGCATAGCAGTGGTTGGTCTTCTCTCTTTTACATGCAGATGTTGTAGCTTCTAGCAAATCGCAGTCTCATTAATGGTAAGTCTGTGTTATGGATTATGTAACTGTAAGATTTTTAAATTGCAAATGTGACAAGTGGATTATAAATGCATTCAGTTTCGGGTGGTGGCTGAATTTAGGTGGAAAATGTAATTTGTGAAATTTGAAAGATGAGGTTTTCAAATACATTTTTGTGCAAGAAATAAAAGTAATCACAGTTTAGTCCACACTGACTGCTGATGTGTAGGTTGAGTAAAGAGTTTTGAAAAAAGTGAACACTGTGCTGAGAAATACATGAACATGATTGTAAAAAAAAAAAAGAATAAAGAATAAAAGATAAATAACATTATTTAACACCCACAGGACACTCAGCAAACCCTGTGTGCACCGAGTAAAGTGGTTGGTCAAAAAATGGTTAATGGAACCTGCTTTGGAATAACACAGTAAGTTGCTGTGGCAACATGTGAGGCTGCTGATGTGAGAAAGAGTTTATTTCTGCACACATCTGCTGTGAACAGCATCTGAAGTTATCCAATGAGCGCAAACTACTGGGTGAGATCTGATTAAAAAACTGTGATATTGTTTTTAGAGTAAGTGCTGTCGTTCAACTTTGAGCTGGATACCAGATTGGTTGCTATGGTAACAGATGCTGGTGTGGAGCACTTTGGCTCAGTGAGAGCTAGCCTGCCCTATATTTGGACTGAGCTGAGGCACGTGCTCAAGGGGTTAACGCCCACTTGTGTAAACAAGAATTTGGACAAGTTTCTTGCTCTGCTGAGGCCACTGAGAGCTTCATCTGTGTTTGCTGTTGTGTTTGCACAGCACAGAGCGCCCACATGCACTTCTCATTAATCTGAGAAATATAAGCTCTGTGCTCATGGCCAAATAAGGTACTTGGTGCTGAAGTGACCACTGATAAGACTGTGTTTTTTTTAAGTTAAATATGTGCAGTTACTCTGGATCTGAATTGTGCTATGAGAAAAATGATGTGGACCAAAGGACTAAAGGATCTCCAGCACAAACTATTTATAACACAGTGCACTGTAAAACAAACAAGAAGGGCAACCACATCAAAACAAATTGCATTCTACTAAATTTTTTCATGACAACAAGACTCAACAAAAGGATTTTTTTAGGCCTTTTCCATACACATGAGCTGACTTGGTTTGACTCAGCACATCAGCACAGGACAGCAGGGATTTGTGTTTTTTTGTTAAAACAAGTCTATAGTTACTGTTATTGTTACGATTGTTACTTTTGCCGCAAGTATTTTCCAACAAACAACACAGCAAGTAAAAGAAGTTGTCAACCTGTTAGAGGTGAGCTGTTGGCAGAGATGCAGTAGGACACTGTTGTCTGAAACTTTTCATTAAAGATCTTACTGTGGCTGTTTATGCTTGGACAGTTCCTTCCCACAGTATACAGACTTCATATTCTTGGAGAATAGCTTTCAACCTGGCTCCACTAATTTAGTGATAAACAAACTTTATTTTCTACAAATTCCTCACAATAAGAGATCCTGTTATTTTCTAGTTGTTTTTTACATTTTATTATTAAAGAATCTTTATTATTAAGCACCAAATCAGGAACTGTTGTGTTTTCCTGAGCAGTAACTCCACATGACTCCCGTTCAGCTGCAAGTAAAGATTATGAAACAGTAGAATAAAGCAGATTTTTAATACCGCAGAGATTAAGATAGAAGTTATAAAAATATGGAGAGCAAAGGGCACAGAGACTTTTAAAAATGTCTTTCTCTCTGCTCCGCTGCACAGACGTGAGTGGAGTCTTGAAACACATGCTTGAGGGAGGGGGATTGGCTGCGATTGGCACGACATCACTGCAACCCACAACCCAGCTTTTTGCACAGGTTGAGGAGTATTATGATGAGTAAAAAAAAAACACCATGTGTGAAATCTGTGGAGTAGTATTCCATTGGGAATAAAATCAAATTCTCATTATTAAATAAACTTACCTCTATTATTAACGGTTTAAATGGTGTGCAGTGTTTGATGTTAAGCATGGTCTGGTATAAATTGAACACTTACATGTGAACAGGGTAAGGCTGACAGGTGGAGCAAATGCTGTCATCTCTGTTGACCTCCAGCACCATGTCGGGGAACCACACTGCTGTCTTACAGGCTGGGTAGCCCACGCAAGACAGAAACTTACTGCAGGGGGGACAGAGACACAGCAGGGGGAGACAGGTGGAGCCAATATGTTACATTTGGCAAACATGGATAATAAAGAATTATACAGTATAAATGCGATTGATGGTCACAATAATGTAACAAGACACTAATGTGCAGTTGATTTGTAGTTAATGGGTTAAAACATGTAAAGCCATATATGATCACATAGCGGACAGACAGCAACTTCTTTTTTGTGATAACATGGTTTTAAGTTTCTTTACTTTGGGTTTTGTCTCACCTGTTGCCTTCCCTCTTCTTTTTTAGCACCATGTCCCGCCCACAGTTAGGACACTTCCTGACTGGCAGCGGGATCTCCATGTCCTGCTGCTCTGCTTCAGTGATCTGCTGAGCTGCACCCAGGTACGGAGACAGGGCTTCATCTAACCTGAGGAAACAATAGAAAATTACATCTTATCTGGGTCAAAACCACTAGCCCACAGTGGTTACAAGACAGGTGTAAATAATCCATCATTATAAAAAAACCCCAAGATTCTGCTCATTTGTGTGCAGATGGTGCATCAGATATACGCAAATCAAGATAAAATGTAACGAACTTCTTTGCCTTCCTGCTGGACTCAATGAAGACGGTTTTGTATTTCTGGATGTAGTGCTGCAGTACACTTCGTTTGTCCTTCCTGCCCTCTGATACCAGCTTCAGGTCTGCCTCCAATTCAGCACGCAGGTTTGGTTTGGACATCTCATAGCCCATGGAGTTGTAACCTAAACCCACACAAGTACATTTGTATGACTGATATGTAATATAATGTATGTAGAGTATTTGAGTGACACAGACAGAAACCTAAAGACTCTGTACACATTTAAACCATTGACATAAATAAAGATGGACAACACATTTCCACTTCCTCTTACTGTACAAAAATGATGCCAAAATAAATGATACAAAGCTGCAATCTTGATGTAATTCAGCTTAACAGTCACTGACTGATGGAGTCGTGGTAATGAGGTCCCATCATTATTGCCTCATGATTTAATCACACATTAGGGTTTTTACACTGTTTTACAACTGCTTTTTAGCATCATATAACTTACTGAAAATACATTTGAAAATAGGTACTTTAACATATAATTTATCTGATGGTTACTTTGATTATTTAGTTTGACCAAAGTCTCCTCTGCTAACATTGAGAGGCGGGACTTAAGACCTATACTCTAACTGGACATTAGGGGCTGATTAAGATAATTTGGCTTCCATCTGAGGATTTCCTTTACCTTTAGATATGTCAGTGAATAAAACTTACTGCATAATATAACTATGTGTGTATACTCACCCTCTACCAGCCCCATGCCGAGCTCTCCAGGAAGAAACCTCTGGTCAGCTGTCAAACCCACATACATGCGGCTCTTTATAGTCTCAATGTGCTCTGCATGAGTTGCATCTGTGCCTGTAATATACACAGTTCATACGGTAAAATTTACTTAAGACACCAACAATTAATCCTGAACCAACAACATTTATAGATTGACTCCATGAAAATATCTATAAGTTTTTACCAGCTTAGCTTTAGGTAGGTGTTTCTCTACTGTTATTCATAAAGGTACTGTTAAATCAGATGGCATTAACGGGTCACCAAACACACACCAACACACACACAAAAAAAGTCCTTTGGGAAAATGATTTATTCAGTGTGGGCAAATGTGAAAATAAATCCAGGTGGACATTCACAGATCAATCGGCAAATCTGCACAGTTCAAAATCCTGTGTGTGTGTTTTATGTCTGCGGGTTGAACGATGACTACCTGTGCTGGAAAGATTTTTATGTTTTCCTTAGTATCTCTGGTTATATTAAATTGTTGGATGGCTTTATTAGGTATTTTCAATTCATAAAAAAATACAAAAACTTCAGTATTATTCTAAATATAAGTGGTTTTCTCACTTAGAGGACCCAGAAAAATTCTTTAAAACATTTGCTATTTCACAATATACATTGATATTGTACAATCCTGATTCCAAAATTGCCTGGACACAGCCAGTATTGTAATCAATTTAAGACCTTTTGAGGAATTCATTAACATTTAATTAAGTATTTCTGAGTGGTTGGAACCACACACATTAAAAAATAAAGTCTTGCTGTGCGTCTGTGTGTGTGTGTGTTTTGACTGTACCAATGCCGTGCTTCTCCATCAGGGATATAAGGTCGGCCTCAGTGAGCAGCTGAGGAGGACTCGTCTGTCCGTCCACCATCTCAATAGCAGATGGCTGGAACTGGGAGCCTTGTTCGTACACTGGAATCAGCTGGTCAAACAGAAAGGGTTATTAGGTGATATCCCAAACAAGCAGCAGGAGGCACCAGTTAACAAGAGCTGCACACAACATACTCTATCAAACAAAGAAACAAACAGAAAACAAACAAACAAATAAATACATTTTAAAAATACCAATAAATTATATAATTTGGCTTTTATTTTGAAAAGCTTGTCTGCAGTCAGTGTCCTTCCCTTTCTTGTCACAGCTGACACTGATGTGAGTCATGTTCGACCTCAGCATCATCTGTTGAGGCGGCTTGTTTGTGCAATGCAATTGATTGAGATTTGTTCTGGACTTACTTGCTACAAATGAACTCTCAAAAGCTTGAGGTTGTTTCCGAATATCAACTGTTTACTGAGTCTTGAACCTCTGTTTTTTATGAGGTTGGCGATAAAGCTACCTGCTTAGTTTGCACTGAACATGTGACCATTCATACCACCACCACTTCGAGATGCAACACGCAGAAAAGTACAGAAATCTATCAGAAAATTAGATGGTGAACACAGCCGATGGGTTGTGAGTGAAACTACAAATTCAGCAAGTCTCGGCAGTGTTCCCATCCACCTTTTACAAAACTTCATGCAATGAAGGTCTCACAGCTGTAGTTTAAAAGTCTATCATGATGACCAGTTGTCAATGTAATAGTTCTTTTCAAAGATAAAAACCGGAGTACAGGATGGGTCATGGCCATGGAAGTATTTCACGTGTTTTAATCAATTGTGTGTATAAAGCTATATTTTATGAGGCTTTTTTAAAAAAAATATATATGTGCACGCGTGTATATGTCAGGAAATGGCGTACTACCCTTGATGCCTCTCAGGAAAAATAATTGCCCACCCTTGGTTTAGAGCCCTTGTTTAAGAGACTGGTAAGTTATTGAAGTTTGCAGTACAATATTTGCATTAAATTAAATGTGCTCAATAAAAACAAACAAATAAAAAAAGGCTTCACAGACTTTGCAGCCTGCTATCAGTCATCAGTATCACACACAGACACCATACCTTGGCGCTCCACCTGTCATAAGGGTAGACATCCAGGTAGTTCCTTGCAATGATCATGAGTCCTGAGGTGGAGAACTTCTCCTGGGCAATGTCTATGTCCACAACAGTCTCCTGCCCCAAAGCATCCTGGGATACACAAGCCAGGAAGTGACGGACAATGAACTCATACAGGCGTCCTTCATTGCCCTGGACACAGAAAAACAAAACTTTTTTTCCCACAATGTTTGTGCATCTTTTTAAATCCATGTTTGTGAACAAGCACAAAATGTCTGTTTGAGAGTGTTTATGTTTGATTCTTTATAAATGTATAATACATTAAAATTAAAGTTGGCATTTCACAAGAGGTTCAATAATCATAATTAAAGCAGAAAGAAGCGCACGACTGCACAAACTGAGCTTCAGTTTTTGCAGACCTACCTGCAGTGTATTGCTGTACTTAGTAGGGTGTATTGGGGGGTGGGCTTGGTCAGATTTTTTGCCCTGTCGTGGCTTGGGACCCCCAGGCTGGTCAAGCACACGCTGAGCAAATGCACCCCAGTCAGGACTTTGCGTTTGCTGCTCCACTAGAGGGCCGAGGGCCAAGTTTGCAGGAAATATGTTTGTCTCTGTACGCGGGTAGCTGATATACCTTAGCAGAAAAAAACAAACAAACATACAGTCACAAGAGATATTCACATTAAAAATTTGACATTGCTGATAAACTCATCTATTAAATGGCTGAAGGACGCCCCGCTGCCAGATGGTGCCTGTTTTATGTACAAAAATTGGCTTGACCTTGAGTGGTGTAACAATCCAATAAACAAGAACGACATTTGACTGTTTAACCGCAAAACGTATAAGGTGGCTTAAATCCAGCTAGTTGAGTGAAACAAGTTCAAATGAAAGATCAAGGTAGAGAATAAACGAATAAGAACTTTTAGCATAGGGTCGGACCTTAACAGGACTTTGTAATGTGGACAGGAGTACACAGGCGCTGTATCTAACACACTCACCCTTGGGTGTAGAGTTTTTCTGCAGTTTTCATGGTCTCTTTGGCATTTATTCTAAGCTTGCGGGACGCCAATTTCTCCAGTTCCTGTTGGTCAGATAAAGGAAGAGGACTGTTCAGAGTGGGACAAAGCAGGGAGAGGGTCTCCATAGAAAGATAGCAGATAAATATCATTTATGCTACACTGAGGAAACAGCTACATACACACTGTATCATACACAGATGAGTTCTGAGATGCAGTTTATTTATGTGTGTGGCTCTTAGACTTTATATTCTTACCACAGTGTCCAGAGGCAACGGCCTCCACTTGCTCTTGGGTTTGCTGGTTACTGAGGTGACTGTTGCTATGGGATCCTGAAAATGAATGAAAGAATATTCTCTTGTGAATCTTCCTACTTGTGGCTTTTAACACGTTTATTCAGGCAAATCGACAACACTTTCAAATCTACTGCAGTGTCCTTCTGATCTAACAGCTGCAGGTGGAGGACAGGTTACACGTGTACAGGTGCTTACACAAACAGTAGACACACACACACACACACACACACACACACACACACACACAAACAGTAGACACACATTTATAGATTTTGCATTTTCACTAAATATTAATAATAGTATTAATATTTAATTTGACAACAACATTTATCAACAACGTTACATTGTTAGACAAATTCATTCTTCATCAAAGCTCTGCTGGTGTTGTGATTCAGCATGAATAAATTTTGCAGCTGTTATGCAAGAGCATTTGATAGCAACAGTTGAGATACTGACAGGAAACAGGAAAGAGAGCTGGGTTTCACATATAAAAAAAAGTACAAATAACTAATTAAAGTAAAGCTCCAACAGTGACAGAAGAATTTAGCAGCTACCTGCAGTGGTGCCTTTATTCCTGACAACTGATAATATGCATTAAGTTCTGGGACATGGGATCTGTCAACAAATACATAAATCTAAGACTGGCCAGTCCTTGAAACTGTTCATAACAAGATAAAACAGTTAAAGTCATTTCCTGTATCTGTAGAGGGGTTTTCCCCAACTGAACCTTCCCTTTAGGAGAAAAGATGCAGGTTCTTGGTCGATTCACTCCAATGGAGAAGTAAACTGGAGCACAGATTATGACAGATTCTTTCACCCTATGGTCTTCAAAGTGAATTCTTCTTTGCAAGCCACATATCATTTAAATGTAAAATTACCTGTGTATAAGATGTGTCTGTCTCAGCAACACACTCGCTTGAGATCAGCCAAAACAGATATCTCCTCTTTCTGCTTGTGCTAAACTGTGATTTTTGGTTTTACAGATTCTTTGCCTGACCTATCAGAATCAGGATTGTCTGAGAAAAAACAAGACAAGTAAACCCTGATGAAAGTCAAAGCCACCATGTTTTAATGGTCACCTGGTTCAATACACTGTGGAGTTTCTGATAACCAGTAGCATTATGAAGCAATGAGGATGCAGGTGATGCAGTACACACTCCTGCCAACACTTTCACACAATTCCATTGATCAACAGGTGTCACTAATGCATCAAGAAACACAGACGTATCAGCTAAGGCAGAAAAGAGGAAGACAACTAGCAAAGAAACAAGAAGAGAACACCTTTCAAAATTATAATTGTCATCTGATTTGTTGTGATAAAAACAACGAAGAGAAACCAGAGAAAAACAAGTAACTTATGTTTGTTTGTATTTTGAGCTCTGGTGTACTGGCACTAACAGAATTGTTCACATCTGTCCTAAGTTTGGCTACAAATAGTCACATTCTGCTCTGTGGGAAACAGTGAAAACTAGCTAAGTGTTAATCACATGCTCATCAGCTGTGAGCATCCTGGCAAACAAAAAACAAAAATGTTTTTCAGTCAGACACTCAAAGATTCAGATGACGCCCTGATCTTGTTCACAGTAACTGAGACCACACGGGGTTAGAAACAAAAAAGATGCTGAGACGAGATCAACAAACAAAATGTACTGATACTGTGGCACAAAATCAAAATGTTACCATTACTGTAAATACACAAAGTGTGTGTTTGTGATAATGTCTATGACTGTGTCATTAGACTTCATTACAGTACTATAACAAATAGTTATTGTGTATTGTTGACAAGCAACACCATAATGACTTTTGTGTGTGTATTCTGTCAAAAGAGACTTTGAAATAATTAAGTGGTGTGTAAGTGTTTTATATACTGTTATTATACTGGATTTTGGCAAAAAATAAGTTGGCAATTTTCTTAAGGGTTTATCAAGTGTGTAGAGTTTGAGTAAAACATGTTGTCCTAAAACATTTTTATGAGGTGTACAGTTTTTTAGACATCAGCTATTTATTCTATGTATCCAATATTTTTTCCCTGAAACTACATGTCTGTGGTAAAAAAAAAGAATTAGTTAACAGTTTTTGTTTCTCTTATCTGTATTTCTTCAATGACATCATGTCTGAAATAGTTATTATGTACATGTTGTACAATCACAAAGATGCAGAGCAGTTATTTCCATTGATAGATGCACAGTCTGCCTTGTGTTACAGTAAACTATCCTGTAAAGTTCTGGGAGGGAAGCATGAAGCTATAAGTTTGCTGAAGTTTAGGCAAGATGTCAATACACATTGGTGTGTTACAAGAATAAACCATGACCACTTAAGTGCTTGAGGGAATAAAACCAATACAAAGATTAAAAGTGTCACTGAGAACATAAGTAAGAACTTCAAGGTTACATTCACAAATATAAACTAGTAAATGTAGCACAGAAAATCAATGACATGGCTGCCTTTGGATAGTCACAGTATAGCCTTTGCTTGCACATGTCAACAACTTAGCAGTGTTTAGACCCTTCACTGATCATCACACAGAAAATAGGAAATTACTAAAAGAACCTCCAATTTGTCACCTTAATGTTCTGAAGAATTAGCTCAAACAACAACTAACCTACAAATACTTCTAAATCTATTATACTATCTATAACATGGCATGTATAGGCCTGCTTAATTTATCACAACACTCTAGAGGAGCACATGACAGAGCATAAATGCTTATATACAGACATTAATGCACTCAGCATAAAACATTCACAAATAGGAACATACCTCCATGCAGATCTGGTAGAGCACCAGGCAAGCTGTGTGGTTAAAGAGACGGTTTCTTTTCCAACTGAACTCCACAGTGTCCTCCTCCACCTCATGCAGCACTGAGACAAAGACAGACACAAAGAACAGAAGGAATGAAGAGGAGTGAGAGTCAGTAGAAAACCTGTGTGGTGAAGATCTCTTTTCTCCTTTGCATTCCTCATCCTTACTCGCCTACTTCACTTCCTTTTCCTCATCTCCTTTCCTCTCCTTTCTCCATCAATAATTAGCCCCTGTTTTCACCATTTGTCCCCCCTTGTTTACTTGATTAAGTTTCCTGATCATTCCTTATGTGAAGACTGCACTCCCACTGACTCACCCATGGCGATGGTCAACTTATCATTCTGAACTTCCTAATTAATAACCTGAACACTTGCGTCTCTGTTGGACCTGTGTATCTGTGTGAGGATGAGTCTGTACCTTTTATCTTGTAGAAAGTCTCAGGAATGAAAGCCTGGATGGCTTTAAAGCGCTCCACCACAAAACCAAGAGTCGGGAACTGACAGCTGCCATAGGAGATCAGCTGATTAGCTAAAGACTCAGGAAAGATCTTCTGCAGGCGAAGAGTCTGGAATCGAGTGAAGGACGCTCCTGATGAAGATAAGCACAGGAGAGGGAATGAGATCATACAAACTAAAAGGCTTTTCCATCTTATTCGAAATATTCAAAATAAACAGAGCAACTTATGTTGAATGATGGGTGACATTTAACCAAAGTTGATCCAGACTACAAGAAGTGGTTTTGCTGTATGATGCTATCTAAAATTTCCAAGAGTATCTTTTTTATCAGTTGGAGTGTGTCTATACTATGCTATACTATTCAGTATATTTTGAGTGCTACCTTACCTATCCGCAGGTCCAGTTCCTGACGGACATCAACAGCATCGCTAATGTTCACATCTGGCTCTATTAGACTCTGACAAGCCCTCCGAATGGAGTTGGGAGTGATCTCAGAAAATTTGGCTCGAAAGACTTGTAAATTTGGCTTCACTAAAGGGAGCACACACACATGTACAAATACAAACACTATAAGCAGGAGTGATTTGTTAACAAACACACAAAATCTGCTTTTTTTGGCTTTACAAAGTCTCAGAATCAATTCTAATTTTACATACTCATTTATATGAAAATCAATTTAACTTACTATAATGCACATTGTTTATGGAATGGTTTCATATACAAACATGTCAGAGTTTGCTTCTAAAGAGTTCAGATGCATGCTCACATGCATGCACACGACATCAACGAACACAGCCCACACATATTACTGCTTTACCTGTTTTGCAGACATCAATGACTTCAAAGCCAATGTTTTCTCCCTCCCTGTCACAATCAGTCCATATGACTAAGGCTTGGCACTGCCTCACCTCTTTCTCTAGTGTCCGCTAGAGAGACAGAGTGGGACAAAAAAGGAAAGAGAGAGGAAATAAATAGAGTTAGATGGAGAGTGATGAACTCTGAAGAATATGCAGTCTATTTCTATTATCCTAAATATCATTATTTTCTTTGAATGGAAATTTCCTTGTACTGAGAGATGAGAAGGCAAAAACTGTGTATCATCTAGATCTACTACTGCCCACTTGACATTAAAAATTGTGTGTATTATCCTGGTTTTATAAATACAGAGTAATTTGCAACTGCACAAGTTATTTGAAGCAAAAGAAAACTGAAAATTGATTACAAGTAAATCCTAGTAGGACAGAATTTACTGGGAGGACAGTAAATAAGCATACCTTGATTTGAATCATGTTATCTGGACAATACTTCTCTACCTCTGCATCAAACAGTAGCACAGGATTGCAGCTGTGCCTTTGGAGAGAAAAAGTTCAAATAATATCAGTTGTTATGAATTGTGTGATGCTCAGCATACTTAAAAAAAGATTTCTTTTTCACTTACCATTTCTGGAACGGTGCTTTAAACTCCAGACCCAGTAAATGGCCTGATACTGACGTCATTGTTACTGTCACATTCTGGAGTTGGATGGAGACATAATGAAATATGAAAGATCAGGGACAACGTAAGATACAAAGGAACAAACAACTGCATGTGTGCATATCCAATTATTTCAACGTGTTAACTTACCTGACCAAAGAGATGATATTCATATTCATAGATTTTATTGAACTTTGACATCCCTTCCCTCTAAAATGGAAAAGGAGACAATCAGAACTGCAGCAATCCACTTAGTTGATATCCTTATTTTGAGGGTGACATATTCAACTTGTTTATGTTGTCCAATAAACAATACAAAACCCATAAATATCCACTTTACTACAAATCACCAACAACTGTTCACACTTGAGAAGCTAGAATCGTTAAATTTCTAGTACTTTTGTCTACAAACAGATTATGGAAATTTTGTTCTATCTCACCGATTCCTAAAAAGTGCTTTGGGCACATGTGACTTGGGGTGGGCAAAAAAATTTGAAAGATTCACAAACAAAAAGTACAAAACCAATCTCTAAACTGTCAATCACCTGACTTGACAATGCAAGTCAACATCACAAGTTCCCAGAGCAGATGCTGATGTCATCACATTGCTAGTTTCCTCTGACCAACAGTGTAAAACTCAGAAATACTTAATTTTCTTGCAATTGATAAAAACAGACAGTGAAAGATCAGGAAATTGAACTACCAATGGGGCAATTTTGAAAAAGACAAGCTATTGAGTGACAGAGTTGTAGCAGTTTATGTTGCATTCCTCATCTAGCAACTACTAATACGATGATGAATGCCAACACTATCTGCTGGTGGGTTTTGTGTCGAGAGGGTGAGAAAACGTGACTGACCCTCCTGGACCTGCCATTGGACATGATCTCTGCGATCCCTTTAGCTGCATCGTTCTTCTCGGCCACGCAGAGGACCCGCTGGATCTGAGTCCGGTTCCGGAACATATCTGCCTGCTGCAGTAAGTCCGAAGACCGATCAGTTTGCGGCGCACATAAACACCTCCGCTGGATCCCTAGCCGCTGTAAAGTTTGTACCGATCGAAGCAAAGATCTCCCAAGTAGATAGACTAACATGCCTGACCGCTTTCACTTGAAGCAGCTGGTCTTCCACACAGTCCCATTGTTGCTATGTCTCCACTGTGCTAGCATGTCAGCCTACGTAGCTAACGTTAACCAAAGCCATAGCAGCCGATCCCAAAAATTCCTTATTAAAAGCTCAAAAGTGGTCACTGGCAGACCAACTTCACTCACGATAAACTAAATAGAAAATATAACGCCTACCTGACTAAAAAAATACCGATTAAAAACTTTAAGGTTTAACATCGACCTTTACAACATGACCAGTCGGCTCTGTTTACAAATTCCCCGCCCGCCTGTCAAATAATGCCGTAAACGAGGTCGTAATGCTGTCGTAAAATCCTGGAACAAACAAAATAGTAACTTCAGTAAGTAACTTTATTACAATTGTACAACACAGAAGCATTTAAACGGATTATAGTTTACATTTGTATGATATGCCGTATTAGAGAAATGTAATTCTTGGTACAAATATTAAAAATGTGAATAGTTATGTTCCATCGTGTTAGCGGAAATCCACATTAAATTAAAATTTAGTTTTTGTAATTTCAACATCTATAAACTGACTGACAGTAATGGAGGTATGGCTGTGGCAATGTCCTTCGTTCTTTTTATCTGTAACATGTATGATTTTGTTTGCATTTGAGTGAAACTGTATTTAAATTTTACCATTGTTACTTTCAATTTAATACATGATTTAGTTTTACTTTACCAAAATTTTCAATCTGATGGCATGAAGAGAGCTCTGAAAGACCAACATGTAAGTTAATATTTTCAATCACTGTGTAGGAAGAGGCAGAGTGTATGACGTGATACTAAGTAGGCTGTACAAAAAAATGTGTTCGCAGACAGGTCTTGTAACAATTAAAGACTGTTACGTTTACCAACATGCAGAATTGAACAGCTACCCGAATAAACATATTAAACATGTTGAGATGTCTGGGGGGGAGTATGAATAATCTAGTAATGAAATGTATGAGTAGTACTTCACAAAAATCAGACATCGTCTGTAAAATTTCTGTTTCAGGATGGAATTTCTCCAGATGGGGAGTCGGATTGGTCACCTGACCAGACTACAACCAGCTGGGTAAACATGGCGGCTGTCTCTGGATGTGAAATTTTATGTAGCGCCTCTGTCTGTTAACTGCGTTTCTATCCCCGGACGAACGGCGTTGACGCTCAGAACACAAAAACGTGACGCAGGAAGACAAAGAGAGAAGATGAAGAAAATCGTTTCACTGATGCTAGATTTTTTTCTCTCCGCATTGCATGAATGATCTGATGCTCGTCCGGACCCTGTGTTAGGCGCAGATAATTGCTTTTGTTAGCAGACACACTGATTTGTATCACTGTTGATGTGGCTACCTTTATTTTATTCGATAAATATCAAGGAGCAGGCATTGTGGACTGGCTCGTGCAGGGCTGCTACTGAATTTTGGGTCCACTCTGCTTGGGGACCCCCTTTTTGCATTATGTAATCCCATTGGGTTTTTTTGGTTGTGGACCCTCTTCATTTTTGGGCCCCTGGAATCTACAGCTCTTTTAACCTCACTAACAAATGTGCTGCAGAATGGAGAATCTGACTGTGCTTCTTGTGGCTGCGATCCACCGCTGTGCTCTGACAGCTGATTTATGACTGTTGATGGTGCTGCTCTGTGTGTTGTGTTTCTCATGCCTTGCTCAGTAATACCACTATGATAGGCTCACCTGACTTGGTGGCTTTCACTAAAGAGGATGAGTATCGGGACACAAATCCTGACCCCTGGGCTCTCCCAGAGGAGTTCTCTGTTCCCCTCTATCCTATTGCTGACTCCAACCCCTGGGCCAAAACTTCCTATGCCAAGTTCACCAAAGACTTCATACTCATCTCTGAGTTCTCTGAGCAGGTGGGCCCTCAGCCTCTCCTCACCATACCTGATGACCCAAAAGTCTGTGGTACTTTCGATCTCAACTACTTCTCCCTACGCATCATGTCAGTGGACTACCAGGCCTCCTTCGTTGGGCATCCACCTGGGACTGGCTACCCAAGGCTCAGCTTTGTGGAGGACTCAAGGGTGGTGCTTGGTGACTCAAAGGAAGGGGCGTTCGCCTATGTCCATCACCTTACGCTTTACGATCTGGAGGCAAGGGGCTTTGTACGGCCATTCTGCATGGCGTATGTGTCAGCAGATGAGAGGAAAATCATGCTCCAGTTTCAGGAGCTGTCCCTCCGTTTCTCGCAGGCCTCTGAGTGTCTGAAGGCTGGAAACAGAAGAGCATTTGCCAAGGAGCTCCAGAGAAAGCTTCAGGATCTTGAGTAAGGATTCAATAAATTTCAATACAACCTTTGTAGTGCTATCCTATACAGAGTTTAAAGGGAGTTCATCAAATTCAAATCTCAATCCAATATTTAATATAAATCCTTTCACATTGTCCTTCAGATCATCAGGCTAAATAGCTAGAAGAAACATCTGTAAAGAAATGGTATCAACAAAGTTTAGCTTATCAGTTGGGCGCAAATATTTGCTTGAGGCCCCTTGCAGACTCCTCATAACCACTGCTACCTCACCAACTTTCTCCCAGCATTGTCCATGGACCCAGTTGCTTCCACAGTCCATGGACAATGCCTTTCTTGTTTTTGATTTTCAAGTCACATCAACATGTGAAATTAAAAGCAGCAATAAGAGTCTACTTTGATTAAAAGTTTATTGAATTAGGATCATTTGAGTCTACAGCCATGCTAGCCACAATCATGTATAAAGCTAAATGCTATCATCAGCATGCTAACGTTCATACACTGAAAATGCAAACATGGTGATGATTTAAAATACAGTATAATTTTTGTGTCATCAGTTTTACAGGTAAAGCCAAAGCATTAAACTAATGATTAAGCTTAATGAAAACTGGATAAAGTCAAAGATATTAGAATTCATTCAAAGACATATAAGCGTTCCTGTTTCATGGTTTCTTAGATGCGTTGACACTCCTTGAAGAAAAAGCCCTATATTTCAAACTGTGTTTCCTTTCCTTGTATGAACATGTGTTAATCAATATGTTCTCCTCCCCTCAGGTACACTCACTCAGTGCTGCAGAGGGAGGAGGGCCTGCAGAGAGAGGCAGGGCCCCAGTGCATGTATTCAGCTCATGCTGTGGAAAAGGCCAACGAGCTGGCGAATGTAGAAAAGAGCATCTTTGAACACAGAGACCTGTTGCGACAGATCAGCTCCTACCATCAGCGTCCCCGCCGAGATCCTCATGCTGTCACCTGCCAGAAGTGTATCACAGAATGCTTGAGAGAGTGTGAGGAGCTCTTGGAAAAATATGCCAAGCTTGCCAACCCCTTCAGTTACACTGACAAAGGGGAGAAGAGCGAGGAAAGGCAGGGTCAGATTGATGATGAAAGGGGAGAAGAAGTGGATGAAGAGGATGATGATGGCGTTAAACGCAGGCCGTCCTATACGCCACAGCTGATCAAAGCTAAATCTGCAAAGTGTTTTGACAAGCGCCTGAAGACCCTGCAAGAGCTATGTGATAGCACTTTCTACGAGGCCACAGTGGAGCTTCTGAAGGAGACGGAGAGGAGTTTCCGGGGAGACCTGTGTTACCTTTACACACGGCGCCTGGACAGGGCGTTACGCAGGAAGCAGAGAGTTACCAACTTCCTTTTTGAGGAGGAGCTTGATGATGATGAGAATGAAGAGGGAACAATTAGACCATTCTGTGCTGTGAACCATGCTGTAGATAACTATACAGTCTTAAATCCACCTCCTATAGTGCTAGCATCAGAACCCCCAGAGCTAGATGCCCTGGCACCTCTAGATCCTCCAGACCCAACCTCTGAAACCAGCCATTCTCAAGAGTTGTGTGATCTTGGACTTCAGAGTCACCTGGAGTCCTCCCCATCAGACCAGACTTTGGAGACCCAGGAGAGCTCGGAGGAAACAAAAGGAAGCTTTAGCAGTGATAAAAGTGTGATGGGTCAAGAAGAGAGACAACAGAATCTGGCTAATATGATGTCAGAAGCTCCTGATCCTGACTCTGACCTGACCCCTGACCCTGACCCTGACCACAACACCGACCTGGAGAGGGAGAGTAGCAGTGAAGAGATTGAGACCACTGCTGGAGAGGATGATGGTGACCAGACACCAGTGTCTTTGCTGGAGGTGATGTCTGAGCTGGAGGCCAGCAGGGAGGAAGAGTGTGAGGAAGTAAGTGATGCGGCATGTGAGATACAGTCTGATTTGTTGGTTCCAATAGACACACCATGTTGTATGGCTCAAGATGGCTTCCTTTATGAGGCTTCTGCCCCAGAGACAGTGCCTCACCTTAGTCAAAGCTCCCAACCACAGCCCTGTCAAGCCTTAGTGGTTAACCAAGAGCCCCAGGCCCTACTTCCTCTCCAGGATGACTACGCCGTGGGCTCTCCATGCTTAGAAAGCCCCACAACTGGTCTGGAGATGCACGTCGGACTCCTTGGAGATGCAGTTTCCCGTACATCGGCAGAGGATGGGTCAGACTGTACCATGAGTGCTTCTACAGGGTCTGATCGGGCCGCCTCACCACTTGGCTACGGAAGGGTGGTGACCCTGCGACAGAGGAAGAAGGCTGGTCAAGGAGCCTTGAGGTTTGTGCGACAGTACCCGTTTGCCATGCAAGCACTGTGGTGTCTGCTGAGTGGCAGAACCTTGGTGGTGCTCGGGGCAGACGAGGGGAGAGTCCGCCGACTGGTTGCTGCTCTGGCCCTTTTTGTGCCTGGTCCTGGGAAGTGTGGAGAGAGGGTTCAAGCCTGGCTGTCCTGCCCCTTCACCCTCACTGACCTGCAGAGGTGGAAACTCATTGGACTGCAAAGGTACTTTCAATGTTAGAAATGAAGATGACAGATTAACATTGATTTTCTAAAACACTGAGCTTGATGCTCACTAATGAATACTTTGAGTCTCCATTAGTGTGAAATTTTAAAACAAAATAATATTCTGCTTTGTAGTTTTTTATCTTACCTTTCCTAACTGTTAATCATCTGCCCTGACTCAGTCCTCAGTGAATTTAACAGCTAACTATTCAACTATTAAACCTACAGCCTAACGTTTGTCCTTGATTTTCCTTTTCATTCCTCTTCTTTCTCTCACAGCAGAGTGAGCTGTCAATTTCTCAGAATCAGAATCAGTTTTTTAAAAAATATTGTTACATGCTTAAAGGAGGACAGCCTCCACCATTTAACTCCTCGCAAATTATTCCGCTACTTAGGGGAATGAAAGACACAACTGAGAAATATGAGGAGAAATCTATATTTAAACTTAACTAAATCATGACACTGCTCACTTATAACACTGGTGTTTTTCTTCATCTTTACAACCCAAATTTGTTAACATAGAATGCATCTGTTTAGACAATTCTGTATGTATATACTACATAGTTTTTGTACAGTAGCTACAAAAGGGTCAAAGCCAAGCATTTCTATATAAAATGCTGTGCAGAATTCTAGCCACTCAAAAGAACTGTTTATTGAACAGGGTCTCCAGTGAGCAGGGTTTCACAAATTTGGTACAGCCCACCAGTGGCACTGCTCTAGACCAGATATGGCTAAAAGAACATAACATTAAGACAGAATTGGACATACAGATTGTATTTATGGGTGACTTTAAATCTGTAAACCGAATGGTAATGAGCATCATAATAATCCTCCCTGAAAAAAATGATTGATTTCATTATCTGTCTGTTCGCTGTCTGTCTTTCCAAGGGTGGCGTCCCCTGTAGGTTCCAGCATGCTATACTCACTGTCCCGCTACAGCCGCTACATTTCCATCCTGGATGCTGACCAGAAGACCTTGCGCTGTCCGCCGTACCATGGTCAGCTTCTCGCAAACATTGCTGACCACCGCACCTACATCCGACGTGGTTCCACTTACTTCCTTCACTTGCAGAGCACGCTCTGTCGCCTGGCAGCAAAGGCCTTCCTGTTTACCTTCACCCACCATCTGCACCTGCCAGTCAGCTCGACGGAGGGGCTCGAGGTTGTGGAGGGACGACGCCGCTGTTTCCTGCAGGAGCAGCTGGGGCTGGGCGATGAGGACAGTCACATACTGCTCTACCTCAGCCAGCTCATCACTCAGCAGTACTTACAGCCCACCACCGGGGGCAGTGCAGCAGCGCCTTGTTTTAGTTTTAACTACACCACCAGCGTATTTTACAAAATCTAACATTATACAGGGAGCAAGATTCCCATGCAGGTTTTAGCAGAAATCATCCTTGACTTTTTTGGTTTCTGGACCACAGGGGATCTCAATAAGGTCTTTTAGTTACAAACTGAACTGGTTGTTGTTTTATCTCTCTCTGCCTTGCTGTCTTTTTCTCTGCTCTTGCTCTTTCCTCTGTATGAAGAAAAAAGAGACAGAGTTAAGTTGCAAACGTGAGTGTGTGTTAAATTGCATTTATTTGGGCATGTTGACACTCACAAACACACATAACAGAGCAGATGAAGGTCGACTCAAACTAGTGTCCTTTAAGTCATTTGTTTGTTTTTCACTTCTTAGGGAACAAATGTTACTTGGGATGGCTGTTCAAGGTCAGTCCCCCCTCTTGTCACGACACACATGTACACACACAAACACACACAAACACGCTCACATTTAATTTTACAAATTTCAATCCAACATGGCTGTCTGTGTGGTGCAAGTGCTAATCTAACCTCAGTCAGCTTATTAACAAGTTCAGTCACAGTTATGTGTCAACACCCACCAATCACTGAGCAGTTTATCAGCTATGACATCATCTCAGCCATATGTAAACATGTTTTTTGGTATTACTGTCACAAACTCACCGAGAACAGTTGTCTCCCTGAATCTGTTCGTGAATCCTTATAAGCACCATGCGGGCTAGTTACAGCTGGTTTTGTGACATGCCTCTCTCTTTGAAACTTACCTTTCTTTTGCCTGTCTTTTTTAAACTTTTGTTTTGTGAATCAGTTTTAACTCACATTCCTGCAGTGGTGGGCAAATGTCCATTCTGTTCCAAATACTGATACAATGTTGGATTTTAACTGAGTAGACTTGACCTTTGAGTGCACAGAGTAAACATTCCCAGAGGCTGCTTTCAGGTTGTGGTGCATGAGGAAGTGTTTTTGCTGTGTGAATTAGTCTCAGTTGGCTCCACATGATATTGCATGTCCAGTGAAATATGGTCTTCATGCACATACTCACCCACATAGGACCAGCAGCTGTCAAAACCTGCTGTTATTAACCCTTAGTGAGCATTTTCATGGATATTACTCACCGGGTTAGGAATATTTTAAACCTACTTAACCTAAATGTATTGAACTTCACTGTTGTCTTACAGTTGTGTGAGAGTGTTGTGGTGTTAGCATGAGACTGTCTTGTGCCAGGGTGATCACCGTATTGATAATAATTCTGTTTTTTTATATTTGGATGGACTTGGGACAGATGCTGAACAGTTTTTGGGAGGTGTTGTTAAGAGACAGTGACTTTGTTATATGAAACACTGATTTCCTGTGCCATAAAGAAGAAAACTCTGTATTTAATGCACTAGGATAAAATGTAGGATCTTGATCATCATGCTGATTACAGCCCAAGTTCCTCTTTTGAGGGTAATGGAGAAATTTCACAAGTAGGAAATTTGCTGATCGGCCAGTGAGACAACACCAAAAAAGTGTCTGTGATAGTGTTTTAGATTTTACTCTTCCTAATTCTGTGGCGTCAGTAATGGGAGCTGTGTTTTTGCATCTAGGATGGTAACTGTGCTTGTGACTGCATGGTCAGAGTTTTAATGTGAAAGGTCAAACAATGTGGGATCATGGCTTCTATTCTCCTGTTGTGAACAAGACAAATTTTTAAGACCTGCTTTTAACAGCAACCTCACATTTTGAATTCCACCTAATATATTATTTTAGTTTGGTGCTATTTGGGCTTAATTATTCTTTTTTTGCCACATGTGGTGTCTTTTTATTTATTGCTGCTTGATTAACACTTTTTTCTGCTCAGATGTTACAATTCATTTCGTAGATGTAGCTCCTCTAATGCAAAAAAGTCGAATGTAATCTGAATAAGCCATACCACAGTGTGCTTAACATGTTGTCACTCAGTGTCCTTATGTTGCCATATCATGTCTATCTTTTTTATCTCATCATAGGGCGTCAGCACAGTCCAGCCCTGTGCGACAGAGTAGATTTTAATAAAGCACGTTGTGAATGTCTTGATGCTTATATGTAATGTTGATGATATTCATTTACTCCATTAAATTATTTGAATCCATTTCATTTGTGTGTGAATGCCTGCATAACACAGGAGTAAAACTGATCTTGGTGATTGTGCTGAATCTCCATGCAATCTACAGATCAGCATTAAATATTAAACATGAACTACTCCAACAGACGTGTATCTGTGTGACTTGCTTTAGCGATGACGGATGTGGGAGTGTTTGAGGTGGCATGAATAATAAATGTTTATCTGTGAAAACTCTAATTGCCCTGCTGGCAGCAGGCAGCAGAAGGCAAAGTGGTGGACTGAAGGGAATGTAGCAGTAAATCAATGACATGGGCGCACATTTGCAAAATTGCAGGTTACTCTGTGCAGTAATGTTTATCTGCAAACTAAGTGAGTAGGCAACTCTGTGTGTGTAAATCATGATATCAAATGCAGCAGGTTTAACAGTAAAAGGGTAAATTTAGGAGTTAAGATCATCTGCAATTTTTGTGCTTCAGACAAGAGAATACCACAAATCGAAGACAGGTTTGCAAATCTCAATGGGTTGATTTCTTTGAGCTGCAGCTGAAGCTCAAAAACAGCATCCATACCTTGATTCTCTGGGGTCTTGTCAAGCTGGTCAGTCTGCTGCTCCTCTTTACCATTGTGACTTAATGGAATCTTGTTCCTTCATCCAGTTTTCAGACTCAGAGCCTGCAACTTAAAATTTCAGCAGCCGGAGGTTCACCATGTCCACCACTTCAGTCTGTGCAACCTGAACAGACTTGATGGCTCTTTTCATCAAAGTTGCTTATTCTTGCTGCTCTTTTATACTGACTGGAGTTTGGCTGTGCATATCTCCAGATCATCACAAGCCTTCTGCAGCTGCAGAATCAGCTTAGAGTCGCTCTCAGAAGTCTGTGAAGCCTTTGCCGACTGACTGAATGCAAAAACCATCCTCATATTTGTGACAGTGTTTGCTTTGCTTCTTCTGTTTCTTTTATTTTTACTCCCATTTTTAGACTTAGATTTACAAGGTCTTTTAAATAAGAGAATTCAACTAGAATTTAACAAAGAAGGCACACTGTGACCTCTTCAACTTAACCAGAAATGATAAAGGTAACATTTTATTCATACAAATCTAAAGACAAGGAAACAAGATCTGAGAGGGAAACTGCTTCTTAAGAGTTTTAAAAGACAGAAAATGAATGATTGAATTCAAGAATACTGACTTTTTAAAAAATTTTCTACTGAATTTTCCTGTTTTAATAATGAAACCAGATCTTAGACATAACAAGGCAAATACTTAATATTCGCAACATACCAGTGTAAATGCTTACCCAAAAATACCTAAATCTCACTGTTATAAGAAAATGAGAAAGTGCAAAGGTCATCAATACCAAAAGATGAACAGAGTAATGAAAAAATAGAGATGAACTTGCAGTTCAAAATTACTCTTTGAAGTCTTTAACCTTTGACTGATTAATGCTATTAAGAGATAAAAACAGGCTTTCTTAATTCATAGGATGAATTAAGCTCAGAGACAAAACAATACATCACAGAAAAAACACCATAAAATGTATAAAGTAAGAGTAAATCAGTAAGTAAATCAGAATGGTTTTATTTAAAATAAGACAAAAATAACAACGATGAAGAAAAAGTTTTAAGGTTTATAACAATGGCATTTCAAACAAAACTTATTTCCTTCCCAGCCGTCTTTTAATGAAATGTCACATATTAGAATTTAAAATGACCTTCGCAGTGGCTTGGATGAGCTGGAATGACAGGCCTAATCCAGAAACAGCTGACCTCTACTTCCTACTTTTTGATTCGCTAAAAAAATAAAAAATAGTTGAAAAAAAACAAAAAAAACCCACACAAATGGAAGTCATACAATATGGCCACTTTCAGGCTATTCCACTTTATTCCACTGTGTTTAAAAGGAGTAGAATATCAAATATGACAGCCTTTTAGGGCAGCTGAAGATGATGATGCTATCGGGGATTTGTTTCTGATGCAGTTGACTGGAATAAGACAATGTTGCTTTGAGGATGTATGAAATGGAGGCTGGGTATGCCCTGATGCCCAAGAAGGTAAATCAGTAGTCCAAAAACTGCACTTAACCAGAACATCCTCTACATCCACAGTGGGTGCATTCGATGATCCTTCCCTGCAGAGAAGAAAAAAAAACAGCAGGATTCAGACCACAAGGACACACAGGGAAGAAACAGCAAATCCTCTGTACAATATTGTGTCCGATTTCTCAACACTCTAAAAGTTAAAAAAATGTGGATTTGTTTTTGTCATGGTCATGTTATTAGTCATGATGGCTTTGCAATGTCAGTCTGTTAGTCTGTCTAAACAATCATAGGCTGGTGTGATGGATAAAACCGGAAAACCCAACATTCAGTTTCCAGAGGATGATTCCTTCTAACTTTGCTGAACCTCTGATGTTTTCTTCAGCGCAACAAGAAAGTCAAAAATTTTACCCGTTCAGCAAAATACTCCAACGTCTTGAAGAAATGCAAAAACATTTTGTACAGATAATTATTCAGCCTAAGGCACAACCTCCAAAATGCTTGGAGTCTCGTCCAAATTTGAACTTCACTGTTACTGATATTAGATTGAAGCTAAGGCCTCTGAAATTAAAACATGTACATTTCAAAAACATGTACAAGTTTTTTGTTTTTCCATGGCAGCAGCTTCCTGTGGGTGTCATACAAAACCTATCAATGGTTAATGAACACTGGCACAGTGATGACAAGTCCTCCGACCTCAATCATTCAGTAAAACAGCCTGAGTTACTTCCTGGTCCACTTAGTGTCTTTGTGTGTTACAGTGTTGCGTTTACGTTATCTTACTTGTGCATGGAGTTGGAAAGACACCACGTACAAATATTTTGTTAGGTAGAGTTTTCAGGTATCTGTACTTTAATGTAGCATTTATTTTTCTGGCAACTTTTACCCCTTACTTTTTAAACACAAATATCTGCACTTCATACTCCTTATATTTTCAAAACAATGTTTTAGTATATTGTGATTTTTAATTTTATTTGGAGATAGAAAGGTTCACGTTAATTGACTTTAAAATACATTAATAGGATTTGTGGTTCAGTTAGCTGATGTAAATGTCCTTCAAAGGGATATTTTTCTAGAAATGTATATCTTTTACTGTTACTTACAAAAAAAGTGCAAGCAATACTTTCTACATTTTTTAAACACATATCTACTTCATATATACTTTTACTCGGGGAAAAAAAATGCGAACTTTTGCCACCTCGGTGTTGGCAATTCTGTTTTGTTACAGTCTTTACATTCAAATCACTAAAATTCTGTCAGACTTACAACTTCCAGCTTGCTCTTGGGGACTCTGCAGATACAGTTGGTTCCAAAGTTGGTGTCTCGTGTTTGGATGCAACGCAGGCAGCACAGGTTCTCATAGCCCTGCTTCTTCCACTTAGCAATGAGATTCTTGTCTGCATAACCTTCCTTTATGCAGTACTCATACAGCTCTATTAAGAGACACACACAGAAAGACAAAACTGGCTCAATATCAAGTACAAAGAGTATAAGTATAAACAAACATATACATGGTTTGCAAATATAAACATTCAGGACAAACATCTTACATCAAAAAGTTTTAAAAATAACATGCAGAAAACCCTGATAAACTTCACTATTAGAGGTATGATAAGGTATGAAATGCACATTAATTATATTTATATTCACAGAACTGTATGCTGAAATTTATTGATGAAATAAAATGTGTCTGGCTGTATCTCAAAATTTATTACATATTGAGGTAGATTAAAGAGGGAAAAAAAAGAAGATTAAACAAGAAACTTTAAATGTTAAATAGTTCAATGGGTAAAGTAAAAAAAACAGTCTACCTCTGCTGATGGCTTTTCTTTTGTAGAAAAGATCATAGATGTAACGACTCCGTTGATGATGCAGCCTGAAAATTGGCCAGAGGGACTCCACCTTTCGCTTTCCTTCATGAGGCTCTGTTTCAGCTGAGACACAGAGGAGAATAGAAAAGTTAGCTTTGGTAAGCAGAAATGAACGGTTGACAGCTTAACAGTTAAAATTATCAGTTTACCTTTTTGGACAATTGAAATGTCTTTCTACGTGTGAATGTGGGCTATGAATGAATCAAGGACAGTGATGTCATATTTGATACATTACGTAAATCTCCTGCTGTAACAGCCTCTATGTCTGTATGATTCTATTCCACAAAACCAAGCTTGGAACCTGCCGTCAGAGATCTGCTCTCATTTACCCACAAAATAATCAGTTATGCTGACAGATAATATTTGGTTATAGAGCACTGAGTCTTAGCTGACCTTACAGTACATGTGCAGGTTGAGGGTTATCTGTGAATCTGGTCTATTTAGCTCTTCAACATCCACCTGGAGAAACTATGTATTTACCGATCCGGCTTTCCTGCTGGGGGCATCTTCCCTGGTCTGTTAACACTAGCTGCTGGGATACAGTGCAACTAAGATTTTCCCTAATAACGCCACAGGCCAAATCAACGGCATGTGTAGATAATTGAAGGACAGCATTTCAGATAAAAAAAAATCATGTTTAAATACAGGGTAAAGAAATATTAAGCAATACATTTTGATAAAAAATGACGATTTCACAAGTAAGCTTTTGACTAGTTGATCAGTTTAAATACGTTTCCTACGTTCTTGTTCATCCACGGTGTATGTGATTTCATTTCCAAAATGTAAAAACAGCTCCCCTAGCAGAACCTGTCAGGAATTAATCAGTAAAATAAACCAATATTGACATTCGCCAAACGGTTTGAGAACACCGAGGTTGTAAATTATATCAACACACCAAAACGAACAATGTATCGCTGCATCCCGGCGGCCAGGTGCTGTGAGAACAATCACTATCATTTGACTTCTACTGGCTTACCTTCCCTCATTTTCTGATCCAGCTCATCCAGAGTGGGTTCAATGAGCTCCCAGCCGTCTGGGGGTGGTTTCCGACTCCTCTTTACTTTGGGCATTTTGCTCTGTTTTGTAAAAAATAGAGCAAAACTTCTCAGTATTTTTGTTTCAGTATGCGAGCCCGTCTTAGTCGCTGTAAATTGACGTCACCTGAAAGGTCCATTTCACAATCTCGTCTCTTGTTGACGTCAACACCCAAAATAAACATACTCAAATAATCGGTGTCTTACTTCCTAAAACTTTTCTTAAACCTACATATTATAGAGGTTTATGTAAATAGTCATTTTGATCAGTTTAAAGATGTTTTATGGGTTATTTCAAACTCGATGTATTTCTGTCGTTTATGGCGTATTGCATCACCTTAGCACACGAGTAAATTGCCGTATGATAAACAACCTGATTTAGATTATTGTTTTTCATACCCTCTCTTTATTTTGTCAGTCGACAGGGCATTATTTAAAAATGCGTGTATCATTTAATTTGAGCGGCAACTGCATTCACTAGATTCCTGATGATCCCTGTACTTGAGATTTTTCATCAGGCAAATACTTGAACTACTTAGAGTATTGTGTTACTCATCCGGGCTGTAAGTTTAGCCAGCTGTCAGTTCTTGTTGTAGCTTAAACACATATGTTTTGTGTCTGTAACTCCTCGTCAGTGAGGTTTTCATAAAGGCTTCGTTTGTCAAAATGCCCAGAGGAGGTAGGAATGAACTTAAAACCTTTTAAATTTGGGTGAAGTCAGTTTTTGTACATCTGTTAGAATGCTGATAGCCACCCACCAACAAGCAGCGGTTCAGGCGACATGCCGCTATTGAACAAGAATAGCTTCCCCAATCGTATAAATGTATTTATATATGCTTTAGATGGCATCAAATCACACATTGACAGTGTGTCTATAAATAGCTCCGTCTCTCCTGGCACATGATTGTTCACCGTTCTTGTCTCCTGCCGTACAATGTGTACGCATCTTTGAGTGATGTCATTTTTTATCATGGCCATCATTGCAGGTAAGAAAGGTGGCCACAAGGGTCGCATGCGGACGTATACCAGCCCCGAGGAGATAGATGCCCAGATGAAGGCAGAGAAAGAGAGGAAAAAGGTAAGTGCTGTATGCGTTCAAAGACTGTTTAGTAATGTGCAATGCAGGACTCAATTTATGCAGCTTTTCACTTTACATTGATCAAGCTCAAAATTGCTGGATCCTGCGCTTCCCACAATGTAACTCTGTAGCATCTTTGCAATCAAAGAGTTAATTTTAGCTACTAAGGAAATACTCATCTTGCCATTGTTGAAATACACACGGAAAACCAAAAAATTACAACTGCTAAATAAACTCATTGGTATTCCACTTGCTAGATGAGAGGAACTAATAAACCAGCTGCTGGGTTGTTTGGATTGATTGTTATCTGTATTCCCTGTTGTAATTACATGTATTTGACCTGTTGACTTATATTAATAATGTTTTCCTGTGTGTGGTCTGCCTGATTGGCTGTCAATCATATGTTATAGCAAGAGCAGGAGACGGAGGAGGCTGGTGCAGCTCAGAATGACATTGCAGAGGAGAAGCTACCAGCATCAGGATCAGAGGACAGTGATGATGAAAATTCTCTGGTATGGCCACGCTTTTTTCGCCACGCCCTCACCTTGTTACTGTTACTACACACAGTTCTGTATGATATTGTATGGTATTATATTTTATTGAGAATCTTTTAATGCTTTTTCTACATGGCACTTTAAGTGTTGTCATCCTGTTTCCTGTTTGCTACATTCAAAGCTTTGACTTTTTACTGTATGTGCTGCTCTGATGTGTTTGCAGAGGAGGAGGCCTGGTGTGGAGGGGTTGATAGAAATCGAGAACCCCAACAGAATTGCTCAGAAGTCCAAGAAGGTGACGCAAATTGAACTGGATGAGCCCAGGCAGTTATCAAGGAGAGAGAGGTGTGTACCGAGTGTCAAAATGAATCAATCAGTCGGATCTTGTCAGTACTAAATAGGAGCTTTACTTTTAAAATAAAGTGTTTTGTAAAAGCTTTTTTACGCAAGAAGTAGAAGCAGTATAGATGAAAGGTTGTCACTTCTTAGGGTTTGTGTGTTGTCTGCTAGAAATGTCAAATTTTTATGTGCTTAAAGAGCATATTATGAGCTTACTTGTATGTTGTGCACTGTAGGATAAAACTGCTAAGAATGCAATGTTTACACCCTTTTTTTAGAGAGTTGTGGTATGGTATTATATCCTAAAGAAAGACTTGCATATGACATTAGTGCATAAACACTTAAAGGCTTATTGTTTATTCTCTTTTTCTCCTCTTTTGTTTTATTATTATTAATTCTCAGAGACATTAAGTTTCTATAACTCATGGTCAAAAATGTTTGATAATGACTTTTTTATGCTACTTTTTCCACCTTGATACAAACACAACCACACAGAGAGGAGATTGAGAGGCAGAAAGCGAAGGAGCGCTACTTGAAGATGCACTATGCAGGGAAGACAGACCAGGCCAAAGCTGACCTCGCTCGCCTCGCCATTATCAGGAAACAGAGGGAAGAGGCGGCAAGAAAGAAAGAAGAAGAGAAAAAAGGTAATCACAACATATTGTAGGCTAATTATTATCATACAGTGATTATAGTATTAAATATAAACTGTACAGACTAGTGCTCAAAAGCCAAGAATGCTACACAGTTTGAGATAATTACAACCCTGATGTTGCTGTGAAGGTTTACTTTAATGACAGCTGATAAAGTCTGCAAGTGACAATTATTTCAGCCTGCAAAGTCTATGAGGACCCTGCTTTTGTGTTTTTATGTCTGAAATGACTCCATTGACCCACTGTTTCAGAAAATTACTAAAAATTTTATGGAGCAAGTTTAATCTATCCTGCTAAAGTGCATTTGTGCCAGTCAAGAATAGAAAATCTGACAGCCATAGCAGCTTTAATTAAAGTTGACCAGGCTTGCTTGGCAATGAATGGGGTAGACTGGAGCAGTTTGTTTAGTAATCAGCCTTTCTTCAGGCAGAGCTCAAACAGCAGCTGCAGTCTCCATACTTGTCCATGTCAAGCATTGCGTCAAGCTAATCGTATCTGTCTCTCATTTTCTTTTCATAGCAAAAGAAGCAGCAGCAGCGGTGGCCAAAGGACTTAACTCCCTTTCACTAAAATGATGCAGAGTATTTATCAGAGGCACTTTCACATGTTCAAGGACTGACGCTAGACTATTTTTAAAGGAGAAGCTATGATGTTGACAATACTGTAACATATGACCATTTGGAAAATGGTTGAGGAGGCATCAGTGGAGAGGGATTGTGTATATTTTGGCATGGAGTAATGACCGCACTGATCCTTCCAGGAGTCAAAGCTACATTTGAGAATACAACAAGTCTTCATGTACACTTGGAATGAACCTCTTCTAACATATGATATTTTACATGGTATTAATAATGGCATACTAATCATTGTATAATTCTGACTTTGCTAACTGAGATTTGCCACATTGTTTTTTTTGGATTCTTATATTGTATATAACAGACTCATGAAAATATTCCAGATTGATATGGTGAAACCAGTAAAAGTTCCCCATTTCTTTATTTACTTTATTTACCAGTGAAAAAAAGTGCTGTTACTTGGTTATAGCTTGTTTTACAGTCCACCTCTATCACTTATATGAAAATGAGATGAGTCAGAAGAGACTTGTTTTGGGGTAGTATAAGTGAAATCTGGCAGTGATGAGAAGGCTTTAGGGGAATAACATTTAAAAAAATAGAACTAAACAGTTAAATCAGTCTTTGGTGTTTTTTTCATGACATGAAGAAAACCACCCAAGACTATAGAGATAAAGATGGTAGTATAAAGATACTGACAAACACATCAAGCGGTACGGGAGGCAGAATTGTCTTTGATTTTCTTGACCATACAGAATTAAAGGAAATAATTTAGTTTCAGTATAAAGCTTAACAGAGTTAAGTTTTAGCTTTGAGTTCATCAAAATTCCAAGAACAAAATAATTTGCTATTATTAAAGTCTCCTAAAGTAACTATTTAAGTTTTTTTTTTAATCATCTTAGAGTGAGCAGAAGCAAATACAGTTTCTATACTTTTAAATGTGTGCTCATAAGTTTATAAAAGATAACAAGTTTGTTCATTATCAATACAAAGTCCAAAAGTTCATGACTTTGATTGATTCAAAACTGTTGCAATCGAATGTTGGTGTTAGTCAGATTTTTCAAAATTTTCACATTAACCACATCCATATAAATGAAATGTGCAACATATGACAATAGTCAAATAAATAAGAAAATGGAGAACTGACAAATTAGAATAAGTTCAAATAAATTATGTTAATGTTTGACCCCTGAGTTCCCTGTGTTGTATAGAATGGTATAAAATTATTTAATATGCAAAAATTTAGTAGGACCTCCAGAGACTGTTATCATTTGAAATAGTTATCATAAACAAATTGTCACAATTTATTGAAGCATGCTAGCATTGTATATAATGAATAAAAGGTAGTCTTAATTATTAACTTATGTGTTAAGAATTCTAGTCCCAAGTCAATGTTAAATTTGATTTTAAAACCACTTTTAGAAGTTATACATACCAGTGTTACACCTAATTTTCCTGTATCAGATCGTTAACTTCAGCTATATTGCCATTGCAAAGGGCTTGATCACATACTTAAAATTGATGGTTGAAATTAGAAATAGCGCCCTCAACTGTTTTCTTAAGGTAACGAATTTTGTTGGCAGTGAATCAAGTGCACACAAGTTCCCACAACGGGGTCGTGTACAAAAGAGTAAGTGGTCAAGCTCTGAACAGACGGTGGCGGTAATGCACCTTGATGTGCTGGGTAACAAAAACGAAAAGAAGAAGGTCAAGCCAGCGGATTGGTGAAAAGTTTCGCGGACTTTATCCTCCGACGAGAATCCCTTCTTTGTGTGTTTGTGTGTGTTTATAAGCCCCGTGTCGCATTCAGGTCAGCCTGTAACAAGTGACAGCGGCACAAGTCTCCTCTCAGCTGGTGAGTGAACTCTCTGACTAGATTGGTTCATTTTTCATGGGCACAAGTAAATGCAAATGCAATTTAAGCCAATGTATATGTTAGCAAAATTTATCAAGAAGCGCTTAGAAAGTTTTAACTAGCGTTGAAACGTCTTATTTGGCATAATTTATCAGTCTCTTTGTTTTCCCGCGTTGCGGTTGCATAGCAGTGATATAACATTAGCGCAGGTAGCGTTTCCTGACAGAATTATTAAACTAGCGTAGTATTATTATGTTTTTATTGCTCTGAATGTTAAAATTTAAAACGTATTTTTTGACGGTAGTGGTATAGTTTAACAGCTCACCTGTCTCTTAAAGTGTTTTTTTTTTCAAACGTTTCCGCCTTTACAGCAGTATTTTGTCCCCACTGTTGCTAACTCTGCGTTAGTTGACACGAGCAGATAATAATGATATGATGATAACTAACGGGAGTCATGGGCTCGGCAAGCTGTCGAGCAGCATCTTACAGATGTATGAGTGACCTGGATTGACTTTTAACCTTGCGGACAGGACACTCAGCCTCAGATAAAGATTTGGCAAATGTATACACAGCTGTAAAGTTCCCAGAGTTGTCAATGTTTATCCCAGTTTCCCAATAACCTCTGTTATAACCTAAGTTTCTGCAGTTTATGCAATGGTTCAAAGTTTAATATAGCTGACGACCATATCATGCTGAAGCTGAAAAGTTTTAACTCTGCAGACAATTTAGCTGCACAAGATCCCCTTTGTTTAGGCCCAGGACTGTGATAATTGATCTGAATGGCAGCAACATTTTGTCAGTAGCACTTTTTATATTTGTTCATGTGACATCCACCTTATTTTTTTTCAAGTATTTCTACAAAAGTTGCAATTTTTTGTTATCTCACAGCAATACCAAAGGGCTCAGCACAAAGCTGGTCTATGCTATTAACATGACCGAAAGTGACAGTTAGAAACATACCATAAAAAAACATATCAGAAGTCCAAAATGCATAGGTGGTGTTGTTGTTTTTATAATGATTTAATGATTACTGTACCAGTGCTTCAAGCAATGAACAAAAAGGAGATCAATAAGTTTTAAAGGAGAATGCCTGTTTTTTTTTAAAGCTCTTGTGGATTTGTAAAATCAGAGATAAGGTGTCCATTTGAACTGTCTCTTTGGCAAGTGAAACAGACAGGTCAAGTACTTAAGAGTAAACACACTTATCACATGTCAGTTTACTTTGGTGGGAGGTTTATCATTTATCTTGACAAAAAGATTTTTTTTTTGCAGCATATGCAAGATTACAGTCTGCTAGAACCAGCATCTGCAGTTGCATCTTGACTCAGATGATCTAGGAGTAAAAAGAGGAGGTTCATATGCAAAGCTACACCAAATAAATTTTTTACATCTTGCAAAATTTCCCCCCAACATGCTGGAATTTTAGGACAGAACCAGAAGCAATGATTGTAGGACCCTACTGACATTTTACATTTTGGGTGCAAAGGCAAAGGTTCAGAGTTCATTTTTTGGCAAACATGGCAGGATTTTAAATTGTACCTTTCTAGCACAGTTACACAATGATACCATCTTTTTATGGTTCCATATTCACAACAATTTCTTTTTATAGCTTTTCATAGAAAGAGGTTGCCTGTCCTGGATACTGTTTTTATGTTTTTATTTCTTTGTGATTCTCTTCTAGTGTTTTAATAAAGTCCTATCCTCCTCTATAGATTTCCACTTTGTGTGTGACCAGAGAAACAGCCATCATGTCTGGCCACGGTGTGAGCAAAGAAACGTGGGATTCTCACAACAAGATGATGCTGGAGCCTCTGTCGATCAACGACTCTGAGGTTTGTGTTCACTGGATTTTAGAAACTGAAAGTGTTACCTACATATGAGTTCTTGAGACTGTAGTAATGATTCAGTGGGATCAGGAGCACCAAGAACTCTCTCAAAAATTGCTAAAAAGACAGGTTTTTTTTTTTTATTTGTTTGGTCCTTTTTGGTTATTTTTTGCTTGAAGTTGTTGTTGACTTTGCTTTTTTTTTTTTTTTACAGCTGCACCTGTTTATTATCATTTAGTCCAACTATTCTGCATTTTTTTCACTCAGAGCTTTTCTGTCAAATTACTTTGCCCTTAATAATCTAGTATTTGTGTTGCAGGTGTTCAGCATCATAAAAAAAGAGAAGCACAGGCAGACGTACGGACTTGAGCTGATTGCGTCTGAGAACTTTGCCAGCAGAGCTGTTCTAGAGGCTCTGGGTTCCTGTATGAACAACAAGTACTCTGAGGGATATCCTGGTCAGAGGTACAAAATTAATAACTCAATCATTTGTGTAATGGTTAACAACCTGTAAAAGGTGCATTGTGATTCGTTAATTGTGTCCATTTATTAACAAATAAGTGTACCATTTATAATCGGTCTGATACATGCCCTTAGGTACTATGGTGGCACGGAGCACGTTGATGAGCTAGAGAGACTCTGCCAAAAGAGGGCCCTGGAGGCCTATGGTCTGGACTCAGAAAAATGGGCTGTCAACGTGCAGCCTTACTCAGGTATCAAATAGCTATAACATCTGTTAATGTTTATAGTGTAGAGCTAGACTATTGCAATTAATATTTGGACCCTTCCTTCTTCTGTAGTCCTTATTTTTACCATTTTCTCATTATGTGGTCCCATTTGCAGCTTCCTCCTCCTTCCTCTGGTTGACTTTACTTATCTTTGTTTATGATCCTCTGTAAGGTTCCCCCGCTAACTTTGCGGTCTACACGGCCGTGGTGGAGCCCCATGGCAGGATCATGGGACTGGACCTTCCCGATGGAGGTCACCTGACACATGGCTTCATGACTGAAAAGAAGAAAATCTCAGCCACATCCATCTTCTTTGAGTCCATGCCATATAAGGTACCAAAAATCATAAGCATTTGTTAACACACACTCACCCAGGAAGTCCCGAAACATTGGTTTCGAATTTCTTGAAGGTGTGAATTATAGCTTTACACTTTTTAACATATAGGAGATACATCCTATCAATAAAAATGAAATTGTTAAATAAAAAGATAAAAAAGAATCAAGGAGCAGTGCTCTTATTTTAGGCAGGGGTGTCATGACTTAAGATTTCCAATCAAAATTTATCCAAAGGAGCTGTCAGCTTCAATGACTGGAACCATGATTCTTACAGTTTTGTTTTGTTGTATCTCCACCACTGCCTAATTGTGTTTGTCTGGCACATGTCAGAAGAAAAAAGAACATGAGCTTGGTGTAGCTGAAGCTGCTTATTTTAACTTGGCACAAAAGCTTCTACTTGAGATAGCAGAGAAACATAATTGGAAAGTCCTCTTGTTTTCCGGTAGTCATAGCTGTGACTTGGTAGTTTTTTGCCTTCCATGTATTTTTTGTTTCCCTATTATCGAAATTAGTTCTTAAC
>JAPZDV010000009.1:16694025-16707247 GCA_029814665.1 Acanthurus lineatus | reverse complement strand
TTTTTTTCATACCTATTGCTCTAACATAATTCTTGAAACTTAAAAAATTAATTTAGTGAAATGGAATTTTGAAGTTAAAGTCCAAAATCTAATTGAATCATGTATTTGGATAGTCATTATGACACCCTTAGTTGTGGAGGTAGTATTAACACCATTGACTGAGAATATCTGCAGTTAAAACCGGATTAATGGATTGTAGTTGTACTTTGACAAGCATTTGAACATTTCTCTCAACTCAGTGCTACAACTATCACCAAATGTATTTTTGTCTGTTAACTTGTACTACAAATGAAACCAGGAGTTAGTAGCTTAAAAAGTGGCTTTCCGAAACACATTTTAAGCTTGCAGTACCTATTTGATTACAGAGTCATGGACTAAGTTAGAAGAAATTAGTCCTCATTTGTGCAAGTAAGTGCACATGGCCTTGGCATGCAGCTCCTCATGACAGCTGGGAGAGCAGAAAAAAAGCCCATTATTTGAGAGAGCAAGGACTTAAAAATGACAAATCAAGCAAAATGGAAAAGCTTTCAAATAATAGAAACATGAAACCAGAAACCTTGTAGGTAACTGGTTTGCAACTGCATTTTATATTATAACAGCAGCATAAAAACTTAACTAAACTAAAGCACACTTTTGTGGCATTTGTTAATACTGTCAGTAAACGTTTTAAGAAAAAGAAGTACTTTACCCATTCCTCTTGTGGAAAATTCAGTGGTTTTACTTATCTCTTTTTTTATCACTTCTCTCGGAGAAATTCACACATGTACACAAAGGAGATATGCATTAGTTATAGGGTGATGTCACTGGTGTGGCTGTCACATAGTTCAATATTTGGGGGTTTAGTGCCCTCTTCAGGTCACTTGTCTTGTTACTGAACCAAGTCACATGCTAACTGAGCTATTGCTGCCCCCAACTTAGTTCAGAATGAACTTTCTTCAATACAAAAGTAAATAAATAAAGAATCTGCAAAATGTATGGATTAAAAACCTTTTGCAGTTCAGTGTGAATGTTAATTTTAGTATATGAAGTGACATATCATCCAGATCAAAGTGTTTTTCTTTCAAGTAGGTCATGGTTAATATAAAACTAGGTTTATATTAATGTTATTGTCGGACAAAAGGTTGGATTTACCACGAGGAGTAAAGGCAGTGACCCTGTCTGGTCTTACTTTACTACTTTTATTGTAAGTGGATTTTAGATGAATGTGCAAACAATATTGAGCAAGTAGGTGGGTATCTACGTCTGGGTACTGAACTTTGATACCTTTATGGCACAGAAAAAGTTCTTTGATACTACTACCTGTCCTTCGTTTATAATTTTAATACCTGTGGATTAAATCTAATTGGTGTCACGTCGTAGAGGCATGCAGGAAAAACACTACAGTATGACCAAACAGGTGACACTGCTTCTGCCGCTAGCTGCTTATCCTTACAGATATTGTGAACTTATAAATTGTGACTTTGTGCTGTTTATTAGACAGCCAGTGCAGCTAATTGCTCACATGCATAGCTCCTCTTAAATATGGAGAAAGTAGTAGGTGTCATTCTACCACTGTTTTCCCCTCAAACAGAAGTCACCCACATAGCAACTCCACTTTAATGGTTGTTTGCTGCCCTCTATTGTTTGTTCTTAATGTTCCCCTTGACATTTATGTTTTTGTGGTACAGTACTGTACAGATATTTCATCAGGTGGTTAATGTTTAGTCCAGTCAAGTAGACATGGTTTCTCTGACTGCTTCTAGGTCTTTGAGCAGTTTCTTATTTAGAAGTAATTGTTTCCTAATGTGTAAAGATTTGTTAGAAATGGATTTTAAAAAAATGTAATTTCATAAAAGGATTATTCAAGAAACCATATTGATACCAGTATCAAAACTTTTTTAAGCATACCTAGACCTATAGCTGGTGCTTGGATACAGTAGATTAATAAATTAGATTTTAGTGTACAAAATACAACCATAGCCAATTTTTCAGTGGATTAACACCCAAGTGCCAAAACTATGTACAAAATCTGAAGTAGTAGTTCCAACAGAGTATTTAAAAAATAAAAACAAAAAATGTAGGATTCAAATGTGGGGAGAATCCAACACCTTATAATATAAATATATATTTCTGGTTCAAATGTCCTTTGTGGTAGAAGCAAAATCCTTATGACATATTGCTATGTTGTGTTAATGTTCAAATCTTTTTTTTTTTAATTATGTGATATAGCTGTTTTTGTGTGTTTGATATAATGTGATTGTCTCTTTTTAGGTAAATCCGGACACTGGCTATATTGACTATGACAGACTGCAGGAAAACGCTCGGCTGTTCCATCCCAAACTCATCATTGCAGGTCCTTGAAGTACACACATGCACACGCACACACACACACACACACACACACACACACATACACACACACAGAGTGCATGTTGAAATCCGTTATTACTTGTTTACTCAGACATTAAAACAATTCCATTCACCTCTGTTTTTTCTTCTCTAGGAACAAGTTGCTATTCCCGCAACATTGATTACACCCGCATGAGGCAGATTGCTAATGAGAACGGCGCGTATCTGATGGCAGACATGGCTCACATCAGTGGGCTGGTGGCTGCTGGAGTGGTGCCTTCACCCTTTGAGTACTGTGACATTGTTTCCACAACAACACACAAGACACTGCGTGGCTGCCGTGCCGGACTCATCTTCTACAGGAAAGGTAGGAATGTAAAATGATGCCTCTGAACAACAAACCAGTCACCTTTTTTGTTTTGCGTCAGTAGTAGTTGTTACTGCGAGATTTCTTCAGCTCGCTGTTTTTCTTACTTCCTCCAGGCGTGCGGAGCGTGGATGCTAAGGGGAAGGAAATTCTGTACAACTTGGAGTCTGTGATCAATCAGTCTGTGTTTCCTGGGCTGCAGGGAGGACCACACAACCATGCTATTGCAGGTTGGTCTCATCACCTCCCTTTCACTTTGTTCACTCAATTTCATTTCCACTTGTCTTTTACCAGTTTCAGTCACATAAGCATCCGTCTCATTTTTCACTGGCAGGTGTTGCTGTAGCTCTGAAACAAGCCATGTCACCTGAGTTCAAGGCCTACCAGACGCAGGTTCTTGCTAACTGCAAAGCTCTATCCAGTGCTCTCATTGACCACGGATACAAGATTGTCACTGGTAGGTGCCACTATGTATCCTTATTATCAGTTGCAAATTTTTGAAGCTAACTGTGTTAACCACTAAGAAATTGATGACAATAACTGACCATTATTTCCCCCGTGATTTAAGGAATTTGAAGATGTTGTAAGTGAAGTTAGTGTGACATCTTGCGTGGACTTTCCAAATCAAATATTTTGGATTATTTTCTCTTCATAGCTTCATAGTCTGTATTGTCTTCTAACACTCTCTTTCTCTTTTGTGTAGGTGGCTCCGACAACCATCTGATCCTGCTGGACCTACGCAGCAAAGGAACTGATGGAGGACGAGCTGAGAAGGTTCTTGAGGCCTGTGCCATTGCTTGTAATAAGAACACCTGTCCAGGTAATGTGTGTGTATATTAACACTGATGCCTCCCACAAAACCTTGTAAAAAGCTGGCAAATGTTTCAGTCATAGCCATCACATTGAAATGAGATAGAAAAAGTCAAATGTCCTAGAGAGTCCTTGAATGAAGTGGGAACTCTGGTAACGATACATACAGCTTTTGTTTTTAAAGTGTAGTCTCCAGTGTATTTTATTTATTTTATCTGTAGAAAAGTGGTCTGTCCTTTGTGTCTCTGAATTATTTTTCTGAAGGTCTGTTTTTTCCACCACAGACCTGGTTTGAATTTTGCAGTGTCCTGTATTTTCTTTTTTTTTTCAATTAGGGGACAAGAGTGCTTTGCGCCCCAGCGGTCTCAGGTTTGGTTCTCCAGCTCTCACCTCAAGAGGTTTGGTGGAGGCTGACTTCAAGAAGGTGGCTGAGTTCATTCACAGAGGTAATTTATTTAAGAATAATAAATACTTTTTTGCCAATATACTCTCCAAAACATAACTAGCTTGAAATCCAAAAATCAGCCTAAAAATGAAGAAAATCTGAAATGATTGCACAAGATCCTTGTTTGAGTGTTCTGATGTAATGCTATGATCAGTCAGTCTTCAATTTGAGGGCGGGGCTTAGCTTATGGTCAGTTATAACAATGACGTCACATTAATTTGCCACAGTAGTGATTCACAGCTCTGATTAGCTTCTTTTCCATTGTTCTGGTAATTGAGGCTCATGGGTGCCATATATTTAAAGCTATCCGCCAAATAAATCAAGCAAAATGTGATTTCCCATCTATGATCCTGGAAATTGAAAGCCCTCACTGCTCTCCTTTCTCCTGCAGGCATTATGCTGACCCTGGAGGTGCAGAACAGCCTGGATGCCAAGGCCCCTCTGAAGGAGTTCATTCAGGCACTGAATCAGGGAGAGAAGTTTCAGCAGCGAGTGAAGGATCTCAAGGCAGAGGTCGAGGCTTTTGCCAGTCAGTTCCCAATGCCTGGCCTGCCAGACCTGTAAAGGTCGCCACTGACACTGATTGCTTCTGGACTACTGATTGTAATGAACAACGCTGTGTGTTTAATGTGCTTAAATTTGTTTCGAATGCACACCTGTGAAATCTGTCACTGCTCAAATCATGAAACTTCCTCATGACTCACAACTGTTTTAGTTTGGAGCACGTTTTTCTCATTGAAGGATATTTTTAGGCTTCATTATTGTCCAGAAATTCAGTGTTGATAAAGTGCCTTTGCTGTTTTTAGATTGGATTTCATTTTCCTCTCGAGTTTCTTCTTAAATGTTAAAATCACATTTAAGCTTTAATCTTATGTGAAATTGCCATTTCTTTTGTATTTAATTTAAAATCCAAAGTTACAACATTGCAGATTGGAACACATGTTCAACATTTCATTAAACTTGAGCATTCTGTATCACTATGCACATTTACAGTATAATAAATGCAGTTTGATGAATATTAAAACCACAAATGTCACACACTTATTTTTGATGCAACCATAATGAATGAAACAGCTCCTGTTTATGATTTATTTGTTTTGTTTTGCAGGGAAAAAAAAGCAATTGCTGTCATTTTTTTTCTATTTGTGACATTTCCTATCTGTAATCTAATAGTTTGTGGAGTTATGCTTTATAAAGAGGAATAATTGTCATTGCAGCAACAAAGTTGTTCAAAAGTAGAAGCGCATTAATGTGATGAAAATTTAACTTACTCTGGTCAAGTAAAAGACTGAGGATATGTGCTGGCGTAAGGAAGAGGTTGGAGTGTTTAAAAAAAGACCAAAAAAAACAAGGAACAAGGAAGAAAAGGGTGGAAATAGATAATAGGTAAAGTAAGACACTTGTATGGAGCAGATTTTGGTTTCTGTTTAATAAACAAAGTTTCAAGCTGGATTTGGAATGTCAGTCCCCTTTAGTTGTTAAAAAAGGGTGGATTAACCAAATTACTGATTAATAAAAATTATCCCACTTTACTACTGCCCATGGGATAAAAGAGTACCGTAAAGGGTGTTGTTGAAAGTCATAGTGTTTAACATAAGTAGCAGAGAAATATGTGGAACAAGATAAATCGTACTGCACTTCAAATCACAAATCCTGCCAAACAAATTATACATTGATCATTTCAGTTATGAGGCATTTATACAAAACCAAATCATTGTAGATATTGTTGAAAACATGGAAACAGTTTGTACATAGACGTGATCTAAGGGTATGTGGTAAAAGTAGAAGTGAGGTGCACAGCAAGAAACTGGAAAAGAACCCAAATGTAGCCAGCATGGGGAAAATCATAAAGTATGGCAAGTAGACTGTCTACAGAGAGAGAGAGGGAGAGAGAGAGAGAGAGAGAGAGAGAGATGGAGGCTCATGAGGCTCAGGTCCAGGAGAAGACTGAGCCATGCAGAAGAAGCTGAGGAAAAAAACTGAAGGAGAACAAACCAGATAGGAGATACGATGAATATAACTTTTGTGAGGGCTCCATTAATTCCTATTGACTAACTGTGCTGTTGAGGTAGAAAGGGAATCAATAGAAATAGCTGATGCTGTGACAACGTTTTTGGTTATACCATGAAAAAGAGGCAGTTGAGAGAGGCTATTTGATTTCTTAGGGCTATTTTAATTAGAAAATAGGATGAGGGCTGGAGAAAAGCTGTTTTATTGATATCTGGACTAATAACCAGGATATAAGAGGGGTGCAACTTGCAACACGACAGCTGGAGGCGATATTGCACCGTCCGACATCCACTCGAGGATCGGCTAGTCTTGCCTTATTGCGTGAGGTCAGAGGTCACTGTGCGCGCCTACCATCCGTCCAGAGAGAACAAGGAGCAGTTCGTGACTATCTAAAAGTTAAAGACAGACAAACAACCAAATGTTTCGTCCGTAACAAACCCGTGAAGCTACGAAGAACATCAGCTATTTATTTTCTCATCGGAGCTCGCCGATTGTTCCTCAGTTTATCGGTTAGCCTAGCTAGCCTCGTTAGCCACTGTAACTGGCTGATGAAGAAAGTACAAACCTAGCTAACTAACGTTAGCTCACCTTTAAGCTAGCTGACCGAAGTTTACGTTTCTGTGATCGGAGCGCGGCAAACTAACGCAGACATGCAGGACATACTGGCTAACGTGGATCACATTAAGTTTGATCTGGAAATCGCTGTGCAGCAGCAGCTAGGAGCACAGCCTCTGCCCTTCCCCGGCATGGACAGTAAGTGCTTGGATGCTAGCTGGAACTTAGCCACTATGGGTAACCTGTAACGTTAGCCAGAATTAACGGTTAAACTGGTGGCAGTTATGTGCAGGTTGACACCGGCACCTGGAGATGGGTGACTGTTCATGTTGACTTTGTGTACCGCTTTCTTTTATCCAAATATAATAATGTTTTTCCCTCCAGAATCTGGATCTGCTGTGTGTGAGTTCTTCATGAGAGCAGCTTGTGTAAAAGGTAAAACCACAACATTTCAGCATCAGATGTGTTGCACATTGAGGTCATTAACTGAAGTCACACACCCACCCATACACACATACACACATACACATATACACACATACACACTTATAACGAGAATATATACATGAGAACTATATAAAATTGACTGAAATCATCATTGGTATAATTAGAAAAGTTCTGCTTTCATCCGCCTCGCATCTCTCGGTGTTTCCTCTCTCAGGTGGGATGTGTCCGTTCCGTCACATTAGTGGAGAGAAGACGGTGGTGTGTAAGCACTGGCTCAGAGGATTGTGTAAGAAGGGAGACCAGTGCGAATTTCTCCATGAATACGACATGACCAAGATGCCTGAATGTTACTTCTACTCCAAGTTTGGTAAGTTAACTCGATGTTTTATAACATTACTCAGATGAACTTGATGGCTGTATATGCCCTGAGAATACTTTGCTGATGTTTTGTGCCCTTGTAAATCTCCGTAGGTGAATGTAGCAACAAGGAATGTCCATTCCTGCACATTGATCCAGAGTCCAAGATCAAAGACTGTCCCTGGTATGACCGAGGCTTCTGCAAACATGGTTAGTCCTGCTCTGTGACAGACAGAAACATTCCAGCAGTAATGGCATTAACTGATAAACATACACTTTTGTTTCTGTTTTGGATCATTCCATCATCCTGTTTCAGGTCCTGACTGCAGACACAGACACACAAGAAGAGTCATCTGTGTGAATTACCTGGTGGGCTTCTGTCCAGAAGGAAAATCCTGTAAATTTATGCAGTAGGTTACCCTTCTTATTTGATTCTTACATAATGGAAACTGTTTTCTACAGGACATGAAGCTATTTGTGGCTTGTTTTAGAACTAGGTTTTGTAACAAGGGGCACTTCTCTGTCTGCTTTATTTATGGGATGAATTGTGTCATTTAGTATAATATTCCTTAGCTGAATGATTTGGACAGCAGTGAAATAAAATTAATTAAAGATTTCACTTTGCAGTGATCTAGATTTAAAATTAAAACATATTTTTCACAGCCCACGTTTTGAATTGCCCATGGGAGCTTCTGAACAACCTCCTCTACCACAGCAAACCCAGAACCAAACAAAGGTAAGAGGATAAAGCACAATCACCCGAACACACACACCTGTATGCGTAAATCATGGGCCACTACAACTGTGCAGATAAATCTCATTCATTTGAGTTGTGTTTGTTAAAAATTTAACTATGAATGCTTTCAATTTGCTTGTGTCCTGCTGCAGCCTGTGCCCCCCATCGGTCGCTCATCACTCTCTCTTATCCAGCTGACCAACTCCAGTCCAGGCCAGCGGCCGCAGAATCACACGCCAATGGCCGCTGCTCAGCAAAATAACATGACCGGCAACAGAGGACCTCGACCACTGGACCAGGTCACCTGCTATAAGGTGAGTCACCTCAGCACTAGTCTGCTGGTGCACTGTCTGTGTTCATAATCTGACAGTTTAACACTGAATTGTAGATGTGAAATCTGGTATTATGAAGCAATAGTTTGGTATTTTGCTAAATACATGGATATCCTCTCACATGTGGGGATGTGTGGATCTTCTGCATCAACACAAACACATTTAAATGTCCAATAACTATTCTCACCTCACCTCTTCTGTGTGTCTCTAGTGTGGTGAGAAGGGCCACTATGCCAACAAATGCACTAAAGGCCACCTTGCCTTCTTGAGTGGACAGTAACCTTCAGCCTCGAGATCACCACAGTGCTGCAGCTCAGCAGAGGAGAGGAAGTCCCTTGTCCTCCAAAGGCTAACGTTGAACTGAAAGACTTTTAACTGCCACTGTTGTGCAAGTGTGTGTGGCTACGACAGTGGGAAAGATAAACAAATCTATGTTTATTTTTCTCCATTTGGATATATGAACACAACAACAAACAGGGGAGAGGTCACAGGCTAGGTGGCTGTGGTTGAAGGACTTGTTAATTAGTCTGCAGAATTTTCTACAATGTTTGTACTGTGTAGCGTACTGAATATTTAAATACACATCACACCCACAGTTTCACAGAGGTGCTCCAACATCTTGCTGCTTCTCACAGGTCATGTGACTCTTTCAGTGACACCAGACCAGTTTTGTCATTCTGCCAATGCGAGTAAATCTGACAGTGTAAATAAAAAAAGACATGTGATTAATGCCAGTAGGATGTAAATAGCTGTTGTTTGTACCCAAACTACTGTGACTAGTCAAGCCCAAATTCACCTCACAAAAGGTTCATTATATGCTTGCAACACCAAGTAAAAGGTCATTATGTCCCACTAGACAAATTTTAGACTTTTGATAAATGTTGGCTGATTTTTTTGCAAACAAACTTCAAATAAGTTCATTATATACTAATTGTTAATGGAGGCGTTGTATTTAATATGGATACACAAATCATCCAGATGTACCTCAGAGGATGTGCAGTGGGGGGTTCAGCAGTTTGCCTGTTATTGTTACAGTCACATAACAACAGTGAGGTTTGTACACTCCTGATAGCTGAGAATTTTAAATATATTGGGGGAGTCTACCCTCTCTACATAGCTGTCAAATCATTAAAAATCAGAGCTTGTTATATTAAGAGGAAAACTGAAACTTTGTTTTTTACTTTGCAAAAGAGTGGGTGTCAGAGGCTCACACACAATGCATCCTGGTACATGTAGGCATTGCTTGGCTCCAACAGCAGGGGAAATCAGTTCTGTCAAAATAACACACCTGGAGGATTTTTTCATTGCCTGCCTCTATCTACCTACCTACCTCTAGCTTGATTGAACATCTACATGAAATGGTGCAAATTTTCCCTTTGACACAGTTGAAAATTTAATTGAACACACACAAACAAAAGTGACATCCAACAATAAATCTTAATATTGTTTATTGGTCACAACAGTCAAATAATTAACACAACAGAGAGCTGAGAGTAGAAACAGCAGGGGGAACAAAGAGGACTAAATTCAACCCCTGAAGCTGTCATGGCTGCTGAAGGGCCTTAGTGGTACTTCCTCCAGCGATCATGTTCTGAAAAAGAAGATAAGGAAAGAAACGTTAAAAATTAAGGTACTGCTCAAGAAAATTTTTTGAGTGTGTTATTGGTTAATATTTTGTTTAACAATGTTTTTTGGCATAAAAAGTAAAGAAAAGCTCTAAAAACTGTCCGGAGGCACATCTACTCTTTCTTCCTCATTGAAAAATTCCAAAGCTGTTTGCTTTGGTTGACTAGTGCGAGAACAGTGTGCTTAAAGAAGGAGAGCAGGAGGAAACACTGGAGAAATTCAGCCATAGCCATAGCGTCCACGTATGAAACACAGACTGAAGCTCAGATATATGTGGTACTCAGATGAGGAGCATGTTCATAAAAAGTTGTTGTTAGTTTGTAACTGCAGATAACTGATACAGTGTTAGTGGTCTTTTAATGCAAACTCTCTGCTCTGCACTGATAATGGTTCTTTGCCTGTGATTGGCTTTCAAATTTTCGAAGTACCAAATCTAGCTTGTACCCACTGAATTTCAGATTACAGATTAGGGACGTGTGCAGACATTTACCCCGTCAAGAGGGGAATGTGGAAAAACCTCTTCTCCAATGCCAAAGTTTGCACTAATACAAGTTGATGTAGTTTGGGTCTGACAATTTGGGGGATGTAAACAAAAGAAAATTACAATTTTGAGTGAAGTGGTTTAACAGTTTTCTCATGAGTGTAGTATTATAACTAATTTGAGACCCACTGGAGTTAAAAAAAATCAAATACAAGATGTGACATTTAAACTCAGAAGTAAGAAAAAAACAACTTTGTAGTCAAAGGTGGAACATCCAAAACAGGAGGTGAGAGAATGTGAGCATTTCTTACTGATGTGGTCGTACTCCCACAGGTAGCTGAGTGCCACATAGCCAGCCAGCAGCATAGCTACACCACCAATGCCTCCTTTCTTCACATTGATGTACTTGTTGTAGTATCTGTCGTGGCCTGAGGGCAGAGACAAGAAAAGAAAAAACACAATAAACCCAGGCTAAAAACAGCAGAATGACAGGCTGCAGGGTGTCATCTGACAACCCAATCAAAAAACACCCTTTAGTTCCTCAACACCAATCATATCACTGGTGTTGTCTGTAAATGTAATGTATCTCATGACCCATCTAGCAAATTAGGTTTGCTGATAATTTGTCCAGCAGATCACTCAAGTTAACAACAGAGGAACATTTTCTCAATCCAAAGAATTTATAGCATTTATTAATTGCCACGCTGTAACCTTTTCTGTTTATCTACTGCCAGATTAAGAATTTGCTGTAACTCTTTTCTTTTCCACAAGGTAGTTACACAAGATACCCAACCAACAGTCTATTAGATCAGAATGAAATGGCAGCAGGAAACGCTATGTTATGCAAGCTGATAATGCGCATGAAATATTTAAAGTTCCCTGATTATTTATCAAACCAGCTATATTAAAAACTTTGATTTTTGTGATGACCTGAAGTCAGCTAATCAAATTAGAAACAAAGAGTTTCTCCCTGTGTAAATTTTTTGAGGATCTATGGCGTCTTAGAACAGGTTTCCTCACCCCTGCGGATGGATGAGAGGATGCCATTGGGAGTAAAGTCTCGTCCTCCAAGCCAGCTGCCCAGCTCTCCAAGTTTTACGTCCATCAGCCGCTTCTCACTTATGGGAACTTTTCACAAGTAAAGACAGCAATGACAGTTTAATTAAACATCGTTCATAAAGAGAAAAATATGCCACAGCTCTGGTTTAGGCAGAGGGGGGAAAAACTTTTAAAACAGTCTTATGTCAATGACGTAAGAGTCAAGGTGAATCTTCAAAAATTAAGAGATTGATAACTTGATTGATGAGTTGATCAACAGCAAATCTCAAAATGTTTTAACTCTAAATCTTAAAATCTTAAACAATCAACTAGTTGCCTTAATTGTTCATCACTTTTGTCGCACTGGAGACCTTTATAACCAACTAAATCTATAATTTGAAAAACTGTCTTCTTGGTTTCTGAGGACTTTTTAAGTGCACTCTTAACTATTTTATTAGATTTCAACTTAAAAGCTATTATTCTAAAATAAAATGGGTAGACTAATAAGTACCCACAATATGCACGGTCAGCAATCTATAATTCTGCAAATGAGTACACAACTAACAAGTCGTAACGCAAAAGTAATCAGTCCATGAGTAAACACAAACAAAATAAAAAAAAACTTTCAGTCGTTCATATTTACGCTTTGAGAGACCGACTGACTCGCGTATTGTTTTCCACCTCTGGCGTTAATTTTGTATTGCGGGGGTCCTATTTGACATTTAGCGTTAGCAGGTGTAAAGCTACGTTACAACAACCTACTTATGAATGAAGTTTTCTCGCCCATCATTCAACGCATCCGACAATGCAAAGCAAAGCAAAGCAAGGTATTCGGAGTTTTAATTTATAGCGGTTTATTTGCTGTAGGTCCAAAACGAAGCAGAGAATATCACAGTTAGAGGAAAGCTCTATGTTTGGAGGCTAAGTTTCCGTGCAAGCAACCCAAAGAAATCGTTATATAACAGACATGCAAAAGTAACACATTGGTAATGTTTTCTTCCAAACTGCAAGGTAAATCGAAAGTTTCTCTTTACTTCACAAGACAGCTAAACATCCATAAGCGGCTCGCGGATAAATTTTAACGGTAAAACTGGCAATGACACGCAAAGTCCTTGACGTGAGTCAAAGGATTGTGTGCGGCCTTCATTAAGACTAAAACCTTCAAACGAATCTTAAACGCTCTGTCTAACGAAAAAACGCACGCCATATGTGAAAACGTAAAAATATATAACCAATAAAACACAAAACAGAGAAATTTCGGGATTTTTTTGGCAAAGGACACGCTGTTTTACCTGGTCTGTCCGCCATCTTGACTGGTGCAGAAGGCTCGCAGCAGGGAATGATGGGAATAAAACCGAACGGACTGAGGAAGTGCATTATGGGAAAAATGTAGTTTTCAAATCTACCCACTAGAGGGCAGCAGAAGAAACGAAAGAAACAGACCTCATAGTTACCAGCCAAAGATTTTACGCTCACAACACTACACAGAAGGAAAAGACATACAATCGGTTTCCAGTTTATTTGAAAAAAAAACAAAAAACTAAGGGATGGCTGCAATTCTCCCCTTGTGAAAGTTGTACTATTCAATTTTGTTGTGTCGAGAATTTAGATATTGGGGTGGCAAAAATAATAGCAGCAGCTAGAATGAGCATTTTTAAGCTTTACTTTGGAAAGTTGTATGGACACAGAT
>JAPZDV010000009.1:16673979-16691154 GCA_029814665.1 Acanthurus lineatus | reverse complement strand
ACTTTTTGCATGACTGCAATTTGTAATTACTTTTTAAATTAAGTCATTGCTGAAATTAAATAACAATTTAATTATTACCTAACAACACCCAATGCCCCCCCCCCCATTCTAACCTTTATTTCCACAGAAACACATTGTTGTCAGGTCACATTAAAAAATGTAGAAGCTTAAAACATTTTAAGCACAATGAGCAGATGTTTGATGTAAACACAAGATGTTAGATGAAACTTGTTGAATAATCTTAATCATCTCAGCACCTCTAATGTGGAGCCAACTCTTCTTTTTCTTTTTCTTCAACCTGAGGTAATTGTTTTTTGGCCAGTTGAGGGCAGCAGAAACAAGCAGTGAGCATATAACTGAATTTTAATCTCCTTTTAAGTTGTTATAGAAATTTAGTTTTTTTTTTTTGTTTTTAGGCAGTTAGTTTACAGTAGGTTTTTTTGGTGTTTGTTCATTTTTTTGCTAATATCAGCTGCCTGATGGGAAAAAATGCATGCTGAACAATTAAATGGCGGGCTAAAACTTGCTCTGCACAAAAAAAACTGTGCTGAAATTCTGTGGAATCATCATAGCACAGATGTAATACTGGGTTGATTACCCAGTGCCAATTGCAAAAAAACATCCAACACAGGCTTTTGATTCAGTTGGAAAACAGTAATGAGCAAAAAATATCAACATGGGTCAAAACATCCCAACTGCTTCTGTATGGTGTTGGCACTACACTGACCTCCCACAGTATAAAAGTATTGATTAGTGCAGCTTTGAGGTTGTAGTAGACTGACCACAGAGACATCACCCCGTCAATCTCTGTGCTGATTTAAATGTAGCCTATAAATCATAAGCCGTCCAAAATCAAATAAAACATCCTCCAGCCAGACAGAAAGCAGCCCAGCACTGCTCTCCTCATGAAGGTCACACTCAGTCCTACACTCGGTTGAGCCAGAACCACTAATCCAATCTCACTCGCTGCTGTGCAGAAGCCTGCGCAGACACCCCGAGGTGGTAAGATTTCCCAGATGAACTCATTGAACACCTACACTCACACACACACACACAAACACACAAAACTACACACACACACACTGATGCAAACATACAGAGAGGTGAACACACAGTGACAGATTGACACACTCAGCAACCATGTAGACATAGACAGACACACACACACGCACATTCACTAAGATTTCATTTGGGCTGTAAAGGTTAAAAACAACATGGTGACATAATCTCATTTAGAGAGTTCTATAGGCAGAAATGACCCCGAGGTCCAGGTTCACCTGCTTGTTTATTGGTTTTGTTTGTTTGTTATAGAGCTGTGTAGGGCCTCACTGCACTTCAGAGTCTGTACCAGCTACGCACACGCACACACAGACACACACAAACAGACACACACAGACACACACTAGGGGATGGATGATTTTATTCCACCTCAAGAGGCAGGTGCCCTCGAGGTCTGCCACAGAGACAGCTCTTTGAAGCTGATGGAGGGAGATAGAGGGAGGAAAGGAGGGAGGGAGGAAGGGGGAGTTGGTTTTGTGCAAAGGGGGGAGAACAGACAGACAGGGAGGGGAGACTGGGATGAAAGAGGATAAGGGAGGCAAAGACATGAAGACTGTAAGTACAAAAGGGGAAACTGGCAGCGGAAAGAGAATGATGGAGGAAGATGAAGGATAAAGGGGAGAGAGGAAGGGGAGAGAGCCCTTGTCTCTGTACACTCTGTAATACACATAACCTTTAAACAGTCACTCTTCACATTCACTCGCTGTTCATCCATCCTTCATTCACCACATTTTTCTTTTCATTTTTGGATTTTCCTTGTGTTTTCTCTATAATCAACACTTTTTTCTCTTCCTCCATGTCAGCAATTTCTCCTTTTCTCCTTTTCTCCTTTTTCCACAACTGTCTCACACTTCCTGTTTCCCCTCTTTTACATTGATTTCTCTCCTTTCCATTACTGCTCTTTTGCCCTCCCGTCTTTTTCTTTTAATTTGCTCCTTGTCATGAATGTCATCTCCTCCTCCTCCCCCTCTTCTGAGTGACCTGAATGTTTCTTTTTCCTCGTCTCTGTCCTGGTCGAGTGCTCACAGACGGACAGACAAGCTACAATCAGACAGATAGACAGACAGGCAGACAGACAGAAAGGATGGGTTGTGGGTAATAGGTTTATCAACTCTCCTATTACTACAGTAATCTCATTAGAGATATGGAAATCACCAAGGGACCTGCTAAAAGAAGCTTGCTGGCCTGATGAGAGCCCCAGAGGAAACATGCATATCTATATATAAGTGTGTGTGTGTGTGCACATGAGACAGACATAGAGGAATAAATAGAGAGAGCGAGAGAGAGAAAGAGAGAGAAAAAGAGGGAGGATACTACATGTGTGAAAATGCTCCATAGGGACCGTTTCATTCCTCAGCAATAATGGCTTTGGCTACTAAATCAAACTTTCCCATTCACATTCACTCACACACTTGAATATAATGTGCGCTAATGGCACATTGATTAATCGAAGCCGCACAGAATATGAAACAGCGGAATGAAATCCAGACCTACAGTACAAGCTCAACTGCTTGCATTTGGTAGAGGAACTAAAGGAACTGCTAGAATTAGTATTTTTGGAGAATATGGAGAAAATATATGAAAAGATAAAGCAGCAGATTCCTCCTTTACATCCTTGATTCCGAAAAAATTGTGACACTGTATAAAACATAAATTAAATAGAATATGGTAATTTCCTAACCCTTGACTAACTCAAAATAGTACGACAATGTATTTATCAGTTCATTTCATTGATATGTGTAAAATGCTTATTCTTAATTAAACGCTTAAAACACATTTCAAATCAGTTGGGACCGGAGCAACAAGAGACTGTGAAAGTTGTGAATTTATCCAAAACCAACTATATGTTAGCATTTGTTAGCCTCATTTTTCCATTTGTATCGACCATTAGCAGTTTTGTCAAACAAGAACAAACTTTGATGCAGAACATTGTCCTTCCTTTTATTTTTAAAGGAATAGTTTGACATTCATTTATTCATTTTTTCCCTAGAATAGTTGAAAGGAAATCAAATGTGTACATTAGGTATGGAGGCAATTAGCTTTGCTTAGCATAAAGACTGGAGGCAGGGGGAAACAATTAGCCTAGCTCTGTCCCACAAATTTGGAACCTTACATGAATGTATCGTGACAAATGCCTGTGGTCTCCAATATTTGATCTCCTTTAATCTTTTCTTTTGGTCTCTACTTATTCCTCTGATATCACTCTCCTAAACTTCTGCATGCCTCACTATGCTAACAAGGTAAATGCTAACCTTGTTTGTTGTTTTATTCTTAGCAGGTAGTGTGCAGTAGCTTCTTAGAGCTTTATGAGTGAGAACACCTTTTTAAAATGATGCTTTAAGATCCAAAAACATTAACATCAAAACAAATGAAACAATGAGTGTAGGATGCTAAAACTCTCTAGAACTGAGGGAAGCTGCAAAGTTCATTATTGAGAGTGATGACTTTCACATTGAACAGAGTTATTTGGTACACCATTAAAATGAAAATACTGATTATAGCTGCTTTATTCTACAGCCCAACATATGCTTTTTCAACAAAGGTTTCCACAGGCACAGACTTTATCACTTACACTTGACTGAATGATGAAGGAACTGATTCAATTTGATTATTACTGCTGTACATCTAACCTACTTTGCTGAAGGGCATCTCAGTGGAGCTGATGCTTCCAACACTGACTGCATTTACATTTTGCATTAAATGTTAAACACAGATGATGATATATCAAGATTTATGATTTAACCAAAGCCCCAGAGTGACTAACAGAGACGCTTAAATACTTATCAATTATTCTGCAGCCATTTTTTTCTTCTGATTTTAAACTTGCACACATGCATAAAAAATTTGTTACCATGTTTTTTTCCCCCTGTAGTTGAAGACAGAGGCAGATATCCTTTATGTTACCTTATTTTTAATGGAATGTGAAAGAATCCTGTTTTAATTGGATTACAGCACAAGTATCAACTCTATAGATTATACCAGTGGTTTTAATAGGTTGCTCCTGTGATCATGCTCTCTCTAACAATGTAGAGTCACTGTTGATTTGACCCACTCGTTCTCAGCCTGAGCAGAAAACACGAGTAAAATTTTTGAGCTTTTATTATTCCTACTCTGTTATTTCATGAGCCTAACATAAATTTTCATCGTTTTTACAATAATGTGGTTACAGCTCTCTATAAAACACAACTGTACAAACCCTTATACAGAGAGGTGAAGTACTTTAGCCAATTTTTTTTATGTTTCATCACCAAATATACTTCTTATTATTACAGACATTCAGACAGGTTTTGACACATAAAAGAAAAGATGGAACCAAAGTCAAAACTATTTTAGCCATGGTATTGATGTAGCTCTAGGGACGGAAATGTTGATCTGTCAGTCTGTCTATCTGTCCATCATTCTGCTCCTGTTGACCCCAGTGGATGAATTTTGATGACTCTGGTGATCGACCATGAGGCTCACATTTGTGGTTTTTATTTACACAGTTTGACAGCTTTTGGATGGATTGCCATGAAATTTGGTTAACATATTCATGTCTCTGTCAGGATAAATTCTTATCACTAAGTGATCCCTAAATTCGGCTCTACTGCCACCAAATGCCAAGGTAAATCTTTTGTTTGTTCAATACTTTTGCTTTTGACCAAAATAACTGTAAAAACTAATGCAATGCTCATCTGCCTCAGATGTACTTGCTAATAGAAAAATTAGTATGCTAAGCAAAGATGTTGAAATCATGGCCTTCTTAACATCAGCATGTTAGCACAATCATTATGAACATCTTGCCATGCTAGTGTTAGCACTGAGCTCAAAGCATTGCTGTACCTGACTACAGTCTAGCTAGCATGACTAGTCTAGCTGCTAGCATGACTGTAAACTCATAGTCTTTTTTTGTGCTTATTTCTAGCAGTGTAAAATGTTTCCTAAGTAGTGCTTTTTTGATCACCTTTGACTTGTGCCATCACCATGCAAATCAATAAAGCTGCAGTTTGATGTAAGGTAAATGGGAAATGACAAGTAAGAGGTGTAAATGGTAAACCAAGAGGTGAAACTGCTCAGTAAACTGAGGTCTCTTATCCTGCACAGTATAGGTCACCAACACCAACATGGCCATTACCTTTGAAGATTTCAGTTTGTTCTTCCAGAATGACCGAAGCAGTAGTAAAGTGGATGAAAATCAATAAAAGTCTGGTCATGTTGAGAACTGCAGCTTTGCAAGAAGAGATTTAGTTGGTTCCATAAGACAATGTTACAATGGTGTCACTTATATCAGGATTAAAGGTGAAGTCTTTCTAATTGCATATTTTTAAGACTTATACTTCTACTTTTTAATGAAAATTAACTTAATTCAAATAGTTTAGAAAAAACATACTAAATAGACTATTTTTTTAACTGAACAGGAGAAAACGAGCTGAGAGACAGTGTTTTCTGTGTGGCAGTAGAAGATGAAGGCGACCTGGCCTCATGCCTCTGCAGCGGATTAGAAATAGAATTGATGCTATTGCCTTACTGTGATATACTGCAGCTGAGGGCAGAAACAATAAAATTACAGTATAAAAACACTAGAGCACACACTTAAAGACACACACTTGAAGACGCACAAAGGGCTCAAATGCACACGTATACACACACAAACAACAGAGCTGTGTAATTGAAACAGTGAAGCAGCTGGTGGTTACGTAGCAACCTTTAATAAACAACGGCTGTAAGATGGAGACAGTGATAATGAGAGACACAGAGCGAGAGAGAGGAGAGACTGAACTCTGGCTCTCTGAGTCTCTCTGAGCTTCGGTTACATGGCGTTGAGTTTTTCTAAGCAGGGGTTTGTTAAAGACGTGTGTGTATGTGTGTGTGTGTGTGTGTGTGTGCTTAACAAAGCTCTAAAAGCTTGAACTGACTGAGAGAGAAGGCACACACATGCACACAAACAAAAAAACACAAATGCACAAGCACAGAGACAAAACGTTTGAGAGAGTGTGGATCACATCTGAAAAGGAAACAGCAGCAGAGCTATGAATAGAATAATTTCAACAATGACAGGCAATTTCTTTCCACCATCTATCTATCTATCTATCTATCTATCTATCTATCTATCTATCTATCTATCTATCTATCTATCTATCTATCTATCTATGAGATTTTTTCTTAAGCTCTTTCTCAGCAGATGTAGTCAAAGAAAATGACTCCTTTATAAAAAAACGAGAGTCGTGATTTGATGATTTGTTATCATGTGAGCCATTTTGGTCAAATTCTTTACGTGTTTTTTCATCATGGCAGAAAACCCTGGGAATGCTTTGTTCTGTTTGTTGATACTGACAGCTTACTTTACAATTATACAAGAATATATATTTATTCAGAGAGAGAGGGAGAGAGGGAGAGAGAGACAGAAAAGATTGTGATTGGTAGTTTATATTCCTATTTCATGGCTTTTCAGTTGTCATGGAGAGCTAATTTGCCAGTTAAGCAGATGTCATTTACACTTTGTTTAATGGATATTTATGGTGTATACATGCGAGTTTGACAGATTTAGACACATTTAGTTGAATGGATCATTTTGCATGTAATGGCTCAAATGATAAGAGAATGTTAAGAACTTGTGTATTTTTGAGTATGACAGCTTCACTGAGAATCGACACATCACTTTTGATCAGCCAGCCATGTGAAGTGCTTACTGTCCAAATGATAGATGACTATTCGTACTCCTCTACGCACACATGTGCCAAAACATGTGCAATTTGCTTGAATGACTGAAAAAGTCGAATCTACTGTGAACAACAAGCTAATTGTTGACAGATTTGATCTGTGAACTGGGACAAAGCGGATAAGAAAAAACAATAAAGGACAATGGTTTCTCACTGAGAATGACAGAAAGCTCTGCGATGTCTGAGACTGTATGAGCAAACCTGATTACTGAACCTTATACACTAAATCTCAGCCCAATAAGTTCATAGAGCCATTTGCAATGTTTGACTGAGTATTGCAATAAGATCTCAAAGGATGATTTTTTTTCTTTTGGAAATTCATCTCTGTTACAGACATTCTTCCTTTACACCCCAGAGTATAGAGGAAGAGTATAAACATAAAATAGCCCTTTAAAAAAAATGTGACCTGTATGTGTTGTTTGCATGAATGCATGTGTGTGTCTGTTTGGGTCACAAAAACTGAGAAAAAGACAGAAAAATATGCTTTGCTTCGCCTGCCTTGTCATGTAATTACAGCCCAGAACAGATCACAGCCAAATAAACAATAGTGTTGATTTACAGCATGTGCTTTCCAAGAGCTTAAGGCGCTTTCCAGTTGTCACGACTACGTAAAGTGTGAATGTGTGTGTGCAAGAGTGTGTGTGTACTCCAAATATATTTGCATTTTTATGCATACAGTCCTGGGAGAGAAAGAGATACAGAGACAATTTGTGCATGTGAGGGATTATGCTGCTTGTGTGTATCTGCGCAGCCTACTGCACAAAAATAGAAACAACACAACTGTGCATGGGTGTGTATCTGCATGTACACACTTACAATATATGACTCACACAGATCTTAGTCCTCAACAAATTCTGTGATCCATCAGATTATGTGACTCAGTATGGAAATTCAACAGTATTACCTCTGAAAATGTTTTTATTTTACACACACATATTTCAAAGCTAGCATTCAGGCTGCACAGATGTTAAGCTAACAAGCAGCATGGTTACTGAGCATATGTATAAATGTGTCAAGCATCAAACTGATCTCAGACTTCACTGGAACTTCTGTTCTTTCTGCATTTTCCCCCAGTGTGTTTCTGGTTTCCTTTACTTTTCTTGGCATTTATTAAGGATATTCATAAATTAAATTAAAACATTATCCTCAATTGCGATTGCCTCTGTTAGCTCTGGCCTGAGTGTCACAATCACTCGTGCCTTTCTTTTGGATTTGAAAAACAATTACATCACCTCTAAATTTAGCACTATTTACCAATTTAGTACCAGGTACCATTTGAATGCTAACATCTTATGCTTTAAACAAAAAATATATGACACATGTTATTAGTGAGCTTTTGGTGTGCAGGAAGGTGAATTTTGTTACCTGTGGACAGAGCATCATGTTAAACAGAGAGACATGTCAGTAGTCTTGCATAGCCAGACTTGTAACAGCAGTGGGGAATGGTGTAACTCTGCAACCATTATCATTAAAATGATGGGGTGGAAAACACTGTAGCTTTGTTTATACCTCTTTAAACTACAACCTCTTAATCCTCTTTAGTGGCATAAAAACCAGGATACAGTGAAGGTGTCTTTACAAAATAGTATTTTAATAATAGTATGATACAATGACTGTTGGGTTGGGTGGGGGTGGTGATGAGAAGTTGTGTTTGTGAAATGTTTGCACATTGGAAGGTGGGCCTTGGTATTATAATGGCTAAATTCCTGCAAAAGAAAATGTAGCAACTGCTAGCTTTTTTAAGTTTTCCACCACTTAAATGTTTTGCTAACTTTCCATTTTCAGTGCGTTGTTTGCTAGCTTGAAGGTTGTTGTTGCTGTTTCACACAGTCACAGAGATCTTAAAAACTGTAAAACACAGATAATAGAAGGGGAGGAGAATGCAGCCTGAAACAGGCAGTCAGTGACAGACTTACACCAACAGTCGACATTTGGTGAATCAGACAGTAATGTTGATCTTTTTTTCTCACTTTCTACAAGAAAGCAAATAAACCCAAATTTTCATATTATTCCTTCAACTCTATGGAGGCACCCATGTTTGATAACAGCAGCCAAAGTACGATAAAGTAATAAAAACAGGTCACAGATTTTGATGGGTTACAGATTTTGGTCTAACATCGGCAAACAGTGAATCATTCCTGACCTCTCTCTCCATCCCAGTGTTTGACTGCATGTCTGTTTCTCTCTCTGTGACATCTCAATAGTGTCTATAATAGACTCTTTTTCTCTCTGACTCTTTCTTCCTCAGTGTACCTGTTCCCGCCTCCTCCATACGCCTCTTTTCTTTTATTTCCCTCCAAATCCACTCAGCTACATTGCACACCAACGAAGCACACTCTGCTCCTTTGCTGTAGAAAACACTGCAGTCTGTTACATCTTTCTCTACTTGCTCTTGTGTGAACTTTTTTCTTTTTCCTCCCCTGGAATCTTTTTCTCCCTCTCTATCCTCGGTCTCTCCATTTTTAAGAAACTCATATTTCTGCTTCTCTGTCCTCAGACACTGCAGATGTTCTCCTCTCTCTCTCTATCTCTCTCTCTCTTTCTCTCTCTCTCTCTCTCTCTCTGTCTTTCTTTCTGTCCTCTTCCACCCGTCAGTCCCTGTATCTTCAACTCTACCCGTGTGAACTCTCCACCACCTCTTTCTTCTTCATGCCCCTCTCTCTCACACACCTTTCCATCTGTCTCTGTCCCTCGATCCCTCTGCTTTTGCATTTACACCTGTCTCAATCCTTTCATCCCTCCACTTCTTCCTCTTCACCTGCTTGCCTCGCATGTCATTACCTCCTCCATTTTTTCCTCCCGATGCCTATTTCTCTCACTCTTTCCCGTCTTCCTCTAACCGTGTGATAGGATTAAGGCCCCATCTGTCTCTCTCTCCTTCTCTTGCTCTCTCTTTGATTTCTTTTTGTTGTTTTTAGTGGCTTTACCCTCATTTTCTTATCATTATTTCTTTAATTTGCCTATATTCCTGCCTCTCTCCCTCCATTTCTCTCTCCCTTGTTCCTTATCTCTTTCTCCCGAGGTGAGTGGTGGTGCTGATGGGCGGTAGTACTATCAGTATGCAGAGTCATGGTGCTATGGCTCTGCCGTCATTGATTGAACCAGCAGCTAAATATAGACACTGTTGAGGCTCAGCATCTTTACCAGGCTGGAAGGAGGGATGGATGAGTGGATGAAGGGATAGACACACATAAACACGCACAATTTGTTAGAGAGCAAATAGAGGATATACACATACTAAATCATATGTTTAATGAATGCATGGACATGGCGGCACACATAAAGGTTGAAAGGAAGCACTTTAGCACACACCCACACACACACACACACACGCTTGCACAGACTTACAGATACTTCTGTCAGTACAGACCTGCAGGGTATTGGTTGAACAGAAAAATAACTCCATTTTAGTGAAGGAAGCTAACATGGTCTGACCTTTTTACACATTCATAACAGAGAGCTGCCAGGGAAATATTTATGGGGCACACATACACACCCACACCCACATCCACCCACACACACACGCGCACACACGCACACACACACCATCAAATCGACAGTAACTTATTCCTTTCTGGAAAGATTGCTATAGGCTAAAACAGCATGACAAACTATTACTATTCACCACGCAGCATAAATCCAGAGCTGCAAGCCTTCCCACAAGCTGAGCCGAGAAGAGGCAAAAAGCGTAGACAGACAGAGAGAGAAAGGAAGGCACACAGCCAAGCAAAGGGCTAGACAGGCAGAATGACAGACAGATGGATAGTCAGATATTTGGCAACTCAATTATAACTCAGGCAGACAGGTAAAGTGAGAGGCAGACAGGTAAACAAACAGCCAGCTAAAGAGATAAGCAGGCAGACAACCAGAAAACAACGCCCCCATGATCCAGAGGATTTTACGCAGATTAAATCATCTCAAGAACGTGTTTCTGGTCCAGCGTCAAAACGCCTGCTGTGTCACAGGATGTGTTGTGTGTCTCATAAAGAATAGCTTGGTTGGTAAATCAAAGATTAGCGTTGCTTTATTGTCCAGACAGCACTGTTTCAAGAACAGTTGGCATTTAAGCCTTTCTTTGGCTTTCATCTCCACAGTTTTGTATCCTGTCACCGTTATTGTAAATGGCATTTTATTTAATTGGATAGCCATAGGGAATAGAAGTATAATTTATGTGTTAATGTATACTTATTATGAGTATTTAGAGATGATTATAACCAAAGCTGTACTAAGTGAGTTTTATTGTTTCTTTTCAGAGTTATAGAGTTATCGCAATATAGACCCCAAGTAAGTACAGAGTTGTTTCTCTGTGAGAGGGACCTTGTTTTGTTTATCTTGTCTATACACATGCAGGTGACATGGCACACAGTCCAGCTAATAGCTTGTCACTATCCCACTGATCAACAGTTGACATAGTAGGACCTGAAGAGGACTCTAAACATTTCTGCTGTTAAAATTAAACCAGATTGGCAACTGTCACAAGAGGGTTGAAATGCATTTAACAGATTTTTCAATCCCACTCTTAAATGGCCAGCTAAACACAAAATGAAGCCTTTTCAGCGAATATTGAAATGCTACTTTTATTTGTTTCTCTCTCAAACTCAACCAGCTGCTGGCACAACTTGCTTAACTCCAAATGGAAACAAGTTCAAATTTAAAATGTAATATCAACAAAAATCTACTGCCGTAGTACACTGGTGCTTTGCTAAACAGAAGGTGCTACATGATCAAAATGACAATCTTAATGTTTAAAAGCCATCATGTTTACCATGTCACAATATTAGCTAACCATTTTACTATGCTCAAGTTATCTACTTAGTGCCAAATAAAAAGTGTAGATGCTTAAACAGGGGAGGGTGGGTGAAGGGAAATTCAGTAGGTTCCATTCTGCAACCTTACTATTAGATGTCACTGCATCCCACTGAACATCCTACTGTGTTACCTGATGGTGATACAAGTTATCACAGCTCATTCAAGACCAAAGCAGCGGACCAACCAACTGCCAGGCTTTGCCATCGCTACAGATTTTCTACAAGCATGGCCCAGACCAGAGGACAGTAATTTGTCTAGGCACAGCAGCTAAGATATATGTTCCCTTATAGGGCTTATAGGGCTCCACTGTCTCTCCAAAGCTGTAATGGCTTTGATAAAGACAAGTTGCTCGTAAGAATAAAGGATTTGCTTTACTAATGTACTATATTACTGTATTACTATATTACTGTACTATATTACTTTGTACTATATATATTGTCTTTTGTGTATATGCAACTCTCTTTCATCTCTCTCCCTATATGTTCTGCGTTCATGCTCAATTAATATCTGTGGCTAACTTGCCACCTTCCCCGGAGTCTTTGTGCTTTCTCATCTCGCAGATACCCATGGACTGAGGTTGCACCGGGATTGCTGATCTTAGCTGGGCCTTCGGCCGTGGCTCTGCTTGATGCTCAGAGCAATTGTCATTTTTATTATTACTATTATTATTGCTAGCATTATCATTATTGGTATTGTTACTAGTATAATTAATTGTATCATTATAAAAACACTTAAATATAGCTTAGATAAAGTTTAGCATATAGATTAGCTTTTAGTTTTTGGCCTTGCTTTCTCTCCTCTTCCTATCTATCTCTTTCCCCTCCCCCTCTTGCCCCCCCTTCTCTCTCTCTCAACCCAACCGGTGCCGTCAGGTCCCGCCCACCTCTGAGTCTGGATCTGGCCGAGGTTTCTGCCTGTTAAAAGGAAGTTTTTCCTCGCCACTGTGGCCAAGTGCTTGCTCATGTGACAATTGCTTTCAATTGTTGGGTTCCTATAAATCTAAAATATAAATGTAATTATACAGTGGGGTCTAGACCTGCTCTGTATGTAAAGTGTCTTGAGACAACTTTGTTGTGATTTGATGCTATATAAATAAAATTGAACTGAATTGAACTGAATTGTTAAAAGTAAATTATGTAGGGGAAAAAGGCCCCAGATTCAAGCCATGTGGTACTCCACTGGTTTTTCATAAAGCTAAACAAATAATTGGCTTGTGGTCAGAGCACGTTGGAGACAATCTGTCTCTATCTTTGCATGTTCTCATTCATCCAGGTCATAATTATTCTGGGCAAAAAAATTGAAGGCAACTGGACTCAGTAATATGTCTGTGAAGACATTTCGCCTCTAATACAAGGGGCTTCATTAGTTCATGCTGGTCTGAGTAGGCTAGGCTAGTCTGACTGGCTGGTGGAGATCCCTGGTTTTTAACCTCTGTGGAAAAGACAATGTTGTCTAATGATTGTTAGTGCTCCTAGGTGTGGCTCAGGCAGTGCTCCATTCTGTTGTAACAACAGCCGTTGGAGTTGTTAGAGTCATTAGAGTGGTTGGAGTTGTTGGAGTCACATTGTGGCCAATCATGAACAACAGTCATTAGGATCGAATGTACATATTTCGAACAGGGAAACAGATGGTTTGAAAGAGGAGTAAAGGAGGACTATTTGTTTGGTAGGAAGGAGGCAGAAGAAACTCATCACAAATAAGGCACAGAAGTGTTTAACCTTTTGTGGAGGTGCAATAGATGGAGGAGAGTTATGGAAGAGAAAGTTATTGCAAAGTTTTCTGACCCAAGCCTCTCATCTGCAGGATATTTTTTAGCTCAAAGTTAGGTATGGAGGTCTGGTTATTATACTGACATCTAAAATCAGACAGTTTGGCAAAGCCAAACATTCAATATTTCAAATTTTCCATTACATTCTGCACATCTACATTTCATGACCACCCTGACAATTTCAAAAACTTTGATGACCCTGGGTTCAATGCCCTGCAGTATTCTCATAATTAGTTGTCCTGTTTGTGCAGCAAAAATGTGCTGTTGTGTCAGAGGGTGTTACTAATGTTACCTGCACATTGATATGTTAGGAGAAGGATAACAACCAAGTGATGGAAAACCAAAGCGTAGATGGCACCGAGATGAGGTTTAAAGGGCCACTCATCCATTCTGGGGGGCATCCTAGAGTTTTTTTAGAACAGAAAATTAAGATCAAAAATGTTAATGTTAAAAAAGAAAATTCAAAATTTATTTAGTCTTTTTTTGTTGTCAACACACCTTTCAATCTACAGGTGTGCAAGAGTTTGGCTCTTTTGATTTAACCCTTTTTTTTACTTTAGATTTCAGTCAGACATCCCATCTTTGTAATGGTTTGAAATAGTTATTGCAGCAGCGGAAGATAGTTTGAGTTTGGTGGCTAAACTCTGACCTCATCACTCCTTGCAATTTTATATCATGTGCAGAAATTGATGAGTGATGACATAAATCTTGAAGACCCAATCAGTCCTTGCAGTAGGATGCTGGGGTGGTGGAGGGATTGAGGGTTTAAGTGCAGCACTGGTGCTAGTCTGGAGCAATGACGGAGCACAGGGAGATGCCAGAAATCTTGCAGCTAAAATAGACCGCTAAAGCAATAAGATGTGTGTGATGGGACACTGTGGGAATGACGTATGACGAATTTGAATCAGCTTAAGTTGCCTGTCTGAATCAGCTGGCAGACATCACTCCATTCTATTTAATGTATTGGTAAACAAGATTTGAATCAGTTTTTTAGTAAGTTTGTTGTCAAAAAAATACAGTGTTTAAAACAATTTAGTGTTTTTATGTTGAATAAGCTCCATAAGTACTCAAACAATGGAGAACATTTACCTATGATTGTTTGGCTCAATCTTTACAGAACACAGAACAACATGTTCAAAAACAGCAATCAAACATTATCTCCTGAGATGCGGAAACAAAATTGTAGTTAACTGTCTCTCTTAGTGTTCAGTCACATGATTTTATGACACACGTTTTGTATCAAAGCCACTAAATATTCTTTACCTTAAGAAACTAAGAAAATAACAAATTTAACTTCTTTTGTGATTCTCAAAACAAATGATAAACAAGTCTTAATGCTTTCAATTGCCATTAAAATAAAATGTTGTTTCAACATACCTGTTAAGCCGCTCAGACAGTCACCACGTCGTTGACAGTTTGAGTGAAAGAAAGATATTGAGTCTCAAATGTCAAAGTCCAGTAAATCACACCCTGTATCTGTTAATCTTTAATTAGAATAAATCTGTTTGTATTGTTCACTGCCGTCTATGTGACTGTCACCTTTGATCAGTTAGTAACTTTTAGTGCCCTGTTTATAGTTTATTAGATGATAATACTGTTGTCTTGTAAAAGAGGGCATCAGTTAGTTAGACTGAGAGAAGCAGGATCATGCTCACACTTTGGGGAGGCGACTCAGACTTCATTTGGCCACCAGGATCATCTGGAGAGAGAGAGAATGATTCAACTTTTATGTTTCAACCATTTGTGTCTTTTTTCACCCACATCTTTTTTATTCAGTTACTATTGTTATTATTATTGGAACTCTACATGTAACATTTGTAATTGCTTTGGCAATATTGTAGCTTCACAACCATGTCAATAACACTTGAAATTGAAATTGAAATTGAGAGGTTTTCAGGTTTGAGTCAGGAGGCCATGCAGATGTCAAATGCGAGACATTTTGGAGGCTAAAAAGTCGAGTTCAAGAGTTTCTTCTCCCTTCATCCTTGTATTCTCCCTCTCTCTTGTGTCTTGTATATTTGTCTTTCTCTCTCTCTCTTTGTCTCCACCTCTGGGTGTGACATGGAGTTCCCTTGCTGGCATCTGGCACACCTGCATCTCATCTTCAGTCAAACACAGTTAAAACCTGACTCTCCTCTTCAGTCCTTGGCAGATTGCTTAATGTCCTTCATGAACCCTTTGATGCCAACCACCAGCTTTATCCTGCCTGTCTTGGTAATCTCAGTTTGTAATCTGTCACCACCACAATACTATTCTCAGAGTTCCCCTCTCACCTGCTTACCTCCATCAGAGAGCCTCTGCAGATGTACTTTGTTGAAAGCACAGCAGAAGAACCCGATCCAACGTCAGCTGATTTTGGAAAAGGTAAACAATGCCACATGCTTTAAATCAGCAAATTTAAACAAGCAAAAATCAAACCAAGTACAAAGTGGAACCATGATGTGAAATATCTTTAATTGTCTTCTGTAAAAATCATGTTTGCTATCATCAAGTTACTATTGAAATGACACAGAAAACAACACGTTAGCCAACAGACAACATGAATTTTCTGTTTGATTTGTGATTTGTTAAAAAAGACAAAGAAAAATAAAATCCTCATGAGTTGTTTAACTAAATGGCTCAATAAAAGAAAATTACTTTTATTTAATTCATGCCTGTCAGTGTTTTTTTCTGTCTGCTGTAAATTAAAATCTGGATATTTTTCAGTCTCTGTAGATGCAGGAGGTAAAGGTGCAGCTGATGCAGAGAACTTGACGTATGCTGTCATGAGAAAGAACAACAAGAGGAAAGGTACTTCAGACATTCTGATTTTCTGTTATTTTACATTAGTTGCTTCTTTTTATAATATACAGATGACAACTGGCTGCTAAAGCCTTTTCAAAGCAGCTTCTTCATGCAAACTCTTCTTGGCAAACAGCTGCTGAGTGTCAGCTGCTTCACTTGATTTACAGCATCAGTTTACAACCAGCAGAAACTTCACAATGACACATTTGTACTGTTTTGTTTTGTAAATGTGTTTGTTTCGTTTATTATATTATATAAACTTGTGTTATGTATTTATTTAGAGGTGTTCTTATGTTTTAGATTTTGAACAGAACAAGTCAAGCTGCTCCCTGCTGCTTGACGTCTTTATGCTAAGCTAATGTCCTCATGGCTCCTTGTTTTACTGGCATTCTTCTTCTGATCCAAAGTTGATCCAGAGTGTTGTTGATCTGATCAACACTGCGTCTGTTTGTCAGATGAGAGCGGATTGTCTGCAAGCGTTATTATGCTTTGGATAAAAGAATGACTCTGATATTACTGGATATCATCATCATCATCACTTAGGTGTCATTTACAGGAAGAAATGGTGGTTCAGTGCAGTTTGAAATGAGCCAGATGGAGGAAGATGATAAATAATATAATCAATCAGTCAATCAATCAAATTTCCAAGATTTCATGAACTAACTTTCATATGACTTATTACCTTTTAATACTTAATATACACAATTTATTTTTAATTATTTGTTCTGCTCATCCTGTGTGTCTTTCAGGCCCCCGAGTGACAACCAACATGTGGAGGAGTTTTAAAAGACACATTCACTCTGTTTATGTGAACCAGCAAACCCAGAAACTTTAATGTTGTTATTGTAATGAAAAATGTTGAAAACATTATTAAGAAAAAAGGTTTGCACTCGTATCTGTTTACTTAATTACAAAAAGTTGATCATTTCTGTACAAATAATGTGAATTTATCTTCAGGTTAGTGATGATGTTTTTTCTCAGATAAGCATGTCCACATGTGTCTTTATTCAGTTACATAGTTCAGCTGTGTGTATGTGAGCAGGAACCACTGTGTCC
>JAPZDV010000009.1:16644967-16671103 GCA_029814665.1 Acanthurus lineatus | reverse complement strand
GTCTACAGTATGTCTGCATGTTTTTGCAATTCAGTGTGCAGTGTGTGTACACATTCATCAGTGTGTGTGTGTGTGTGTGTGTGTGCGTGCGTGTGTGTGTATGATGACAGAGCTGAACTGTGTGACAGCTCTCTGCATGTTCTCAGCCGCCTGTGTAAGCAGACTGTCATACAATAGAGAGGCATTGTATGTGTATGTGTGTGTGTGTTTGCTTAAGGGACATTGTCAATACCCTTTAATATTGATCTAGCTTGTAACAATAACATTTTCCTCAACAGTTCCCTGTTGACTGGAGATAATGAAAACAGGTTATTGTGCCGTGTTTCGGCTGCTGTTATGAGAGAAGAGAGACCTCATGAGAGGCGTTTAAATACACTTTCAGTCATTCTTAATAGTAGGTGAAGACGATGCATGACAGACCTAAATTTTCAAATTATGGATTTACACAGTTTGACAGTCAGTTCAGGGATATTTCAATTCTTTCACTGTAAGAACATTTTTGTGTTTTGTTTACTTGTGTTCAGATAGAGCAAGCTATAAAGAGAGCTAGGAAACGTCTTCATCAGATTTACAATGTTTCATGGACTAAATAATAACCCACTTAGTCAAAATAAAATTGATTAATTAATAATGAAAATAACTATGAGTTGCATGCAGCTGTCACAAGATTATTGGCATAATGATTAAGAGGAGCCCTTCAAACTGACAGTTTATTGGTGTGTATTGGTTAACTTCATTTTGAATGCACCACTCTCAAAAAGCCAATGAAGAAGCTTTATGTCTGCTGATTTATCTTAAACTTTATTGTTTGCTGCTCTGGCTTGTTATCATGATAAACTACTTAGTCAAAGGATGACTTATCTAAATATGATGTTATATTACTGTAAGGCTGCAAATATCAACTTATATTATCAGTCAACCCTCCGACTATTTATTCAGGTAACTGATTAATCATTGAGATGTTTAGTCTATAAAACCAAATAAGATCGTGAAAGCTGTTCACGATCTCAACATAGCTGTTCACAAGATGGCCATCTCTCCAGGTAAAGATCCACCTGCAAACTCACCTGAAGCTAAGCCTGATGGGCTGGAGAAAAATTGTCCAGTTCACAACAAACCACATGCGCTGAGGAAATGCAGAGCTTTTAGAGGCAAGAGCCTTGAAGAAAGGAAAACCATTCTCAAGGAGCATGGGATTTGTTTCAAGTGCTGTAGGTCCACCGGTCATCTCGCAAGGGACTGTAAGGCAACAGTAAAGTGCACAGAGTGTGATAGCGACCGCCATTATGCATCCAGGTCCACCGCCTCAAGTCTACAGAAGGTCCACACCCCCACCAGACAATGGTGGGGAGGAAGTGGAACGGGGTGACGATAGTACAGCCATCAGCTCACAATGCACGCAGGTTTGTGGCCCAGGACGTACAGCAAGATCCTGCTCGAAAATTTGTCTGGTTCGAGTGTATCCTCAAGGTAAGAAGGCAGTTAACATGTATGTGACCTTGGATGATCAGAGTAACCGGTCATTGGTTTGCTCAGACTTCTTTGAATTGTTCAAGATTAAAGGTCAGACAATCACCTACTCACTCAAGACTTGCGCCGGGCTGGTAGAGACATCAGGCAGAATGGCAGAAGGGTTTCAGATTGAATCTCTCGATGGGCAGACCAGCCTCATGCTACCATCGCTAATTGAGTGTAACAACATACTCAACGACCGCTCTGAAATACCTATGCCTGATGCAGCCCACCACCATCCACACCTGAGGTACGTAGTGCAGCACATACCTGAACTTGACCCCAATGCAGAAATCCTTATCTTGCTAGGAAGAGACATCGTGAGGGTCCATAAAATTCGAGAGCAAATCAGTGGACCTCACAACGCTCCCTTCGTGCAAAGACTGGATTTAGGATGGGTTCTGGTAGGGGATGTGTGCTTAGGAAATGCACACAAGCCACTTGTGGGCACGTTCAAGACATATATACTAGAGAATGGCCGTCCATCTATCCTCAAACCCTGCGAAGGCTTTGTGAAGCTGACTGAGGATGTGTCTCATGGTGGGGAGCGGAAGGATCAGGCAACATTGGAGGCCCTTGGGCAAAAGGTCTTCAACGAAACGGATTCTGATAACAAACCTGCCCCGTCCATTGAGGACACGGTCTTCTTGGAAATCATGGACAGAGAAATGTTCAAAGGCACATCAAATAACTGGGTCGCTCCTCTCCCCTTCAGGGTTCCCCGATCACGTCTATCCAACAATCGCGAACAGGTGTTTAATCGCTTTACCACCTTGGAGAAGCGGAGGAAACCAGAGATGAGAGATCAGTTCCTGGAGTTCATGAAGAAAATATTTGACAATGGACATGCAGAAGTGGCTTCACCACTTGGAGAGAATGAAGAGTGTTGGTACCTGCCAACCTTCGGAGTCTACTATCCGCAAAAGCCTGGAAACATCCGTGTGGTGTTTGACTCCAGCGCAAAGCACTTTGATACGTCACTAAATGATATTCTCCTCTCAGGCCCAGACCTCAATAACTCACTCATTGGAGTGTTAATCCGCTTTCGCAAGGAACAGGTTGCTGTGAGTGCCGACATACAGCAGATGTTCCACTGCTTCCTTGTCCACAGAGACCACAGGAACTACCTGAGGTTTTTGTGGTACCGAAACAACGACATGTCTGAGAACATCATCGACTACAGGATGAGGGTTCATGTTTTCGGCAACAATCCATCCCCAGCTGTAGCCATTTATGGGCTTAGGAGAGCCATACATGCAGGTGCACACAAGCATGGAGAAGACACCATCCAGTTTGTCGAGCGTCACTTTTATGTAGACGATAGGCTCATCAGTTTGCCCACCAGAGCTGAAGCCATCAGCTTACTAAAGAGGACGCAGACCTCTCTCAGTGAATCGAATCTGAGGCCGCACAAGTTCGCCTCAAACAGTGAAGCCGTTCTACAGGCATTTGCGTCGGAAGACAGGGCAGTTCTCAAAAACCTTGACCTCAGTGGTGAAGCTACACCAGTGCAACGCAGTTTGGGGCTGCTGTGGGAGACAACCACGGATACTTTCACATTCGCAGTCTCAGAGCACAAGAAGGCCTTCACTCGCAGAGGAGTCCTGTCAACGGTAAACAGTGTATTTGACCCATTGGGCATGGTTGCACCTGTGACCATTGAAGGCAAAAGTCTTTTGAGGGAACTCAGTGACAAAACATGTGACTGGGATACACCTCTTCCGGGACAAAAGCTGAAACAATGGGAAGCATGGCGAAACTTGCTGCAGGATTTAAGCAAGCTACATATCCTGCGTGCATACACAGCAACATCACTCTCCAAAGCTGTTCACACAGAGCTTTGTGTGTTCTCAGACGCGTCAACTAAGGCCATTGGAGTCGTGGCGTATCTCAGGACCATGCAGACTGAGGGAAGAATCGAAGTAGGATTCATCTTGGGAAAGGCTAAGCTGGCCCCGCAGTCCGAACCCACCATCCCTCGGCTGGAATTGTGTGCCGCAGTATTAGCAGTGGAAGTTGCTGAACTCATTCAAGACGAACTGGACACGAAGCTGGATGCAACCAAGTTCTATTGTGATAGCAAGGTTGTGCTTGGGTACATCCACAATCAGACCAAACGCTTCTATGTCTACGTTCACAATCGAGACAGAAGAATTCGTCAGTCCACAAGATCCAACCAATGGTTCTACGTCAACACAGAGGACAACCTAGCTGACCATGCATCCAGGTCAGTTCCTGCGTCCCAACTGACACAGACGACATGGTTCACTGGACTACCCTTCTTGTACAAACAAAGTTCACTGGTTGAAGATACATGCCAAACCTTTGAACTTGTAAACCCAGAATCAGACAAGGATCTCCTCAGTAGACAATGGAGACAAGTGCAAGCACTCGCTGACAGATTCTGGTGTCGCTGGCGTCAAGAGTTTCTTCCCACTCATGTCGGAAATGGACAGATTCCCATCACAACCTGAAGGAAGGGGATATTGTACTCCTGAAGGACAGGCAGGCTGCATGCAACACATGGCCCATGGCGAGGATCACAGCTGTCTTCCCTGGAAAAGATGGCAAAGTGCAAAAGGTGGAGCTCAGGACATCGGATCAAGGTTCTGCAAGGGTGTTCCTAAGACCAGTGTCAGAAGTGGTTCTTCTTCTGCCTGAAGATTAGTGTTAAGGTTCAGAGACATTCAATAGTTAGTAGTGACCTTTAAGGTCAGATGGGGAGTGTTCTGCCCTTCGGGCATTTAAGTGTATTTAAGTGTAATATTCATGCTTTTATTTTGATATACTTTCAGTTTTATGCAGACTTTTATTTTGAAACTTGTTTCTTGAGCTAAACAGGAAGTAGGAAAAAATGTTAGGACCACTTAGAATTGTGTTGAGACATGTTAGAAAAAGCCAGGCTGGTTAACAGTGCAGATGGTCATTACACCAGAGGAAATTATGCTTCTTACTTGTTGTTTCCTAGCAGAAGCATCACTTGTATGTATTTCATGTTTATTACTACTAAGTCTGTTAATTTCATGTCGTAAAAACGAAGTTAAAGGGTTAAAAATAGTGTGACATTGTTAAAAACTATAGATGCTAATGTTAGCTCATGGAAATGTTAGTGTTATTAGTTAGCTAGACTGTGAAGTAATTTACACAGCTAAAGCTAATGTTCATAGAAACTATGTGGCTTAACTAATTGTAGTATTTGCTGTTTTTTTTTTCCTAGTTTCACTCTCTTAGGCTCTAGACCTCTTTATCATCCGGATGAGGATTTTGTGAAATGTGGAGAATGAAAATAAATCTGCAATAAGAATTTCTGGCATTCTTCGTATTCATCAATATAAGAGAGTTTAGCTGACTGTCTAGTTGGAGTTAGCACACCTCAGCGAGGACAGTATAAAAGCAGTCCCTCACAGCTTCTCAAAATGATATTCAAAGGCCAGAAAAATGCACAAAAAAATTTAATTCTCATATTTTTAGGCAAAAGAGGCTTGATATGTTTCACTTGAATTATAGAACTGAGGTTCATTAATTTTCTCTCTGTTGACTTGCAGAGTCTCTCGTTTGTCTGCATATAACAGTGAAATGTATTGCAGGGCCTGCTCATTGAATGCAGAGCTGCGTTTTCTCTCACCTTGTCATGCATCCTTTGTCACTCTGTTTCTCTCATTTAATATGCCTCTCACACGCTCACAAACACTCAAACAGTGAATACGTTTCTTTGGGGTGTCTAACCTTGACTCTTGTCACTTTCAGTGAGACACTGACAGATTTTTTTTTCCATCCAGCCTCCTCTTTTACATTTGTGTTCTTTTTCTGCTTTAGTTTCCCCCAGCAGATGCTCCATTGTCTGAAGGTCTCCTGCCTCTCCCACAGTGTATTATGCAGTGATTGTGTTAAACATGCACGCACCCTAAAGTGTGCAGCTTACAGTGTGAGGTGGAGTGTTTAGTGTGTGTTTTTTTGTGTGTGTGTGTGTGTACTTCAAGCACAGAGATGGGCTCAGTAGGAGCGGAGCGCCGCAGGCCAACACCGGTCCAGACGCCTGAGGAGAGGGATGTGTGGAGGGATGGAGGACGAGCTGGATGGAGGGATGGAGGGAGGGAGGGATGGAGAGAGGGACGAGAGAGCAGCGTGGTGCAGAGCTACAGCTTCGACTCGTACCAGCTGGAGGAGGAGGAGATCAGTAAAGACGCCCCGGAGCGAGGAGTGCTGGCTCTGTCCGAGCCCGGTGAGGGAGTTTCTATTCTGACTATCTGTGTGTGTGTGTGTGTGTGTGTGTGTGCGTGTGTGTGTGCGTGTGTGTGTGTGTGTGTACATGCATGTGTGTACTGGTTTTATAAATAGCCAGACAAGGAGCAGGAAAGAACAAAAGAGAAAAGATAGGTGTATCAACAACAGCAATTCATCCAAGTGAAAAAAGACCTTACAAATATTCTACTGCAAAAACATAAGGTCTGTTCTGCATAGATAGACAAATTGCTTTGTCCCAAGTGTCCCACCCAGAAGCTTAAAGACACTATTTTCAAAAAAATACATCCAGACACAGTTTTATCCATTGTTGAAAAAATGGAATATCATAGCTGTAGCATTATTATAGCTATTATTTCTTTACGCTGAAAGTGAAGAGAATTCAAATTTCACCTCCACTTTACAAACATTCTTGGAACAAACCTCAAGAACAAGTCACACCACTATTTTCTAAGAAAAATGAGTCAGAATGAATTCAACAAAAAGCATGTTTTTAGTGTGTGTGTGTGTGTGTGTGTGTTTGTGTTGCAGGCTATAGTTAAGGTAGGGGAAAAGAACAGCGTCAGAGAGAGAGAATAAGAGAAGTGTATGCAAAAAAAAGGGATGTGAGTCTGCTGACAGAAAATTACTGTGTTGCTTGGTTACTCAGGTTGCACAAAGGGCGCGTTAATCAGATCACAAGCGACCAAGGATGCACAGCAAGACTCCGGGACCGTCAGAAACCTTCTCTCCTCTTCCTGTCTCTTCGTCCTCTCTTTCTGTCGCTCTTTCTCCTTGTAGATGTCAGTCTCTGTATCTCAGTGTGCAGCCAAAATAGGAGAAAGCAATCTCCAGAGAGTCTGCATTTTCCCTTAAAGAAAAAAACAAGACACAGAGATGTTGAAAGGCAGACACAGAGACTGAATTATACTGTCATTACAGTCTTGTACCCGCCTAAAAGCTGTGGTTTTAAGGGGCTGTATGAAAATTGTTAGGAAGTGAGAGGAGTCAGGAAAGAAGGAGGGCGAGTCTTTATTTTGTATGATGATAGGGTGCTCTGAGCTGGAGAGGATCTTTCATTTTTTATCCTAAATTGATATAGTTTTTTCCTTTGCATAATAGTTATTTAGCACACATACGTCTAAAAGTGAACCTTCACTTGCATCATGTTTATAATAATGTGCTTTGACACATACAGACTAGAAATGTCTGGATCTGTATTAGGGTTCTTATAAAGGTGTAAAGTGGTGGTAAATTAGAAGTTCCATTAAGACATTACCCAAAGGATCACTGTGTAGGATTTGGTGGCATCTGGTGGTGATGTCAAAGACTATAACCAACCTCATATGTGTAAGTGAAACTGCGGCCTCTGCTAAAAACACTAGCAAAAAACAAACCAAAAAACGTAAACTCTCTCGAGCCATAATATAGTTTTTCTGTTCGAGACATGAACATAAATGTCCTTTTACGGAAAAGACATGATGCTCTCTGATTGGCTTACCCTGATGATGACGTTTCTCCCGTAGCCCTCACTGAAATAAAAGGGAGTTCTTCTGCTGTTCTGCTGTCTGAGCAAAATAAACCTAAAAATTTTAAGCTATAAAATCCCCTCTTTGTGCAGTCCTGGTTGTGAGTAAAAATGTCAACTTTATCCACTTGAAATTGTTTACTCCATTGTCTATCCACAAAAACTGTAACCCACTTACATCCACCAGATCGTGGAGATAAGAAAAAGCCTGTGGTTTAATTTGTTTTTAACACTTGCTATAGTTCAGTGCCATGCCCTGAAGAGAGTAAACACAGTGATGTTAAATGCTGTATATAGCAGTAAGCCATCACTTTTATAATGATAACAACAGATGTCCTGTTTTGAGGATCAGTGGGTAGACTGCCATTGATTCATCAAACCTTTTAGATGAATGAACCAGATGGATACTGATGGTTATAAACATGCAAAAATCTTTATTTACAAATGAATGAATGAGAGAATGAGGGCACAGCATTAGAAACACTGCAGGGTTCGTGGTAGAGGAAATATTTCTTATGTAGATATATAAACGGTTCATTGTAATTTCACAAAAAAGACAATTTTACACTAATGAGAGTTCAAATAAAACAAATTACCCTGGAGAGGATCTTGCTTTTGTTCTGTACAAATAATTTTCACATAGTCTCCAGACTTAAACGTCAGGAAGGGAAACCATGCAACACCTCCATATTGTCAGTTTCTCCACCGAAATGTCAGTCACAGTGTGGGCGGTGCTCTGCTCTCGTTTTCGTTGGAGTTTCAGTTAATGAGGTTTGAGTTTCTGCAGGCAGTGATCGTTTCTCGTGTCTGTGCAGCCACAGTGATCGTTTAGTGCGAACGCTAGCTGCACAGCTTGTTATACTGTAGCAAAATCTGCTCTTGTAAGCCTGAACTGCATCACTTCCTTTACTTACCACAGAAACAGCAAACGCACAAAAACAGCAGAAATTGAGAGAGTTTCATGAGAAATCGTTGCAAAAAAAATGGAATTCACATCTAGATTTATTTATTAAAAAAAAAAAAAGAGAGCAAAGTGCAGGTTACCACCAAGCAGCAAACTGAATAGGAACAAATGTATCTGTCCCAGTTATTATGACAAATTTTCAAAAACATCAAGCATTAAAATGAAAAGTCTCAAATTCATGATTTTTCCCTTTAGTTGGCTGTAAAATGTGATCATTTGGAGTCGTTAATACTGGGCTCACAGGATTAAGAAAGGATTTTGAACAGTTATAAAAAGAAGCTGCATTTCACACTTTAAGCATGAGACTGAAGGAGCTGCAGAACACAAAAGTCAAGTTTTTTTTAAGCTGGAACTGGTCTGGCAGCAAGTCCCCGATCAGCAGTTCCTCTGATCAATTTACCAGCAGCACAACAGGAACAAGGTCTGCTGCTGCATTAACTGCTCCATCAGCGGCACAGAGGCGTCGCTGCTGCTGCAACTGCTTCATCCATCCTGATTAACTCTAATGAAGATGGAGTGCGTTGGCTTCAGACCTAATTCAGATGTTTTGAAGTCATTTTTTAATCCCTGCTGTTTGAGTGTTTAAAATTCTCTAACCCTTACTCCCTCCTTCCTGCTCAGACTTTGAGGAGCCGATCCCTGACGACCGTTACCATGGCATCTACTTTGCAATGCTATTGGCTGGAGTGGGCTTCCTGCTTCCCTACAACAGCTTCATTACTGATGTGGACTACCTGCACCACAAGTTTGCAGGTATAGAAATGCATGAATATAAACCACCTCATGAATTTTACAGATGCAAAGACACATGGGGAGCTTCCAGGAGTCATGGCTCTTGTGTGTGTGTGTTTCAGGGACGTCCATAGTGTTTGACATGAGCCTGACGTACATCCTGGTGGCACTGTTGGCTGTCATCCTTAACAATGTGCTGGTGGAGAGGCTCAGCATGCACACCAGGATCACTGTGGGTAAGTCAGGAAGGAAGCGGCCCTCACAAGGAGCTCTAATTCTGAAAAAATTACTCATTATTGGAACTTCTTCTGTTACTCTTTAATTAATGACCCTCTGGGAACCTTAAGGCATATCGGGGCAGAATAAACAGTAAAAAAATGGAAAGACAGTATAAAGAGAAAGAGAAAAAACACACCCTGCCATAATTCTCTTGTGGGTTTTATTCATAAAATGTTTCAAGCAAACTTTGCCAAAGACTGTGAATTCACAAGGGGCTGTCTTTCCAGTGTAGGAGAATTTCTCTGTTTTTCCTTTCACTTTTCAAGTCTTGCATCAGCTTCAGTTTTGTTTTCAGCTTTCAAAACATTTTTAAGTGAACCCACTTTGCTTGATAAGACTAAAGTGTGAATATTCAGGCTTTTTTTTCATCAGGCTTGTAAAAGACGAAATTTAGAAGCAACTCAAAATTATTCATTAAAAGGATTTACATTTCTTTGCAGTGTAAGAAAAATGTTCTTTAATAATGTATGTCCCTTGAGGAGAAGTTGGATATTTCTACATATATTCGACATATAAGTGCAAGGCTGTGGCATCACACCCTCTGCAGCTTAAAATAGCTCCACTTGCATCCTTTGAGGAAATGTCTTTTGAAGTGTGTTGTCTGCTCGAGAGCTTGTCTCTGGAGTTACCAAACTCAGGATCGGACTTCAGATTAAAGCCAAACCTTTCACACGTCCGGCCTGTCAGATGTGTGTTCAGTCATGCAATCAGAACATGGCCTGTTCCAGTGGTGTCTCCTCACTGTCCGTCCATCCGTCCATCTGTCTCTTTCTCTGTAGGTTACATCTTAGCCCTCGGGCCCCTGATCTTTGTCAGTGTGTTTGATGTGTGGCTGGGGAAGTTCACCACCAGACAGGCTTACATCGTCAACCTCGTGTCAGTGGGAGTGGTGGCCTTCGGATGTACAGGTACTACTAATAATAATGCTTTTTTTGCCCACTCGTGCTGCTTGGCCTAAGCTTGTATTGCTGCTTGCAAAACCACTTTCTTGCAAAACCACTTTCTTGTAAAACCGCTCATCCAAACAACTTGACACTGCAACTCTTGGTTCCTGAGCAACACACCAGCCATGACATGGCTATGTCCTGTAAAATCTTTACATTATAAATATCACTTGGGTGCAAAAGCTTGCACAGAAATTTTATGCCCTTAATGAAGTCAAATTCCAACTGAGTGTCAATGAAAAAACTCAAAAATATGAACTTTGGATTGTTCTATGGATGGAAATTTTAAGGTAAAAAAATATTTTCCCCTTTAGTGAATGTGAGATAATCAACTGCTATTATGTTTAAAACTGGCTAATCTTGACCAGACTATTAATAGAAACAAATGAACACAATGAATGTGTAATGTTAAAAAGGTTGCAACTCTCATTGTTTTGATTTGCTGCATAGTGATGTTACTGCTTTAAAAGCTAAAAAAAATGCTGTACTTTATTCACACAGCATACAACAGCTGACAGACAAAGTTTGCAACCAGCTCATGAACAATGTTTAGCATTTAGCACCCTAACCCAAATACTAAAGACTGACTATTTCAATATACATTCCTGTATTGTAAAATGATTATTAATTGATTTTCAATCTTGAATCATAGTTTTTTGATATTCCAGAGGAAGGATTTGGTGCTCATGTTGGTGGTAAACATCAGTCCGAGCTGTCTAATGAGCAGCAGTGTCAGGACAAACACAGTAAAGGCTTTGGTCCTCAGCTTTTACTAATGACTTTCATACACTGAGCCAGTTTCTGTGTCTCTGCGGTGTGTGTGAACACAGCCTGTCAGGCAGCACTAGAAACAGTTTAATTAGTGGAAGTCCGTAGGTCAGAGCTGCTTCTCCCGGTGGTGTTTGAGTTTTAGGAAGTTTTGCCTCTTAATAAATTGCGTTGTTACAGTGTTGACTGTTAGGCACTGATAACCAGCTCCTCATCCCTCCCCAGTGCAGCAGTCCAGTTTCTATGGTTACATGGGGATGCTGCCCAAGAGGTACACACAGGGAGTGATGACTGGAGAGAGTAAGTACGCTTACACCCACATCCCCTGCTATCACTCTCATCTTCTTTCCTCTCTCAGTTTTGCTTTTTCTCATCTGACTTACCTTCTCCATCATACTTACTTCTTTTCTCAAACAGGTACAGCAGGGGTGATCATCTCTCTGTCTCGCATCTTCACCAAGCTGCTGATCGCCAACGACAGGAGGAACACGCTCATCTTCTTCCTCGTCTCCATCAGCATGGAGATGCTCTGTTTCCTGCTTCACCTTCTGGTCCGTCGCTCAAGATTCGTCCGCTACTACACCAGCCACGCTCAGGGCAAAGGTCCTGGCAAGTGTCACGACCCGCGAGACAACGGGACTGGTTACCGAGTCCACCATGATGTCACCGCAGAGGAAGTAAGATTTGTAAGTTTGTGGACAGCTTCATGACTATGTGGTGTATATGTTTGTGTGTGAGTTGTGTGCACACAGTAAATATTATGAATGTTGGTCTGTCAGTCAAAACCAACAGTCCACAATAATATCTCAAACACTAGGACAGATGGCCATAAAATTTGAGGAGACATTTATGTTTAAAAAAGGATTAATTGTTCTAACTTTAATGATCTTCTGACCACCGTGAGGTTGATATTTCTTGGCTTCGAATCAAACCTTGTGACACTTGATGAATTGCAATGAAATTTGTTAAAGAAATCAATGTTAATCTTTGGATGAATTGGAGTAACTTTAGCGACCCTTTAACTTTTTATTGAGTGTTGGGGAAAAATTTTTAATTTTTCGAATTCCTTGTTGTATGACCAAAACTTCCAAAGCTAATGACTCCTATCAGCCTTGGCTGTACATCGTGTTAAATGCTAATTAGCTAATTTTAGCACGCTAACTGTGCACACCTCCAAACTGCTGCTAGCATGAATGTAGACTTCTAATTCTTGTCCAAAAACTTTCTATTTACATTATATCTCAGTTTTTAACCTTTTCCGTTTTGTTTTTGACATTTATGTTTTAATTGTGAAAATTTTGCTCTGTATAATTACAATTTCCTCAGTGGAATGAAAAATCGCAATCCAAAGATACAATGATCAGCATTTTATAGAACCAAAAATACTCATTATGCAATTTGATAATGTCACTGATGGCTTTCTGTCCTTTGTTACTCACCACTGATCAGCGTTTCCCAAATCTAGGGTTTGGACCCAAAATGGATTATTTACCCAATTTTATTGGGTCAACAGAATGCATAACACTGCTGCGTTATGTGAATTTATTGCCTTAGTCAAACAGAAAGGAGCATCTTTTTTGCTATGCTAGTCTGTTCAGCTCTGTTGTTTACACCCTGCACCTCCCACCATTGTCTCTCCTATTGTGAGCCCTGAAAATATGTTCCTGCTCTCCAGCTGAGGTAACGATGAGTGTGACTTCTGTCATTACCACGGTCAAAGAGCTATTTCTGTCCTTTCAAGAAACGGTGTACTGACAGCATGGTACATACGATACTGCATGTACATTTTTATTAGGCGCTGAGAAACTTAACAGTGCTCTAAGGAAATGTAATTATCGCTGTGATGTACTTTATGTACTTGACCGCACACCACTCTAGTGAGTGTGGGCCAAATGCTTAACTGCTTCTTCGTCCTCGTTTTTCAGTCCAAGTTCATTATAAGGTACATTTTAAACTCACGGTCTGTTGTGCTCTTTATCAGCTGTTTGTATACTTAGCTGTTCTTGCAATTCATGATTTTGGTTTGGTACTTTAAGTCCTGGATGGAGACCTGATTTCTTTGTTGGGTCCTGAGCTGAAAAAATTTGGTTAGCCCTACTTTAAAATAAATTGTTAAGGATTAGTCTTTGTCGGTTTCATAGGAAACAGTGAATGAGTAATGAGGGAGTGATTTGCACACAAGTAGAGTCTTGTAATGTTTTGAGCTCCATACTGTACTGCATTAACAGTCATCCATCCATCCATCAGCATCCATTTTGCTTTAATATTTTGCATTTTTTATTTAGTAACTTCAATATTTTCTTGTCATGCTCTTGAAGTTAGAACAAGGGATCCACACTCCACATGAAGCAGCAGACTCTCTCATTAAAGTTTCTTGTACATATTTCATTCATTAAATCCTTCATGAATTTTGCAACAACAAACTGTTTCTGAACCAAGACAGGGAGGAAATATCAGGCCTCTAAACTGTGGTGTCATGAAGCTCCATTTCCTTGCTGATTTTAGTGAGCAGTGTGTGTCTCTTCCTGTTTCTGCCTGTTGCCTGTGAGTGTGCACACAGGGATTGAGTGCTGTGTGCTTTTTAAAATGCAGAATAATTTATTTAAGCTCAGGCTGCTTTTTGGCTACCACTCAGACAGAGAAATATTAAGAGAGAAAGAGAAAAGGATACAGGGAGGGGTTATTAGGGATGAAGGATGTAGGGATAGAGAGTGGTGCAGGTTATGCAGAAAAAAAGGATGGAAACGGAGTTTTAGAGAGAAAGGGAGATACTAAGGTCTTCTGTGAGCAGAGAGAAAATGAGAGTCACGACTCTGAGGGGAAAAAACTGTTGGCAGAAAAATTGTTGAGGCAAAGAGGTGAGACAGATGATGGGAGGCAGCGCAGAGAGGCAGCCAGCCAAAAGGAGGAAGAGCAAGGGATCATCATAAAAATTACAGAAAAAGCAACAGAAAAAAAGAGAAAGAGAGCAGGGAAGGAGAAGAGGGAGGGCAGAGAGCAGGAGACCAGTCATGACAATGTGAAAAAGAAATGACCAGAAGAGGAGGAGTTGAATCCACTTTGTACTTGTGCTTGAAGCAGCAATTTGTAGCCTGAAGACACAGAGCTAAAATTCCTCATCACACCATGTGTGTGTGTTTGTGTGTGTGTGTGTGTGTGTGTGTTCAGAGTCTTCAAAGGACGACACACCACCTCAGGCTGTCATCTTTTCATGTGTGCGTGTTTGTGTTTGTACGCAATTACGGAAAAGACAAGTGTGTGAGGGACGTTCCCCTGTGTTTTACAGAGGTGTGTGTGTGTGTGTGTGGCATGTGTTGCTGTTTGAGTCTGGGGGCTGATTCAGGCAGCTCTTTGTTCTGGTTGCTGGGGGAAACCAAGGCAGTGCTCTATATTATGAGATAATCAAGAAGAGTAGTGCCTTTTGGCCTGCAAGTCCCTCTAATCAACTAATGGATTGTGTGTTTGTGTGTGCGTGTGTGTGCATGTCAGCATGTGTTTGTGTGGACACGCTTGTGTGCATAATTGATGCACATGCATCGTGCCTATGTGATGTGCATATTAAAAAGTGTGTGTCTGAAAAGACACTCTAGTATAAATTGTGTCTATATGTTTGGAAGAGGAGGAAATGCGTGTTCGTAGACTTGTGTGTGTGTGTGTGTGTGTATGTGTGAGTGGCTCCTGGGTGAATTTGCAGTCCAATCTGCAGTCTCTCTGACATCATTACATCAACCTGCAGCCACTCACAGCCATCTTCTTTAATAGCTACTGCCATAAAAGGCTGATGTCATGCAGCCTGGAAGCTCTTGTTAAAGAAAGAAAAAAAAACTGAAGAGGTATTTAAGTTCAAACCAGTGTGAGACAATATGATTATTTACTGTGTGAGAGCTACCTCTAGTGTTTTCCTTTTGCATTGTTAAAGTCCTTTAATACCTTTCAAAATTTTTAAAAAATGAGGAACAAAGTGATGCTATTTTCTCATTTAAATTAATTATTGATCATCCAATTGTTCATATAATATATTCAGTTTTACATTTAGTCTGTCATGTGTTTTTGCTTTATCAAAATAACGCAGGTCTCTGTGTGTGTCTCTCTTCAGGGAAATGGTGGGACAGGACCGTCCTCTACAGAGGAAAGCGTGGAGGACATTGTGGGCGGGACGTACGTGCGATTCGATGCCCCGAAAGCCAAGATAAGGAAGAGTTGGCCCGGCGTCCGCGGTACTCTCTGTTTTAATCCCGTGTACTCACTGCTCAATTACCCTCTGACTTAAACAGATGGATTTGAAATTTAAATGCATCCCTCGGTGATTCTTGTGAGGAGGGGAGCGTTCTTAGTGAATTAGCTGGCTCAAATGAGAGACGCTGGCTTTTAAACATCACCCTGTGTGTGTCTTCTCTAACCAGACATGATCTTGCATCGCTACGTGGTGTCCCGTGTGATCTGGGCCTACATGCTGTCAATAGCAGTGACCTACAGCATCACTCTGTGTCTGTTTCCCGGGCTGGAGTCAGAGATACGAAACCCCACCTTAGGGGAATGGCTCCCCATCCTCATCATGGCCACCTTCAACATGTCTGACTTTGTTGGCAAGGTGAGGTGCCTCTTTTTTAAACTATGTAGAAAAATAAAAGCTGTGAAGATGCAACACAGGAAATACAGTATACATGTATAATATCACACAAGTAATTATTCATTTCTAATGCATTCTTTTTAAAATCAATAACTTTAGTTTTACTATTTGCATTTAAAAAAATCCAGGAAGTACTTATTTTTTAAAGCAAATGTTATGATAATAGTTACCTACAATAATGCTATAAAGTCTCTGCAGAGCCTAAACACACACAGAAGATTTGACCTCTTCTTGCTAGTCAGGGCGTGCACAGAGTATCATTCTCATCAAAGGAAAGGAGGGGTGGGGTTCCAGCTACTTCATGTAATTTCCAACAAAGATGCAGCCAACTGTGATCTGATCAGATCTTTAATTAACCGTGACAAATTGAAACAGCCTAAACACAGAACTAAACAGACAGATCTAAAGATCATTATAAGACATATTTTTTCATGTAGGATTACAAACTAACATACCAAGAACCTTTTTGTCCTTTTTGTGTTCTACTTTTCCCAGATAGTCAATATTAATAATAATTCTGCAGTTTTGGATTAATTTAGTTTTATTCTATATATCACATTCAGGCTAGAGCAGCTACAAGCTACATACTTTATCAGTTCACCTCTACTTTATAATAACTCCAGTTTTTGTTTTGATTCATTCTCACTGCTCTCATAGTATGGTCTTTGGCTTCAGTGGGCATTTGACTCTACTGTACGCAACCTGCTCATTATCATATAGCAGAAAGATACAAACCAAAAACAAAACATGTTTTTAAGTGAGAATACCAAATTCTGATGTCCAGTTGGCAGTGAAACATCCCTTCATTTAACTGTAAATGGTTGAGGAATGCCTTCAAACATCAGTGTCAGTCTATCCTATTACTAACCCGCATTCAGTGTGCTGCTTACTGACATCTGAATCCAGAGGATATACTGCATTTTGATACATACACCTGTCATTACTGTTTGATTACTGTGTCTGCTATGAAAGGCGTCATATACAACAAATGTTTTTGTCTGTGTGTATAATTTATTGACAAAAATTGTTGAATTTACATTCAGCAACTGATGGATGCAGTACAGCTGATGTTTATAAAGATGTTATAAACACATTCATCACATCCACTTGGAAGAGTGATTAGTTTCAGTGTCCTGTTTATAGCTTGTTTCTGCTGCCCCCAAGTGGTGAAGAATTAAACATCTATAACTGTAACAAAAAAGTGTGTAATAATTATGTAATTTTCTTAGTTGTTAAACATTTATATAGTCTACTAAAAAATTAAATTATGGCTAATTGGTTATTATGCTTTTGATGATAGGTAGTATACTGAAAATAGTCACATTCACTATAAATTGCTAAAAATTCTAATGTTTGAATGAACCTTTAATCTCAATAAAAAAATTTAACTATAAAAAGCATCTCTGATCAAATGATCAGTTCAAAAAATCTGTTAAGAAATACAGTTAAAAGGATTTTTTACCCAGAATTCAGAGGAGTTCGCACTGTGATTACAACTGCTGAATCAGATGAACATTTTTACATTTTGATTGCATTACCTGGATTTTGGTGAAGGTCTCTCCAGTGAATTAATTAAATTGAAATTGTAAAAGTGAGAGGAACACTTGTGTTGTAAGTGCTGTAAACTTTTTTTATATTCCGTCAAAATTTAAGTTTTCTGCATTCCCTGAAAAATTAATGAGCCCCTTTTCATATCAAACTTCCTCTCTGGGAATCTGGGATTTAATTGTATGCCAGGCTTCTCCGCACGAGAGAAACCGACTGAAGACGCGCTGGAGTTGACCTTGTGAAATTGTTAAAGGAGTCGCTCCATTTATTAAACCTAAGAGTAAGGATGGAAAAAAAAGCCTGGTTTATTTTTAGATAATTGCACTTAGCTCAAAGGCTTTATCTGAATATTCAGAAATAAAACCTTATCTGGTGTCCTGAAGTTATAATTTTGACTTTGAAAGGAAAAAAGTTGGCAGAGTGAAAGTTGCTCTAATTTTATGCTTTGACTTTGTCCTCACTGCAAATTTAGCAATTTGTTAAATAGGAGAGAATAAAGAGAAATTAAATAGGTAATAGGAAATGAAGCTTAGAGGTAGAAAAAAAAAATTCTTGATAACAAAGAGTGAAGAATAGGGTGGAGATATATTTTGTGGAATTTTGACTAGTTGTGCTCTGACAAGCACCACCAGCAGCTAGTAGACAAATACCTTAGAGAATTACTGCGGAGCAGGGTCTAAGGTGCAGAAAAGTGCAAGTTTGAATTAAATTTTTAACTGTAATTTCAAGAGTTGGCGATAAAGCAGAGGAGGATTTAACCCCCGGCATCACTTACACACCTTCCTTCCTCTCTCCCCAGATCCTGGCTGCACTACCGTATGACTGGTCTGGAGGCCGCCTGCTCTTCTTCTCCTGTCTGAGGGTGGTCTTCATCCCTCTGTTTGTCATGTGCGTGTACCCAGCCAATGCCCCCACCCTGTCACACCCTGCTTGGCCCTGTCTCTTCTCCCTCCTTATGGGAGTCACCAATGGCTACTTTGGATCCGTGCCGATGATCCAGGCTGCTGGGAAAGTGCCGCCTGAACAGAGGGAGCTGGCAGGTGAGAGTTATTCATCTCAATAGGTAAATGATTGTATGCAATATAAAGTTAGAAGGGTTGGTGTAGTAGTTTAAAATCATTGGTAAAAGGACTGCATTGATATGGTGCTTTAAAAAACTAGCATTCACCCATTCATACACTGGTGGCAGAAGCTACCATGCAAAATGCCATCTACTCATCAGTAGACATTGATGACTGCCATAGGGAGCAATTAAACACTTTGACAAGTAGACTGGAAGAGCCCATGATCAAACCATTGACCCTCTGATCTGTGAACAATCCAATCTTGCACTTATGCTAAAGCTGCCCCAGAAAGTAAAGTTCTCTTTTATGTTCTTTGTGGTCTCATTTTAGCATGAAAAAGATTTTAAAATAGCATATCAAACTCTAAATGGATTAGTTGATCTTAAAAAAATCATAAAGCATTTATTCAAGTTATTAAATTCAAACAGTGACCTCTCATTGACTCCAGCTTCTCAAACGTGAGGATTTTCTGCTTCCATCCATTGTTATTTGGACTTTTTGACCAATTAAGTTCTAAACAGTGGAAGGAAGTGCAGAACATACTAAAGTTAGAGTCACTGTACTTTGTTTTTGCTGGTAATATGCAAATGTTAACATGCTAACAAACTGAACTAAGATGATGAACATGGTAAACATACCGAGAATCAGGTACAACACATTAGGACTATCATTGAGAGCATGCTAGTAAGCTAATGTTAGCATTTGAACTGTTATGTAGCTAAAGCCCCAGGGGGCTGCTAACGGGGCTGTTTTGTCGTTATGTCCCAGGGGTATCTTTTGTTAAAATCCATTTAGTCTAGATAAGCTAGCACCTTATTCTCTCCTGTATCAGCTCCACAGTTATTCTCTGCTCTCTGTGTCTCTCTAGGGAACACTATGACAGTCTCCTACATGACAGGCTTGATGGTGGGCTCGGCTGTGGCGTATGCAGCTTATAGCTTCACTGCTCCAGGATCAGGAGCACACTTATCTACACTCAACATGCATGCATCTGTCAATGGTACTGGGTATTGAATGTCCACAAATGTTAAAACACATACACAGATATAAACACGCATATATGCACACACTTGCAGCCATGTACACACATGAGATGGTGGTCAGGAGAAGCAGTGGAGACTGATGGACTTAAGTCCAGCTGCAGAGGACGAGAAGACATCTGTAAAGAATTCTTTAAAGGTTCATGTTTACGTCTGAAAGACTGATTTATGGTTCAGTTTGGCTCTTTGGATCGAGAAAGTGGATTAAGGCTAAACAACAGTGGAAAAAGTTAAGTTTAACAGTAAAAGCGTAGCAGATTTCTCCACTCTCTCATTTTCCAGCATGGTGGTCCAATGACCTTTAAATGTCTCGGCTCTGTTGTGATGAACTTTTCCCTGGAGGTGAAGAACAGGAGCTCAGCAGGCCAACAGAAGCCCATTGAGAGTCTCACAGTGAAATTATTGTCTGCATGTGTGCAAACGAGTGGATGACATTTGTACAGTGTAAAGTCAAGTGATGTTTTGCTGCAGGGGATGAAGGAGACCTTGTGTCGTAAGCCACATATGTTACATTACGTGATTTTTCAGAGCAGTTGATGTTCAGAATGGATAAGCTTCTCCCTCATTATAATCTCTTATGGCATTTGATTTAGATTTTTCTCTCTTTGCCCTATTTAGCAATTACAACAGAGGCAACTTAAAGGGGGACCAATTTATTTTACAGTAAAGCAGAAGGGTAGCATGTTAGCATGAAATATGTGGAGTAGTTATACTTATTAAAGTGAGGTCAGTAATTTGAAGAGCAAACTTTATTTTTGGTTGACAGAGAACCCAACAACACACAGTATTGCTCTGCAAGTTGCTACAATTCAGACAGTAATGATCAGGTGTGGTTTTTAAATCATAACCATTGTTGTTGTTGTTGATTGGATAAATTACAGCTGTAATTCTTTGCAGAAAGAAAAAAGAAGAGAATTTGATTTAAAAACACAAGAAATGATTTTTTGACATGTAGATCTATTAATGAGTAAGAAGTAAATAATCAGAATCAGAATCAGAATCAGAAATACTTTATTGATCCCAGAGGAGAAATTGCCTTTTTGTTACATAATAACAAAAACAACAAAATAATAAATAATAACAAAAAATAATAACATAATTAACACTGCAACACAAATTTGGAACATGGAAAATGTATATTTCATTTTATTTTGCCTTTAACGGACTTAGTTTTCCATTAATGGCATGCATACTTCATGCAAGATACTGTCAAAACTCACTATTCTTTAATTCATCTTGATTGGCTTCCCTCAACAAATGTACCAAAGTCTTTCAAGTCCTTTCTGGCTTGTTATTCTGAATTGAAAAAGCTTTAGTTTTTATTTTCAATTATCCCTATCAGCCTCATATGGTATATTTGAAAGGTAACTAATGTAAAAATTGTAATGGCAAATCTTTATGGTCCATCAATCCATGCCTTCCAGCTCTGCCCCCTCTCAACATGCAGTCTGATATAACGCCTGCATTCCTACTGACGCTCCACCAAACTGTCTGTCAATCTTACACTCTATTTGAACATCACTTGTAAACACAACCTAACGATACTGAAACCCTTTGCTAGAGAAAGCAACCCACCCCCAACCTAGACAAAGGGACCACCATATTCCAGCAGAGAAACATGGCCTTAGAACTGGCGATGTTCAATCTAATCCCAGCCATTCTTTCTTTCAAACTTTTCTTTCAAAAGAGGCTAACAGAGCTACATCTTCTGCAAGTAGCATGGTTTTTTAGGTTTTTGTACTGGACACACTTCTCACCCTAGCTGGGCCCTGAGATCTAGTTTATTAACACTATGAACAGAATGGGGAGAGGGGGCGTCCTTGGTGGAGCCCAACACACCCAATGAATTGCCACCTAATCAGAGTAAAGGAGTTTGTGTGTCCCTATGATCCTTGTCCTAGGATCTGTGTTGTTGGGGCTAAAGCTCCTACTAGGTCTGTTAAGGCACATTCGTCTCGAGTGGAAGAGGCCAGACAAAGAGCAATTCAAAGACCAACCACAAATCAACCAAAAAGGGATGGAGCACCTTGTTTAAAACAGAGAAACTATCCCCTTATTATATTAGATTCCAGTAGGGAGCTTGCAGGCAAGTCTGGTGGCTGGGCCTGGATCCATGGGGCTCGGTTTGGTACAGTCCCAAATACAACATGAAGCTTCTTTTCTGTGGACCCACTACTTGCAGGGACAGGCATAGGGGTTGGGCAGTTGGGCACTTATTATTGTTTGGACCATTTCTACACAAAGTGCTGTTGGACCAGAAGTAGAGCTATGGTCAGAAGATCATTGGTGTCTCCCACAGTAGCTAGGAACCTTATTGTAGACACAAGAGGTGAAAGGAGCTGTTAAGCTAAAAAAGGAGACCCTAAAGAAGCTAAAGAAGGCAAGAAGTGCTGCAGCTCCGTGGCAAAACACTTAAAGTAGACAAGACTTGCCCTGAGATGCTAAAGGCTTTGCATTTCATAGGATGTCTTTGCGGATATGCCTTCTCAGTTTCACATGACAGTCAGAGATAGTACCTGTGGAGTGGCAGACCAGGGTGGAGGTTCCCGTTTCTAAAGAGGGACCAGAGGATGTACTCAGGCTCAATGGGAAAGTCTATATCAGGTTGTTGGAAAGGAGTCTCTGACTTTCGTCAAATGTCAGTGTTTATAGTGGAGCCGTAACTTAAAGATTTACTTGAGGATCCATTGGAGTTTTCACATGTAATCTATGGGTTTTTGTGGACTTAGAGAAGGACTAAGCCTAACCCTGTCAGAGTATGGAGTACTGGGGCCACTGCTACAGGCCATCTGATATCTTAATAACCAAAATGAGAGCTGTGTCCGATACTTTGCACAAACTTTGTAGAGTTTTTGTTATTCTTTGCATTAACAGCTGCTGCCCCATGTTGTTTTTATTCACTCTAATGCTAAAAGAAGAGAATTTCTGGCTGTTAAGTGAGTTTTACATTATGTCTTGCTCCCTCTGATGGCTGGAAAGATGTCAAAATGTTTGTGTTAATTTACCAGACGAGGTAGGAAGATAATGGCTGTGTCTTTTAGTTTTTCTTTAATAGTTTGTGTCCCATCTATGTCCCTCTGAAAGGCAGCTGTGTGAAACATCAATTTAAAGATGTGTGGTATTACGGGGAAACAAAACAGTGCCAAAAAGTCTAATCAGTGTTTGTAGCTGATAAAAGACTGAATGTAATAAACAGTGTAACAAGATGACGGTTGTAAATATACAGATTGAACATGCACTCATGGTAGTGACGACCTCTTTATTTATTTATGTAGAAGCCTCTAGAAAAAGTCAGAATCATATTTTTTGTAGCTTTATTCAGAAGATCTGATGCAGGGAGAAACTGTTTCTTTTATTCTTTCAACACAGCAGTAAGTAGCCACCCCCATTTCTAAGTTCCTCCACGTTTCCTGGATTTGATTAAAATTTCAGAGATAAAAGAGGATCTCCTGGCACAGCAGAGCTCAAAGTTTATACATTATACAGAAAACAGGCCTTGGTGTAGGAGACCATGAAGTGCACTACAATATGTAGGTGACAGCTTGAATAGAGTTTAATATCAGCCCTGTTTGAAGAACGCTAGGGTGCCATTTGGGAGCTAACCTCATTACTGTATGTATGTCCCGCTGTGCTGACAGTGCCATTTTGCCTAAGGCCTCCATCCTTTTAGTGAGCTGCGGGTTTTGAAGGTGTTGGTATTGTTATTTTTGTTTAGATGTACCATTAAAAAACATGAAAAGTATATTTTCTTCTCTCTCTCTCAGGCAGAAACTACAAGGCCAATTGTGAGAAGGGAGAACACATTTTCAAAGAATTGCACCTTAAACCAATATTTTATGTAAATTCAACTCTTCAGGCAAATTAAAAGGAACAGTCACATTTTGGAGAGTACATATTTACTTTCTTGCAGAGGTGTCAAAGTAGAAAATTTTCACCACTCTTCTATTAAGGATATTTGGCCCATAAATAAGAGTAGAAGTACAAACAGAAAGCTAAAAAATATACAACTGGAAAGATGATCTTTTTTAACAACAAAGTCCTTTTTCTTGTTTGAATGTACTATGAGCTGATTTTTTATAGTCGTGTAGTGAAAAGCTAATCTTTTTAATTTTTTTATTGTAATATTTTGTTTGGAATTCTAGTTTCAGTAATGACCACAAATATTTTCCAAACTTTTATGTCTGAGCCAGAGTCAAGAGTCAGTTAGCTTAGCGTAGCAGCTTATCCCAAAGACTTGAAACAGATAGAAAAGGCTACCATGTTTCCATCCAAAACTAACGTAACATTACCATCACATCTGTATCCCGCTAATTACATGTCATGTTACATTTGGCTACTCTGTTTTAAAAACAAAGTGTAAAAATAACAATATGACATTTAACTTTTGGGAGTAGTAATTACTAACAAACATAGCAAAGCTTGTTTTTTTAGCCTTTAGTGATTGGTGAGATTTAAAGGTGCTGGTTTTGTTTTTGTAAGGACACTGATTCCAGTCTTAACACTAAGCTGACTGCCTGCTTGCTCCAACTATGTATTTACCATATAAACACGTGTATGGTATTGATCCTCTAATCTAATTCTCTGCAAGAAAGAGAATGGAGTCATATCTTAAAATTTTGAATTATTACCAGCAGTATTTCACCATGATTACACTTTGATCTGTTTAAAACTGGCTCCTTAAAATCCTGTAATGACATGCTGTTAAACGTATGGACAGTTTTCCTGGTTGATAAATCATTAATCATCTCAGAACATATTTTTGTCATTAGCTTATAGTTTTATCCAGACTGACTGAATGAGTTTAACAGTAGAATAAGCTTCAACAAAATGAGATCACCAAAAATTGCAGACAGCTGACCACAGAGTGAAAAAGGGCAGAGCCACAGAGCCACTATGACAAGAATGAAGTGTCAGGAAAACACATTAAACAAGCAGCAGAAGGAATGTTTGGATAGCAATTAGAGTGAACTAGAGCAGAGAGCAAAGACACTCATAAAAGGCAAGGGGTTCGCCTCTGAAGGGAGATGGAAGCGACTCAGGAGTTTGAAGGTTATTCCATCATCCATGGGGATGACATTCAATCTCCATTTGAGCTGACCCTGCAGCTGAATGCAAACCCACTGACCTGTTTTAAAAAAAGGGGGGGAAAATGTTTTAAATCTGCATTTTATCTCATCTTGAAGGTCTGATGTCTGACAGCCTGCCATGTGACCTACTGTTTCTCTTTTTTGAATCAGTCACAGTCTGCGGTGATGTTTATTTTCCTTTACTAACATAACACAAAGAATTTCTCCAGAAACCATCTCATGCTGACAATTTTAGACTGAACACTCATGTGACTACACACTGTGAAATATAAAGATGGTGTCGAAGGATTGCTTACAGACACTACACTGTATATATGTATAAATCTCCTGTAACAAAATATTTTGCAGATAATATTTGTGAAAAAGAATACTTCAAGAGTCTTTGAGAGCCTCTTAAAAGTCCAAACTAAGAGTAAGACACAGTAAGAAAATTAGGTAATTTTTGGGTAACTAATCACCTTGTAATGCTAAAGATCTGCATATAACTAAAAGATTCATGAAACCATCAGCCCACACCTGATTGGTTGCAAGAGTGGGAGGACAATTATGTATAAATCTTTGTATCTTTAAGTAAGAGATCTAAAGATTAACAGGGGTTGGAGAAAATTGTGACAATTAGGCTCTAAATGATTCAGTCCTAAAACAATGTAATTCATTGCTTCGAAAGTGCAACTAATATAAACTCCAGATGTTAATTTTTCAGAGTAGTGCAAAATTCTCCCATGATGTGAACTGAAATGTTGTTTTATTGTAAATATGTGACATTATTTAGGTTAAAGATACTGGATTTTCATCAAGCAGTCTGTTTGTGCCATGCACCATTAATGTCATCGTCAGAGCTTAATAAAACAGCTGTTTATATCTTTGTCTGCTGCCTCTATTTCTATGTGCTGCTGCTATTTCTGCTGTTATGTGTTTACATGGGATGAGAAAATCCTTTTTTTCAACATCTTATGGTTTCAATTAGAGCTCCTTTTTGTGTCTTTCAAAACAGGAAGCAACCACATTTAGTCAGTCACATTTTTTCCTGTTTAAACAGCTGTGAGCCGAGCAGCTCTGCACCACTAAACCTCACATCTCAAAAAATCTTTTTGCTGTGAGCTTTTACTTATCCACCCCTATTATAAATGTTTGGTTATCTTTTTACTGAAAGTTATTTTGGTTTGAAACATGAAACATTAGTGGCAGGTTTGATCTCAGCCTCTTCAGAGATGGGGCTAGTGATTAGGTTATGATGGCAACATGTTTTTTTTCATCCTCAGTGCCATGTTTGCAAGCATCTGCTCTGCTGAAGTGTCACTGAGCAAGAATCTGCATGAATTCACCAAATGCAAAGTATCAACAAGTAAAATAAAAACTGCACTGACTGCTTCTTTCCAGCAGAGAGAGCTGCTGCTCAGAGAACAACATCATGGACTTCAGGTCCAAATGGATACTTCTGTAGAGCATCTGTATCACAGATCAGAGGACGCGTCTTTATTTAGCTTCATATCTGTGCCACAGAGCCCCAGAGAATAAAAGAAAGACTTTACTGTACAGGGAAATTCTACTTCTTTGACCTTTTTACAGGACATCGTATCTGAACAGGACACACGACCATACAAGGCCGGACAGAAGGACAATAACATACTCTGGATTGTTCATAATGTTATACAGGTCAAAGTATTCTGGTGAAGCTACTTGTCGTCTCTCTCTCTCTCTCTCTCTCTCTCTCTCTCTCTCTCTCTCTCTCTCTCTCTCTGTGTGTGTGTGTGTGTGTGTGTGTGTGTGTGTCAGGGATCTGGTGAAGAATGGAGTGGTATGTCCTGGTGCTGATACT
>JAPZDV010000009.1:16627652-16644867 GCA_029814665.1 Acanthurus lineatus | reverse complement strand
CTCTCTCTCTGTGTGTGTGTGTGTGTGTGTGTGTGTGTGAACCTATGAATATATGCAGTTTGTGTGCATTTGTGCCTGTGTGTATTTTGTGTGTGTGTGTGTGTGTGTGTGTGTGTGCTAATTTTGGATATGGCTGCAGGGAAAGAAAGTCTCTAGTGTGTGACAGAGCAACTGATCATTAGTCATTCTGCTCCACATACTGTAGAGAGGAAGAGGAGGAGGAGATGGAGTAAGGCAGAAAGGGAGTGTGTCTAAGTCTTAATGGTGCTGTGTTTCAAAGGTCAATATGTGCTCTGCAGATAGATTGTAATGCATTGGCATGGGTAAATAAATGATGATAATCCACCTGACATATTGAATAAAGTATTTGTCTGTTTGCTTTGAACAACAATTTGTTTGACAAGAATGCGGAATTAGTGCCATAAAGTGATTCAGCTTGTTTGTTTGCATAAACAACAACCATTTATTGATGTGAAAGCACTACACATAGCATTTTCACATCTTTAAAAATTGTTCCTCTTCTTCTTTACTATCTTTGCAACATTAACATACCCTATCAAAGAAGGAAGTGAGTGAGAGAACACTAGGAAGACATGTTTGTACAAACATAGAGATCACATTTAAATAAGACCAATGAAACTGTTCTACTAGCTAGTCACCCTCATTTCTGTAACTGTATGTGCTCTGTTGTACTTTCGTTTTATGTAATACTGTCATACTTTAGGAGGCATGAGATTTGATGTGAGATAAGAGGCTCCAATACAAAAAATCTATCAAAAACCATCAAGAGAGGGAAGCGGAGGCAAAAAAAGAGGGCCACTTTAGAAACCAAGGTGACATGAGAGGTGGAAGAGATGAAGAAAAATGGTTAAAACAGGAAAGTGTGGAGGGATGACAAGAGAGCAGAGGGAGGGGTGATAGATGAGCTGAGAGGAAAGAGAGAAAACCAGAGGAGAGGGTGTTGGCCAGAAGAACAGATAGAGGCACACTGATACGTGACACAATGCACAGATACGTCTCATAAGTAGGATGGATAGAGGATGATAAAATCACTCTGTCTCTGTATGTAGAGATATAAAAATGAAATATGACAGAAAACTTCCTGGATGTTGAGCATCCTCCCTGTCCTACAGGTGGCAGCCTTGAGCCTAAAAAGATTTTACAAATTCAAACAGTTGCAAGTAGATCGTCAAGATTTATTATGGAGGATAAGCAAGCTATTTACAGTGCAGGGGAATTAAGATATTTCAGAATGTAATAAAATTACTGCAAAGTGTTTGTGTATTACTACAGTTTGCAACATTGATTATGGTGACACAGAAAAGCAGAGAGTAGAACAACAAAAAACCTTAAGCTTAGAAAAAAGTGTTTCAATTTTTAAGACTGGGTGAACTTAAATAGATAACCTATGTAATGCCTTCTTGTCTAATGTCTCTGTAGACTTACTTTACAGTGAAAAATCATTGACATTATTTTTGCAATAAGGCAGTATGAGAAAACACAATAAAGATACAAAATGTGTTTTTTCACCTTTCAATCTATCATTTCTGATTAATGTGAGAAGAAGGTGATAAATTAATATTTATATACCCTACAGAGTCAAAGGTTTAGATGACAGCTAGCCAACTTGTGCTCTACTAAGCTAGGCTAGTAACATTTTAGCAAAAACAAGTTTTGCTGTTTTTATCCTCCACGACTGGATTTAGCTGCTGCCTTATTTATGTTTGATAATAAACTAAATCACGAAGATGTTGGTTCAACACAATTATAACATTTCAATTTAAAAGAAAGATGTGTTAAGAGAAGATGCTAGGAAGAAAATTTACCTAATTTTACCGCTATTTCTGTCTCTGAGTGGCTTTAGGCTGTGGTACTTAGGTTTTAATGTTTTTAGCTGCATTTTGTTCAAATTGCACAGTAAACATGGTGCTTAATATTAAATTATACAAACATACATGCATACATACACAAGTTTATGGCATTAAAAAATCACACAACAAAATCCAGGACTTTAAGTTTAGTTTTTTTGGGAAATTTTTCTGGCTAAACCTTAGTTTTAATTTTTTAAAACCCATCTCTGTCTCTAAGAAATAAAATATATTGTATTCAATGAAATGTATGTCAGCCCAGCTAATAATAATTATTGTATCTATGTCTTTCCTATTACAAACTATAAAAAGATTTCTGTTTTATTAATGCATTTTTTAAAATCACATAGTTTGCCCCATAAGTATAAGCATCCATTCTAAAAAGTATTTGCTGTTTTATCTTGTACTTCTACTTTTTAAGAGAATATAATATATTATGTGCTAAAAGTAATTTTTATAGAAAATATAAAACCATTTACTTCTGCCAAAAGTGAGGGAGACATAGAATATTATTGTAAGCCTTAAGAAGTGTATGTAGAGCTCTCTGTAATGCTGCTCATGGTCTGGACAACCACCAATCAAAAGTGTCAGGGCTGGCTGTACAGTGTGTGGCCTGAGAGGCAAAACCCAGGGACCAAAGTTGACAAAGACGCAGCTTCCGTATCTCATCACAATGAGCAGATTGTAAAAAAAGAAGGGAAACCAGATGAGAGTACCAACATTTTTATCAACTCTAAACTCTAAATGTGAGGTGGACCATTAGAGGACACTGTTAATGAAGATTTTTGAGTCTAAAGTCTGTTGCTCTCATCCTCGTGTCAGTGAGGAGGAGCTGGTGGAGCTGCATTCAGCTGTCAGGTATTCAATGGGCACCACCTTGTCTTCACAGCTACAGTGGGATTTCATTTGCAATGTCACTCCTGTCTAAATACTAACAACGGCAGCTATGTGTGTGTGTGTGTGTGAGAGAGAGAGAGAGAGAGAAAGAGAGACAGGGTGAGAGAGAGAGACAAGTAAACATGCCTGAAATTCAAAGACTGTGATGTTTCATTCATTATGTTGTCACCATGAATAATAGATAGCTAATTGATATGCAGTACATCACACACAAATACATGCACACACTCACAAGCACGCACACACACACAGACACACACACACACTTCCATGCGGGATCTCACTCTGAACTAATATTTGTAAGGCTCAGTTGTCATTTCACATTCAAATTTATCACAAGAGGCAAAAGAACAAGAGACACAGTGAGGGGTGAGAGGGATAGAGAGATCAAAAGCCAAAGAAAACAAGGAACACACAAACACACACACAGAGTACGGAGGCCTACATATTGTGCATATCATACAAACTTGCAGAGGGTGGAAAATAATAACTAACTATTGTTGTCTCTGAGTTACTATTTTTTTCCTCATTGTAACACGAGAACTTTCACCTTATTAGATCTCAGATCAAGTTTTCAACTTCCTTTTTGTTAAAGCATGAATCACAGAGCAAACTTTTAGTACTCTGTAAAGGCTAATATAGCAATTGACAATTGGGTTCAGATTGTTCTCAAGGGGTGTCCAGATAAATCTGAGGGGTTGAAAGGTGATTAATGGGTTAAAAGAGAGGAGCTCATTAACATTTTGGCTGCATGTAACTGTTTGTTTCTGAAGTTCCTTCAGTCTTTTGATTCATTTTTTAACCTGATTGCATGTCTCTGCAGGCCTCCAGAAACTATTAAAAATTAATGTTAACACATTTGATCAAAAATAAATCACTTGTTGCTTTCACAAACCAGAGTAACTGCTAAAATATAATCATACTCTTTGCTGTAGCTCTCATTGGCTGTAGCAAGTGGCTGCTGTTGACTTGTCAGCTCGTTTAGCAAGGCAGCTAGTGGTATTATTAGCTGATCTGTCTTCCTGAGCAACATCAGATGTTTTTGTTTGTTTGTTTGTTTGTTTGTTTGTTTGTTTGTTTGTTTGTTTGTTAAACTAAAATGATGTTGAAGAGCACTTAAAAGCTGAGAGAAAACCTAAGACATGGGTAAAAATTCTCAGTGGGTTCATTACTAAGATCAATGATTTATTATTATAAAATACTGATTATAGCAGGGTTAACTCACAAATGTTGATCTTATCAGCTAGATCTTTTGTGACAGGAAAAAAAAACTTAAAAGCATGTCTTGTTTTTGTTGCTGTGAGGCAGATGGACAATATCATGGAGATTAATGGCATCAAGTGTCTGCAGATTGTTCTGTGTTTGACATCCAGGCTTGTGTCCTTTAAGAACTCCTGACTTAAGCCTGCATAAAACAGGAGCGAAACAGAAGTGAAAATACACAAGAATAATAATATGACAGTGACAAATGTGAATGAAGGAAGAAGGGAAGAGCAAGTAGAGTTAGTGCAGAAATGAATGCAGAAAACTCTTTTTTCTTTTTGACAAAACAGAGTTGACGGACAGACACAGTGTTCTGAAAGTCTGAGAGCAGACTCCAGTCTGAATAACCCTTTCAAACTGTTTGTGCTCAGTGTGCGTTTGAACGCCCCCTCACTTAGATACCTGTCTCCTGGGAAACCGTTGTGTCGACCCACTCATATACACACTAGCACTCGCACACACTCACACACGGCTGCTTGGAAGAGCTGAGCGGTAAAGAAAGATGGAGAGGTGGAGGGATTCGACATTAATAAGTTCAAATACCCTCATAAACACAGGTGCATGCACACACGCACGCATGCATGCACACGTATATGCAGGCATACGCAAATACACACACACACACACACACTCTCGCATCTCAGCTCTCTCTGCTCCCTGTGCTAAAGCTGCAATGAAGCCTCCGCCAATAGGATGCAGTTTCATGTGATGCCAGCCAATCAGAACCCTGCATGCTGACACTCCCACATGAGGGTGTGTAGGGCGCTGCCGAGGTAGGATGGAGAGAGAGTGTGTGTGTGTGTGAGTATGTAAGTATGTGTGGATACCTTTTTATGCTGGTGTACCGTATCTGCATGCGTGTGTGTGTGTGTGTGTGAGTGTGTGTGTGAGTGTGTGTGTGTGTGTGACAGAGGAAGCTCCCAGCAGGTTCTGATGTTATGCTGATGTTGGTCCTTTGGGGGAAACAGAGAGGCGGCCGAACCCCTGACTGCTGCTCTCACCGTGAAACAGGAACACACACTCAGTTCATGTCAGCAAAGATTTAATTACACGTGGACACACAGGAATTCAAAAGCCACATACACACACACACACATACACGCCACACACACACCACACACACCCACACACCTTTGCCAGCTCTTTGAGGGCAGAGTCATGAACAGTCAGCGGTGGAAAATGTGTCTCCCGTGGTCAGCTCTGCAGCTCAGCAGAGGAAGCTGAACTTTCCTCCATTTTATCACAACCAGCAGCTTCATTACTGGGCTGCCAAAATGGAGGCCTGATGGAGTCCACTGTTGATTAAAGGGGCAGTCCACACAAACTGAACACAGGCACAAGGGCAAAGGAATAAACAAAAACATGAGAGCAAGCTAGTTTAGGTGTGGAAACTTCTGCTTGTAGTGACAGTGAAACCTGCTGGAGATGAGATGAGGAGAAGGAAAAGTTAGGGTTTTTATTGTGGCACGTGCTTATTCGTCTTATTGCTGGAAGTCAGATGAGAAGATTGATGCCCTTCTAGTGTCTGCACAGTAAATACAAGGCTAGAGAAAGCAGCAGGTTAGCTTAGGTTAGTTTAGCACACAGACTGGAAGCAGGGGAAATCAGCAGGGCTGTCCAAAGGTAACCCTAGACCTAGTAATCCTAACTCAAGCTCACAAATTAACATGTTATATCTTGTTTATTCAATTATTAGCAAAACTAAGGAGTGAAAATGAGGATTATGTTTGACTCTTGGGAGCAGTAACTTCCTAGAGTGCCCACTTGTTGCCTGGCAACTGCTATCAGTGCAAGAGTCCTGTAGGCTATATAAATCAACATGCTTTAATTTTTTTTTTAGTTCATTAGGAGAAAAAAATATAGAATCTATTAACTTGTGAGCTCAAGAGGAATTGGCAGATCAAGTTGGACTGAGTTGAGTTAATAGTTTCCTTTGTTTCCAGTCTTTATGCTAAGCTAAACTAACTGACCACTTGGTATAAACAGGGGAAGTCCCTCCCCTTCCGGCGAAACACCATCAGACTTTGTTTTGGAAAACTATGTATGACAGTTAAAGAATAGAGAGAACTTTTTAAACTCATTTATATTATACCAGGTATTACGTTTATCATTTTAAAAGTTAATTTTGCAGATTAAGAAATGAGGTCCCATTGGGAAAAAAGTGAGGAACTTTGCCTCACTATGTAACGAAAATATAGGGCACAAAAGTTAAATAAATGTATTTACCAAATAACAATGTTCCCTGAAATCTTTCAGGTACTTTGTGAATATTTTATAATAATCAAATAAAATTTAAAATAAATCAAAACTGTATAGTGCTATTTTTCTGAAAATTTATGACTAAAGTGAGCAACAAATGAAGTTATATGAAAGGGACAAGATTAGTATTTTATCACTTTAAAAGGAATACAAATGTTATCAAAAATATATCGGAAAAAGAGAAAAGCTTTGCAAAATGAATATGCCTTTATACCAAGCTCACAGAACACCAAATGTACAGTTCCATCTGTTTATTGATTAACTATAAAATATTGAGTTACTAAAACAATTTAAAAGAAACACTGATAAACGTGGTTGCTGTCTGTAAAAAAAAAAAGAAGAAAGAAACAGTCTCTTACACATACAGTATAGGGTGACAGAATATATCTGGTTTCAGATTTATCTCTAAAATGTATTCTTTTTTGCATTTTTACAAGATTAGACATGTGTACAAAGTATATTCTGATGTTTTTTCTCCCCTCGATAGTGAAGGATCATTTACAAAACGTAGATGTTTTTTCTATTTATTTTCAAAATAATCTTTTTTTTTAATTCTGTAACAGGACGATAACGATACTGAAGGAACAGCAGACGAAGAACCAGCCTCCAGTCCACCTCTCACTCTCTTTCTCTCTTTCCCATTCTCTCCTTTGCTCTCTCTCCCATTCCTCTATTTCTCTCTCTCTCTCTAGCAGCTAGCTCCCAGTGCCTTTCAGCAGTATTGCTTGAGAGGCGTGGACGATTGTTCAGAGAGGGGAAGCAAGGGAAGTAAAAAAAAACAAAAAAACAATGGAAACATGCAAAAAACAAAACATACCAAAACAAAAAAAAAAAACTGTTGAAAAAAAAGATCACAGCAAAAACAAAAACTCTGAAAGACAAGTCAAAGAAAAACATAAACAGTGATAAAAAGAGCACATACAAAGTGAGGCTCTTATAACATATGACACCAAATGAAAATGAAGGCGAAGTGGACAATATGTGTGTGCGTGTGTGAATGTGTGTGCATTTGTGTGTGTGTGTGTGTTTGTGTTGGACCCTGTTTGAAGGCCTAAGGCTGGGCTTTGGATGGATATAGGGGGGCAAATAGAGATTGGAAGGCAATAACACACACCTTTAAGGGTTACAAAGGTGTGTAAGTGTGTGCATGTGTGTATAATACCAGGGGACAGGAGTGTGATGTCTTATCAGTCTCCCTCCCTCACACACACACAAACACACACATACAAAGAAAAAAAGTGCTTTAGCAGCTCCAGGGGTAAACAAACATTCATAACGGGCACTTTAACTTGTTCACTCTGCAAACACTGGTACGAACTGTGTACCCATTACACTCCCACGGCTGAGTTACCCGCCGGAGACCCATTTTGGCTGACGGTCACTCAAAGTTTTTGAACTTTAGTCTTTAGAAACGTGAGTTCCAGGAAGGGGTTTCCGAGCAGCAGTTAGAGGGGCGGGTGGGTGTTTAAGTAGATAAGATTTTCTGGCGTTAATCTAATCTAATCTGAGGAAACTCAGAAAACAGCACATGTAGTCACTCCGTACCTGATTAAACCACCTTCAATACTAACACACTAGCAGCACATTATCATACGTTTCCTTTACTGGGTGGCTATCATGTCTGAATTTCAAAAGTACTGAAATGTGACCACACCAGCAGACGTCTTTTGTCCTTTATAGGGAAAATGTCATATTAACAACTTTAACATCTTGGGACGTTTTGCCGCCATCTCAGAGCGAGAAAAAAAATGACATATATCCTATAATAAAATCAGACAAATCCAGACATAAACAAAAGATCTCAAAAGAGTAGAAAATATTAAACCTATTGAATATCAACAAGACAGTCTTAAGTCTCTGCAGCGAAGCAGAGAGAGGGCAACGTGGTAAGAAACATACAAGAAAATCAACATGATAATCACAGATATAAACTACATATACAGTATACTATATACTGTATATAGAAATTGATACAAACTCTATACACAATAGTGTAGCTAAGTGAGCTAAGAGCTCAGGAACAAAGGGTTATTTCAAATTATAAATCACTAGACCGAGGCATTTCCCAAAGTCAACAGACTGGGACAAAAAAAGACCAATCTGATTAGACATTTTAGCAAATTATCATCATCATCATCATAAGGCCTGGGAGAGTAAGGCCGCCCAAACGCTCACAACCCTGAGCGCAACATTCAACAGTCTCACTCTGAACACGGTTAAAACTAGGCACGTAGAAAACAATTCATCAGCAGCTAAGAGAGGCAAAAAGAAGAACGTGTAAGAAAAAGGGACGTGGCTTTAGTTTGTTTATGTGTGTGTTCAAGGGTGATGGGGATTCATGCAGAGGAGAGGGTGCGCTGTGCGAAGGTTTGTAAATACTCAAGGAAGACGTACAAGACTCCTCTGCAGTGGAGCTCATTCAAAGTGCACTAATATCAAAGACGATTGCTTGGAGGGGCAAAATGTGTTCATAGATGTCCATCAAACAGCAGAAGCAAAGGAAAAAAAAAAACAAAAACACATCTAACAAAAGGACATTTAGAGGTTGAAAACGCTGCAGCCAAAATAATGAATGAAGCCAAACTGTGGAAGATGACTTCAATTGAATTATCCTCATGATCTAATCAGTGTTGGCAGCTGCATACTGACTATCATTGCCATGACCTTGATGCATCTTGGGCTGACTGCAATGTTTACAACCCTGAAAACACCTTAAAAGAAAAAAAAAAAGAGGGAAAAATCCACCCTGTGAGACTCCTGTACTGTTGATACATCAGCTTGTCTTGTTCAGTGCATTCATGGAGTCATTTTGTGATCAAGTTTTGTAGTTTACTTTCCTTGGTTACTCATTTTTTCCAGCACAATGAGGTGTTCTGACACTACACTTGAATCTTGTAGCCGTGTTGGCTCTCTATTGAGGCTTCTATCAGGTGGAGAAACTGGAGTCTGCACCTGTTCAACCTCACTGCAAAGTGGGCAAACAACAAAACAGAAGACACACCGACAGCAGCTGTTTTCATTTCATAGTGTTTTCAAGGTGGATTTTTCCTTTAAGATAAGGAACTCAAAGATGAAAATGCCAAGTGCTTTTACTTGTACAAGATTCCTTCCTCTCTCTTTAAGCCTGAGTCTCTGAGGGAGTCAGAAGTTTTAGTAGCACACGGACAGTCTGCCTGCCCGAGTTAGGATTGTCAAGGGGAATTGAAGGGGTTAAATTAAAGGAGAGTAGACTTTAAGTGTTTTTTTTTGTGTTAAGTGCTTTCTGTTGGACAGTCTCTACCTCTCTCTTTCTGTGCATCTCTGTCTTTCTCTGCGTCTGTCTGTCGCTCCTGCTGTTCTGTAGATACATTTATATTACTGTAACATGACTGTAACATCACCACGGCAACATCATAATCACAACGTCACATCACCGGCATGTTTGTCTGTCTGTTTATGGACAGAAACGGACCTCTCTCCTGTATCATCATTCACAGTTCATTAAAGCTTCTCGACTGTTTACCTCTTTAGAAAAAAGTACTCTGACATAACTCTATTACATGAAAATAAAACACTCATATTTTCCTCTATATAACTGTGTATCACATGGACGTGAGTATTTACATGTGTCTGTGCGTGTGTGAGTGTAAGAGTGTGTTTATGAAGGGCATATTTACATGTAAGAGGAGCCTGAAGTGCTCATGTCTGTTCTGCAGCTCTCCCATGAACGCATCAGGCAGAACAGTGTGTGTTAATGGAGTCTGTGTGTGCAAAAAGTTTCAAGAGACTTGTTCCTCTTAATACTGTCCATAGTGTCTCCCGTCTCTGTAGTAGAAGCTGTTCATGACAGTCTGAAGTGTTTCCTGGCATCTGAAATGGAGTTCATTGATGACTGTGACAGATCCCATCGTGAATGAAGAAGAAGATCAGTGATTTTACACAGAAGGACGTGGCGCTGGGTTCGGCTCCTTTGTAAAGTCCAGAGTTGGGATGTTGCATCAGGATTTGGTTTCAGCAACTCGTGGTGAGTTTCTGTGTGTGTGTGTTCAGCAGATCACCGGGACTCCATCTGTGTTAAAGATCATGCCCGTGGTGGGTTCATAGGTGCCGGCCAGGTAGTAGAGGTCTTCGCTGTCGGCGTAGCGGCGCGTGTGGGTCATCTGCTCGTACTCCTCCACGCTCACCACCAGGCACTTGTGACTGACCGTCTGCACGTCATTTTCATCACTGTGAGACGACTGGTAGAGGGCGCGCTGTGACAGAGACAGAGGTGTTTATTCTTAATGCTGTACATGTTGTGCATGAAACACCTGTCTCTTTTCTACCCAAGCCCCACCCCTCAGATGCAGAGTTACAGCAGCTGCACTGTGATCTGTGGGCTTTGACTTCTGTCTTAACCTTTGTGACATTAACCTTTTTTGCAGTTGAGTCAGATTGACGTTCCATATTTATCCTTTGAACAGATATTGCAAACCCATCTGTCTGAAAATGCTTTTAATTTTTTCAAGAATTTGAGTATTTTTACAAAAAGGTGCAGACTCTGACAGTGTGAGCTTCATTATGAATGCTTATTTATCTTATAAAAATATTTATTGACATATTCAGTTATATATTTGACTTGTCCCTTAAAGTTTTACTGCATTTAGTCAGTTTGGGAGCTCAAGTTTGTCTTAGCTTCACTTTACAGTTATGAAGAGATCACAAGGTGTTTTAAAGACAGAATATCAGAGCCAAAAAACAAAACAAAAAAAACAAACAACTAAAAAAAAAAAAACATCCTGAAATAATTCATTTTTGTTATCTCACCTCCATAAAGTCTTTCCTCTGGATTGAAGAGTGCAGAGCTGCTGGTAAGGACTGACCGCACATTTGATCCCAGTTCTGGAGAGGAAAGAAGTTTTAGTAAAAAACTTCACCAATCACACAAAAAATGCTCTCAGTCTGACATTTGAATCTTTTACTAAACTGTCAGTGAATCACAAACTAAAGTCACTTCAACCTTCTCGTGGTAGTTTGTAATGATACAGCAGCAGCACTTTGCATTGCAATGAGGGAAGACGAGAGGGAAATTATTGTTGGAAGGCTCTATTAGTTCATGTATCACATTTCCTGAAATTAAATACATGTCAAAACACTGATGTGAATAAAGTTTTCTGTTATTTATAAGAAATATTTCAAGAGGCAAAATGATCTAAAATGAAAAAAATCATAATTCTCTGGTAGTGCAGAGATTTGTGACGTATGTTTAAGGAGCTACATTTCAGCTCCAGGGAGCAGACTCCCTTTAATCAGTCACTTCACCAAATTTCCCTCAGGACTGGTTCCAAAGCTCCTACCTTCTTGTCAGTGAGTTTCTTGCCGGGGTTTGTCTCCTCTGGATGGTAGAACCAGTTGACCCTGACCACCATGTTGCTGCCCCATGACTCCCACATGCTCTGGATGCGTCCGATGAAGGGCAGGTTGGGCCGGCCGGCAGACAGGAACACGGCACAGTCACCGATGCGGATCATCTCTCGACCTCGCACTATGGCCTTGTAGAAGAGCTTCTTAGCTTTGCCCTTCATACCGCGTCTCTGAAGAGGGTTAACAAGAGGGCATTCTGGTCATGGAGTGAAACTGGGAGATAAGTGATTAAATAAAACAGGTGACAGGTGAGATTGTTTCTACTTGAGGGATTTTTTCTCCTCACCTGAGTTGGTTTCCCAAACCACTTCCAAAGCTGTCTGGCCGGAAGGAAAGCCGAAATTTTGGGCCTGTTCTCCACACTGGGAAGCCTCTGACGTTTAGCCAGCTCCTTGGTTGTAGGCAGATGGACCCCTTCTCTCCGCTTTGGTCGCCCCACCTTCCCCTCCCCTCCGGTGGGTTTCGGCTTCGGAGGACGACCCCTTTGCCCGGAGCCCTTCCCTGTGGCCGGTTTAGCAGGTTTAGCTGGTGCTGAAGCAGCAGGAGTTGGAGAGGCTGAAGGGGAGGGAGATTCTGAGGGAGGAGACATCTCTTCTTCCTCCACTTTAACCTCAACATCCTTCTTTACCTCCTCTTCTTCCTCTTTCATTTCATCTTTCAGTTTGTCCTGCACTGGAGGTGGAGAGACAGGGCCTGGTGGAGGCGTGGGGGTCCTTTCTTCATCTGAGCTGCAGGATGAATCATCGGTGGATGAAGAGGATGAGGAAGAAGATGATGATGAAGAAGATGAGGAGGAACCGGAGCAGGATGAAGAGGAGGAGGAGCAACTTGAGGTGCATTTCTTCTTCTTCTTCATCTTCTCTTTTTGTCCTTCCTCCTCAGACTCCGAGCTGCTGCTACTCTGAGATTCCTCTTTCATCTTCCTCTCCTCTCTTTTCTCCACCTCCTTCCTCTCCTCTTTTTTACCTTTCTCCTCTCTCGTTTCTACCTCCTGTCTACATGCAATACCACGACTCTCCACCTTCTCCTTAGCCAGCATCGGTGCCTTGTAGGCTGAGTCTTTCTCTGGCAGGCCGGTGTCTCTATCTGGAGCTCTCGGTTTAGTCTTTAGCGGTTTCTGATTGGCTGTGGCTGTGGTGATGAGGGTGTGATCTCGTCTCACACCCTGACCCTCAAGCAACATCAGAGCCTTCGTCTTTTTTGTCTTGGGGGAGGTGACGCCTTCATGGTCGAGCTTGACGAGGGGCTCTGCAGACAGGGGCTTGCGCCTCACGAGCGAGCCCACATCATTCGGCACCGGTCCAGCCTTGGGTCTGGAGATGGGACTGGGTCTGGAGCTGGAAGACAGCTGGTCGGACGGCATCTTCAGTTTGGGTCTGGGGGCAGATGATGATGACAGGGAGGATGACGATGATGATGAAGGTCTGGGAGTCAGTGAGGGGCTGGGTTTGCCTGCCGGCAGCCTGGAGATGGAGCTGGGAATGAGTCCAGAGCTGAGGCTGGGTCTGGAGCTGCTGTGATGGTCTGAGGGGGATTTGGTTTTTGGTGTGGACGCAGAGGCGGGTCTGGGTGTGGATGTAGCACTTGGCTTAGCTGCAGTAGCTAATGTTGCAATGTTGGGCCTGGACATTGGTCTGTTGGACGTGGGACTGACACTGCTGGTGTTCTCTCTTTCCCTGCGCTGGCTGTTGTACGAGTTGAGGTTGGGCTCGCTGTACAGATCCACAGTCAGGACCTTTCCATAGGTGGAGGGGTAGGGAGATGGAGGAAGAGTGCGGGCGGCTTTAGCAGCTGGAGGCTGGGTTGAGCTGACCTTCTTGGGCACCGGGTTGGGAAGAGTTGGGCTTCCTCCAGGGGACGTGGTGGAGCTATTGCGGCCCGGTTTAGTATGGGTTCCCATGGTTGGCCGGGATGCGGGCCGGGGCTTTTCCTGAGCCGCCTTCTGAACAGAGGAGGTCCTGTCCTGGGAGGGCTTGGCTGGAGCCTGGGCTTTCTCTGCGGGCTGGGTGGAGGAAGATGGAGTATCAGCTTTCTCTCGGCCATCTTGGTTCATGGAGGTCTCTGAAAAAAACAGAAATAAAAGAGACAAAAAACAAACAAAACACTTTAACAACTCTGCTACAATGGAAATGGGTTTACACTGGACATGCTGACGTTTTCATTGTGTGGCTTCATGATTTTTGTGGTCTGCAGCCTCACACGCTGAGGACGGCAGACAAATCAGTAAGGAAACAATTCTGAAATGAAAACACTGCCTTTAAGAACTGCTTACCCAGTAGAAACAAGGCCAGCGTCAGCAAATCAGATGGAACATGCCATAAATTAGAGCCAGAGTAATAGAGTCTGAGCTCTACAGAACAGCAACAAAGCTGTTTGAGCAAATTCATTAAACTGACATTAGAGATGACAGCTGTGGTCAAATATGAGATGTTTGATGAGAGATCTGTCTGAGCTTTGAGCTATTTTTGTTGGTTCTGTTGTTTTAAAAAGACTCATCAAAAGACAAACATGACAAAAGCATTTTTTTTTTTAACTTAGCCCTTTACTGGTCTCTATGATAAATATGTTAAAACAGGGACGGCAACAAACCGCGTGTTACTCATTATTATTTATCCTGATAATCAACATGATGAGCACGGAGCCAAATGATGTGAAATCCATCTCTTGTTTGTGCTGAAACATTTGGCTCCAGCGCGTGAGGAGATGTCCTGTACTCGAGCCATGTTATGACTCAAACAGGAGAAAACGCAGCTTCGTCTTAAATAAGGCAAAAGTGATGGCGGGACAACATGTACAGCACGCTATTGTTTTATCAAGCACCCCTCCCTTTTTTTTTTCCTGCTACCTCCCGTGGGACACATTACCTTTTCCGGCTTTAATAATTCACAACACATTTGACACTCTTGGTCAGTCATTTCTGTGGAACTAATTGTGACTATCAACCATTTCGCTGACACATTAGAGTCGAGTGGAATTAGACTCAGAGGATTTTATCTATTAGTAGGATAAGCAGTGGGTTGGTAATAACAATTAGTAAGTAATGAGGATATATGAGCCTGCAGAAGACAAATGACAGGGACTTCGTTTCTGAGGAGGCTGTTTGATTCGCTCACCTGGTTTGGGTTTGGGTTTGCGACCGGGTTTTCCTTTAATTTTTGGAGCGGTCTCCTCCGGCTTTGTTCCCGCCTCTTTGCCTTCTTTGCTGCATTTGCGGACTCGCCTCCTGGAGCAGCTGGCAACAAGCAGGGCAGGCGACGGCTCAGCGCCTGGACAGAAGCACAGACTTTATGGTTTATCTGCAAAAAACTTCAAAATCTGCTTCTCATGCTTTCATTATTACTGTTTCCTGCAGTGATCAATCTCTCAACTAAGATAAGACGATCGATTATTTTGCTTTAGCTCAGGAGCGAGAACTGGACATCTTCTTATCAGGAGGTTGGTGGTTCAATCTCAAAATACTCTGGTCTGCATGTCAAAGTGTTGCAATGGGTGAATGTTGACTTGTGTTGGTCAGTCAAAAGACAAGAAAAGCTCTACATAAACACAGTTCATCTGCCTTTTTCTTTTGGACACCGCTGCGTCTGAGTGTGTGTGCAGAGTGCACAAGTTCACTCCCTCATAAAGCATCAACACTTTGGAAGCACCTTGCTTTCAAAACAAAAATATTTATGCCAGCTTCTGAGGTGCAGAAATCAACAAAAGTGCCCACAGAGAAAAAGACTGTAATGTAAGAAGCTGTTTTGAGCTTTGTGCTCAGTAAATATTTTCATTTTTGCACGCAAAGTGCTTCATGGTGTTTCTCTCCTCTTGGAAGCTTTGCTCTTTTCAATGCATTTGATGTGGACACACATGAAGCCAAACACCAGGTTTGGCCTTGGAAAAAACATCCACTTAGAACCATCTATATACACATACACACACACACACACACACACATATACACCCACACACACATACTGTATGCATATGCTATTCCAGTACATACTGCACTAGTAGTAGGTACTGGAATAGCTCTTAGCAGCACTCTACTGGGAAAACATTTATACTAAAACCATCAAAACACACACGCAATGCAATCATGCAAACCAAGACAGGCACTGTTCAAGGCCTGCACACAATACACACACAAAAACACAAACACACACACACACAAACACACACACACACACACACACACACAAACACACACACACACACACAGTAAATATATCAAAGTTCAAACTACACAGAGACGGTTAGATTAAATATAAATCTATGACTGCATGTGAAAGTGCTGTTTAAACAAAATGTGACAGGAAAAATCTAATGAAGTCATGATTTAGTAAGATGCTGCTGTTGCAGAACTGTCCAGAAATGTGTGTGTGCCTGTGTGTGTGTGTGTGTGCTCACAGTGGATCTTGTAGTCTGGCGGCAGCAGTCTGATGTGGGAGAGGGGGATTCGTCCTGTGTCTCCGTCATCAAACTCCACCGTGATGAGATCATCATTCTCGTCAATATCTGCACTTCCTGTTTGGAAAAAAAGTCAGAGAGGAGTTAATTTTTGACACATTTCAATTTAGACTAAGAACACATGTTGCAACACATGTGTTTGGTTTTGTTTAACTATGTTAGGAAGCTGAATCAATATTGTTTCTTATTGTTCTGTGCAGTAAAAGCTCACTGAATTGAATTGAACCCAGACCAGTTATGTTCCCATTACCATCCAGCTCCTCAAAGTAATAAACTCAGCTGCTTTGTACACAGAAGGCTCTGTTAAGATCTTCTACATTTGTTTCTGCTGCACGCTACAATTAAATTGTCTATGTAAGTGGATTATGAATCAAATCATGTAAGTGGTGGGTGTGTGTTTGCGTGCTGTCACTGTACCGTTGACAACAGTGCCGGGGTAAAGGCAGCGGTACTGCTGGCTCCAGTAGGCAGCGATGCGAGTTCCCTCTGGGAGGTAGCGCACGGAAGGAGGTTTCACATCGATGATCTGCAAATACAGAGAAAAGAACTTTTATATTTCAACATAACACGACATCATCCACCCCTTACACATACACACTGTATTTCACAGGACAGGACTTTGAACATGTTCTGACTCTTCAAAGCATCTAACATCTCATGTATCTTCAGAAACACACATGAGATGTGCAGCACTGAAACATCCATAAATGTTTAGGATACAGATATGATCCAGTTTACTCACAGCCTCCTGCAGCAGCTGTTCCAGGCAGTAGATGTGCGGTCGGTTCCCTCTCTCCCCCTCCACCACAACGCTGTATCTGCACGCAGGAAATGTGGGATAAAAAAAGGGTCAGTGAGACAGGAATCCATCTTAATCTTGATTCTGACTGCTTTGATGTGTAGCTGACTGGTGAATGTTGAATGTGTTGTCTTTTACTTAACACCACTGTTGTACTTTGGCTCTGTCCGGAGCGTAGCAGGCCCAATCCCCCCTGGTATATTAATCCTGTCTGAACATGGCTTTACTCTGTTTGTTTTCTTTTAATGAGCCCACTCTGGATTTGAGCATTAGCTAAATAATCACAATGAGATCTAAA
>JAPZDV010000009.1:16578902-16627559 GCA_029814665.1 Acanthurus lineatus | reverse complement strand
AATCACAATGAGATCTAAATGCAGCGCTTTGTGCCTTCATGTATTTTCTGTATGCAAGTTTGTGCATATTTGAAGGAAGAGTGTGATATTTAGAGAAATACACTTATTTGCTTTTATGCCAAGAGTCAGAAGTGAGGATTGATAGCACTCTCATGCCTGTATAGTAAATATGAAGCTATGTACAGTGGTTGGTTAGCTTAGCTTAGCAAAAGGATAGGAAATAGAAGGAAAAATTTGGGGGTCTCTTGGTATATGTGAAACTTGGAGTTAAAAGCTGAAATTCAGGTCTCTGCGGAGCACATGGAAAAACAACAAAGCTTTCTAACAGGACAACAAACTTTCAAAGAGGAAGAAAATTAGAGTGCACTGACTGATTTGCAGCTGCAGATGTGCAACAGATGCATCTGTTTCTACTATTAAAGGCTACAAATCGATCACTGTGCTCCTCCTTTTTTGCCCTCTGAGGTTAAGTTCTGCTCAAGTGTACTCACATGTCAGGGGAGTGAACAGTGTTGACGTGTCCTGCGTACAGAAGCTGGTCATCCATCGGGATCAAAACTCTGAGTCCGTCCACCAGGGAATCCTTGTCCAACACACACTGAACGGGAGCTGAATACAACAACGCATAAAATAAATAAGCATGTCATCATTTATAGAAAAAGGTCACATCTGGAAGCAGCTGTAGGTGGCGTCTCTGTGCACTGACCAGGTGTGGAGGACCTCTCTGATACGCTGTTGCTGCACGGTGGGAGGAGCTCATCTTCGCTGAAGCTGCTGTCCTGGTTGGGTTCGAAGTCTTCATCTGCTGCCATGCTCTCCATCAACCGGCTCACCGCTCCTCTAGAGGGCTGCAAAAAGCACATACAAGGGCTTTGATTTCACAGCACTAATAAACCAGTTAAAGGAGAAAATATCAACTGTCTGAAATGTGTTGGTTTATATTCCAAAACCCCTGATGAGGACGACAATGATACGATCCTGATACTTAAGGTTAATTTGCGGCAGCCCACCAAACTATCAAGCTGACACACCACAAAATAAGTTTTCAAAGAGAACCAGCAACATATTACAACACTTATGCTGTTGAATACACAATCTTCTCTGCTGTTCCGCCGCCACAAAGAGCCCTGCGCACACACTTTAGCTGCCTCTCGTGTTTCCAAAACAAACTCCACTTTTGGGCTGGTGGCAGATGGAGAGCAATGCAACACTTTGGCAGAAATCACACCATGCGAGAGGTTTACTTTTTCCTCTCTCTAACAGAACAAAACAGTGTTAAATGCAACAGAAGCTAACAGTTCAGTTTTAAGACTTATTCACGTGTTGGCACAACACAGCGAGCTAGAGAATAAAGTGTGTGTGTGTGTGTGTATGTGTATGTGTGTGCATTTAAATCTAATAACTGAAGTGTTATGGTTCTGTCCTTGCCAGGATAATTAAGTCCACATCTAAAGTGATTTGCAGCTGATCCATCATCCAACTGACCTCTCTGGCCTTGGTCCTGGTTTTTGGTTGGCTCTTGCGTGACGGGCTCAGGCTCAGAGGCGCAGGGCTGTCTGTGATTGGACTGCACAGGGTGGACGGGCTCACGGGCAGAGGAGAGTCCTTCAGCTTCTTTTTCTGGGTTTTCACACACAGAAATAAAAACATGCATATGAATGACTGCAGTGAGGATCCACTGGACAGATTTACATCTTCCACACACAAACACACACATATATACACACACACACTGAGGGGGGATGCTGCCAGACTGCCTGCAGTTGTCCTTTCTTGTCAGCAACATGACACAGACAGCAGGGAGTGCTGCAGTGACTGAAGTACTGGGAAACCCTGCTGGCACCCTGACACACACTGAAGCACACTCTCTCACACACAGAGGTGTCGAGGGAGACAAGAGGGATGTGAGGGAACCAGATTTTGAGGGAAGAGGAGTGGAGTGAAATATTAACAGAAAAAGAAGATTAGCAAAGAGAGGAGGGGCAAAAGAAAGAGCCAGTCTCTGTTTTTTTAAGGCTCATCTCAGTTGGTGCATAACAACCCGATGAATTATTGACGTACTTTCACCACATCTTTCCCCTCTCTGCTGGGCGGAGTGGCTTTGGGTCTGGAGGCCGGCTTCGGGGTGAGGGGTGGGGCTGAGCTGGAGGAGGAGCTCTGGCTGGAGGAGGCAGAGGCTGGTATGGACGGCTGACTGGCTGAGGTGGTGGCGTCGTGGAGGAATATCCTCTCGCTGCGCCTTCGGGTCCAGCCTCCCTCGTCCTCGCTAAAGCCTCCAGTCCCAGAGCCGGTGGAGAGATCGAAACTGAATCTCCGCGGTGACCGGGGTGAGGGGCGTGGTTTGGGCAGGGGCTTGCGTTTGATTGGCAGCACCTCCTCTCGCTTGGTGGGGCTGGTCTGGTCAATGCGGCGAGTTGCAGGGGGCAGCAGGGGGAGCTCTGGGGCGGAGCGTTTGCCATGCAGCAGAGAGGGGAACTTCCTCAGCCGCAAGTCTGAGCCTGAGTCTGACCACTCGCACTCTGATGACCCTGAGGGAGGAGAGGGGAGGGTCACATGAAGTCAAAATTATTTTTCACACACTACAGGCAAAAAAAGGGGGCTTCTCTTTGAAACATGCAGCTAATAATAAACTCTGGTGTTAGATTTTCTGAAATCAATAACCCTGTGAATAAGAATATTGATCAATTTGAAACTAATACATAATTCAAGATTGAATCATTACCTGCAGCCCAATGTGACAATTAGAATGAAAAGATATTTAACTATGGATCAATAACACAATCCTAAAGAAACGCTCAGGCAGAGAACCTGCTCATCCACAAATATACTGTGGAATGATGTCAGGGGAGCCTGTGAATTAGTAAGAGCAGGAATGTTTGTGCAGAAAACAGGCTTGTCTACTTTTGTTTATATAGAATAATACAACCTGATCATTTTGTTTTACCCAGCTTTTCTTTTTCATGCTGTTTTCCACAAAATCTATTTTTATTGTGTTTATATGAATGGATATGGTGCTCAGTCACATATAAGTCATTTGTATCTGTTGTGTTGCATTACCCAGAGTGCTTTGCCTGCTGCGGTGTTTGCTGTCATGGAGAAGGCTCAGCGGGGTGGAGCTGACAGGGAGCGCACTCGCTGCAAACCTGGCCAGCAGACCCAGCCCGCTTTCCTCATCGTCCGAATCAGACTCTTCCTCATTGTCGTCATCATCATCCTCAGAGGTTTCTGTTTCAAAGCGAGATTTTTAGTTTAGAGATGAATGTGGCTGTGCTGCAGGTCTGTGCCAAAGGGCCAATCACTTCTCTTTCTACTGACCACACACACAAACATTGCACCATAGAGATGATGATTTAACCAAAGCCAAGAAAAAAAAAAAATCTGGATGCAACTTTTAAACAAAATTTAGCTGGGAAAGAAAACAGCACCCTGGACCTTACTTTAACAGACTATCTGCAAAAAGAAATACACACTCACACACATTCCCAGCTCTTAGCATGTAGACTGATCAAAGACTACAGTGGAGAGAGAGGAGAAAGACTGTGCAAACCACTGCAGCCTGCCTTCATTCTGCAATGCTGTGTAAGCAAGATACAGACCACATACATGCATGTGAGCACACTGAAACACACACATTCGCACGCACACACATACACACACACACACACAAAGCAACCGAGACCATGTGTGCTGAAACTCTGACTCAGACATCATTTATAATAAAAAAAGAAAACCTTGAGAGAGTGTGGCTAAAAGAAAAGTGAAAAGCTGCACTTATTTCTCCAGGTCTGACAGGCGCGAGCGCACACACACACACACACCCACTCACACACAAACTCTCACACACACACACAGAGTAGCTTTGTGTAGCTGGCAGTTAGCAGTTAGGTCCTTGGCAGCAGATGAGCAGGAGGAGTGTCTCCTCAGGGGTTAGAGCGTTAACAGTGAGGTTGGATGCACAGTACAAAGTCTCTTCAAACTCCATAAATACCTTCACATTTATTTTCACTTGTTACTAACATTCGAGAATAAAATGCTTTTCATAAAATCAGCAATGTCGCTTATTTACAAGGTTTTTGTTTTTATTGAAAAGTAACTTAACACCAGTCTGACAAAACAATGTTTTGCTGCCCTCGCTGGTCAAAGGCTTCAAGTCTGTTGCCTCTGTGACCATGCCCAGGAGTGATGTCACTGCAGCAGGTAGGACGTTAAAATTCCCATGAAGTCAAACTCAGTTTTTTGCAGCTTTTATCAAATATATATTCATGTCTTCCTTGCGTCATTATCCGGCCCAACAATGACAAAGAGACATTTTTGCTGTTATTCTGAGCTGCATTTTAAAGTTTTTCATTACCTGGAGGACGTTAAAAAATAATGCTGATACATCCTGCACTCTAGGGTGTATAGTATTATTGTAAATGAAGAAACACTTTCTTGAATGGCTAGAACTGTGCAATGGATGTATAAAAAGAAGATTAGCAAAGCAGTCTTTTTCTTATATCTGGGCCTAACTCTCATTACAAATGGTTGTGAAACCGGATCATATTTAAGAATAAATATTTTCTGTTTTTCCATCACGATATCCTCCAGCTGCTCAGCCTCATTTCTGGGTAGAAATCTCTAGTGTTACTTATTGTTGAAGTAAATACTAACTTCTGTACTGCTACATTTCTAGCGGGCCCAGCCTACTCCCCGTGAATACGGCTGATTCAGGATCAACACTAACAGAGGCCAGTTTGACAGCCGTACTGAGCTGGTTTATGGTTACACACTTTTTTGATGGAAAGCTTTATTTTTTGTAATGGCCATTAGCTAGTTAGCTTGGCTAGTGCACAGAACTTGCTAACCATAGAAAACAATGTTCAGGTTACTGTAAACACCAATAAACATCTGCAACAAGTCGCTCTCTTGCTCATTGTTTTTACAGGGGAACTAAATATAAAGACGCATAAGGCACTCTGCATTCAATTTCATGGGAATATGAAACTGGAGTTAAGCAAAAAACCCAGAATATTTAGGGGTGTTAAGGTGCTCTTCAACCAAAACAATATTTGATTTTATTTTTGAGGCTTCTTGAGAGAGCAACTGTTAGCTTCTGTTGCTGCTCCAAGAATAACATACACTTTCTAGGACTTGTTTTGGCAACCAAATGTGGTCTCAGGTTGTACTGTGGATCCATTGTGTTAACAGTAGCAGGCAGACGATACAACAGCAGGCACTGAGAGGACAGCCCTGTGAGGCCCCTTGGTATAATGTTGGTATGGGGTTTGAGGAACCATGGTTACTTCCTCTGTCCCAACAGAGCATCAAAAGTCTTCATTTAAACTCTACGAGCGATCAGAAGAGCTGCAGTTGGATGAGTGGGGGTAACCATGGCTCCTGTTAATGAGCTTTAATTTGTGACAACAATACAAATATTTAAATTAAAGTTCTGTGTATGTGGTTCAAATTAAGCATAGCCTGTGTTAGCAGTCAGTAAAAAATAGAGGGAGGGGCACTTCCTACTTACAGAGCAGGTGACAGGGGTGTGGCCTCAGGCAGGGCGGGGCAGCGCAGCGGCGAGAGCGCAGCCTAGCCTTAGCGTAGCCTGGCCTTAGCACAGTCAAGCTCAAGCAAAGCTTTAGCCACAGTGGACTAGCCGTAGCGAGGCAGCATAGGCTCTAGGCTGCGCTAGTCCTTGCCAAGCTTCTGTAATGTCGCAGCAGCAGCGGCACAAGCACATGGGACAGGCTGAGAGACACTCAAAGCATCATGGGTAGGACAAGAGGTGGGGTTGGGGGTGGGGTCAAAGGTGAGGAGGAAAAGGTGAGAAGACAGAGCAAGGTGTCTGAGAGAGCAACATAAAGGGAGAAGGGTTATTTGAAGGTTTAGTAGACACAGAGGAGGAGCTCTATTGTCCAAATATCCCCAGTTTGATCAGTGCCAACAAGAATTTTAAAGCAGCAGTGCATCAATTTCCCCCACATCACCAAAAAATTAGACCACATCATCAATAAACATTTAGTCTGATGCAAATTTAACTGATTATTCTGAAAAAAATTGAAAGGGAACAAACTATCATTATATTTATTATTTCAATGACCATTTAAACTGACCAGGAAGTAAACTTCATGTGATCTGACCAACTGAATTCAGCTCTGTGTTCTCTGAACTAATCTACCACATGTTAAGTTTCATTTTTTTCCCAAATGTAAACTTTAATCTTGAACAGCGTTTTCCAACATTTGCCAGGAGAAGTGAAGGGATATTTGACGAACAGAGCAGGTCTAAAGGATGTGTGAGGTGCAGTGGCAGCTGGACAGACGGACAGACAGATGAAGCAGACACAAGGACCACAGCGCTTTGCTTTCTGTGCCAATCAAATCAACACCTTTAATAAAGCTTATAGGTACCAAACTGCAATACATCTTTATGAAGAAATCTCACAATTCACACAATTTTTCAATGTACAAATGCTACAAAAAAAAAAAAACGGTTTGCAAACCAGGCAATAAAAAACACCATAGAAATCGGTAAACTCTTTAAAAAAGGCAACTTTGCAGAGAAGCCAGCAGCAAGAGAGGTAGAGATGGTCAAGCTAAAGCACAGTCTGGAGAGCTGCCTTAGCAAAACGCAAACAAAGACACAAGCTGTGATGAGGCTCAAGATGTGGGACACATTCTTTGCCTAACTCAACAGCGAGCGGCGAGGAGCTGTAAGATTTGCTCAGTAACCTTGGTCGAAGGAGTCGTCAGAGGAGCTGAGGCCTGCTTCCTCCAGCAGCAGCGATAAGTGCTTGTGTTTCTTCTTCTGAGACTTCTGACTGGACAGCAGGGATGTTGGCGACAACGCGGCCCGCCTCTTCCTGGCCAAGTTGCTGTGGGAACGCGTCCCTGAGAGAGAGGGCCAGCCCCCTCGGGCAGAACTGTGCTCCTCTGAATCTGAGTCTGATGCAGAGAAAGTGCGGTCAATGATTGATGAAATGAAAAAAGGCAGACACAGAGATCTGTGCTCGACCTTAACATCACAAGCTGAGAGGAATCTGCAAGGGACACATCTGAATACATTAAACTACTCTAGCTGATTGGTAAGACTGTGTTAACAAGTGACCCATGATAACTATTCTTTTACTACCATGAAACAGTTCTATAACGCTACCAAATCCATGCAGCACGCTGCTCTCTGGAGGATGAGGAACATGCAGGAGTTTAATCATCCTCAGGACAGATGAGGACGTACTCGTCACACAACAAGATGAAAGTGATTAGTGTAAGGTTCAGTACATTGATCTGAACACACCAATAATTAGTTTTTAAAGGCTAAGTCTGGCATAATTCTGTAATTCTGCAAAATTTGTTTGTTTGTATTGAAGATCTCAAATTAAAAAAAAAAAAAAAAAGTTACAAATAGACGGATGTAAAAATAAATAAATAAAAGAGCAATGTAGTCTTAAAAAAAGTTCCTCTAAATTAGTTTTCTAGTAGTTTAGTTTGTAGCTAAAGTTACTAAAAAGGGGGGGCAAATTGTGCATTTGTGGGGGATTTTTATTATCATTAGCATATTTTTGTTTGGTTCTGCAGTGATGGCCAGTTATGGCAGCAAGACTGTGTGACTGAGTCTTACAATAAATAACAATATTGGAGTTAATAGTTATGAGGAAACATGCTGCAGTGCAAAAGTTAAACTCTACGTGACCAACATATAAATTAAACTTTCCCCTCCAAAGAAACAGAATAAAATATGGCTGGATTTATCACTTTAAATTTAAAAATGCATGCAACCCCTGCGACTGTGTTATAAACATTGCTTGACTTCCATTAATACCTCCCTGACAGCATCAGTTATATTAAGTAGTAATGTCTCGTCTCCAGGTACTCACTGTTGGAGCAGCTGCTGAGCTCTGATCTCAAGGGAGAGAACAGAGCACTCTTCTTTAGACCTTTCACTTTCCGGACTGCCTCTGAAGCAGACGCCTTGGCAGCCATCTTGTGTTTCCCTCCTTTGGTGGACAAGTGGATGCCACGCTCCTTCATCCGACTTTCCACAGACTTGCTCTTCGACTTGTCTAATTTGGAGTTGGAGACAAATTTGCGCGACGCGCCGAGTGAGCTGAGCTGCGAGAGCGAAAGTGCCCTGTCGAGGTCCGACGCTAGCTGCTCCTGCTCACACATGTGGCCACGCTTTGCCTTTAACACCTGACAATGCCACAGAAAACACCTGATTAATTAATCAAAGCAATGAAACAACATTGCAGTCAAAATGAAAACAAGCCTTTCCAAGCGGCCTACCTCCAGAGCATGACTGGTCGACGGCTCCTGGTCATTCCAGCTCTTCTTCTTCTTTTTCTTCTTCTTTATCTTCACACCATTTGCTGCCTCCATCTCCTCTTCCTCTCTGCTAACCCGGAACCTCTTTTTCTGTCCATCTCCAGCTTCAGAGTCCTCAGAGTATTGCAGGGACCTACCCACCCTGAGAAATCCCAATATTTGCATTCAAATTATTGAATTGGCATATAAAATCCAACAGAAAATCAAATAAACTGGTTTAATTGAATGGTAGATTTAACTCACTTTCCAGGCCTGCTGTCCAGTTTGGGAGGTGTAGTTAAGCGTTTCCTCTTCCTGGGTCGCCCTCTGCCCCGTCTGGTCAGGCTGCGCCTCTCGTCCTCCTGCTGCTGCCGCTCGCTAACACATGCAAAAACAAGTTAAACATGTGGGAGTGTCTGATGTTGGGATGTGAGTACATTGTTTTGCAGGTGTGTTTCCGTGTGTAATAACAGCAGCTGTGCGATTGTTTCATCTCGTCTGTGATTGTTTCGGTGGAGCTGCGTGGTGCAACACTCACCGCTTGTCTCGGCGTCTTTGCAGCTTGCTCAGGTCTCTCTGCTTCTCCTTGTACGTCCTCTGCAGCTCAGCCAGGCGAACACGGTATTCCACCTCCACTGTGTCCAACACGTCCACAGACATTTTGCTGTACAGCTGCAGAAAAGAGAGAAAAAGTGTCACAACATTTCAAAGATCGACATAATTTCATCTGTGGGTGACCATCACATTCGTCTTGATCTTACCGGCTCCTCCTTCCTCTGCCTCCAGCTGTACTTCTTGTCGGGGTCCAGCGTTCTGGGCAGATCAATGTGAGACTGTTTCTCGATGGCCTCTAACAAGATCTGTCTGCTTGCTTCAAGCAGACAGTCCAGACCCTCTAAAGTCAGATCTGGATAGGAAGCAGAAGATATTGAAACATTAAAAAATTTATTAGTATTTGATTTATCTATTTTAACTTCTGGCCTTCATTTTCTTCCTCTCTGATACTTTTCACACCTGTCACCCCCTCATTTTTACTCACCTTGCTCCTGGCTGATGTGCTCCATCTCCTGTTGAGCCATTTGGCTGAGTAGGGCCATCCCCTCCAGGGCCACCATCTCCAAAGCACCAGCGCTGCTGCAGTCTGCTACAATGGGGGGGTTTTCTGTCTGTGGTATGAGTGTCGGGGCAGGTGGGGTGGTGGGTCGGGCTCGTGCAATCTCACTGGCCGTCAGCAGAGCGAGCATCCCTGCCATGGGATCCTCGGGGCCGATGACCAGAGGGAGTGGTGAGTTGGAGGTGGGTGGAGGACACGCAGGAGTTTCAGTGACGCTTTCGTTCTGAGCAGAAGTGAGCGAGCTGATTGGAGCGTCTGGCTGCTCTTGTTCACACACAACGCTGGCTGTTTGCTCTAGTGACGCACACATCTGCAGTGGTTCCTGGCTGTCCGGACTTGCAGTGATGCACGATGAATACCGTTCCGGATCCTTAATGACCTCTGATTTGGGTTTGGATTCTGAGGGTGGAGGAGGCAGGGGGTACGCTGCCTGACAGGAGTAAGAGGACGACTCCATTTTGATTTGCCCTCCTTTCGTCTCCTCTTCCCTGCCTACTTCAAGTCTTTCAGCTTGTTTGGGTGGAGGGCTGGGGATGTGGAGAGATAGCGGTTGGGGCATTGGCTTTGGGGCTTCCTCATGTTGACCTCTGTCCTGACTAGCTTGCACCGGGCTGCAGCTCCGCCGAAGAGGACCCAGAGGTTCTGGCGTCCTGTCAAGCCGAGGCTGCTCCACGCCGGGTTCCTGCTTGAGAAAAGATCCTTTTGGCTTGATGTCTGCGTCTAGCAGCCTTGAATGCAGGTGGGCTGAGGGCAAAGGGGCAGCAGAGGCAGGAGAGCGGGAGCGATGGGGTGGGAGGACTTCTGTATTTGCCCCTGTAGGTGCTGGGATGTGATAAGGGGGGAAAGATGAGCCAAATGGGGCAGTGATGGACTGGTAGGGGTAACCTGGAGGGAGATCTGCATAATACAAAGCAAAAACACAGAATTCAAGTCATTAAAGTCACAATGCGCAGGTGGATAACTGAACTACAAACAGGTGAAGTAAACATGTCTGTGTAATTTCAGAGGCTCAGCTGACATGAAGGTGAGCAGCTGACAGTCAGATCAGACTCCTCCACACTCACCTGAGTAGATGCCTTGAAAAGGTACTGAGGGCGGCTTCTGTCCACCTCTCTGCTCTATCCGTCCCACCTCCCCCTCCTCAGCTGCCTCCTGTTTAGGCCGCCGTGGCGAAGAAGGTGGCGGAGAGGCCGAGCGAGGGGAAGGCGGGTGAGGAAGGGGCGTCGGTGGGTGAGACAGCACTCTCTGGCCAACATCCTCTGACTTGAGGGTGGTCACCGGTGAGGGGAGCGGAGGCAGCGGGGTGAGGGAGGAGGTAGACGGGGTCGGCGAGCGCGTGGGCGGGGGAGGTTTGGGGGGGTGCAGACGGGGTGAGGGAGAAGGGGAAGATATCGAGGAGGGGCGGGGTTTGGGGTCGGCGTTCCGCTTGTCTGCTTTGTCTTCTATCTCTGGCCGGTGCTCGCTGGCCTTTAAACGCTCCTGAAACACAGCAGATGTGATGGCTTTGTACGCGCTGTGCATGTACGATGTCACTTCCTTTTCTTCAGGGTACAAACGTTACTGTTTGGCTGCATTGTTTATACACTTCCTTGACAATGTTCCTCTGCAGCTGCAGGATGTGTGAGCAGCTGTTTATTGAATTTGTTATACAACTTAAGTCATGAAAAATCTGTCAGGTGTTTTTACCATCTCAGGTTGTATGAATAATTTGGTTCTATTTATAGTGTTTTTAATATCAAAAAGTCCCATAAAAAGACCAAAACCACCAAGGAAATGTATCCTACTAACACATACTCTGTGCATGTGTGATATTTGTTTCACTTCCAGCTCTCTATTCAGCTACAAAGTCATGATCTATGTGTTCGTTCATCATATGACGTGTTTGAAAGGACACTAATGTCATGGACATCGTAGTTTCACACAGCTGCAGGTGTGCTTTGCTTTATATTCTAGTGCAACTATTCAGTGCTACGTGTGCACTTAATTACACCAAGTCCACTTACGACTAACTGTGCATTCCTCTGCAGCTCCAGGACCTGCGCTGTGTGCTGCTGGATCATGAGGAGCTCCTGCTGCCGAAGCATCTGCTGCTGGGAGAGGAGCTGAAGCTGGGCTGCGTGCTGCAGCGAGCTGCCTGTACCGTAAACCCCCGACCACACCGGGGCTCCACGCTCCAGTACGTCACCTCCTGCAAAACAATGCAAGAGGGCACGAAGAAGACAGTAAGTTTAAAAATCAGTTTAAACTAGTTGTTTATTTAGATAATTTTCGTGTTCATTTTTAAAAATAAAAATCACAACTCCTACAACTACAGGACACTTTTACAACATCAAGCCTCTGCTAAACTGTCTATGTGCATATTGATTCTTACTGTTTGATCATTATTTCAAGCTGATTATTTTGACTTTTGAACGGTTATTTTTAGGTTAACTTTAATACTTCATCTGTACTCATTGCCTTTAGCTGATGCTAAATATTTCAAAGGCTTACCTATTGCTTTTAGCTGAAAACTTCAATCATTTATCCGTTCCTCTGAGCTAACTGTTCAGAGTGCTCACCGTCTCATTCTCAACCACCAGATTAGTGTTACAGCTTCCTCACTATATATAATTTACATTTACCCCTGGGCGACTGCAGTTGTGCGGTCTTGGTAAAGCAGTGGGGGGTTGAAAAACTATCCTCAGGTAAGTAAAATTTACCCTTTAAGAAACCTATTTAAGTAAAAGTAGAAAGTACCTGGTTAATTAAGTACTCAAAGTACTTGTAACCTTCTATTTTTATATTTATTTAAAATTAATTCTTAATCATTTTTATTATTAAAATTGTTATTAATAATTTAAATTTAAAAGCCCAACAGATCACTGCTAGATGATACATTAATGGCATTAACAAAGATTAATGTTACAACTGAAAAACTACCCAACTGCAACCAATATCTTGCCTACACCTACAGCAGAGGTGCCCTTATTTGTCACCGCCTCTGCACTCAATCCCTGCATTTAGAGTAGACTAATTAGAACAGAGGTTTTTAACTATTGTAGAGAAGTTAAAAGGAGAAAAAAAGTTCAAATAAAAAATAAAACTTGCCGAAGAACAGCTCTAAAAAAGTAACATGACAAGCACCAGTTTCTTGTAAAAACTACTTTTTTTTTTACTCTTTGAGATTGCAAGTAATGAATAAGGACCCAGTCCAGGGTACAATTATGTTTAAACTGCATCACAGCCCCAGTTTATGCTATAAGCAGCAAAAAGCAAGAAACTACTGGCATACAATCCACAACCACATACAACGGCTGGCAATGCTGTTGGATATGTTCTCGTGTGTTTACAGTAATCATTAATACTAACATCTGTTTCTAAAGAAACGTGCTAATCATTACTGCGCTCAAAGCAACAAATAGTAGCTGTGTAAAAAAAAGAAAATCGGCAAGCCAGCATCATGCATCTGTATTTTATGGACAAGCACATGTACGAAGAGAGCAGCTTCTTACCGTAGTGTGGCAGGTGTTCAGTGGGGATGACTATTAGCTGTCCAGACTGCGGGTCCCTGGCAAACTGGTAGGGAGGGGGTATGGATCCTGGCAAAGAGGGTGGGTAGCCTGGGGGGAGGGTCTGGTGGAGTGAGGAAGGACCCAGGCCTGAGAAGGAGGGGAGGAAATAGGCAAAGTAAAAAGGAAAAGCATGGAAAAATGTTTAAGACCAAAAAAATGAGAAGATTTTTTTATTTATTTTTTTTTATCCAAAACTAACATTTACTCAGCATCATTCTTCACTCACCATTTGTACCCATACAGAGGCCATAAAAGAGTCACAGCAGCTATACACACTCAACTTAGTTGTGTTTGAGAGTTCTTTTTTGTTTTTTGTTGTTTTTTTGGGCCCTCTGTGTCTAGACAGAGCTGGCTCTTGGGGAGCTCTGTGCACGCCATGTGCGTGTTCCCATATTTTCAAATGTTGTGTAAGCCGCTATGCGTAAGCATGTGAGCGTGTGGGTCTTGAAGCTATTATTTTTGGAAAACAGGCGTTGGAGGAGCAGGAATGTTCTGCAAAGATCAGGAATGTCTGAGGAACTTGACCTCTGGAGGCTGCTGCCTCTGGACAGACAGACAGCAACTCCCTGTCCAGCTGCACCAATCACAGAGAGCTACATGGGCGCATGCAGAATTCTGCCTGCGTGCCACGTGGTGGTGTTGAACAGATTTAGACTCTTTAGTTTTTAGCACTGGGTTGGATAGTTGTGATGACAGAGAATATGACACAGAAGCTCACTAAAAAGGGCAACAGCTGCCGCTCAACGTAATGGTACCACTTATGTTCTGTATGACGTGCTGCTGTACTTGTCCACATCTGGAAATCTAACTGAGTGGACATATGAGGTGACAGCTCACATGCAGACATAGTGGCTCACTCATCACACACCTTACACTGCAAGTGATTAGCACATTGAGGTGATTATTTTCCCTTATTTTATAGTTGATTAACCTCTTATTCCAAAAATGACCAAATATAGATAAAAAGAAAAAAACACTGCCATGGTTTTGGTATCAATGAGCTTGATTTACCAAACTAATGGGCCAAAAATCCAAAGATGTTCAGATTTTTATTACATTCAAAACAGAGAAGCAACTAATCCAGAAATCTTTTGAGAAGTCGGTGCTTCTTAATGTCTATTCTTGAGCTTGTTGGGTTTGATTTAAATCAATTACAATTTCCTTTGTATATCCAATCCAAATGTGCTTGTATCAGTTAGCAAGGGTCTTTAGTCACGTGTAAGTCCACATACTGTATGGTGAGCTGGAGAGCCAGACTGGAGGGGCTCCTGGTCGGGGCATCCAGGGGTGAGAGGTCAGAGTTGAGGGGTCAGGAGGCCATCGGCCTGCCCCTGCCAGGGCAGCCCCGCCTGTCACCATAAGGTTGGGGGTCATAAGGCTGGGTGTCATCATACTGGGCGTCAGGCCACTAGATAAGGGAGCAGGGTGCATCTGAGTGAACTCTGCCAGCTCTTTGGACTCTCTGCAAGGAAACAAGACATTTTTATTTAACACTTAGTGATCAGGAGGAGATTTTATTCATGAAAACATATGCAACTGAAAATTAAGCATTTTTTGACAATTTGACAATTTTTTTTTTCACAATTGACTTCTCAGCCCATTTAAATTTGAGCTGATGTGGACAGATCAGAATGTCAGATGCATGCTCTACCTGAGCACTTTCTCCTGCTCGCGCTCCAGTCGGCCAGCCAGCAATCTGTCATCGTGGTGACGAGCACGCTCCTCCGCTCGCTCCTCATCTATGACAGGTTCAGGTGCAGAAGGGCAGCAAAAGATTAGACAAAAATGTTGAGGTGCTGCATTAATGAGCCTCTGTTTATGTTAAAAGCTCATCCAACAAGTGTTATACATTAGAGAAAAGGGTTTGAGCTATAAGAGACGATATGCTGGATGAGAGAGCGCTATCTGGTGAGTGGAGAGGAAACGGGTGACAGCGAGAGAGAAAGGGGGAGAAGAGGTGACACTGGCTATGTAAGGGTGACATGACACAGCATGTCAAAAGGAGAAGAGAAGCTAAAAATACGATGTTGGGCCACAGCCTCAACACAGAGAGCACACACAAATGGAGTGACGGCTCTCACTCCGAGTGTCAGCTCTTATCGGTTATTAGTCTAGTGCCACAGCAGACGTGTGAACATACCACTACTGCCTTGCCATACACAAAACACACACACATACACAGGCTTAAACCCATCCAACCCAAGACAAAAGATGGAGAGGAAAAAAAAAAGAAGCAGCAGCACTCAGCCAAGCAATCCAGAATAAACATGAGGATCTCCTCACACTCTTCTCCTGTTAAACCCTCATCCAGCCCATCCACGCTGACTGAAGGTCCCCGAGCAGCAGAAAGGTTTTATACAAGTGTGCTGAACCCTTCAGTTCTGCTCTAGGAGTGTGGGCATGTGTGTGTGTGTGTGTGTGCGAGTGTGTGTGTGTGTGTGTAGCCTGTAAAGGGACAAGAGACTTTAACAAACCCTGACATGCTCCGCAGGAAAGGTTTCAAGACTGTTACCAAGGTTACAGGGAGCCTGTCCCACATGCTATCCTCTCTGCATCAGAAAGCCAGCGATTAGCGCTGCACGCCCCCTCTTCTCCCCCCCACCCACCCACCCCCCTCTTCTTCCATCACCGGTCCTCCCTCCATCTCACACTCTCTTATCACTTCTTTAAGTCTTAACATACCTCCCTCTTCCCGTCTATCAACCTGTGTATCTCCGTCCGTCTCATATCATTAACCTATCTTTCTTCCTCTCATTCCTACTTCCCCTCTATCTACCCACCCATTCATCCATGTATTTGTGTTTCTGTGTAAATCCTCTGCTGTTTATTTAGAGCTCTTCTTAGCGTGAGGGACTGATGCTATTAGACCAATCAAGCAAGGAAATGAATGAACGCCCCCAACAGGGATGCACGTGCATGCACACACGCAAATACACAAACATCTACAGTATTTTAATAACACACAATTCCTCATACACACACGCACAAACACACACACAGAGTCCGTCACTCTCAAGACTGATCCATTGCTTAGCAACGCACCCATGGTCTTATTGTAATTCAAGGCTTGTTTGTAGCTTTTAGCTGCACTCTGTAATGACATGTTTAATGCAGAGAGGGTGGAGGTGGGGAGGTGGAGCTGAAGAAAAGAGTGGAGAAAGAGCAGGGGGCCTGAGGTTGGATGAGGAGGGAGTGCCGCTACAAAGAGACCCTCACAGAGAGGAAGGAAGGGTGGCGAAGGAGAGAGACATTCAACCATATGAAAAGAGCAAAAAAAGAGAGAGAAGGGTGAACTGTGGGAGGACAGAGAGAAGAAAGAGGGAGAAACAGAAACAAGGAGAAAAACAGAGAGATGGAGAGGGAGCACCGAGGCTGAATGACCTTGACATACAGGAAAGGAGCGCTGTATAGTAGGAATAGCTATGCAGTGCAGAGAGCCAACATGCTCACTGAAAAGGAGCCTTTCAACAAAAAAATACAACTCATGACATAATTAGTAATTTTTGGGTCGGGGAGTGGGAGGGGTAACTATTCCAATCACGTTACACGCACGAATATCTCAAAGTCAGAAAAGGGCTGAGGAAACATGACTTTGATCCGAGAGAAAATGAATCCTCCATTATTCATGGGGACTAAAATGAAGAATCATTTGCTCTCGGTTCATTTAACTAAGGGGATCTACGTTCCCGGCAGTGTGATTTTGAGAGAAGCCGCAGCCGACAGGGCTGAAAGCAAAAAAAGCGGCAGAAAATACATTAGAAAAATGTTTCAAATAAATGAAGTGCACTTGATTTAACTTGCCAGAAACTATAAAACAGAAAATGAGACGTGTGGTTGAGCCAATGTCGCCACAAAACTTCTGGCGAGTATGTCAAACATATGCATGTACCCAATGAGAATGCATGTAGCAGAAAATGTGTTGATTTTAAACATGATCACAACTGCTTGAGTTTCCTTTTCACTGGCATCTCATTTCACTCATTCACATGCATAAAACATTTTTATCACAGGTTAGCAGAATGCAGCCCAGAAATGTACTGTACGTCAAAAGTGATGATGGGCCATTAAAAACCATGTTTAGCGACTGATCAGTGAGTTTTCTGGGGTCTCTTATTTGAAATATACTGTTACCTTTAATAGCTGTTTGCAGCAGAGTTCTCTGTGTGTCTGAGGGTCCACTCGTCTGTTTACTGGTGCTCCCGCTGTCTCTCTGCCGGGCCACAGCCACGGCAATACAAACGGGAGGGTGGCGCACCTCCCCCTCCCCCTCCCGACCAAATGAGCGGGCGCTGTCTGGCCTCTCCTGTTCCCTCTTCAGCTGGGGAGGCACCCTCAAGGCCCCTGAAGCACCCGGTCCAACTGACACCCTTTCCCGTTCTCTCTCCCTCTCTTTTTCCCGCGCTCGCTCTTTTTCTCTCTCTCTCTCCCTTTCCCTTTCCCGTTCTCTCTCTTTTTCCCTCTCCCTTTCAACTTCGAATCCGATGTTACCCAGACCACCGAAGGGCCCTCGTCCATCTGCAGCAAGCCTGGAGGTCCCAGGACCTTCAGCGGCAAAGTTTCCACTGTATTTAATCAGACTCTGCATGGCTGAAACCTCTGTGGGATCCGAACTCGCTCCCCCGCCTCGCTCTCCAACACTGGACCCTCCTGTCAATGAACCCCCAGGTCTGTAGAGCGCCGATGGGTCCAGGTAGCGTCTCTGACTCCCTTCCTCACCTGCAGGGCCATGCCCGTGTTGGGGGGTGTGTGTCTGTGGGGAGTGGCTGTGGGCGGAGTGTGAACTGTTGCTGTGCCGGTGGCTCGTATGAGGGGAGTGGGACAATTTTGTGTGCGTTTGCTGGCTGTGGGGAGAGGAGAGGGTGTGTCCGTGTTGGGCTGCGAGGGCAGCCATGTGACTCGTGGCATAGTTTGCTAATGGGCTGGTGGTATTCCATTTAGGCTCCGCCCCTGCTCGCTCTATGCCCAACCGTAGCGAGTGTTTAGGGGTTTCCCTGGTTTCTGGGCTGAACCTTGATTGACTGGAGGAAAAAGACGAGTCCTGTCCTCGTTTGCCAACAGAACCATTGGAACAAATGACAGAACCTTCCTCCCTTTGATTGCCTGAATCGCCAGACTGGGAGAGTCGAGGATGCTCAATCAAGCTCCTCTCAGGAAACCTGTAGTTCTCCCTGTTTCTGTCCCGCTCACGTTCCCTCTCTCGCTCCCTCTCTCGTTCCCTCTCTCGTTCCCTCTCTCGGTCCCTCTCTCGTTCTCTCTCTCGTTCCCTCTCTCGCTCTCTCTCTCGCTCCCTCTCTCGCTCCCTCTCTCGTTCACTCTCCCGTTGCCTCTCTCTGTCTCTGTGTTTGTCACTGTGTTTATTGTCGCGGGCCTGCGAGGCGATCTGGATGGGCCCGGCCCGCTCGTCGTAAACCTCCACAGAAGGCACATATGTCGGCGCGCTGACCCGCTGCTCTCTGTGAGGGTCTCTCGGTGTGGAGGGGTGGGGTGGGCCAGTGGCAGAGGGCTGAAGCGCGGGAGGGTGGGCGTAGGAGATGTGAAGGGTCCCAGCCGTCGTGGCCATAGAGTCGTTCCTCCTTTGTCTGTCTGAGTGAGAGTTTGAATTATTTGAGTTAGCGTTAGAGTTGTGATTGTGGTGGGGTCGAGAGCCCCCCTCCTCATCCCGACCCCCTCTGTCTGTTTCTGGTCCATGAAACCTGCCCCCAGCGCCACCTGGAGGAAAGGAGAGCTGTGGAGGCGACGGTCTGGATCTGGAATCTGCCGTTGAAGGTTGGGAGTGTGACTTCTGCTGGTGGTGCTGAGGATGGAAGGACCAGACGTCTCTGTCTGTGTCTCGGTCCCTTTCTTTCTCTCGTTCCCGGTCAGTGCTCCTCGCCCGGCGGTCCTCCTCACTCCTCCCGTCCTGCGTCAGGTCGACCACGCTGTGCGGCCTCTGCTCCTCTCTCGACCGCTCTCTCTCTCTGTCCCTCTCTCTCTCCCTCTCCCCACGGTATGGCCGGTCTCTACCCCCGTCCCGGGGGGTCCTCTGTGGGGGTGTGGAGCTGGACGGGGCGGTCGGAGGAGCAGAGGGTGGGTGGAGAGGCAACTGGCTCAAGGAGGCTGGCAGGTAAAAGCCCTCTAAAAGAGACAAACACAAGACATGAGGATCTAAAAAAACACAAACCCACACACACTCATCCACTACATTAACACAAACTGTGGAAACAGATGAAGGTTTGGAGCAAAACCAACGTAATGCACCACACAGGCAGAGGTGAGCATGATAAATATTTAAACAAGAGCGTGCCAAGAAAATGTAACAGTTACACAAGCTTACAGTAGATTCAGGAAGAGCAGCTGCACTATACGTTAAACTAAAGTTGGTCTCCCTGTCAGGCGAATATTGCCCATTTCTGTCTGGAGGTCTGGCTCTGTTCCACAACAAACTACAAGTGTTCACACTTCACTATGAAAAGGCTCGGCACAAAAACTGACTTCCACTCATGTATCACAAGATAGGAGGAAACGTGTACACTAAATTGAGCAACTTGTCTCCATGATGGTTGCAGGCGACAGCCACTGACCTTTATGTGAGTCGTAGAGAGGGTGCTGGGAGAGCGAGGGAGGATCCAGGTGTCCCAGGGACAGGTAGGGGCTGGAGTACAGGCTGCTTGGCAGAGGAGGGTAGCCTGAAGGCACACAAACACAGAACAAAGAGCATGTCACACTATGAAGCTTACACAAAACTGACTGAATGCAATTAAGTTATTCTTCAGCTGAGCTCGGTTATGTAAATATCATTGCTTCCTTTAGGGAGAAAATTTTAAAGATCACCTTTTCAAATGTGAGGATTTGTTGCTTTTCTAAGCTTTGTATCAGTTATAATTAAATTTCTCCAGGTTTTAGGCTGTTGGTCAGTGAAAAAAAAACAAGTGTGGTCAACTTGGACATTTTTATCAGCTTCTTTTCTAATATTACTCTTTTCATTTAACAATTATTTAACCAAGTCATGATTTGGAGAACTCATCTGACGGGTTAATCGATGATGAAAGTCATTTTTTGGCAGCATAATCTCTCTCTGATGTTATTGTGTAACTTTGATATGAAACACACAATGGATGAGGAAGGACTGAAAAGTGCTGCATCATTCTAAGTGAGGCAACTCGCATGTCAAACAAAAGCATTTTTAAATTGTAGCTACAGTTGGAGAAAATGTTGCTTTGTTGGTTACATTAACTTGCCAGTTTATGAAGGTACAACTACCCATAAACCAATGCAGTCTCATACAACAGTGCTGCACACAATACATCCGCCATTAATGAAAGTTCTGTTTTGTTTCTGTTCAAACTGTTTTAGGGTGGTGTTAATTGAGTCGTGTCAAATTTTGTTGGCTGACAGTCATGGTTTTACTGTTCTGCATTATGTTAGATGGTGTAGGACTCCAGCTGAGGGTTACTTTCATCAGCTTTTATCTTATAAACTAACTGCTTAATTGCATAGTCTGTAGCATGTCAACAAACAACAAAAAAAAAATGCCCATCACATGTTACAAGAGCTCAAGTTGACGTCTTGAAATTTCTTGTTTTGGTGTCATGCGAGAGTCTGCTGGACAACCAGCTGCTTCTCTCAGAGACCAGATCTTAATATAGACGAGGCCTCCAGCCAGTGTAACGCTCTCGTTCTCTCTTTGGGCTGAGCTGGCTGCAACCCTGACGCTGGCTGGTGCCAGTGCGTTAGGCCACATGTTAAAAAAAAATAAAATAAAATAAAGACTGCCACCCAGAGAGGGTGAGACATTCCCTGTTTCCACACTCTGGCTGTTCCAAGAAATATCAAAGACGCCGCTGCCATTCCAGCACGAAGCACCGGGGAGCAGAGCCCAAGTATAAACCTGTCTTGTCTCCGGTCTGCGAGGCAGAAATGGAGAAGCCAGAGGAGGCGGTTGGTGGGGGTGTCAGCGGTTTGAGGAAGGCACAAGGAGACAGAAATATAAGAGGGATGATGTGACGAGAGTAAAGGCATGTGGTATGGGTTTCTTGTAAAGCTTTCTCTAACCGCAGCTAACAGCTAACCTTGATCTCCGACGGCTTTGATACGGGGTTCCTGTGCAGCTACAGTGCAGCATCCCAGGCATATCCAAAGTCTGCCTCTTAGCAGCCGCCCGGAAAATGTCTCCTGCTTTTAGTAACTTCAGCTGCTATTAAAGCCAGCCACCAGGTATTAAGAACCTCACATAGGCCGTGAAGATTTCTTTTCATATCAGAGCAAGTGGATTGTGGCTTTTTTAGCCCACAGGAGGGTTGAGCTTCTTTAGCTTCAGGTACTGAAGCCTCATTTCAGGCTAAATTTTAAGTCAAGCATCAAAAGTCCATCCATCCTTTTATGCCACCGTCTTTGACTGAACATGCAGTCAAACAGGGTGTGTCTTGGCTGGGCTGACACTCAGAGCACATGGGACAGATTTCAAAAGGCAGGTATTTTAAAAGGTAGAATCCTTTTGAGTTTCAAAAGGTCATAACTTATTTTTATTTCTATTCATGCTTAACACCCTTTATGCAATAGACATGCAATGTATTTCCTCTCTGAAACTGTCTCTGAAAGTAGTTGCTTTAATCGTAAGTGGTGGAATTTGCCATTTCTGCACTGGATTTACTTTCCCACACTCACAGGTGATTCAGAGGAAACGAAAGCAAGCACCAGAGGAACAGACACATATGTACACAATAATATAAAACAGCCAGTAGTTGCTTAGCTTAGCTAATGTTAAATTAAAGACCGGAAATAAAGGGACCGGCTAGCTTGGCTTTGTCTGAAGGTAATGAAATGCAACTCAAGCATCTCTAAAGGTCACTACTTATCAAATTATATCTTGTTTGTTTAATTCCCTTCTGTTTTATAGCTTTATGGCCCTGAGTGGTTACAGTTACTGCTCAGACTATCACCCATAATCACAGGTGTGATCACGTGCCAGTGCCGTCCCCTTGAACAGTCCCTGAGGAGAGTAAGATCAAAAGAAAATCTTAAAAAAAAAAAAAAAAAAAAGTAATCACACACAATCTGATTTTCCATGTTTGGAAAAGCACTGAACAAGATCTGTGTCACACAGGTGATGCAATCACTTTTTAAATGAATCCTAAATCGAATCTGTTCGTCCTTCTCCCTTTACCTTGCCAAAATGCACTGTGGGATAAGATTCCTCCTATGCGACCTTCTACTCAAGCGAGATTTGATAAGGAGACACAAAAGGGGCCAAAGGGAACGAGGAGGGAACAGAGATTCAATCATTACTGAACAGGCCTTAAAAAAGAGCCCAGGGAGGGAGAGGACAGCGTTCCAAGGAGAGGACGAAAACACACACAGATATATATGTACATACATGCCTGTGTGTGTGGTTGTAACTGTGTTTATGAGCTAGGTCAGGAGAGAGATGTTGTGGAAAAGTGGGGCAGGAGAGCTGGAGAGAGAGGTGTGTGTCGGACAGGAAGCTCAAAAAAAGAACAAGAGAGAGGAAGATAGATTACAGCAACGCATGACAGGCGAAAGTAAGAGACAGGTGGAGGACACAGGAAACAAGACGCATATAGGACAGAGCCAGGAGCACAAGTACCAGCAGAGAGACAGATATGGAACAGGATCCCACTGGTGTAGGGAATGAGAGGGAGAGGAAGAAGCCTCCTGGGCTTTGGACAGGTGCTCACTGTGACAAATATCACAAACACACGATGTCGTCTGTGTCTTTAAGCATATAAATTATGTACTGAGACAGAAAAGGAGGAGGGGAAACTGAAAAGAGAAAGAGAAATGCAAGTTTTTGTTGAGGCGAATGGTGATTTACCGTCATGAGCGTGTGATGCCCAGAGCTGTGCCATCTGCAGACCGCTTGGATTGGCCGACCTGTAGGCAGGGTCAGAGGTCAAGGGGGAAGGACCGGGATAACCTGACAGGAAGGGACTGGAGCCTGTCGGGAAGGCATCACCTAGGAAAAAAGAAGGAAAGCCATCACATAAAGGCCGCCATGAACGACAAAGACAATGGACTAATGCTGTACATGTGGTGTGTGTGTGTGTCTTTTGGGGTGTGTGTGGTCCACAATCGATACATGCTGATGGCTCCATGCTGAAGCAGTCTGTTGTAATCACATTATTACTGAGCCGCCGCGCACTCTGTTGCCACAAGACAGACCACAGACAGAGTGCACGTAGAAGAAGAGGACAGTTAATGTAACCAACTATAAACCACAATTGTCACAGCAGAACTGCCCCCATGCGTCAGTCACATGGTGTTCCTCAAATGAAACTAAGAAGGGAAATCAAAACTGTATTTTTAACCATTACACAACAGCTGGTCGTTATATCATCACGCTGTTTAATCTTTAAGGGCAGAAAGCCCATTAAAACACATATATACCACAGTGGTATTCACTACATACTATAAACATCACCTCTGTCGACTTATCTAGTCATTTCAGATGCAGTCATTCAAACAAACATCCCTCCATCAAGTGATGGTTGATCCACAAGTGATGGTTGGTTCACAAGAACTTTCTTCATGAAACAAATGAGACATTAATGTACCTAAAGAATCACGGCGACCCTGATAATGAAGAAAACCTGGCTTCAATGTAAGAAAAGCAGCCACCACGCCATCTGTGTAATTTAAACACATAATCCATTGTGCACACAGAGTTTTGTGTGTACATGGACTCTGTTTAAAGCACACTGACGTCACATCTGACCATTAAAACCACCTCCATCACAACAACAGCAGGAGAGTAAAAAGATTTCATATCTCAACATGATGCAGTTATCGATTATTTTTATTAGGTCTCTTTTTTATAAGACTCCACTCCCTGCATGTGTGCAATCTAACCATTAGTAAACTTTGAACCTTTGAACCATTACTGCCTCTTCCAATCACAACCTCCTAAGAGCTGAGAGAGGTTTCATGTTTAGCCGAGGTCTGCCCCCACCCAGCCCATTACTGAACGCACCGCACGACCATTACCGTGATAAAACTAACCATGTGTGTAGGGGAAAGGGTGCTGTCTGTGTATGGGTGAGGGGGAAGGGACTGTGTGTGTGTGTTTCAGTATTAGTCCTGTGGGAATCTGAGAGACATGCTGTGCTCGCCGAGTTTTCCCTGCATCTAAATCCGTGCATTAAAACCGCAGTCCGTCAGCGCCTGAACACACACACACACACACACACACACACAGAGAATGCATTTCAATCAATAGCAAAAGCAGCTTTCCAATTAAAACACACACACACACCCCCACACATACACTCTCACACACACAGAGTGAGGAGTAAAACAGCGTGCCTTCTGCTTTTATTCTCTACTCTGAAACATACTGTGTAGGTGGATGCTTCCATAACCAGCACCATCACACAGATTTCTTCAAGTCTCTGCGTGTGTTTGTGTGCGTGTGTGTGTGTGTACTTGGCAGTCTCTGTGTGCATTGCTGAAGTAGTTGCACTGCATCGTTGTATGACCGCTGACATGTGCAAACAGTTCTGTGTGGGTTAGCAGTGAATTGAGTCAGTGACACTGCAGGAGATTCAAACACACGTGTGAACAAATAGATGTGTAAAATGAACACGCATGTGCAAAAGCACAGACGCATACTATCAAGCACATACGAATCCACACTGTGACATCAGCCCCTTAGAACATACAGGCATGTAAACATGCACAATCAAGCACATGCATAGCCTGTGATTACCCTTCAGTTAGTCTCAGTACATTAACTCTGTTGGAACTTCAAGTTATAATCTTTTGAAATTATAGTCCTGATTATCTGATATGGGTGGTTAACGGTTATAAAAGCAATTGTGGTTTAGCACTATAACAAATGTCATTAAGCAACTACTTTGACAGAAGTACAACAGAATAGCAAATGATGAGTTTGTTTGTGCAGACCAAACTTATGCTTTATTTTTTAATTAGAGCTTGAAGTTTTCCTTCATGTCATGAGAAACCTCTCTAAAGTCAAATAGTGGTGAAAGCAGTTTTCCACTCTTTATCAAAATGTGATTCTGCTCCTCTTTGTTCCAACACTGTGTGGAAAAATTAACGACAGATGAGCTGACAAAAAACAAAAACAAAAAAATGACTTGTGGGTTTGTTCCAATACAGGCCTCTAATACCGTAAAATGCTGGATCTGCTATCAGTGAGTACATGAGTCTGTGAACAGATCTGATGCCACGTAATTTATTTATTAGAAACAGGACTGTGCTGCCTCTCAGCAGCATCTATACACATGAATGCAACCTAGCAGATTTTCCACTGTACAAGTATAAGAAAGAAAACCTAAACAACAGGCAACTTATAAAATTCAGTCAAATTCATAACATCCTTACAGTGATGTATAAAAATCTGCTTAAAAAAATAACAAAAGTATGTTTATTTTTTTAGTTTATTGGTATGAGATCAGGTCTTGGTATCAGCGATACACAGATATCTGATATCATAATCATGACGGAAATAAAACGGTATCTGATTGTCTCCACTAAAGTTACGACTGTCTTGTTTTAAAAGCCGTCTGTTTCCTGTGGCTGCTTCACAATAAAGGCCATCCCATGTTTTGCCAGTTGAATGCTTTTAATGTGAACACTCGGCAGCAGATGTTGGGTTTGCATTTGTAAAAACTTCATATAGCTCTAAAATGGCTTTCACAGAGCAAACGTGAACAGTGAGGCTGATTATCAGTGGGACAGAATTACACACAATAGCTCTGGATTACAAGCTGCCTCATCTGCATGTGAAGGCAATTTGGATTCAGTGCGGGAGAGCTGAAATCCACCAGTAACAATAAAAACTACTATAAAGAGACGTAATTACCAAATGTATATGTCCCAAATTGCTATTGCTGACAAATAAAATTTAAAAATGGCTTCTACCCCACTGATATCTCGAGGAGGGTGTTCAGCTCAGCTCACGAAAAGCCGACATTTTGTCTTGTGGTTTTCACTGGACAGTGATGTCATGTTTTTGTTATAGCTGTGTGTTCTATTAAAATCCCATTTTTTAAATTGATGTCAGATGAGAAAAATAAATGTCTCATGACATTAACTATTACACTGCACATAATGTCTCCTGTTTTAAAAGTACAGTCATGTTTGTCGCTTCACTTTTGTCAGTGTGACTGTAAAAAGTGATTTGCTTTACTACTAGTGTAGCATTTGAGATAAAGCTCATTTAAACTCTTGTGACTCATGACTTGTCTGTGTAATTTGATCATGTGAGCTGTAATATAACTTACCACTAAAAATGCTTGGAAGGCTTTTACAACCAACACCCTTCCATGACTTCTCCACAGTGTGTGTCAGGATACTTGCCAACAATGTTGTTCTTACAAATTATACTCAGCTATAATCACTTTCTAATTGTTACCTGGTGTGTGTGTGTGTGTGTGTTTTGGGGAGTGGGAGGGTAGGGTGGAGGGGGTGGGGTATGTGTGTGGGGGGGTGGGGGCACAACACAGACCAGACGTACCCCTTTAACAAATACACACAAACAGAATACATTCACAACCATCACCTGTCAAGTGGGTTTAGGTCGATGTAGAACGTCAGCAGTTTCCATTCCTTCAGGCCCAACACCAGGGTCTCACTAACTCACACACACACACAAGCAGAGGCACAGGCACATGCACATGCACAAGCACATGCACAAGCACATGCACATGCATAAGCACATGCACAAGCACATGCACATGCACACAAACACGTCAAGAGGCAAAGGTGTCCCACTAGAGTATGGATCAATCTCTCGGCATCGCAGCCGCCTACAGGCTCTTTATCCATGTGTGCAGACACACACACACACACACACACACACAGAGCTACATACAGTCCACAGTTACGCTTCATGCCAGTGATCAGGTAAATAAAAAAAAGGTTTTCCCAAATTCCCTTTTCCCCTTCCTGAACAGTCAGAGGGAGGAAGTAGAGGGAGGGGCAGAGTGAGGGAAAACATTTGCGCTCCTCGTTCCAGGAACAACATCCAAATGGTAGCTGAGAGGGAAATGTTTTTTAAATGTTTTGGAATTACTCTTTCATTACCTCCCTCTCTCTTTCTCTCAGCCCTTTCCTTCCTTCCTCCCTCTCCCTTCACAGCTCTATCCCACTTTCCCACCCCAGACACAAAGACAAACACACACACACACACCCAAACACGCACACTTTGGCTCCCACTTCACAAGACAGTTAGTTTGCCATATTGGGATGAGCAAGTTGCCAAGAAACACGCTCCCTGACATCCAAACACCTTCTGAGCCTCCATTTTCAAATCCTCATAAGAAGCCGATCTCCATATCAGAGAGGAGGAGGCCTGCTGAAGATCAATACTGAGAGAGACGCCGCAGCAAATCTGACACAGCACAAACACACACCCGCCCACAAAGTGGAAATCAGTGAAATCGAACTCAACAAAAGTCTTGATATCTCAAATCGATCTAAGATGGACTGAAACAGAACAGAAACACAGCAACACTGGAACATGAACAAAAGCACAAAAATACGAACAGAAAATCTCTGGTATAAATATCTGCTACAAACACACACACCCATGCATGCACGCGTGATGCGCACACACCCACACGCGCACACACACACACACACACTCTGTGAACCCATCTGTTATCCATCAGGGGAACTCAGAGCAGGGTTGGCTTGGGGAGGGGAGGGGGTTGTCTCTATTGATCTCTGCTTTTTATTCTCTGCAAGAAAAACAAAACATTCAAAAACTCTGTTGTGCTGTTTGTCTCTGCCACAGCTAACTGGCTAACTGGCACACCGACACTGGTAACCATTAATCCTGACTGGAGAGCAGGAAGGTGATGAATGTGCCAGATTGGCATCTATGTTTGACAATATGGTCTTTTGAGTGTTTTTGTATGAGTTTTGTTTTGGATCCTGAGCATGTGGGTCAAAGTGTGTGTCAGTTAATGATTTCAAAATGTACATGGCTGGTTTTCCGTTTTCTGAAGTGTTTACAGGAAGCAATTTTGTTTGTGTGCTTCACCCACACAGTTTTGCGACAAGTTCATGTTACAACACGACAACCTGAGTTCTGCAAACCAAGTTGCAGTGTGTAAACTTAATATCTGATGACAGACTATCTTATCTCATGTGTTTATTCTTTGTTTCATTCTCTGTGATAAATATGAAAAGGAAATACATTTGCAAAAATTGAGCTTCAAAGTTATAATCTGATATGAATGTAAAAACTGCTTCCTGTCCCAACAAGAAAAAAAATCATATCTTGCCATCTGAGGAGAGATGACACATCCACCAGTTCACTGACACTGAAGGAATTTTCCCGGGAAAAATAATCAATGCTGATGTAGGTCACTGACATGTTACTACAAGCAGTCAGATAAAATGTACCTAAGGCTTGAATGGTACTTTATCTTGGTAATTTCTCTGAACAAAGTGTACTAAGAAGGGACAAGTGTTTGGTTAATACTATCAATGGGAAGTAAAAGCTATTGGAAGGAACTAAGGGAAAGTGGTGCCCCAGTCACAGGACCAATTTGTTTAAGAAATCCACTTAAAGGAAAAAACTGACATATCATGAGACTAAAAGAAGCCCGCCTGAAAAAATGGACCTTAAACACTAAAGAAATCAGAAAAGTTCTGTTAATATATCTAACAACAGGACTACATAAATTAAGAAAGTTTGACCTTTTACAGTAACTGTTATTATCTTAAGTTGTAAATCTCAGGGCCATAAAGATTAAAGTGGATATAAAATATGAATTGCCTTCACTCCCACAAATGAGATTATGGCTGTTGTGGTGCAGATATCAGCAGGTTTCTTTTTTTAGTTTCTTGCAATAAAGTTACAACATTTGCCAACTGAAGCCAAAACTAAATTAAATCCTGCACTGTTTACTTAAAGTTTTTCATATACTTTTGTTCATCTGTGATTAAAGCTGTTTTACATGGTTTTCCTTCATAAAAAGCAACAAAGTCTACAGCTCACAAAGAGGAAACATGGAGTTTAGTCATAAATGTTTGAGTCTCAGTCAGACCCAGAGTCAGGTGAGGAGTCTGTTGTGCACTGAAATCCAGCAGATATAACAGTAACAGGAAGTGAAGTTAGCATCTTGCATTTGTTTATGCTGTATGCTAGCGTGTTAGCTGTTCGCTAACAGTGGCTAACACTGTGTTTGAGGCTGTGCGAATGGTAACTCTCACTCTCTCCTGACAGTCTGCTCTGTGCTGGAGGTTTCAGGTCTGTTTAAATGCAATTAGCCTTTAAATTTGTGACATACCAAATGTACCTTGCCCAACGGTCTTTCAACTCAAGATTTTAGGGAAGCACAAGTTTGTATTTGTTTAATTGCGTAAGTTGTAGTCCATTACTCAAGCTGGTATGTTCAAAACTTGCATTTACATTTGCTGGAGCACATATAATTTATATAATTCAAGACAGGAGGTTTTAATGAACATGCATTAATAGTTTAAGAACAAGTGTTTGCTAGTGAAATGAGAGGAAGCCTTTAAATGTTGGATTAAACACACTTGCGTCAAACCACATCAAAATGTGCTATGATGTAACATTATGTAAGTGGATATAAAACATCATGTTGCTTTTGTTTCGGGGTAAAAGTCACCTGCCTACGGTTTACTGTACAAGAAAAGCTGGACATAATTAACTGAAGACATGTCTAAACTAAGAAAATCAATTACAGACAAAGTGGACTAACAGGAATATGGTAAAACTGCTGCTACACTCATCAACGTCTCAAAACCTCATGAGCTGAAACTTTTAAAAGGCCTTTTTTGTTACAGCAGGCAGCAGAAAGAGCATAGATTTATTCACGACATTAATGATGGCTCAACTCTATTCAAGAGTCCCAGTAAACCACGACAGCGTGACGTTGAACCAGCAGGCACAAGACCAGGACCCTGAATCTGGAGCAGCTAAACTGAGCTCAGCCGTCTCAATTAAAACCCAGCTAATACAAGAACAGTATGCCACACAACAGTCTATTCACCTCAACTAGCAGAAAGAAAAAAAACAACACTACAGTTTTTAATTTTTCTTGCAACTCTGGGATATTTCACGCAAAAGTTTTCTGATGGTTGAAAGGAAACACACTTTGTATGTGTGTGAGTTTCACTGTGTCAAGCTGGTGCTCTCAGAAATCTCCTGTGAAGACGGCAGGTGTTATTTTGACACACTCCTCCATACCAGCAAATGGAAACACACTCACAACAGGCGTATACACACACGCACACACATGCACACACATACACACGCACACACACATAAACATGCAGTGCCACACACAGAGTGAATGGCATGCACAGTTGCATGGTAACACAGATGCAATGAAACACAAACCGGTGCATACATTCAAGAACAAATGACAACCACATCCACGCCTGCAGCAAAGAGAGGGTTGGACTTTTGGGATCATACTATTAAAACTAAAAGGCAGCATTTACAAAATGACAACTGAGGAACTGACTAACAGGAAATGATCTTAAATGATCTTCGAGAAGAACGAATCCTTCATGAGGGCTTTTTTCAGTTACAGATAAATCGAGACTGTTTCTGATGATGCTAAAAACCACAGAAAAGACACAATGAGTGTGCCATTCATTCACTCACTCGAAAGTGCCAATGATTCATTTCAGGACACTTTAAAAATAGATACCGGGTGTCAAAAAGTCAAATGTGCAGGTAGTGTCGTTAGTTTAACTGGCTGAAGCGCATAGCTCACAATCAAATTCGTCTCCTCACATGTCAAACCTGCTTTGTGTGTCTCCTTCATGTCCCTATCCTTTTTTGAATTTTAACCAGGTGTGGCAGGAGGAATATTATAACACTTATGTAATGTTCAACGGGACACGTAGAGTCTCAACACGCAGCCAAACAGACAGACATAACGCAGTGTGTGACCTTTGTGTGTTGTTTGAGTTAAAGGGAGGGTTCTGGCAGTGTAAGCGACTTAGCTAATGCTTTGGGTATTTCAACATGCCATGACATGCTCGTTTTCTCACACACACTCACAGGCCTATCACTCTTATATTTGACATTTGTGTGTGTGTGTGTGTGTGTGTGTGTGAGTGTGAGTGAGTGCGTCATGTGAATGTGTGTGCATGTTTCTGTGTCGTTTGTCTGCCTCTGACAGGTTTATTGTAGCAGGGCAGCGGTGCCTTGTGCTTTCTCTTAAGGAGCCTGTTTTCTCTCTTGAAGGATTCAATTAATCTAAAAGGGGATGTGTCCGAGCCACATCTTCACTCTTAAGCACGCACGCACACACACATAAGGTGCAGGTCTGTGCCTTGAATACATATAAACACACACTCACCACATTAATTTAAATGTAAACAGACACAGTAACCGAGTGGCGTGGAAGACAAATTGTTTCGGCCAACACAACCCTGACCTGCCCCACAAGCAGCGTGAGTTATACCTACAGTCATGTATGTATGTGTGTAAGTGTGAGAGTGAGACTGAACGAGTGAACATTCGAAAGGCTACCACATTTATCTAACCGTGTTTGAATGTGTTGTGGTTCAGGATAAATCTCTTCCTTTCTCTCTGTAGAGTCCCAGGGGGAAACCCTGGCTCTAACTGCACTAAGCACAATCACATGCTCCCATTCCCATACACCAGACCTCAATCCTCTCATCTACACTGTTCTCTGAACACTCACACGCACGCGCACACACACACACTCGCACACAAACAACCTCGGCGCTTATCCCTTGAAAACAAAACACTGCTTTCCACCTTAGGGACTGTGCCCATTTAGTTCTCCTTTTCCATTTGTCTTGAGCCGTTTTCATCTCCACCTATTGACTTACCTTCGCTTCGCTCGCTACAACATCTACATTTGCCTCTGCGTATCAACCCTATCTTTTGCTACTCTCAAGTGAGTACTGAAAAGTGTGTGTATGAGAAAGACAGAGAAGACAGAGAGAGTAGAGAAAAGACCAGAAAAGTTGCTGGTTTCCCTTAAATCTCACAGATGAGGGACGCCACCCTGAAGAACATTTTTGCCTCATTAGACAAGTATCTGCTCCAAACTGTACTCTGTAAAGTCATACCATTCAGCTTAAGTAATCCTCTACAACGGCAAATTGATGTAACAAAACAGAAAATCGATGTACACCTGGTTTATGCAAGCTTTTACAATTTCTTAAACTCTCAACACCCACTGATGTACAGGAATTGACATGGTTTATGTTTCCCACAACTGCAGCAATGTAACTTTGTTTGTTTACAAGAAATGAGTCATGAACTTGTTAAAATCCAAATAATAAGATGTCACACACTGTTTGATTGTTACATGATTTCTGGGAAATGCAGTGCAAAAGAGCACTTGGCCCCACAAATCTTGCTTAAATGGGAAACAATCTTAGACTTCCTCACCTTCATAACCATGTACAAAATCTTAATTCCTGATATCGCCATTCAAAATAAAATAATCTGCTACAGAAACAGCACAGTCTCCTAGACATCGTCCCCTCAGCACAGTCACACTCCAGCAGGTCCTACCTCCGCTGCTCTCGGATGCGAGGAGGGTGGGGGAGAGGACAGATGGCCTCAATCTGGTGATGGAGGCGCAGGCAGACCTCCAGTAGATAGAGGACCATTTACAGCCATTTTACATCCATAATCAGGACTATAAGGCCTTATTGTGTATGGATATATCCTTTGTGAATGAACAAGAGCAGGTACTGCTGGTTAGAGAGCAGGATCTGTTGATGAAAACACTGTTTTTACACAGGCCTCCTTTATACAGCCGAGTACACAAGCAGTGCAAATATCAAACTATCAGCGGCTTCACAATGCAGCTTAAACAAATGCTACGCTGCCTCTCACACTCACATGCCAACCTTGAGTTGTGAATATAAGGAAGACACTCTGTTCCACTAAGTCAGGGTGGAAGTCCGATTAAAATGGAACCAAAATAAAAGGAGAATCCTGGAAAATAAGGGAGTGTTGGCAGCTACAAACAGTCAACTCTGCTTTCACGAGGTCAACCAAAAACAACAGTGCGAAAGAAATGTCTCCAAATGTGTAAACAGAAGCAATGGCGAGGCGACCTTGGCTCCTCTGATTGCACACTGGGTCTTGAGCGCTGTATTCATGTTGTTTGTCGCAATTAAACTGGAGCATAAGGAACATTTGCAATTATTGGGTAATTATCATGTAACAGGAGCTGTGTTGTGTTAGTAGAAGCATGGGAATGACATCTCAGCTGGGTTTGGTTGAAGTGATGAGTGGGGATTTGATATCGAGGTGTGTCGTAAAGCTAAATGACCTGCATTGTACAGTGTTGCACTTTAGTAGGTGTGTGTGTGTGTGGGAGGGGGGGAAGATGAGAGTCAATAAGAAGAAGAAGGTCAGCGTGTGTGGGAAGAATAAAATGTATCCTGTTTTAAAGAGCATTTAAACTGCCAATCTGGGCTGGAACAGTGGTGGGGTCGATTCCAATTCAGAGCCCACGCCCCCACTTTTTGTTCGACAGAAGCCAGGTCTGCTCACACACACGAACACACACACTGCGCACGGCAAGAGGTTTTCAGTTGATTTCAGAGCAACACAGGAGGGGACATCATCCCAAAAGAAACACACTGCTACTGCTACGACAATGTATTTGTGCAGTTCATAGTGAACCCACATGTGTGATTGTTTCACGTGAAAACACGTCCCTCTTATCTTGAAGCCGCAAAATCAGTTCAACTAGCTGCAATAAACTGCGCCCTGGCACATCTCTTTGCCGCGATGCACCCATCAATCATCCTCACACTCCCTGCTGTGAGTTGATTTCATCTCTCTGACAGCTTTTCATGTGCGTGTGTGAGTTGCGTGTGTGGGCTCTGTCGGTGTGTCAAATTAACGCTTCATCAGAGCCCTGCCCTGGGAGCACTGCCTCACTTTACTAGACCTCTCGTACCTTGCGCTCCAAATGACAAGAGCTGCATTGAACCCACGCTCAGTGATAGGGACGGGGGAAACACAGCTAAACTGGAATATTATTATCTGCGGGGTTTACCTCTGAAAAGAGACTAGAGGAACTGCAATTGTATCTCTATCTTCAGCAACATGACTTCAGGGGGATGTAGTAACTCGATGAGAGCGCTTGTCAGACTTTCCATTTTCCAAAAGACACAGTAGCCCTGTCTTTCCTACTCACACACACACACACAACATATGGTTTGAACCTTGATGACGGCACTCTATAACTTTCCCTTTGACTGACCACAAAAACTGTAAGCAAACATACCATGTTATCTTTTTTGCATGATGTTATTTTAAGGCTTTCATTACTAATAACGAGGGCAGACATTGCTGTGCAGGCAGTGAAAGTAAAGGGAAAATTACCAGCCCGGTGGGGAATAACACTGTAGATGATCTACTGGCTACATTTGGGTAATACAGTAACTAATACATACACACGCGCGCACGTGCGCGCGCGCGCACACACACCCACCCATCCACCCCTAACATGATGTAAACAAACACATTGGGGTTTGCTTTAAAGAGCCTCTGCTTGGTTCATAGCATGTCGTCTATTTAATGGCCAAACACAGTCAATTTTCCACCCAACATGTGCTCATTTAAGTGTACACAGAGCCTCTCTCCTTCTCCTTCCCTCACAGATTCCCCAATGTACTTGAAGCAGCAGTGGGGATGTCCAACAGAACTGGTACAAATGCAAAAAGCAGCATCAGCCATTTGCCAAATGTTCCAGGAGAGTGGCTTTTACTCCAAATACTGGAAACTGAACCACTGCCATTCTTCACTCACACAAACACTCAAAGCAAATTCCCCCAACATGGTAAGAAGTGGTCTGTCATCCCTTTTAGTCACAACTCTACCACCCCCACTCTCCCGAACACACACAAACATACAGACACACACACACGGGCACAAACTGCATCTGTTCTCACAGCAATGACGTTGTAATGGTCCACATGCCATCAAAGACCACTGCTCCCTGACCTGCGTGTTGCAGCAGGCTGGAAATCCTTAACACAATCAAATACTTTCGCATCTGAAACTTGTCACAGCTCTATAACAGCCACACCTCCTTATGAAACCGACATCGGGGTTTATTTCCCACAGAACAACGTAGCGACATCCAAGTGATGACCGCACACGCTGCCACGGGCAGTCACAAACTGTGCGCATCTTTGCGCAGCCCGATTTCAAGTTAATATTTTGATCATTTAGAGGTTGTGCCTTTGAGGCAGTCACATCAAATCATTTTAACACATTGAATTAACACACTTACTGTGGTGGGGATGTAGGTTAATGGCCGATGGCAAAAATTTTCCCGAGTGGAGAGGCGGCGGATGACTCGCGCCCAAGTGACCGGGCGAGGGAGGGATCCTACCGGCTGCTGCCGCTGCTCCGAGTCGGTGTGACTCCATTGCGAGCCCCGCCAACAACGGAGGTGGTACGTGGACGGATCGGGGAGGCCCGAAATCTCTGCCATCCATTATCCACAGAGGGGAAAGTTGTGAAAAGAAATTGTCCACTCGGATAGACCCCCTATTCCGAAAAAGCCAGTTCTGGCTATAATAATGTCTTTAGTTTTCCAGGCGATTCAGGCTCCTTTTCAGCCATCCCGCTGACCTATAAAATACAACAAGAAAAAAAAAATCGCTTGATATACAATATCAGGGCAGTCTGAGCAAACTGTTGGGAACTGGCAAGCTAGTTTTCTGATTTCTCTTTTCCCAGCGAACAGGCTGTCGATATGTGCAATGACGCAGTTTGGAAAACCACTTCAAAAACTAAAGGTTTAATATAAGCTGGTCGACAAAAAATATCATAAGTGTTGCTCTTGGTGTATCCTAACTGCAGTCCTCGATACAGATTTAAGTATTTATATGAAATTATGATCTAATATTTGAGAGTAGCAGAAGGCTACTCCACCCCCACTGCACACCGAGCAAGCAGCCGCTCCGGGGCTCCGCTTCCCAGTGAAAACAGCCAGCAGAGGGGCGGACAGCTGCTCTGCCCCGGCCGTGAAAACAGCCTGCGATCCCGCGATGGAAACGCATACCGTCAAATTTTAATAACCTATTTCACCTTTCCGATTACCCAGCTGTTTTCCTAAACCGTAAATCAGCACTGTGAGCTTGGGCCGAGTCGCTGTAAGCCAATACACCATAAATACTGGAGGCGCATCAAATATAAATTTCAAACGAGTTAAAAATAAATAAGGTTGCAAAAGCCTGCACCCGTAACCAGCGGGCTTGGCGGTGTTTAGTTGCCCAAAGATGCGCATTTAGTCCGGACTACTTCGCAATTGGACATGGGTGCTGCCCAAGAAAAGAAATCAAAACCCAACCCGTAAACACTTCATTCCACTGTTCAAAAAACTAAAACCTCACTAGAAATCCGTCTTGTCGATGGTTTGACATTTTGACCCAAGTTTTAACTTGTATTAAAACAAATTACTGCGTTTAACCTAATAAATCCACGGATATTCAGTTTAATCGGTATCGACCCCGAGCATTGCGCCTGAAATTTGTTAAAAGGTCATTTTAATCATTCTGGAAAACTGATGATACAACACAATCTTCGCAGATCCGTGTATGTGTAATTATGAAAAAAATGTAAAAAATTATTTTAAAGTTCTTTAAATAAGGACAAGGAGCAATTGCGAGTTTATCCGTAGACAACAAGCAGATAGTCTACAACACTGGTATCGTTGGGAGTCCAGGAACATTTTTAACATAATTGCCAGAAATAAGCACTGGTGTTACACTGTTAGTTAAATGTATTTGGGCTTAAAACAAGACGAAAGTCGAGTTAACCTTCAAAGGCTGCAAAGCAAACACATTACAGCAATGACTCGTGATATCCAGGCGGGCGGGATCTGAAGAATGGCTCGTTTAGAAATCACAATAAACCCTTTTTCTTACAGAAAAAAATTAACCAGACAAAAATATTGCCTCTAAACCCCCTGAAATGAGCTGGGAAGGTAAGTCAGATGGAATCCCTTCCCATTGTGATCCATGCGGCGAGGCAGCGGGGCTGCACGGTATTTCAGCCACGTTTCAAACTTTTCACGGTTCCATTAACGGCACCCAAACTTTCTCGGCGGAAACGTCTCCTAAGTGGCCGTTTTACGCCAAAACAGCACTCAAATATACTAAATGTCGCACGCATTAACCTCCGCGCCCTTTTCACTCACATTTACAACCCAAATTAGCCTATGTTTTAAAAACATCGAGAAGTCTGACACTTAAGCTGGAAAAAGAAAAAACAAACAAGAAAAAAAAACATGCCGACCGCTTACTTGAATGCGGAAAATCCAAAGAAAGAAGATAGAAATGCAAACGTTTCTTAAAATCCGTCCAGGTTGCTTGGAGAACTGGAGTAGTCCATTACAGGCTCGTCCGAAGGTAAAGTGGGGGAGAACAGGGGGGAGAGACAGTCCCTGACGCGTCCGTAAACTCCTCGGCAATGAAACACAGCATTGTTTTGCAAGCCCCGCCCATCTGCCTTGCTACCATCCAACCCAAGCCCAACCCCTTACGTCTTACACAGCTACCATCCGAATGGCTGCTCGAATTGTCAATCAAAGTCCCAGTTAAAAAAAAATATTCTGGCCGCTCGCCAGCACTATAAAACCAATTATGGAGCAAGGAGGTTGAGCCGTTTCAAGGTCCCCTCTCCCTTCAAGACTGAGTGATCAAAACAAGCAGTGGGTTTCTGTTTTTTTAGTGGGGACGGTGGTGGGGGCCAGTTTCAAGGCAACCCCCCCGCTCCATTCCACCCATTTCCACGCCGATTATAGTAGGCGCTCAAACACTGGCAAGAGGAAGGGGGGCGTTGTTACCTTTAAAAATATTGCACTAATTTTAAACGTGGTGTGGGCTTCAGTTTACTTTGCTCTCTGAGAGAAAGCGGATAATTAGATGTCTGTAAGTAGATTACCTTTCTGTCTCACCTACAAGTCCTCCTCCAAAGGGAAAGACATGAACATTAACTGAAACATCAAAATCAAAAATTGAGATGACAATCTCACAATTTAGTAAATTTATTTGAGGGAAACATTTTTTTTTACATTATTGGGAAACACAACACAAATCTTAATATGCCAATATTTTAGGTCATATTTTTACAGGAAAAAGAGCGTCAAAGAATTAGCCAAAAATATATATTTACTCAAAGTTTAGGCCTTCACAGACGGAGCTAGCAGGACTTCCAAAGTCTGTACAATATGAAAATTTTTGGCACCACAAAGTTTGCAAGTACTTAATAGGCAGCTAAAAGGTGTTAACAAAGATAACATAGTCCACAATTTATACTCAATCTAACATTTTTATTTTATTGACTTAACCGTTGTGTATATGTTTAACGGGCACAAATGAATCATTCAGCACCACGGAGGGCCTGCACACATATTACATTGTTAAAAGCACTTGGACCTTTATTTATCAGAAACGCACTGAGACTTATCATCGTTTTCACCTACGTGGCACGAGTTTTGATTCTTCAAACAATTTCTGTGGGGGGAATAATGCCCGGCTTTCGGTATGCAAATGCACAGGCAGCCTGTATAGGTGAAGCAACACTGGGTTTCTCCTTGTGAATAATCTGCGTCTAGTGGGAACACAGATTTGCATTAGAAGAGGAGAAAAAGTGGCGTACTCGTTTTAGTGCTATAATTCAGAGAGAGGGGTGGTCGACCTTTTGCGTGGATGTCTGGGGCTCTGCAAACCCTCTCACATGACCTCGTGCAGAGTACAGTCTGATTCTCGCGGGCCTTTATTGTCCGTGAATTTTTCTTTGAAGGAAACCGCTCCGCGTTACAGAGTTGCTAAAATGTTGATTAAAGAAATCTGAGGCGGTTTTAAGTTGCCCCTGTCACCCACTCCATTTCCACAGCCCCTCCCTTTCAGTGTGTGTCGGTTTCAAGGCGACCCCTCCGTTAGGGGAAAGTCGGCGTTACAACAGACACCAAAGCAGCGGAGGAGAAGGGAGAGTGTAGCGGAGACCCGAGCATAAGCCACGGACACTGACTAACAGCACCAGCGGAGAAAGAGGCCCGCTGTGTGGGTGTCCAGTGTTTCGTACAGGTCGCGACAACCTCGGTGGTCAGGTGGTTATCCAACCAGTCGGACGACAGCCTTTACCGCCGAGCTGAGTTGAAGAAGAGGCCGCTCAGCTGCAGCCCTCGCCTCGCCGACCTGTCTGCTCGCAGAGCCTGTCACCTCTGACGAGACCCGGGGAGGGAATTACCAGGCGAAGATCAGAGTGATGTCCCGTCCCGGGCCGTCCGAGGGGACCAAGCCGGTCTTTGTTCTCCAAAGCGCTCCGACTGGGAATTCAGACAATGCCTTTAGATTAGGGCCCCATTGTTGCCGTCTTTTCACCCTGTGAGCAGGACGCAGGTTCCATCTTCTCCTTGTTGTTTTTCTTGTCCAATGCCGCGGCTTTGGAGGGGGTTAGCTCCACTTCGAGGTGGGTTTGACAGCTGCATGGGGTGTGGAGCGTCGTGCTGATATTAATACATTTTTACGAAAAAAATGTATTCATCGTTTGTTAGACAGCAGTGGTCACAGTACAGTTCCAACCCATGAATGCAGCATTTCACACGTTTTACGCACAGATTTATTCAGCACCAGTCAACAGCAAGTTAAATTTAAAGAAATTACATTAAACACAGACTAGAGTCAGCTATGATGATGGGGTAGTCCAAAATTATTATAACCTGACATGGATCTGAAATTAACGTATTTACATCTGTAAGTGAAACAATAGATTTCTTTTCAGCCTAAATAATCTGATAACCCAGTCTTTAAAAATGACCACTCTCTCTACAGAAACCAGCTAATTCGTGTGCCGTTCAGGATCTAACCTTCATTTGATATTATGCTACAGACAATTAATGTCTGTTTGTTTCTAGGTTAAGCTTGTCCCAGTGATACTGTGTACCGCAAGAGCAGATGGGACCATTTGGTAGATTATATTTTGATATAGCCTATACACCAACTGGGTTCTCTGAGAGTAGTCCAACTTAAAGCTCCAAGGATGTTCTTAATGTGGGGCTGCAGTGGAAAAGTACTGAAAACCGTGATTAATAGCCCAAAGCGCTGCTGAGTCAATATAGTACCACAGCCAATTTTTCATTCCACGAACATTGTTTTTATTCAGCAGACCAAAGATTACAGAGTGAGAACATCTGTTATCCCTGACTCTTGTTTAGGCTAGTTGTGTATTTCTTTTTTCCTTTCGTTGTTTGCCCCTTATCTTTGCCTGAACAGCATATCTCACATCCACCTTTAGCTGCTTGGCTGTCCAAATATCAAAGTTGGAGTTTGGGTTAAATCTGGCCTATCAGTTAAAGGATCAGGTAAATGATTTGATTTGGCAGCCAGCCTATCTGATTTTCCTCAGGCGTGTGGCTGCATTAACCCACAGGGGACAGAGCACAGAGACAGTATTGATTAATTCAGCCGGGGGTTCAATCCTCTCTGGAAACGAAATACATAAATAAATAAATACAGAAAGATGTCCACATGCATAAGCACCTACCCTTCAACCAAAGCACTTCAGTCAGCACATCTTATTGAGGCTGGGGGGTTGCTAATAAAGCCTGCTCATATGGCTATGCTCTCAAGAAAATATAAAGTATTTTCATAATAATTCTTCAATCTATGAATCAGGAGCAGGAATAAATAACAGTCCAGATATTTTATGCGACCCCTCCCAATCCCAATCTGCTCTCACACACACTCACACAGAGTGCCTGCATGCCCAAAGGGCTAAATCATTCATCATACCTTGTCTCATGCTCTGCACAACTACTGTATTGTTATCGGTGCTACTGCACTGCAGCAACACAAATCCACTACATGACTGCGAAGGCTAAATGCAGCGTCTGGTCCAGTGTCCTGACGGTAATAAAAAAAACATGCACACAGGGAAGAATGCGTACACATGTGCAATAAACATGCCACTGAGTCAGAGATGACTGACATCACCTTCTCGTGCTGACCCCTCCCTGCCCACTTAAACCACACACACACACATGCACATGTAGCTCTCATGGGGTACCTGCCAATCATTAGGCAGTGCCTTGCAGGGTTTTATGGTGGACCCCTCAAGGGTGGGGGAGGAGAAGGGCGAGGAGCTTTCTGCTGGAGGACAAACAGTCAGCCACATGCGCACCACCCTGCCAGTCATGCAACTGAATGCAATCAGTAGTAGTTCTCAGATGACATGAATGCACAAGAAAAATCTAGAAAACGTGCTGCTTTACAGATGATTTTCTGTAACCACAAACACTCCCAGTCTTTTAGGATTTTGTAATCAGATTAAAATATAATTAAAAAAAAAATAATTTTAATAATATAAGCTGTACTTGGATGATTGAACATAGCTGTTGTGTAATAATAATGACGTACATGCATATCAAATATATGTGGTTGAATATAAAGTTACAATGCAGTACATACAGGATATAGTAGCTAATTTCACTGAGCAGGACTAGGCACCAAGAAAACATCACATGAATATGTTGACCCACATTTCTAACACAACCAAGTTCAACACTTGTAGTTGAAATTCACAATATCTTTTACATTCATGTAAATTAATATGTTCTGTCAAATTAATCACAAAAACAATACAAAAAGGCTGCAGTTTCAGATTCACTTCAATCAAATCAGAGTAAACATGGTTATATCTGGGAAAGTGTAGCAAGACAAGGACATGCATGGAAGCCACCGCTTCAAACTAAGATGGGGGATGGTGGGGTTGGCAGGGTGTGTGTCAACTGTGCATGCTGGGTGCTTGAGCAAGCCTGCAGTGCACATGGTGTGTAGTTTATGTGCCTGTTCCTGTGCTTGAGTCAAGCGCTTAGAGCTCTTAGAAATCCTGGGGCTTTTCTCGTGAAAAGCAGCCCAGCCTTGCAACAATTGTAAGGAAACATTGCTGCAACAGACACATATCCTGCTGAGTTAATGTGATGTGGTGGTGTGTCAGAGCCACTGAAACCTCAAGGAAAAGAAAATAGAAATAGAATAGAATAGAAAATGTCTTTTGGAGCCTGCACACCTCTCTCCTTCTTTTAGTACCTGCAATCAAATCTACTGCTGTATGTTTTACAAAGCTTCTCTTATTGTCATTCATGATTATAGACAGTAGGAAAAATGTACAGAGTCCATCTTGGCTAGAGAATATGTTTGATCAGATTTAGAGATGTACAAAGATAGAGAGAAAAAACACACTATCCAGTTTAAAAATAGAGTCAACAGACCAGTTCTTTCAGTCAGCATCTCGGGGACAGAAGCAAAATTTTCTCAGGCTATCTTGTCAATCAGTCAGACAAAATTGTATTCATATTGACAAATGTTCAGAAAGAGGGTATTTCCTTTGGTAAACATGTCACTCATGATTAAATGTAAACCACTGTGAATTATTCCAAAAACTGGAGCTACTGTACTTGAATATGATCAATTATTCTCTGTTAGCCTCCTTCTGTCAGCAGTAGTAGCCTTCTACTTGCCTTTCACCTAGTTTACAAGCTGAACAGGCTCATGTGGCGCAGCGGCCCCATCTGTTGGTGAAAGATTAGAGCTGCATGCAGGGTGGATCAATGACCTGGCCAATGGAGCTGCAGTAAGGCTGCACAGCTGTTGTAAACGGAGGAGCACAGTGAGCCTCATTTTCTGACAAATTGGTCCCCCTCTGTGCCATCTCTGGAGTGCCTCATTCACAAACACCTGCAGTGCTCGCACCTGCACATGCAACACACACTTACATGGCAACCTTGTCAAGAAAAATGGCTATGCTCACAGACACACACACAGTACACCACACACACACACGCCAAGCACTGCTTCCTTGCCAGTGAGTGTTTTGCTGGCGTGGCAATAAAAGGATATCAGAGAGCAGCAGCCTCAGCAGAATCACAGGCGGGGGGCTGCACTGCAACGAGATGGAATAAATTTCCGATATCAAACACACCTGATCCTCAGTGTGTACATGCAGCAGGCAGCCCGACTTAATGGATGCATATATGAATACATATCAATGCAAACTTCCACAAGCATGTGCCCTGGCCTCCATCTTCCTTCAAACAGCCCTCTGGGCTCACCATATTTCATCAGGTTACCTCCAAGCCTAGAATACTGCACAAATTTGGGACAGCCTGACTAATGGACGCAGCATGACTTTGGCTAGTGCTGGATCTGTAGTTTCATACGCAGAAACAGGATATGATGCATAGAACATGAGGGTAGGGCAGGACCATCCGCCATCCATCTTATCCTTCCTGTGTGTGTGTGTAATATGCAAATGGAGATCGGTTTTTAGATGTGGACAGGAAATGTGCATGTATCAGCAAAGGATCTTCTCCCTTACACTCTAGAAAAGCTGGTGTATAGCATGTATGAGCACCACACTACACTGCACACTCAATATCATTTATTAATTTTTTTTTTACCACTGTATAGCACTGTCAAGCCTGTCTTGCACTCAGCCATTTCCGTAATACTGTTCCTTACAACTGCCAATTAAATCAAAATCATCAAACATGATATTAACATTAACATATTATTATACAATTAATCCATATTACTGAGCACAGAGGGCATTGGTTCAGGCCCAGTGTTTAATACAATCTTTTACAAGCTTAAGTGTTGAGATGCAGAGAAAATACTAAGGAACATACAGCACGGTTACGCCTTACTTTTTTATTTGATTGACCTACACTGCCACCTGCTGTCTTAACTGCACAACTGCTGTAAATGCACAATCTGAGCATCTTAACACTAGAATTTCATGGGAGTAGTGGCAACTAAGTCAAAACAAAATTAAAGAATACTATTTGGTATTTTTAAGGTGGTTATGTGTTGATTTTGAAGCTCAATTTATGTCAGTGACTTGTACATTTTCAACTGCAAAACCAGAAAGTGATGTATCTCTTAATAGTGATACACATCAACTTCCATTATTCACCATTAGAGTGTATGCAGCTACCAGACAATCTCAGGTCTCATGATCCCATGAGGAGGGCATGATCATAAGTGATTTCATGGCAAGGTGTCTGTGGGTGGAAAACAGGCTTTTTGTTGAACAGTAAGTGACTGATCTGAGCTCTTTCCTCATCACACAGGAACCACTGACCTCAGTCTTTTGAGACTGCTCTGACCTATTTGTTCATATTTTTCACCCTGGCCACAGGGTCAGACTCAGAACTAAATCCTGGAATTTTTCACCAAAATTGGCCTTTTACTGAATTTATGCTCTTTAAAACTGTCACGCCAAATGCTGATTGAGCTAGTAGGCCTACTTTGTTACCTGTTGGGAGGTCATTATATGGCTCATTGGTCCAGACTTTTTTTCACGTCTTCATAATTTTTTTTATTCATCATGTTGTCATTGCAGTTTACAGGATTTGATTTGGACTGAATTAGGTAAAACTAGTTTTAAATAAAATGTGCTAATAGCAGAATCAGCTCTCAGAATTTTCTGTCATTTTCTCTGACCTTCTTCCACATCTTTTCACGGTTTCAGTCCTTAAACTTTAAATTTGTATTTTCAATTTAAATCTTTCTCTTTATGTTTTCATTTCATTTGATTATTTCCTGGTTGACTTCTGACACTACATGGCACTCAAATCAAGCTTGCTAGTCAACATTTTTCCTGACAAAGATGGTGATGGCTGATGGTGATGATCACATGGTCACATGGTCAGTCAGAGCCCGCCTGGTCCATGCTCAGCTGATCCAGGTAGCACTGCAGTAAACAAGGTCAGTATGAACCCTGTGCAGAATAACTCAGGTACAGGTAAATGGAAACACTTTAGTGCTGATTCAGGAGAAATCTCAATAAGGTCTCTATTTCTGTTGTCTTTACAGTAAATATGTTTATTCCTGGCTTGCAAGTTTATTTGTATTATTAAAAAAAAAAAACATCTTCATAAAATACTTAGTTTATACTTGTTATGTACTTTTATGGTCTCCTTATCATTCTTATCTGGCGATAAGGAGAGTATGGAATGATGACAAGGCTGTTCATCTGCTTTTAAATTCCACATAAACACACACCCAGACACACCTTGTGTAATCTATGATAAAACATTGTTAAATTTTAACCTCGGTGTTTAAATACTCCTAAATTCAGCCTTTTTGTATCAAATTGTAACAGGTTGCTGAAAGAAAATTATCTCTGATTTACAATTCAACCATGATAGATTAAATAATTTCTGACAAGTTTGTAAATTTTTCTCTTATATAATCCAGGATTTATGCAGCTGTTTTTTGGCAATAAAATTGCACTTGCATCAGAGTTGACTGTAATTCAGACAGGAAAAATGCTGTTAATACAGCATGTTTGGGCCTGTTGCAGGTTTCCAAACACAACTTCAGGTAATAACTTGTCTTTTAAACTTCACTCAGACTACCACAGGCAACATGTTTCCTTTTGATCTTATAGAAGAGGTTTTGTCATCCTGTGTCTGACAGCAAAAATACAACATTCCTAAACTAACGTGGCTTGGAGAAGACCTGAGAATTCTTGAACAAGTGAGACAGCAGGTGCTGGAGGTGAGACAAGATCAGTTTTCTTGTTCACTGTCATGTTTTACAAAATCAACATATATTAGCTTCAAACTGGAATGTTGTCAGCAGTTACAGTTGGTGTGTAAAGGTCTAAACTGAAACAAATCAATGGTCTTATTCATAGTCTTATGACAAATTTCTCAGACTACATGGTTCAAACTTGTCATATATAATACATTTATATCTAATGGGCTGTGAAAGTCATGTTTTAATAATGTTTGGTATTTTTTAAAACCACCACTGCTCTATTTGAGTTTATATCCAGTCTATAATAAGCACACAGCTTTTTTTGTCTTTTAATTGCAGTATTTACTAAGACTGACAACTTGATATTAGCAAAAACTAATGTTCTAGTGTGTAAATGATGCATGAGGTCTGGTTTTTATCTTAACACTCTTGTCAAACCAGAGGCAGCTGAATCTTTTAGTGCTGTAAATCTAGTTTTAGCTTTTAAAGCATCTAGTCATGTTTTTGTTGAAAACCTATTTACAATGTGAACCATGTCCTGTAACTTAAAGTTGTTTTTTGGAAATTTTGGAGATTCTTAGCCTTCATTGAGTGAACAGTGACCTGCAAATACAAATAAATTCAAACTTTTAAAAAGAGGACAAGAGTCAGACAGCATATCGGAACACATGTGCACTTTATTGGGATTGTTTAGTCAGTGTACAGGTTGGCCCCACCGGTCTGGCACCCCATGTTACCCCATCACTGCGAGACCCCTTGCCCCACCACCCCGGGGATGAAACCTCCAACAGGGGGAAGAAGAGGTCACGACTGGGTTTTGCATAACAAAAACAAAAAAATTAACAGGACCAAGATATTTTTAAGGCTGAAAGTACAAAAAACCCAGACATAATTTACATACAAGCGATACTACAACCATGTTTAAGTATGCGCCAACCACTGGGCAGCCTTCACAGAGGCAAATACGTGTCTGAACAATGCAGTTAACATTTGGAATCATGTGTCTGAACAATGCAGTTAACAAACATTTGGAATGACTCAAAGAAAAACAAAATGTACATTTTTAAGTCCCCAGATGCAACTGCAGAACCCTGGGGTGCTTTTTGTTTTTTTAAACCTAGCCAAAAACATTACTGTCTCCTTCAACGTTCCAGTTTTTTTTTTTAAAATCCTGAGTCAAGCGCCAAAAATAACTGAAGCCATGCCAATGAGTTGGTCATCTAGGCTCTGCGCCTGGTGTGTATGAGAAATGTGTGGTGTGTGGTCGTTTTGCACAGAGCTGAAGTTGTTGGGCGTTTGGTTGGGGAAGGGGGAGGAGGAACAGTCTGTTTAGAAGCATTTACGGTGGACGATGGAGGGGCCGGACTCATCGTACTCCTGCTTGCTGATCCACATCTGCTGGAAGGTGGACAGAGAGGCCAGGATGGAGCCTCCGATCCAGACAGAGTATTTACGCTCAGGTGGGGCAATGATCTGCAGGGGAACAAGACATACAAAAACTTATTAGGATGCCAAGGCCTTTGGTTCATATACAAAAACAACAATAAGACAAAGTGATGGCTCTAAAGCAAGTCAGCTCACCTTGATCTTCATGGTGGATGGGGCCAGGGCTGTGATCTCCTTCTGCATCCTGTCGGCGATGCCGGGGTACATGGTGGTACCTCCAGACAGCACAGTGTTGGCGTACAGGTCCTTACGGATATCGACGTCACACTTCATGATGCTGTTGTAGGTGGTCTCATGGATTCCGCAGGACTCCATACCTGTGAGCAGATGCAAAATATTCATTAGCATGATTAAGCGCAGATCAAGTGCAGAGTAACTAAGGGTTCAGTGTGTGTATGTGCATTATTGCATGTAAGGTTTAAGTTAGGAAACCTACCAAGGAAGGAAGGCTGGAAGAGGGCCTCTGGGCAACGGAACCTCTCATTGCCAATGGTGATGACCTGTCCGTCAGGCAGCTCATAGCTCTTCTCCAGGGAGGAGGAGGAGGCAGCGGTGCCCATCTCCTGCTCGAAGTCCAGGGCGACGTAGCACAGCTTCTCCTTGATGTCACGCACGATTTCCCTCTCAGCTGTGGTGGTGAAAGAGTAGCCACGCTCTGTCAGGATCTTCATGAGGTAGTCTGTGAGGTCGCGGCCGGCCAAGTCCAGACGCAGGATGGCGTGGGGCAGGGCGTAGCCCTCATAGATGGGCACTGTGTGGGTCACACCATCACCGGAGTCCATGACAATACCAGTGGTACGACCAGAGGCATACAGGGACAGCACAGCCTGGATGGCAACGTACATGGCAGGGGTGTTGAAGGTCTCAAACATGATCTGCAAGAGGAGAAGAAAACATTTTAGTGTTTTGTAACCTAGGTAAAAGTTCTTTATCTTTGTGGCCACTGCACTCACTACATGCATTAGAGTGGGGCAAAGATTGAAGTTAGTAGAATAAAAGGTGCAGAAAGTCAACATCTCTTCACACTTGTGCATGTCAGATGTCTAGTAAGTGCTGATCTACTAACTCAGCTAAAGACACAAGTGCAGATAAATAAGCACACAGTCAAGAGAGACCTGTTGATGATAGATCATCTTATAGGAGAGAAGTCCTGGAGGAGAGGGGAGGAATGAGCAAGTGAGAGTGGAATAGAGATGAAGACTAAGGAGATGAGATGACTAGTTCAGTACTGTCAGTACTTTAATATGCTATCTGCTTAACTGAAAAAGTTTTATTTATGAACTGGGAAGTGAGTTTACCTGGGTCATCTTCTCCCTGTTGGCTTTGGGGTTCAGGGGGGCCTCTGTGAGCAGGACAGGGTGCTCCTCGGGGGCAACTCTCAGCTCATTGTAGAAGGTGTGATGCCAGATCTTCTCCATGTCATCCCAGTTTGTCACAATACCGTGCTCAATGGGGTACTTCAGGGTCAGGATACCTCTCTTGCTCTGGGCTTCATCACCAACGTAGCTGTCCTTCTGACCCATACCCACCATCACACCCTGAACACAGAAGAAAACATGTTAAATTGATAAACTGAATTCTGCACTGAAAAATACAAATCTAGTTACAGGAGAAAAACTTGATTAATTTAGGTTATAAACATCAAAATAAATTTTTCCATTACAATGTAGTCTCTTACTTCAATGTAAATCAAAATTCATTTTTTTTTTTTTTTTTTTTTTTTTAATACAAAAAATGAAAAGTCAGAAAGTAC
>JAPZDV010000009.1:16540266-16578802 GCA_029814665.1 Acanthurus lineatus | reverse complement strand
TTTATTTTAATTAAATTTAAATAAAAATTCATTTTTTTTTTTTTTTTTTTTTTTTAATACAAAAAATGAAAAGTCAGAAAGTACTTAAATGCTTTCATAGCCTCATTATAGTTAAAGTATTAGTCATGTAAATCCTTTTTTAAATTAAATGCTGTTCATATCATGAGTTGAGCTTTATGTTGCTGAGTTTACCCACCTGATGCCTGGGGCGACCAACGATGGAGGGGAAGACAGCACGAGGGGCGTCGTCTCCGGCAAATCCGGCTTTGCACATACCGGAGCCGTTGTCAACAACCAGTGCGGCGATTTCATCATCCATGGCTAAACTGTTAAAAAAAAACAAAACAAAACAAAGAAAAGTTAGACACTCAAGTCCCAACCACCTTCATACAACCACAACCACCATTTACTTAGAGCTCTCACTTCCTTTCAACTAGCGGTAGTTTACGAAATGACCCGCTAGGTGGAGCTCGTGCCCCACATTCCGACTAAGCCAGACAAAAGGAAGTGCGCTGCATTCTGTTATTACCATATAAGGACATGGTTCGGTTTTGAGCAGCTTTGCGGCTACCGGCGCCATGGCGCGCGGCCAGAGCAGCAAGAAAAAAAACATTTGACATTATCGGACCCGGAACCGCGCGACCACTCCCTCCGGTTCACTATCGTTAACTTCCTCCTTTGCCCCCACCCATTTCTTGCACAATCATACTGGTATTAAAACCAGCAAGACTCACTTCAATATCACTGCGTCATAATCTCAACCGCTCCATTCATTGCCTACTGCCATCTTAAACACGACTAACTTAGATATTTAATTAACAATTCTTTATTTCTTTTGAAACTCTGGCGTCAGCCTCTTAATATAAAAAGGCACTTGTTGGAAAACTAAAAGTTGCATAACGTTAATAAAACTAGTGTTGACTCATGAATGGATCACAAGTCCTTGACGGATGCTCCATTTCCTGAAAGCCACGCCTTTTCTAAGGACCGATGACTTGTCAGTCGTTATGTTCCCTTTTCCTAACGTGCGAGCGAGTTAAGACTTGATCGCACGGCAAGACCGGTTTATTCAGTTAACCAATTAATACTTTTCACAGGCCTCACAACCTTGATTATCCTGTTTAGAAAAATATATTAATAAGTATTGTTCAAAGATGAAATTTAACAAGCCCGACGAATGCGCACAAAGTGATCTTTTTGGGCATAATGTTAATTAAAGATGTAACTGTTGCAAGACCGAAGGGCGGTGCTAGCTTGATGAGGCTAGGCTAATATGCTAAAGTAGGTCACACCCCGCCGCATCGGGCGCACAAAGGGAACAGCCGGGATCTAGACGACCTCAACTCAAAAGCCTCTTTCAAACTAGAACCTGTTAGGGACAGACATGATCCAACACTAAAAAAAAAAAATACAGAAAATATTTCACAACTGCAAAATGACAAACCTTGATTAAGAAGGACATTTAACTTATGAAAGAGGATAATCAAGTCTACCGGCACCATCCAAAAGAACATCTGAGTGACAAGTATAACGTCTCTTATCCACTATTACTGCATAAATTGAACAAGCACTAATTAGAAAAGATTTTCTACCAGATTAAAGCATTTTTTCGTTCTTTTTTAAATCATTAAGTCAAATTAGCAGGACAGTGGTGGATGCCAGGACAAAGAACCTCGTGGTCCCTGCCATCTTTTGCATTCTATTGACAGATCTCATAGAAATTTGCATTGAAAAAAAACAAATTAACTCATTGTTTACATATTAAGTATTATTCTAAAATTAGAAGTCTGTAAGTTGTAGCTGTCTTCTTACCTTTGGGTGGGGGGGCTTTTCGCTTTAAGGGAACCGGTTTCAGGCAAATGATATCCCGCACAAGCTGCGTGTAACGGCGCTCAGAGTGAATCCGTTAGCTGTGGGCGCATGTTTTTTATACCCCGCCAGTTGCCCGGCTCTAGCCATAAAAGGTAAACTTTCGGAATTGCGCCCTCTGATTGGTCCGGCGTCATGCACTGGGCTGCGTCGCGTGCACACTGTGGTGCACTGGGCGCTCGCGATTTGAGGGAGAGAGAGGGAGGCGATAATAGCAAAGGATTGGAGAAAATAAAAGGAAAGGGATTGATGTTGTGAGGCCTAGTAAGCTTAATCTCTTGATATACTGTTTTATATACCGGATAAATTATGTTATGACTTTCACACACGTGAAACAGTCTTCCCTGCACCTGCTCTGAGCCATTAGGTTCATACATGTATGATAATTGAAAGAGCTTTGCACCCAGGACTCCTCCCTGTGAAAGCTGCAAAGGCTCAGGACTGTTTTTCAAAGGCTGTACTCCTTACCAGCTCTTCTCTGTAGATTAACTTGGCAGTAAATATTTCAGGCATTACAGAGGGATGATGCTGATGTTCCTAACCACTTTGTAAGTTCTTTGAGAGTCACAGCCACTGCATCACCAGGTCAAACACATGACATACATAACACAGACCCTCTCTCCCTCTCTCTCTCGCAAACACACACACACACACACACACACACACAAGTGGTAGGGGAGCTGCCTTACTACAGGCTGGGGAATGACCACTTATGTAGGCCAGCTCTTCCCCATACTGCTCACTAATAATGTCCATTGATATTCATTGATCAAGTATTTGTGCTCTGTGGCTACATGCGCTTTGTATCCTCCTGAATATCCTGTCGCTGGCTGCTTGCTCTTTCTCTGCCAGAAGTAACAATGGTTTGACAAAGGTGTGTCGTTTGAGGGGAGGTTGGGTTTTTCTGCTTGCAGTGCACCAACTGTGAGTATTAAAAAGAGTCAAATTATATCTTAAGAAAACTACAAAAATGTACACTGAATAATAATATTCAGGGTGTTTTTTAGCTGCTGTTTCAGCTGTCATTCAATCATGTAGGAAATATTAAGGCTATTTATTGTATGTCAATTTCACTCAACATAAAGCAGGAAGTGCCGTGCCAGGACACTGCCCTTTATCTGACAGACCATCAGCAGTCTAGCTTCATCCATCAAGCCTTTTTGTGTTTGCATTTTACCTGCTCTTATTAACCTTTATTAAATAAAACTCAGACACACACCACACCACTTTTACTTTCTGATCGACTGTATTACTGTAAGGGTGGATTTTTAGGGGGCATTCACTCTCTGCCTCACTCATATCATGACTAATGAGGCCCATGTGACACTATCTCAGACTTACATTTTTGGCTAGCCATTGGCTTACAGGCTCATAAGGTTTCCAGACCTCATTCACTATCATATTAAGTTTCCACACACCATCAGACTATAGTCTTATAATAAATCCTGCCATCCCACTTTTTCACATTTCTTTTTTGTTTTCCCCCTTTTCAACCCCCTGTCCTCCGTGCTGTTCTTATCCATCTTATCCTTAATATAAAACATCTGGCCCCCACTTTTCATTCATTTTGTGCTCTCAAGCCATGAGTGTAGGCCTGCACAATGGCTGGGTGGCCTTTAGTGCCATTTAAAGCTATAACTGTGGCCCCTGACACAACTTCTTCTCTTCCTCCTTTAACACTTCCCTTCCTCTCTCAGTTGCATCAACTCCTATGTGCCTGTTTTTCTCTCTCTGTTCCTTTTGTCATTCATGCTAAGTTGCCTTTAAAAATGTCATTATTGTTTCCTTCATATTGTTCATCTGATCACTTTAAAAGAGCTGCGATTCAGTTACTGTGTTGTATGAAACAGCAGATTTGTTCATTTGCGGAAAGACAGTAATGACTTTTGTTAGTTCCCTTTAACATTGCAGATTCTAGAGGGTAAATCAGCACATTTCAGTACTCACAGGCCATTTTTGCAGAGACAGTTTAAGTCAGTCCCTGCCACCACTATTTTATCGTGTCAAATGTTTAATCAAAAAGTGAAAAATCAGAGCTAGACCTGTCCGCTCAAAGAGTAAGACTTCTGTGAAAGACTCTGTGCAAGCCCTTATAGACACTGTTGCTGGGTTTTATGGACGTTTAAGGAGATCAAAGGTCTACTGGGCCCACTTACTGATTTACAGGCTCTAAATCTCGCCATTAAAGTTCAAATCTCAAACCTTGTCAGACCTTGCTTTACCCCCGTCGCCATGTTGTTGCAAAGTTGGTATAAACAGGGATTGGTGAGGGAAATATTTGATCTTGCCTTTAGGGAGTGCCTCTCTGTGTGCCTCACAGTGTGTGTCACATACCTGAGCTGATGAGTGTGTCATAGTTCTGGCCCAGCCCACTTTGATACAGGTGTAAAACATGTAATGGTATGACATATTCCTTTTTATTGACTCCAGAGGAAAGACTGGTGCTAGAGTTCAAGTTTATTTTTGTATCGGTGTAAAATCAGTTGTCAGTTGATTAGGTAAGCAGGACTTTGGACATGCATTTGCTTATGTGTGTGTATGGTCTGCTAGTAGTAAGTGAGAGGTCTCTGGTTAAGTGGTGTGTTGTCAACACTCTTCAGTGGGAATTTCTACTATCCAAGTGCTTGGAATACTGTCCCAGGAAGACTCCTCTCATGTGTCATAACATTGCGCGTGTGTGTGTTTATACCATGTGTGCCAGTGAGATGCAGGCTCTCTAAATCAGGACCCTGCTGCCAAGTTGCTTAAGGCAATAGAGCCACCTAATGTCTTTTTCTGAGGATTTTTCATCTAGACGGTAGTTTATGCACAGGCACTTGAGGTGTTGTGTATAATGACTATTACTTTGAGTTGTGGTCAAATAAATAGACCACTTGTCAAACTAAGTGACACTTTAACAAGAGCAACAAGTGGAAGGTCTGGGCCTAGACCTGTCATTTAGAGTCAGGGAGAGTTAGGGAGCTCCAGAACATGACTGTAATTTACCTGTAAAAGTCCTGCTGCCTTTTGCAAAAACATTTTGTCTGTATGTTCCTACATGAAAAGGATGTTCAGCAGCTTGACCGAGTGGCCACTAGTGGAAGCCAACATGGGGCCAGAATTAGTTGGTACAAAGCTTTTCAGTCAGGTGAATTGTTTAGCCACCTTTCAATGCTTGTTCGTCTGTTTTCTCTCTTGCATACTAGAGGCTGAGAGCCAAGCTAGCTGTAGCTTTAGCTTCATATTCACCATAGTGACGTAAACTAAATCTTACCAAGAACACAGTGTCCTAAAATGTGTTACTTTTTCAATAACGGCACTCTTATCAGGGAGTAAATCTAATCACAAGTGACAAGTGTCCAAGATCGATATTATTAAGTCATAATGTGTTATGTGATTTATTTCATTTGAGTCAATGACAGGTGAACACAATGGCCTTTAGCCTTTTCCCACCGAACTCAGACATCCTTACCATGTGATAAGTCAATCAGTAACCCATTGACCACTGCAGCACGTGTGTTTATGTGCTTGTGTGTGATTCAGAGGTTGAAGAACTTAAAATTACACAGCTAATCATAACCAAATGCTATTTTGATGACAGTGCAAGTACGTGGGAGAGTAATACAGAGCTCAGTGACAGACTTTACGTGAGGGAATGCATACACATGTTTGACAGTTTGTGTGTGTGTGTTAGTGAAAGGCTCAACAACAGATTTGTCTTTGCTAACTCATCACCCAGACTCTTCAAGTGAATAAAAAAAATCCTATTTTAAAAGTATAAAACACATGCAGCCTTATAAGTAGTTATGTGTGTGCCTGCATATATGTCACAGTGAGGTCTTAATGTTTACCAGTGAATTGAAGCTGTTGTGACACCCTTGTGTTACGTCACTAGCCAAGGTTTTTTTTTCTTCAAATAAGGTAACCAACCAGCCAGCAGCTACACCATTGAACAACCAGTCTGTTCTGCAGCGTTGCCACTCCCTGCATTACTTAACCCATCCCACCATGACTTCCTGTTCCTCTAATGAGTAAAGATGCTGCAAGTTTCTCTTTGCTCCCTACCTAAGAAGGCCATCATTGACTAATTCACTCCTACCTCTTTTGGCCTCTCTTTCTACATTTATGGTGCCTCCCCGTCTTCCTCTTTCCACCACTGTTATCATAGAGAGAATTTGATATTTTCTACCCCTAGCACTGGCTAGCTGATGCTATTAACAAGGGCATTTAGTGTGTGTTTGTGGGGGCGGGGAGAGGCACCATGAAAAGACTTCAGCTAATGGGTAAAGCCAGCCATAGGGGGTGGACATGAATACTATATCTATTATAAACACACACTTACACACACATATACACACAAACAGATTTAAACATCTGCTGCCTTGAGTCTAACAGCAACAAGACAGCAAGGCTGCAGCTCAATACAAAAAACATTAGTCGCAATTAGCCTTGAGTGAGGTTGAAAGCTAAGGCCTGGAAATGTGGAGGGGTAGAAAACAATAAGGGTGAGAGGAGAGCAAAATATAAAACCATCAAATGGCATCTGAGTGGAGTAAAGACGTAGACAGAGACAGAAGGGGAAGACGACAGGAAATACATAATGTCATGTTGGAAATACATTTGTTGTGTCATCCACTTCAGTGTCAGTCTTGCTCCATTGCCTGATTTGTTCACAAGTATTAAAGTCAGGGTCAAATGAGTGCAGCAATGTTGGAAATTTTTCCAGCTACCAGGTTTGAAGGAATTTTTTTGATGTTTCAAAAAATATAGTAATTTCATTTCTTGCATAGAGTAAGAAATTAAAATGATTACTTTTATAACTTTGTAAAACTTGAGGCTGCAACTAATTAGCTTAGCACTCAGATTTTCAACAACCCATAAAGCTAGAGGATACAGCTAGCCTGGCTAGCTAACTTCCAAAGCTCAGTTATTAAAATGTTGTATCCTGTTTGTTTATAATACTACATAATATAGTATACATAATACAGAAAACCAAGTGTAAAAATAACAATTGTCCATTTTTTGGGAGGATGTTTTTGCGGAACTATGTCCTGGCCAGGCTTATTAACTTCCTGCCTGGATACTGCTCAGAGCCAAAAAAATAGCCTGGCATATAATAACCATAACATGAGAACAATTAAAGACAATAACATAATCCCAGAAAAATGGCTATTTCATATCTCTACATTTGGGTTTTTATCAGAATGAATAAATAAAACTGAACATGTCAACTGGTGTTTTTCATTACCTTCAGACTGAACTTGGCAAATTGTTTTTATTCCTAGTTTTTATGCAAAGCTAAGCTAAGTAGCTGCTGGCTATAGCCTCATACCTAACAAACAAACTCATCATAAAGTTCAACTGAAAACTTTGAAGGTTTCAGATCATTGCCAATCTTGTGATGCAAATGGATTTGGAAATGATGTTAAATTCATTAAGGTCATGATTTTGTAAACTCAGAGGTCAGTGTCTTGTTAAAGACATTTCAGAAAGGGAATGCTTACCGACATGTTTTGCTGAATTGGACTTAATTTAAGATTCAGGACCATGGAAAACTTTGTTGCCCTTGTTAGTCTTTGCCCCTTTTAACAGTCTGCATGCTAACCAGCTAACCAGCTGCTCTGCTCTGTCCCTACATGTATTGATGGACAGATATGAAAGTGGTATTAGTCTTCTTTTGTAACATTCTGCGGTTTTGAGAATGTATCTAGTTTTTTGATGCAGTGGCTCAAAGTTTTGTCCATCAGGGGCACAGTTTTCCTTTCCCTCCCGTTTTCCTTCTCTCTTTCTTTCTTTAATTCAATCTCCCATCTTGCTCGGATAGTATTTCCCTCCTCTCCTCTTTCCTCATACCCTCTCTTTCTCTCTTTTCTTTGCAGTCTGTTGAAAAGTGACTGGCTCACCAATTGTTTGCCATCTGTGACTGGTCATAGTTTCAGAGAGGGAAGCCCTATTCTCTGCTCTCCCCTCACCCCCTTCCTGCCTCACTCCCTCCATCTTTTCTACACACACACACACACACACACACACACACACACACACACCCCACAGCCAATAGATTGGTCGTCTGCAGTGTCATTGATCCGTGGGTCGCCGTGGTGACAGTCTGACTGCAAGGCACGGGCCAGTAACCAGCTGTGTGTATGTGTGTGTGTATGTTGTGTGTGAGTGAATGTGTGTGTGTGTTGTGCCTGCCAGCTGGCCTGTTCGTACTCCGATTGGATTAGCTTCCCATTTACGGCCCAAATGGATCCTTAACTCCAACCCCCACTTCTTACACACACACTTCTCACACACACACACACACACACACACACAGACATGCACAGGCACATAGAGTTTATTGGCCACACCCCACCATGGCATCCTGACTGGTGACCTATGTCATTTATTCTGCTTCACACAAAATTAAACCCATTGCACTTTCTTAACTCTTAAAAGTCAATAAGCATCTTTTTTTGTGTGTTTCATCCCCCAGCTGTGTGCATCCACTGCAGCTTTACAAGAGTACAAGTACAGCATATTCAAAAGCACATATTGTTTAAGGGATGTGAACACATTTTAGTTGTTTTTACACTCTTGGCACTTCCTCATTTAATTCTGTGTCACAACTCGTTTTGCTGGCACTCCAGCTTCTGGCACGAAGCTTTCAAACAAATGTGATTTGTTAGTGCTAGCTTTGCACAAAAGCCAAAAGTCTTCTGCTAGTAATTATCAAAGTCTAAAGTTGCATTTACGAGTCTTTCTGCTCTTTGAAAATGATGTGATTATTGTGGGTAAATCTGATCAAGAGTGGGTAACCCAGTTTTTAAACTTGCATGTCAGGCATAGGAAGCTTCTCTATAGTGGCTAAACTAATGTAATAATCACATGCAGCACACGAGGCTGAATGTTGTTTTTTTCTGTTCCTCATGAACACACACACCAGGCTTTCTGTCTGTCCTCTCTTCTTCTTCTCTTCCCCTTCCTGTGCACCCACCTCACTTCCTCCTGATGTTCTGTCCTCTCATTGGCCCAGAGTAGCAACTGAGGTGCCTTTTAAGGCTCTGAGGTTTTATTCAGGTGTCGTGCAAACCAGAAACTGATGACAGCCTCCATCACAGTAACCATTAATGGACAAACTGTCAGAAGTGTTCCCAAATGTGCATGAATGTATGTATGTAGCATGTACAGACATTTTTGTGCTTGCTGCATGCAAAGAAAGATGTCCTTATATGATCACACACTCTTTAGGAAACAAAAGGTCCACACAAGGAGAACTTATAAGAGTACACGTGATTTTGTGCAGAGCTTGTGCAAAATAAGAGTAGCATAAAGTAAATCTTCATCTCTACTGCTCAAGGTAAAAAAAGAGACAGACTTCTCTATCTTTGTATTTAATTCTCCTTCACACACACATACACTTACACATGTACACTCCTTATTCACCCCCTGCATGGTGGTTAACCCAGAGAAGCTTATCTATCCTCTGCCATCTGTCTCCGTCTGATGGGAGGGCTTCTCCTCTCAGATTGGCTTATTTCACAAACTGCCAGCTTTCTGATTGGCTAATTTGGGGAATTTTGGCCTTATGGACCGGCCCCAGCCTTGCTTTTACTTCCTGATTTTCCTTATTCCATCCTGGCTCCTTCAGCAGCTTGGCGCAGTGAGAGAGGTCAGCCACCTACACACGCCCATGCACTTTGGTCTGCAGTCCTTGGCAGTCAGCTCTGTTTGGACGTTCCTTACATAACATTACAGCCTGTCGTGCCTCCCTGCGCTCTCTCTTATCTCGCTTCTCTCTTCATACCTTTTCATATCTCTGCATAATTTTCTGTCAATCTCCTCCAATCTTTGTCTTTATCTTATTTTGAGAAGCACCGGTCATGTTTTTTTTTCTGTCTACATCCTCCTCTCAGCTTTAGAAATCTATCTCCTCTCCTCCCCTCACCTCTTTGCTCCCCTCCATAGTAACCGAAAGCCCACCCTCTCAGTGTGCCACCGAAAAAACAACTTCAATGCGGTGCTGCAGCGTGTACCCGGTGCCCCTGAAATGCTGAGTAAAGTTTGCATGCGTTGCGTTGCTTTGTTGTATTGTAGCACCTCTTTTTTGTTTTAAGCCAACAAGCAGGTTTGTGTTTGTGTGTATGTGCTCATGGGCTATATTGTTTTGTATGGTGTGATGCAGTTCATTTCTGTTTGCAGTTCCCACCCTTCTTGTCTCTCACACTCACTGTTTGAATGAGCAGCCTGCTCTGCTCTGATTGGTTCATGGCAGCTGCCATATAAGGGCATAGGCCAGCAGTAGAGGCAGGAAGTGGGGTAAAGAGGAAGTGGAGAGCCGGCTCTCGGAGACCGGCAGCAGAAAATGTGCAGCCTACAGAGAATTCACAAGAAATTGCCACACCTTCCCTTCAATCCTTCTCCATCTTTTCTCTTCAGATTACAACATATCATCTCTTCATTTTTAACATGATTCTCTCATCCCCTCCTTTGCTTTATGAGAGTGCAATGGTCATTCATTGTCCTGTCTTTTTTTCTCCTCTCCTCTCTGTTTTCCTCCACTCCTCTCACATCCATATTAAGCATCCTTTCCCGATCAGTACATTCAAAACCATGTCTTAAGCCAGTTACTCATTTGTACTACCTGCTGTTCTTATATTCGTGCTCAGAGTGTGTGACTGGTAGCCTCTTAATCAGTCATGGCAGCAATCTTTCAGCTTAGTGCAGCACACAGGCTTTACTTTACAGCTAAGGGTTGGTCAAAGTCCACTGTGAGCTATGCAGCAGCAGCACATGGTGCTGTTGTGAAGCAGATTGTTATATGAGTTCAGTATGATGTAATGAGTCAAAGCCGAGTTCAGTCAGCCCCCAAGGAGTTTGTACACGTGCTGGGAAATTGTAGAGTTAATTTCGTAATTTTTAGTTTTGAAATGTATACATTCGACTACTTTAAGGAAATATATTAAGCTTCACAATATGGAGATGTGGGAGAGGTACCACTGCTAACCCTTCGTGTTGAAAGGAGTCACCTGAAGTGGTTCAGGCTAGTGTCCTAATCAGGTGATAAGGATGCCTCCTGGACACTTCCCTAGGGAGGTGTTCCAGGCACTCTGGTGAGATTATATATCCCTCTGGCTTGAAAAACCTTGGGATCAATGGCTGATGACAAAGAGTTACCTTGTTTGGTCTTCTGTCAATATAAACCAGACTTGGATAGGAGGGGCAATATGGGTGGATGGTGCAATCATAACAAAAGCTATAAAACAGCATAAAGGTCCTCATGGAGGGAAATTAAATTTAATTACAAATGAACATTTTTGATAACAGATTGAGACTGGAACAACACTTATTTGCTTTCTTGCTGGGAAATAGGAATATTGATGCTGTTCAAATATGTGTACATGAAATACAAAGTTAGAACCAGCAGATGGTTAGCTTAGCTTAGCAAAGACTGTAATCAGGGACACCTGTCGATAAGACTTCTTTTGAGAAATGGGTGGGTGGGTTTTGCCACCATCACACAGGGCCAGACAAGCTGTTTCCACCCGTTTCCAGACTTTATGCTAAGCTAAGCTAACCAGCTGCATAGCTTCATGTTTACCACACAGACATGAGGATGGTATCAGTCTTCTCATAAAATTCTCAGCAGGACAGAGAACCTGTGACTTTCCTACTATATTGAACTTTTCCTTTACTGTAATGATGAATGATCTGCTCATTTCATCTAAAACATCAATGACAATCATGCTCTTAGTTGGTTCTGGACCTTGAATTGAGCCAAATTTAAACCCCCCTGTGAGTGAGCATCCACCCTGCAGAGTTGACTGTGTGCACAGTTTCTGTTTCATTGTCAGTGTCTCTTTAACTGTAATAGTTCTTTGTGTCGTCAGCTTGTTTCCCAACTACAGGGAAAAAAACATATTTTTTTCCCTTTTTTACTTTGTAACACCTGCCGTCACTCAAAAAGTTTGTGTTGAATTTGTATCTAAGCACCATATCACACAGCAGTTGGTCTGAAACTGGCAGTGTGTTGGTGTGTGCCTCTCCCTGTGACTGAGAGGCGGATGACAGTGCTGCCAGGCTGGTTTCAAAACCCATTCACCCCCTTTTTGTTTTTCTCAGTAGGTATGTTTGTTTTTGATATGACAGGAGTGTGCTAGGTGTTTAAGTGCACAGTTGTGTGCTTTCTTCATTGTGTGTGAGTCTGTGTATTTGTTGACCTGGGAGTGTATTAGTGAGGCCACACCCTCCTGTTAACACTGACGTCCATAAAAGGAGATCTTTAAGTTTGTCACATGACAACAATCTGAAGAATGCAAGATTGGTCACATGGGATGCTGTCTCAAGGAAATCAGCTTCACCCCCTAAGGACTGTGAAATTAAATGTGTGTGTTTTGTGTGTGTAGATGTGTGTGTTTGTCTCATTAGGTGTGTGTTTCTATTCTCAAACACCTTCGGCACCTCCATGCACAGTATGTATCAATGAGTTAAATATAAACAGTGTATCTCTGTGTCTTTTTGTGGTGTGCAGGCACCCCTCTATGACTGTGTGTGTGTGTGTTTGTGTGTTTTTGTGTGTGCGATTACAGGGGAATTCACAGCTCGAGAAATTTCACTTCTCTTTCAGTTATGTTTCAGTAACTGGAAACTGCAGAGGAGGACATTCTGATTTCCTTCTTAGTTCGTACATGTGTGTGTGTGTGTGTCTGTGTGTGTGTGTCTGTGTGTGTGCCTGTGCATGCTGAAATTTGTACCTTATATGTGGTCTGTAGGCGAGTGACTTCAAATAAACACTGGCATTAAAACATACATCATGATTAGAGATATGTATGTTTTAATCACTGGAAACAACAAAATAAAAGCTCCTACTTCCTGTTCTAACATATCATAGCTCTGTGTATAAGTATTCATGAAAAAATGCTATAATTTTCAGTGATTGTGGAAGGAAAGATATAGAAATGAAAATCAGCACTAACAACACTTCCTGGAGCCGAAGCCACTGTGTGGGCTGGAGCTAAGGGCTGCTCTGTGCTGCCCCCTAGGGCCTCACTATCAACTGAAACCACAAGGTTGTCACTTTTTTTTTTATAACACATAAATAAGGACTTCCTTTTTATTCACTGTGGGGCACCATATAAGGTTAAGAGCTGGCAGGTATAGACTCAGTCACTGCCACTACACAAGCACAGACAGTGACTTTGATGTGGGTAAACTGAGGCTGTTTGTGCCATCTTAGTTTTAAATTTATTGCATTGTCAGTGTGTATATTAGTCATCAGGACAGGAAACTTTTGGGCAACAGCTTGGTGAGACTGTTTAGTTGTCATCAGCAAACCATTTCTGTTATTCTTTTTTTTTGCAAACTGGACCAAAAGCTAAGGACAGTTCCTGTATTAGTCATTTAAATTATCCTCAGTTGTGAATTTTCATTTCAGTTCAGCATAAATGTTGAACCCTGCTCACTGTTCTTTACCTACTTTTACCCCACTGACCCCCATCTTTATACACCCATCACAGACATTGCTGTCACAGCCTGTGTTTTTGACTAATATGATGCTGTTTGCTGCATTTGATTTAACTTACAACATGTAATATTTTCACATTAAATGTCTAAAAATGACTATGTTTCTGTCATACACATTGTTGAGTTGTTGCATTATACTAAATATTTATTTTAAGCATCAAACTCAGAGATATCTGTAATCTTATCTAAGGTAACATTGCATTTTATTTAGTGACAGATTGTTAATTTAAAGGAAAACACCAGTCACCAGAGAGTGTGGAAATAAACCAGCTAACCCACCCTGCATCACAGCATCATTAAACTCCTTTGTTTTTGAGTGTTTTTGTTGAGAGACCTCTGGGGGCAGAAATGACATATTGTTCATTAAATTTTTAATTCTTGATTCAGACTGCATTGCCATGCTAGCTGTACGCACAGCTGTGCTAACTTTTGCATGCTAGTTGCACAATGGTAATGCTAGCATGCTGGTGTTTAGCAGGTTTAATGTTTACCATGTTTGCCATCTTAATTCAGTGTGTTAGCATGCTAATGGAAATAAGCCAAGTGTTTGATGAAAAAATAAATAACCCTGATGTTGGTCCTAATATAAAAAAGTTATCTAAATGATCAAGTTAGTTCAGTTCATCCAGAGGTGAACATAAATATCTGCAACAAATGTTACCCAGTCTATTCAGTAGGCCGTGCTTTGGTGCCACAAGAGAAAAGCGAGCCTCTGAAAGTCATAAAGATTTATCCTCTTTGTACCATAATTATCTGAACTAATTTTTTATAGAAATCCTTCCAGTAAATGTTGGGACATTTTACTAAAAGTCCAAATATCAACTCCTTTGCTGAGGAAAAGGAAAAGTCCGATGATCATTAAAAGATTCATCCTCTTGTGACCATGTCTGTCTGTACATAAAGTAATTGCACTCCATTTAGAGTTGATACATTTAACTCTGAATCAAAGTTCTGTTCTTCTGCTGAACTTTGCCTCTGTACCATCTGAGGAATGTGCTGTCCAGCACCGTACCACAGGAAATTAATAAACAGATTCTAAATTAAGCGTCTTTCATCCCTTGGCAGTTTGTTTCTATGTGCATGACCTCCAGTGACTCAGTGCATTCCCTCCACCTCATCTCCACCCCTCAGGCTTTTTAAAAAGAGACACAGAGAGTGGAGGAGAGATGAGCGTATGGGAGAATACATACAGAAAAATGAGGTGAGAGAGAAGAGCCTGAGAGTTAGAAGAGCACAGACAGGGATTTAAGCTGCATTCATTCATGATTCTTCACTGACTCAGGCATTGCCCTTTCCCCCTCCTCCTCCCACCAACAACCCAGAACCCTCACCTCCCCCCTGACCTCCACCAGCCTGACAAACACACACACACACACCACAGAGGAAGCAGGAGGTGATGTAATGGCCGATGGTCCTCCTCAGGAATACAGACTAGACCGGATTCCTCCTCTTTCCCCTCTCTTTCTTCATTTTCAACCAAATGCACTCCCTCCATTCATTCACTTTACTCCCTCTTCTTGTCATCTCCTAGATGTTGGTATGTTTCGCTGGCATGGCAATTAACTCCACTGTCTGTGTGTGCCTGTAGGTTAACAGGCCTTCCTCTTACCCACACATTCCCTTCTCCCTCTCCATTGTTATACTGACCGCAAGATTTGCACAAAGCTGTGGCCTAGTTGCACCACATTTCCCTCCTCACTGCAAGCACAAATGGAGAATTCCTACCTGTGGACACAAATCCTATAGATTAAATGAAGCATTTTTCAGACTGTCATAATCATGGGTTGATACTCATTTCCTGTCAAGAAGCTAAAGTGGAAACACTTGTTTTAAAGAACTGACACAATATGTATTTGACTAAAAAAGGATGTGATTAAAGAAAAGATTAGAAGAGATAGAAAGGATACAGCTGTAAACATGTTTAAGACTATGAGCGTGTGTGTGCATGCATGCATGTGTATGAGCCCATCTGTCTGTGTGACTGTGTTACAGTTAATGATGTGGGATTCCCGAAGCAGTGTGTATGGAGTCAAACCCCAAAATGTGGGTCAAGAGGCATTGCATTTTCCTTGCGCTGTTGCATAACCATGCACACATACACTGACCCACACACACACACATATATGCACAAGTGTGTAGTTAAATTTCCGAACAACCAAGGTACACAACATAAGGCGGTGTGTGTGTGTGTGTGCTGATGTGCAGGGAACACAGCCAGTGTAGGCAACTGTAAAAGCTCTTTATAAAACTCTCAGTTGTAACTCCCCCTATTGCCACATCTTTACATGAAGATATGAAAATGCTTAGTGTGGGCTTGAATGGGTGTGTTGAGATGTGTTTGTGTGTCTGTGTGTGTGTGCTTTGAAGAACAGTTAGATTAAGCTTTTGCAGGTAGATAAGTCGCTGCGCAGACATTGGCTGATGGCTGCAGGCAATTACCTGAACTGAACTGCCTTTTAAGGAGACTCTGATCACAGACCTGTTGTAAAGCCACCATTCACCGCCTCTAGAAAGCTCATTGTCTCTCTCAAATTGTAGTTCTTTCATTTCTCTCCCTCCGTCTCTTACTCTTTCTTTGCCTTGTCTTGTTTTCTCCCTTCTACCCCTGCACAGTCTTTATGATTCAGTTGTCCTTGTGCTCTTTCACACACTCCTCATTGTTGAAGAATCTTATAGAACGGTAAAAAGGGGAGGAAAAAGACAAGGAGAAAGAAGGAGAGAGAGGGAGAGGTGGGGGATGAAGAAAGGGGGAGCCACACCTTTCTTGGCTCTTCTGATTGTAAGTTGATAACCTGGAACCTACCAGCAAGCTGTTACATAAAGGATAGGAGACAAAATGAGAGACTCTGTGTGTGTGTGTGTGTGTGTGTGTGTGTGTGTGTGTGTGTGTGTGTGTGTGTGAGTGAGTGAGGGACAACAGAGAGTGTGTGCAGCAGTGAGCAGAGGTCCCATTTCTCTCTTGTTTTACCCGTTTCTTTGGTAACACACAGATAACTGGGTTATTCACACAGGCATTTTCTTCTGTTAAAGGAATTTGCTTGTATCCGTGGTACATGTATGTGTGTGTGTATGTGTGTGCATGTGCGTGAGGAAACCACATTGTTTTTGAAAGGAAATGGAACATGTTGAGTGTGTGTGTGTGTGTGTGCTGGTCCTGGCTTTAAATCTCCTTCCTTAGACTGACCTGATTTTACAATATATGGCCATATATAAGCTCCAGTGGTGAACTGTTTGTTTTAGCTGACATACATTATGGACCAATAAATGTCCTGCTCGGTTATGTGGTGGAAAATCCTTAAAACTCATCTGTATCATTTAAGAGGCAAAACAGGGGGAAGTTTAATGGGGGATGTTGCTGTTTGCATGAATTATTAAAAGTAAAACTTACAGGGAAAAAATCCCTCTGCGCTGCCTTACTGGATCTTTGCTTTTACTGCACCTAATGCTGTAACTTCTCCTTGAGCAACTGTTTTAACAATAAAGTACTGGTGACTCATTAACAGACCAAAATTTCCGGTTTTTTTTGACAACATGAAGGGAGATCTGATGGGTCCACTTTCATTTTTACTTAGTATTGAGAGTGTGCACATGCAGTCTGTCCACCAAGGCTGCACTGCTCTCTTAAATGCCTTTTTAAAGTAAAAGAAAACAATATACACACATACACCAGAGTATGACAAAAAGAATGTATTTTTGAGATGTACTGCTATTCTATGAAACAAACGAAAACAAAAGACTGAAAAGATCACCTCCTATGTGTATGTCAACACAGATCAGATCATTTTTTAAATTTAGTATAGTTTTCTTTAGGTTGTCTCACATTGAGATAAGGGAGGACATGATTGATTTAAAATGACATAAATTAAAAATAAACAGATCATACTTTGTAGACTGTATTGATTGGAAATATGGGCAGCAGTATGAATGACCAACTCAGACTGAGTTGTTTTCTTACAGTGGCGCCCTCTTAAGTTACAATAACATGCTAGCTTCACTTCAGGTGTGTACCTATGTATTTTATGTAAACATATCAAACTCCTGGGGTCAGAATAAGCAGAGTTGAGGTGAATTCACCCTCAGTCCTCAGTACAGCACATGCAGTTCTGTCATTTATCAAGCAGAGCAGAACTGAGAGCATGTCTGCTTTAAAATGTGGAAAGTTTTAGAGTTTTGTATTTTGAGTGGTTACAGGAAACAAAGGCTGCTAGGACACCACCACAGAAAATATTTAAGCTTCCCTTATAAATACCCTTCCAGTGAACTGAGGGTAAGTTATGTGTTGCATCATACAGGTGTCGTCCCAAGCAGTTCATGCAAACTTATCTAGAAAATGAAGTTGTATTACACTCTGTTAGGTTGATTGTACCTCCTGTTTAGCCCGCAAGGTCAACTGGCCATTGTGTGTGTTAAAGATGGCCGTTTGTGCCAGATGTGAATGATCCCCCTGTGTGTGTGTGTGTGTGTCAGCAGATGGTGTGTGTCTGTCACACACATGGTGTCTTCCATTATCAGTTCTCAATCATCAATTATTCATTTTAGACGACTGTAATCAATGAAGAAAAAACACTATTTACTGTTAAATCAGTCAATTATTTTTCCATACTGAAAGCCTCAGAATTACAAAATACATTTTGAACTGATCAAAGCTGGACTCTTTGAGTGTGTGTCAGTGTGTTTTAATACACAAAGTGTGAATTTTTCTATGTACTGTATGCATGTGTGTGTTTGTGTCTGTGTGTGTAAATGAAAAAGAACCAGAGCAGTTAAATCTTTCAGAGGGTCTGTGTAATAAGAGGCCAACAGAGAACAGCTGGTGTTTGTGCATGAGGATGTGTGTGTGTGTGTGTGTGTGTGTAGGTGTGTGTGTGTGTGTGTGTGTGTGAGTGTGTGTGTGTGAGAGACACACACACAGAGAGAGAGAGAGAGAGAGAGAGAGAGAGAGGGAGAGAGAGAGCATGGCTAAGAGTGTGTGTGTCCAATGGGGCTCTAAGGGGGCCTCAAACCCTTTGTTGCAAAGGGGCATATCATTAGCATCTAAAACTCCTTATTGCCTATAAAAAGAAATAAAGAGAGATGAAAAGGTTAGGAGAGAGGAAAGAGGCGAGTGAGATACAGAGAAGGAGTGGGGTGGTGAGGGGGTGGGGTGGGGGGGGGCCTTTGGGATACAACAGGAAAGTGGTGGCAATGACCAGTAACACCTGCCAATTCATCTAAATGTACCCTCTGTGTGTGTGTGTGAGCACATGTGTGTGTGTTCCCCTCCGTTGTGGATACAAATGCTTTGCTGCCAGTGAAGCTCTGTGTGTGTGTGTGTGTGTGTGTGTGTGTGTGTGTGTTTGTGTTAGCCAATGAAGTTTATTCAGATGTGTGTGGATGGTCAGACCAGTGTAGTATGCTGCTGCAGCCAGTGGGTGGAGCAACAGAGCTCCTTTAGACACCATGGGTGACTGCACATGCTGGCTGTAGACCAGGGAGTCATTCAACATACTGTATAAGATAAGATAAAATAGAACTTTATGAATCTTCCAGGGGGAATGATAGACACCCATGATAAGAAAACAGATAAAAGCAATTTAGATAAAACATGCAACATTTAAATGCAACATTTAAATAACAGATAAAAGAAATTAGAGGGCAAAAAAAACTGTATGCACTTTATTTAAATTAGTTGTGCAAATGTGATTAGATATGTATTGAGTAATCATACTATTATTCCATTTTTATAATTACATCAGTGATATGTTGAGAAAAAGGTGCAGCAGTATTGTTGTTCAGTGTGTGCAACATTCTTGTCAGCATGTCATGCATGTATCTATTTTAACTAAATGTACAGTTTACACAGAAAATTAAGGGCAATATTTAAGTTTTAAATGTTGCCACAAGAACTTTTAAAAACAAAACACATAAAAACTTTAACATTATGATTTAAAAGGATCTTCTAGTACAGATTACTGTGCAGTTTGCAACATGATCATATTAGTAGCTGCTCTATTAATATTCTCCACATAACAATAAATCGGAAATGATCATAAGTATGCAAAAAGTTTCCAGCACTGAAGTTGTCCTCAGGGCTGCACGATATTTCAGAGCCTTACTGTCTATTGTTTGGTTCTCCAAACAACAGCTTCAATAATTTGCTTCTTTCTCATTATCATCTCAGCAAGCAGGTGCAACTTGTTCAACGACAACAAAAAAAAAAGTCTGATAAACTCACTGAACACCACTAACTCAGCAACAAATGATGGCTGGCCAGCTTAGTGTAACAATATAGAAAATAAAGAGCCAGATATTTTTCTCTCAGGAGTTAGTGGAGACTAAAATGTTGCTGAAACAGACGTGTGTTTATCAGGTGGCCACAAACACAACTTCAGATGGACGCTGACATTTTTCTGTCTCTGTGTAATTGAGCCATTCTTTGCTCACATGTTAGCCATATTAACTTCTTAAGCTTTTCATATGGAAATGTTGTGTGAACAGTTTGTTCTGTTGACCCCAGTTAACTAAATGGTCAGTGAAAGCAGCCTAACACATGTTTATCATTAGATAAGTTGAACAAATCTAAAAGTGGGCCCATTTTCTGCAGATCCTATTAGATCCTGGAAAAACAGAGCAACCTCCATTTCTTTTCTAAGATGGGAAGAAGTTTTATTATTAATCTGTAACTGTTTACTTCCTCAGGGATCAAAGAAGCTGCACAAGGTGTTGAGACAAAAAAAAAAGGGGATGGGGGGGTGCTTATTCAGGCTACTGATCACAGTACCAGTGCTCATTCATGAGGACAGGATGTGATGTCACAGGCCTTCGCTGAGAAGCAGGAAAAGGTATTTTTAGTGGCATCCTGATCAAGTTTCCCTGAAGTCAGTACTGGAGACGCCAATCAGGACCCAAAGCCAATTCAAGCGTGTGCACACACAAACACACACACACACACTCACATGCACACGCACACACACAATGTGATGCTTCTCATGAGTCATGACCTTGAGAAGAAAATCAGTGTCTCGTTTCAGCTGAAATCAGTGTGTCTGCTGTGGGGGGATGGGTGGGTTGAAAATGAGATGATGTGACAGCTGCACTCATAGCTGACTGTCATGCTATCACACAATCAGACACAGATACACACACACACTCATACACAAACACACACTCACAAACAAGCATATACACATACATGATAGGAACAAACATTCACACACAGAGACACACTGACACAGAAACACACCCTGCAGTTCCTGCTTATGCCTCACTGCTCTGCCTCTCTAGACTGACCTATATCTTTCTGTAGGCTACAGGCATCATTGCCACACACACACACACACACACACACACACACACTATCGCACACATTTCATAATGTGTTAAACAGAGGGAGAAGCTATGAAGTTGCTCTGCTGATCTTGGCTCGACTGCTTTCTGGTCGCCATGACAATGAGAGGGTGGAGGAGCTGGAGGCACCCCAAAGCACACACACACATGGGCATACACACACACACACACACACACATGCTGACCTTTAACCTGACCACTGTGTGGAGAATGAAGGCAAAGGCAAAGAGGGGAGTGTGTGGTGTTCCCCAGTGGTTCCAGCTTCCAGCTCTTTGTTAGTGGAGAGGAGGCCCTTAGTGGGGCTGCAGCTGTGCGCACACACACACTCCCAAGCAAACACACCCATTCCTCAGTGTTTGCAATAGGCACCACCACACACACAGCTCACTCAGTCACTCACACAGACATTTCACACTCTCATCAGTGTTTCATTGCAAAAAGATCTGAGTCATTTTCCCATAAAAGTTGTTGTGGTATCTGCTCACAAAGAATCCAGGAACACTTATGAAACTTTTTTTTATAACTCCATATAAATCAATAACAAGTAAGTTCATATTATTGAATGAAGAATTTAGGTTAAACACTTTATAATAAGAAGAAAGATTATAAATACTATGAAGCAAAGCAGCGAAAAAAGGAAACAAAACAAAATGCTTAAGTGAGATGAGATACTTTTTCAATTAAAACTTAACAAAAAGTTAGCTAAAATGTTATATGCTGTTTTTTAAAAAAGACATTTAGTAGCTGCATGAGGCTGTCTGTATGCTTACAACAACATACTAATATGTTCATTATATCGATGCTTACATACTAATTTTGAGTATGTTATGTTAATCCTGTTTGTAATCATCTTGGTTCACTGTGTTAGCATGCTAATGTTTGCTTATTAGCATTTGAAGCAAAGTACAGCTGAAGGGACAAAGAATGTCTCAACCTCATTTTCATAGCAGTCCATCCAATTCTTTTATTGCTAGAAATTTGGTAACTTGCATACTTAGAAATTGCTAAAGCTTAGAAATATTACACTTCTTCAAATGAAAGAGCATTGTTTTGGTTACTTTGTCGTATGTAGTTTAAAGTGTCAATGCAGAGTAACATTTAGACTTCGATCTGATTTGATCTTGTATCTTGTGGGAAACAGGCAGTGAATGAATAAAAAGAGTAAGGTGTCTCAGGATGTGTACCATCATGATGATCAATAAAATCAATAAAAAGACCAGCTGTAGTCAGGGATAAGTAGCAAATTTGCCAGCTCATCTTCTTACCACAGTACATCACTTTGGGGACTGAGTAGTGAGTAAATGCCAAGAATGTTGTAAATTTCATGCTGTTGTGCAAACCATATGACATTTTATCCACCTGAAACAGTGTCACATGAGTAAGCAGCACTAAAGTGGGACAGACTGTGACATGATGGTTAATTTCTTCACTCACACTCATAGAACCACCTTAACTCAAACACACACTGACCACAATTCTCACATCCATTTAGTCGGTCGATGGTCATGGAGAAATGTAGGTTAATGCAGGGGGGGTGACTCACATCACCATCCCACATTTTTTGTATTCATCCTGATCATTAAATCTCCTATGGGCTCACTTGAACACATCAGTTCATATCTGATGCAATCTCAGTTGACCCAATATTGGACACAGCAAGGGCACTATATTTTTGTGCAAATATCAGACAGTTTTTGCTACAGTTTTCGCTTATAGTTGAAAGGAGAGAATGAATATAGGTCAAAGGAGAGACAGAACTCCACGGCTCTCCCCACCTCTTACTCAGATCAGTCTCTCCTCTAATTCTATTCTGATTATTATCTTCCTTCCTTCATTGTTGTTTCAACTCTGTTCTTTCTTTGTTTCAAATGCGTCTTTGTTTTTCTATAATCAGGTATGTGAGTCATGACTAAAAGCTGCAACAATGCCTCCACAGCTGCAGCTGGACACAAAGATGGAGGAAATGTTGGCTATTAAATTAATCAGATTCAGACTTTAAAGACAAAAACCCCATTGCATTTGCTATGTCATTAAGAACACAATCTGGACGTTTGTTGGCCCATATTTTCCAGACACATCTGGAATTATGTTTCCCTGATTGGTGGGCATTGTAATGCAGCGAGGGGAGAGATGTTCTGATTGGCCAAAGCTCAGAGGTGTGTGTTACACAAGGATGCTGATTGGTCATCATTGCGTCCACTGACGCAGTGCTGCAGTGCTGTGCCGTCTGCAGGTGTTGTGAGTGCAGCAAGTGTGTCAGTGTGTCAGTGTGTGTGTGTGTCTGTGTGTGTGTGTGTGCGCTCACTGCAGCAGACTTCCTGCCCTTCATCAACCAACAGATTTGAGGCCGGTGTCCATAGCAACCGTCGTGAAAGCTGGGCTTGTGAACAAAGACAGATTCCCTCTCTCTCCCTCCCCTCTTCCTTTTGACCAGCAGTGTGTGACTCCTGCGGCGAGGTCTCTCCAGAGGCTCGTGTGCATGTGTGTGTTTGGATGAGGTGTGGTGTTCTCATTAATCACTGCTAATCTCATATCAGGGTCGAAACCTTTTGAGGGAATGCATAATCTGAGAGACTCCGTGTGTGTGTGTGTGTGTGATTGTGTGTGTGTGTGTGCATCACAGAGCATCTCTCTTAAAACACAAATGAATTTCAAACAGAGGTGCCCATCTGAGGGACAGATATATGAAGACTGAGGATAAATGCATTCACTCACACACACACACACACACACATTCATTACACTTCCATGTCATTCATTAGTGGTTTCTGCAGCTTTTGTGAACAATTTAGATCTGCAGTTGTATGTTGATCTCTTTTCGTTCATCAGTTAGTGAATGCATGACTGCAGCAAAGTTAAGCTGTGATTTTAACTGTCCTCAGGTCAGTAATGCATGCAGTCTGTTGCTTGTTCACTCTCTTATGTTTAGTTCAGCACAATGTTAGCCAATAGGAGCATTCTGTCTGAGGTCATAGCATAGTAGCCTATGTCATAATCAATCATATGTCTTCCATGGCCTCCAGCAAGCTTTTCATGTTCTGGATGATAATTTATGGAGAGATCTTTATCAACAAATCTTTTAAGTGAATCCCACTACCACAGACTGAATCTGTGAAGAGCCTCCTGGTGACTGAGAGTGCTGCTGCCAGCTCAGCTATGACTCACAGTTCCTTATTTCCCTGCTAAAAGCACATAAAAGACAGTGAAGCCCTCGTATACAATCATGATGTGATACACCTGTTGTAAATAATAAGCTGCAGAGCCAAACACCTTGTTAACATTGCTCTTATGGACGTAGTTTTCTACTGAACTGAATGAAACAGTTTGAATCAGCAACAAACTCAAAGTATTTGAACTTTAAAACTAATCTAAAGACAGATCAGCACTGAAAACGGGTTTGTAGGGACAGTGATTGGCTAGACTACTGATGTGTGTACATGATTTCTGCACTTTTCAAATAACTGAGGGGAAACCTCTTCCAGCCCACAAGTAGGAGACTTAAGAAAAAAATACAATCAAACATACACAGTAGTCCTGATGCCAGTTTCTCTTCCTGTGTGATTTTCAGACTGCAAGTGTTAGCTTAAAAATATTGGTGTATATTTTTTCACAATGGCTATGACCAATTTGGAAAAAAAACTCATCCAGGTCATTTTGTTGAGGATATTAGTTTAAGGATTACATTTTCCAGCCAGCACACAAACTCACAGAGGACCATCTGTGAGTGTTGACTGTCTGTTAATCCAACAACAAACCTGAATCAATTATTCATTTGAATCCTCTTAGTTAATTTAGGCTGCAGTTGGCACAGGATGATGTGAGAGATTTGTACTTTGCATAAAAGCTCTTGATGCTGCTGTGCCAGACTCTGTCGATAAATCCCAAATAGTTGACTCTTTCCTTTTTAGGACCCACGAGCATTCGTTCTGCAGAGGTCTGCTGCAGAGGCTGTAGAAAACATAGATAGACAACTGAGACAAATGTATCTTGAGGAGACCTATTTGTCATTTTTGACTTAATTGCCAGGACCTAGATGAGAGGATTTACACCACTCTCACATGTGTCTGTTAAATAGAGCTGGAGGCTCAGCTTAGCATTAAGACTGAAAACAGAGAAAAACAGAGAGCTGGACTCCATCCAAACATTACATCTTAATTTTTCATTCTCTTAATGAACTGAGGTGTAAAAATTTTAAATGCACTTTTTTTGAGTTTCCCATTCCAACTTTTTTTGTTCTAATAAATACAGTTGATCTTTAAATATCATTATTTTTCTGCTCTAATTCATTTTTGATGTGCTTAAGTTTCTGCAGCCATTTCTAAACAGGAACATTACCATTTCACGAGGCAGCACATTTTCCAAAATAAGCTAAATCAATAAAACATTAATAATTTATGCTGTATTTTTCAAATTAAAAGTTTCTGGTTATCTTTTATTCATGTAACCTTTTAGTGTTCAATATAAATGTCTACTTCTGTTTGTGGCTTTTCAAGAAAAATTCAGCTAAAAACACAGTTTAAAATTTGTTAAAGTCTTTAAATGAATAACAAACTGAATCTTGCTTTGTGCCTGCTGTCCTTGAGTGTTATTATGTTGTATTTATGTTTTAAATCAAGAAGAAATCCACAGCAGACAGGTGGAAATCACTGATTGCAGTACTTGTTAACAGCACACAACATTTTTCCTTGAGATGCCACTGGAGTTTGGATATTTCTGACTAGAACTGAAAGCACCCCGACACTGACTCTGCCAATTGTACAAAAAAAAATTCTGCTTATAAAACTTCAGTAAGCAAATTCGTGTGTGCAAATGTTGTTTGTGTGGGCTGCAAGGGCTCAGTTCAGTTTCATAACTTATGTTATTAGGAAAAAACATTTCACAACACAGACAAGCAAATATGTTCAGAAGAACAGGTCTGATGATTTTATTACCATGTGATTCTGGGGCTGAAATTGCAGTGAAATTGGATTTGTTTAAAGATGTTCTATCTGGAGATTGGATTTATCCAGACTGCAGGAGAAAGGGAGACAGGGAGAGATTACCATTGATTAGATTACATGTCAGGGTCAGATTTCTTCTTGCTCACAAACTCACCAGCATGCAGGAAGCTGAATAAGTTTGATGCGCACTGGTTGTGACAGTCATAATTTATGAATATCACTTATTTATTAAAGAAAGAACTCACAGTGTTTAATTATTTGTGCTTCCTTTTCCTGCTACTTTTAACTGTGCAACTTCTGATGGAGCAGAAAGGTGATACTGAGTGTTTCTATAAAGATAACTTCTCTGATAAGACACTATTTTTTATTATAAAAAAGGAAATATACATTTCAAAAGATGAATAATATAAAAAGACATGTACTGACCCGTGTCATTTTTCTTTTCTCTTTCGTAGCAGATAAGGATTCAGTGCTTAGTTCAAGGGCCTTTTAGCAGGTTTGACATCTGCTGAACTTTGGTCCTGCAGCTCTAAACACCAGCACATGTGCAAGCAAAGCTCTCACTCTAGATCTCCTAATCTTAGAGACTTCCTTTGCATTGCAAAGGCATGAAGAATGTGTGCGTTGTAATGGAGGTGGTGGACCAAACCATCACTCTCACTCTTATCTCACACAGACAGCAGATCAGCGTCCGCGTTGGAAAGAGTTACAACGCTCATTTACAGGGAGAGAAATGAGGTATGAATTTCTGCTCTGATCTTTGTGTTTGTGTATTTTTGATCTACAGAAAGTACACGCAGATTACTCACTGATATGACCGTCACACTCACTTCTAAATATGTGTGTGTGTGCGTGCAGACTCATGCACATGCACTGAGAAGACGCCAAAGTGATCTGTTTGGCCTCTTTGTTTATAGAGCCAGGCCTTTCCTGCCCTCTGATGTGCCTGCTCCAGCCATGAATAGAGCTTTGTGTGTGTACGCACACACAAACCATCCTCATGATTTGAATGCCGAGTCCATCTGATCAGTGTGTCCAAGAGAGAGAGTGAGAGGGAGAAAAAGATTGATATGATGTTATCAGGGGCTGGAAAAGCAGATTCTCTATATGTGAATGTGGGTAAAAAGGATGGTTATCCAGGTCACAGAGCCTCCTGTCCTCTCCCTTTAGTACATATTTCCTGTTAGAGATTCATTTGCATCCTTTCTTCACTTTTTTGCATAAATGCTATCTCTAAATTAGCAGGAGTTTTTAAAAATAGGGACTATCAAGGAAGGTAAAGAGGAAAAGAGAAAAGAGGAAACAAGGGAGGAGGAACAGAAATCAGAAGAGAAGAGATAACAAGGGAGGAGAAGAAGAGGAGAAGAACAAAACAATGGGAGAGCACAAGATTAGAGAAGAAAGGAAGATAAGGCAAGAGAAGAAATTTACAAGAAAGGTGAAAGAAAAGAGTAAAGCAGAGCAGAGAGCAGGAGAGAAGAGATGACCATAGAAGAAGAAAACAGGAGAAACAAGTGAGGAAACTACAGAAAGAGGAGAGGGTGAGAGACAAGAACAGAAGAATGAAATAAAAGCGGCAGAACATTAACAGAGGAGAAAAAATGTAACTTTGGTTCAGTTCCCCGATTTTTGTTCGTATTAGTGGGCGTGGTTTGTACCGGAACGTCACTGATGGTTATATAGGCTGCAGCTGTGGCGGCGGGCTCGCGCTGCTGAGACAGGCAGAGCACAGAGGACCGGCGGCGCGCGCTCACAGACTCCCACTCAGCCACACACACATACACACTCCCCAAACAAAGAGAAGCACGCGAGGCAGCACAGCATCCCACCCTTTCAGCCGCGAGCTCACTTGCAGAACCGCCCCCCCATCCCTCTCACACAGAACCGGTCCGGTCCGAGGCTCGAGCGCACAGAACCGACAATGACAACCAACGGCGCGTCTAACGGAACCAGCGACATGCTGCAGATCCAGTTCGGTCTGATCAACTGCGGGAACAAATACCTAACGGCAGAGACCTTCGGCTTCAAGATCAACGCCTCCGCCACGAGCATGAAGAAGAAGCAGATCTGGACTCTGGAGCAGAGCGGCGACGACTCCAGCGGGAATGTGTTCTCCCTCAAGTCACATCTGGGCCGGTACATCGCCGCAGACAAGGACGGGAACGTTACCGGAGACAGTGAGACCCCGGGCCCGGAGTGCCGGTTCATCATCACCGCCCATGATGACGGACGCTGGTCCCTGCAGTCCGAAGCGCACGGACGCTACCTGGGCGGCACCGAGGACCGGATCATCTGCTTCGCTCAGACCGCTTCTGTGGCGGAGAAATGGAGCGTGCACATCGCCATGCACCCGCAGGTGAACATCTTCAGCATGACGCGCAAGCGGTACGCGCACCTGAGCTCCAAGGTGGACGAGATTGCCATCGATCGGGACGTCCCGTGGGGGGTGGACTCCATGATCACGCTGGTGTTCCGCGAGCAGCGTTACCACCTGCAGACCTCCGATAACCGCTTCCTGAGGAATGACGGCGCGCTGGTCGCCACCACGGACAAGAGCACGGGCTACACGCTGGAGTTCCGCTCCGGCAAGGTGGCGTTCAGAGACTGTAGCGGCAAGTACCTCGCGCCCTCTGGGCCCTCCGGTACCATGAAGTCTGGTAAGAGCGCGCGCGTGGGCAAGGATGAGCTGTTCGTGCTGGAGCAGAGCCACCCGCAGGTCGTGCTCACCGCAGCCAACGAGAGGAACGTCTCCACCCGGCAAGGTGGGTGTGCTGCTTGTGTGCGTGTGTGAGAGAGAGAGAGAGTGTGTGTGTGTGTGCCTGTTGGTATCTCATCCTCTGGCAGGGGAAGGGTTAAAGTGATGGAATGTCAAACTGCATCCCCCCTGTAGCCACACACACACACACACCACCCCCTCCCCTCTCCACCCACACACATACACACATACACACATACAAACATACACACTCACACACACACACACCCACACTCACTCACACACACACATTCACATCCCAAAGGGTTAGAACATGTAACCTAAATGACCCATTCGTGCAAGCATGCTGAACAATGGGGGTTTTTAGCCTGATGACTCATTAAAGTCCTGTTACATTTCAAAGTCTCGAGCAAACACACAGTTTGTGATGCAAACCATCAAAGGCTGAACCTCAATCCACCAAATTTCATTTCCTCTCTTTCCAAAGCTTGCATTAATATAAACAGGATAAAACACAAGAGCTGATAAAAGCACACTGAGTTCTGTCCCTGTTAGTTCAGTGTTTTCAGTAGATTTTTTTTTCAGACAACCGGGATGAAAAGAGTGTAACAAAGAAGGGCACCAAGTCCTCGGCCCTCTGAACACACATACAGCATCATGTGCGCGTGTGCCAACATTCAGATGTAAAACAGCCTCACACTGGCAAGAGGCTGAGCTGGCATGAAACAGAACAGCTTAAAGGAGAGAAACGATGCCCTTGTGACGTCTCAAACACAGCACAGTTCCGCTAAAATTACCATAAAAAATCTTTGAATCCAGATGTTTTATATGAAAAGATACTTAGCGGTCATTTTTTTTTTTTCATTTTATGTTGAAGTTTACTGTCCTATCATCTATACCAAAGCAAATCTGTAGTCTTTGAGTGACCACTTTTGTTCCTATTAGTCAGAACTTTGTTTAAAGTGCAAAACATGATTCATTTCTATCACCACCACTGAACTATTGAACAGAACCCCTATCATCTGTATTTTTTGTCACACAGCCCAAGCAGCATAGCAATGAAAACCCAACAATTATGCAGCTGTGTGATAGAGAACCTGGATAGAAAAGCTAAAGTTTGAGCCTTTAAAAGCAGCTGAAGTCTGCAGGCTGATTCATGGTTGTTCAGTCGTGATCATCAGGTCGATGTGTAAACTGCTCCAGGTGGACTCACTGCTCACATCAATATTGTTGTTTTACATTACATCATTGTTTGTATGTGTGTGTGTGAGAGCACAATTTGTCCATGTCTGTCTGATTTTCAGCTGTGAATGGGCAGAGATACAAGCTTGTCCCTCCACCTCCTTCCTTCCTTCCTTCCTTCTCCACCCCTTCTTTTTCCATCTCCTTCCACACTCTCTCTCTACTCCACTCATTGTTTCTCTACCCTTCTTCCTCTCTGCATCTCTTTCATCATTTCCTTCTCTCCCATCCTTCCCTTCTCCTCCTCTGCCTCCCCCACCCCTCCCCCACTCCTCCAGCGGCCTGGCTGCCGTGCGTCTGAGGTCGTTATGAGTAGCATCCCACATGTCGTTGATGGGTGTCGAAGTAGAAAAGAACATGCTGAAATTAGGCAAAAGCCCTTTAATTTAAACTCCCAGAGAGTGTGTGAATCATCATCTGCACAGCTCTTTGAGTCAGCACATAATAATCATCAGTGTGATGTGGGTCATGAGAGCACAGAGACTGTGGCAGTGCCTGCCTGCTGTAATGAATAATAGGAATATACTAATTGATGCTCTTTAAATCTATATTTGAAGTCCAGTGAGTGGAGAAAACCATGTGGTTTGGTGGTTTTGCTTCCTCTTTTCAGAGAGTATGATCTGTCTATCCTTTTGTTTTCCACCCCTGAGCTGCTTTCTCCTGTCTCCCTGCTTTTTTTACCTGTCATAAAGATGTTTGTCTTTGTCTCTTCTTTCTGCCTCTTTTGGTCATAAGTACAGTTCAGGCTGCATTTACACTAAAGTTCTCGATGCCCTTTTCCAATGTGTTGGCTATAATCAGTTTTTTTTTTTGGCTGCCTGCTTACTTTTACTTTTAAAAGTGACCCATATTTGATACCGACATTTGCATGTGTAACACTGGAAACATGCAATAACAAGGGTTTGGTGACCAACCCCTGAGAGGAAGGAGAAAAAACAGAAGCTAACAAACAACCAGTGCCATTTGAATGGACGCAGACAAGATCACAACAACAACTAAAGCAAATGCTTTCCAAGGCATCTATAGACATGACTGTGCAAAATATTGGACCTATTTTAAGGTAGAGAAGAAAGAGATCAGGCCTTATTGAAGCTTTGTAGAGGAGCATTTGTACATCAGCTTAGAGGGATGTGTGGATTCAGTAAAGTGCTCAAAGTTGGTGGGATCGACAGGTCTTTGAAGACATGCTCCTAGAAATGACAAGAAAATTCTGATATCTGACTTTTATAGGATTTATTTCCACAAATTAATGAGGCCTGATAAAGATCCAAAAAGTATCTGATTCCATGTACTTTCCAGCATACATGTTCAGAATTCATATCCAATGTTTTTCAAATGGGAGAAAAAATCTAAATTGAGCCACTGGAACCATGTAGTGTAAGGGCGACTGCAGTCTCTGACACAAAATGGAGGCCATTTTTGAAACTGGAGGATGAATAAAAATGGTTTTCTGACATAGAAACACTGTCAGTGCTAAACAGATCTGGTGGAATTAGATTGGCTCCTCTGTATTAAGAGCTTAAATTGCACTAAGTGGGAAAAATAACATTTTGCTAAACCAGATTGTCTTTTTTATTATGGATGGTGCAGCTTAGCTAAAATCCTGCTGTTCCTCTGTAATACTAAAACAACCAAATTAATAAATTTGTTTCAGACATATTTCTATATAAAAAGTCGTACTTGGATGTGTTTTAGCATTTTGCATGGGAAACCTTCTGTACTAACCTGCATCTGATTACTTTTTATGGAGTAATATCTCTATTCAGTCTCTTGTTACTGATCTTAAATCTTTGTCTCACATCCTAAGTTTTTGTAGCTGGCAAGAAATTCGGGCCTCAGACTCAGTTTAGCCCCGTCAACTTGATGGCTGTCTGTCAGAACATTAAAAGTTATTAGTTGCAGCTCTAGATAAATTATTGATTCTCATAGGGAAATGCTCGTTTGCTTCATTCTCATACGCCTGATATGTGTCTGTTCTGAAACGGTCCTTATGAAGTGGATCAGGCATTATGTCACAGATTCACATCACATTTGCTCTGTGGAGTTTTCTCCTGAAACAAAAGAAACAAAGGTTTTGCTTACATACCATTTTTCTTTTCATATATTTTGTGTGTCTTCGTTTCATGTTTTACTTTTTGAAAAAATCTGGTATTGCTTACATCTTTGTTTGGCAGCTTGTGATGTTTTCCTTCCCTTTGTTGACGTCTTGCTGCATTTTAGGGTTTTTCAGTGAATAACACCCTAAAAAAATCAGTATTTCAACTGTTACTCTATTCTCTGACTTGGTTTTCTTTTTTTACTGCCACAGCAGTCCATGTAGTGATTTTACCAAACATAATAATGATCCCATCTCCACACAGTGACTTACACGGACTGGGGAAAAACAAACTGGTGTCAGATCTGCACTCGATATCCTTGGATACCTTGACCTGAGACATTTTTATCATAAATACTGAGTTTTGAATGAGAAAAAGTTGTGATGTTGCATCCTTAATTAGAGGTCATGTACTAATAGCATGCTTGTGCATGGTGGATGCTCTCATGTCGTCCCAGCTCCGTCTGCCGCCCTGCAGCTCCAAACTGCTCATGTGTGAGCCGGAGGTCTGAGTCTTAAGTGGAAGAACTCATTCAACCTTTCAACAACTGGATCACTGAGGTGTGGATTAAATGCTGAGTGTAATTAAAGTGGCTCCACATGTTTTTACCAACAGCTGCTATCTGCCCGTCAGACCTGAGCCAAGATGGCAGCTGAACTCGGCTTGCTTTCATTAGCAGCGGAGAGTTTTTGAGCAGCTCAAGTGGGTCAATCCAAAAGCTGCTTTTTCCAAACAAAACCCTGTTTTTTGATGCTTAATTTCAAAAGATCAAGTTCTATATCAAGTCCAGTTTAAAAATCCTGTAAATTAAGGAAATTGATTGAATCTGTCAGAAATGTTGAGGTTCTGCCACTAAAATGCATTCATTTAAATTTTACACTTACTTGGAGTGAAAATGTAATGTTTGGACTGGGTTGATTTGTACATTTGAGGTCTTTACTTGAATTGAGCAGTTGACAAGTATTTATTGCTTGTGGTGTTTGCGCTCATTTGCGCTTTATCTCCTGCATCCCCACACTTCAGCAAGGGAGATTATATAATCATAAAATGTCATTATAATATATGGGAATGCCTGTCAAAACCACAAGATTTGACCTATGTTGTACTGAAATAGCTATATTTTCCTCTTAGTTGCTCTAATTGACATAGTAGCTTCCTTATAGTCCAGCAGGTCATCACACTTTAACATGAGTTTTTGGACATTACTTGGCACTGCCAGCAACATATTTTTTCTTGTTCCTTTATCCACATCTATCATTTATTGCCTCTCTCTGATTCAACAAAAAACATGTTCGCCCATGTGCTTCTTTCAAAATGGAATTTTTATTTTTAAATCTAAACAAAAAATCTTAAATAAATCCATTTGATTCAGCATGCAGTCTTGTCATGTGGGCTACTCTTGCTTCCGCCGTCCTCCAATTTGTGCCTGTACCATTAATAACTGTCATTATTACTTACTTGTTTCCGGACCTTACTATCCACTCTCCTCATCACTGGAAACAGAGATGGTCACAAATTCCCAGAGACTGTTTAATGACCCTCACATGGACTGTGACACAATTATCAGTCAGTTAGCCTGGAGCTCAATGGCCTTTTTAAGTGGCCTGTGCTGCCCTTGAACTGTGCTTTAAGTGTGAGGGAATACTGAGCTCTGGTTTGTCTGCTAAATGGATGAAATCCCATCATATCCTTTTGGCTACTGGTGCGACCACACAGTGCTAACTGGTCTCTTAGAGGCGAGAGTGAGGTCAACTGGAGTGTGATCGCTGTTGGGACTGTGCTGCTTATAGGCACAAATATTTAAGATCTCATGATGTGACAATAAGGCAGGGCACCTACAATGTTTTCTGAACTTTCAAGACTTCAAGTCCCATACAACACAACTGCAGCCTAAGAAGAGCTTAGGGTGACACCTTTTTAAAGAAATACTTGCTGTTTTATCACTTCAATTTTCTAGGGTTTGAGGACAGGATTCATGTCTGGCTGCTAAGCTAAGCTTAGCTTAGCATAAAGACTCGAGATAGGGGCCAAAAAGCTGGCCTGGCTTTGTCCACTGTACTAAAAAACAATTTGTGAAATCATCAATTTAGGGTATTAAAGGGGGTTTTATGAGAAACTCCCTCTGAGTTAGGAATGGTGACATCCAGAAGTTATGTCATACAGGATGACATGGCATCATTATAGCCACACAGACATGACAGTGGTGTAAATTACCATCTTACTTCCGTAAAAAAGCAAAAGAGATTATATCCCAAAATGTCAAACTATTATCAGAACTGACTTTTGTAAGTTTCGGTCATTAAAAGTGCTTGTGCAACTTTTTACAGGCCTATAAACAAACAAAATGGAGCTCTTGATACAAGGACTTGCGATTTGCAAGAGATGACCTTACTCTCAGATATTCTATAAATTCATTTGTTCAATTTGTTGTGTTTATTAGGTCTCAAAAGAGTGAAAAGAACAGATTGTTCAAGACTGTATAACCAAAATTGTTACAAAAAACTGACGCTGTGCACCTTTAAAACCCCTCTTTCCTCCAGATTACTGTTTAAACCAGTTCAAAGTGTACAGTCACAATGGGATTTTATATATAAATGTGTGTACACAGTTTAGACTGGTCTCTAGCTGACTGACTGTGGTTTTCCAGACTCTCAGTCGTGTTTTAAAGGCGTCATCAGGTTAACTCAGAGTTTTAATCAGACTTTAAATCGTGTTCTATGTCGTCTATGTGGTTAAAAATGAGACAGAAACTGTGGCTCCATGTTGTGTCTGGCCGTGATTCAGACCCTGACACCCTTTCTGCATCCTTCACCCCCCGCCTCGCTGGCAGGAAATGAGACACGAGACATGACTCCGACCTTGGCTGGTGTGTGTTAATCCCTGCAGGGTAAAGGGTGATGATTTTCTCACTATCGCACACCACACACTCTGCACACACACAGAGGCTCACTCCATAGGAAACAAGAAAGGATGATATTGGTTTATGCACCCTTGATACTGTTTATTGGCTGCAACCTTTAAATGTGTTTATAGAACCTTGATATGTTTGTGTATTTGGTTTTGTATGGTTATGTGTGTGTGTGTGTGTATGCTAGGAGTGTCAGGAAACCTCTCCTTCTTAATGTCAACTGCTTTATTATAGGTTAGGCCTCAGCTTGTCTCCAGTGTGTCATTCTGCTCTTCTCTGGGTGTGTCTTCTCTAATGCCAGTCCAACTGTACTCCGAGTCAATTTTGTAATGTAATGAACACAGAACGGGGTTGAAATAAAAAGATTCGGTACAACCTTGGGCACAGTTATAAGCCTCACATGTCTGACCTCTCTTTTTTAAATATATTGTAGAGGAAATGAGAGTTTTGTATGCGCATACTGTAAAAGCAGCGGTGCTACAGTGAGCACAGTATTCGGTGTGTAGGCTGGCTGCCCTGTTGAACTGTGTGTGTGTGTGTTTGGATCAAAACAAAGGCCGATGATCTGGCTCCCTGTTTGTGCCCCAGCTGGTCGCCTCCTCGGTCGGGCCTGCTGAACAATAGGAGACACACACAGTTGCACTTGATACAATCGCGTGCGTTCACAGCAGGCCTCTGGTGCTGGCACACAGCAACCAGGGCCAACAATCTGTGCCTGCCGCCATCAGGCTGAATGTGGTGGGTGGGGTGGACAGAAAGATAGAGGGGTTGTTTTTAAGTGTGAGTGTGTGTGTGTGTTGGTGTGCACTGTGTTTTATGTTTGGTGTGGTTTGGGTGGATTATGCGTGTGTGGTCACTTCTTTTGGTGTGGTTTTCTGAAGATGGACACTGAGTGTATGTGTGTGTGTGTGTGTGTGAGTGAGTGCAGACCCTCCTCCTCCATTTACACTGTGAGCTTCACTGTGTGATCAGGGCAGACATATCTTTGCTTGTGACACACACAAACACACACACACCGGGTCCCTCTGGGTCACGGCTGAGGCTCTTCAGGCCTCACAGTGAGTGTTTTGTCTCAGTCAGTCTCCTATGTTTTTGTGTGTGTGTGTACCCATCAGTGTTTTTCTTTCCTTGAGACACCTTGTGACCAGTTAATGATGCATGTGTAGAAAAATGAGACACTGAGTCTCTGATTGTGGCAATGAGAGGAACAGTTTACTGCACAACAAACATAACAGATTAAATTTCCCAAGTCATTCAAAACATTTAGGATCATAAATTATGTTGACGACATAATTCGTCCACTCTTATTCAAATCAAAGGAATTTTGAAAACTACTCACATCACAAGCTTCCCCACTTGCTTGACACGAGCAAAGAGCATTAAATTCAGACCAGTAAGGTGCCTGAATCCTATTTTTAAACAAGTGTGGAGTTTTTCAGAGTCAGTTTTATTTCAGCTCATAGGCATTTATTTGGTGCTTTTATTTTATGGAAATAAGATGAAACTGTTCAATCAGCAGCTGGCTTCTACACACTGTCTAAACACAAAAAAAAGTTTGGTTGTATTAGTAAATGTTGAGGCTCCTCTCTAGTTATTTTTAGACTAAATTCAACAAAAGCTGATGCTGTCTGCTCATATTCAGTATCTTTCGATTTCACACTTTCATGCCTGTAGGAATGACTTTTCTTTATGGGGAGTTAGAAGCCATTACACCAGTGTCTCAGGATTACATTACATTTAAAAAGTAAGAATTATTTAGAAGGATGACTAAAAAACTAAGCAGCAGCTGGTTAGCTTAACTAAGCTTTAAGACTGAAAACAGTGAAGGTAACAAAATGTGCTTGTCACAGTTACATCTGTACAAAAACCGAAATTCAAAAAACATTCTTGCCTTCAATTCGATCAGTGACTTCCTAAAGTCTCTGCTGGTTGCCAGGTCAAAACCACACCATAAAGGAGAATTGTTGTTTTTCACGTTTTGGCATTTTTTCATGAACCTCTGAGACTGAACTTTGATATATTAAAACAAATTTTGTGGGTCTCATGCAAAGTGGTTTCCAGTTCCTCTAATGGAGATCAGAGAATAGAGATATTTAAATAATACATTTTTCCTTAAAGTAAGCTCATAGGTTTTTAAAATAAAGTATTTACTTAATATTATATATAAACCACTAACATTTAAAAATGGGCCTGTTGTATTTTCCAGATTCTATTTAATGAATCACACGGAGCATTTGTCTGACGTCTTGTAAAACAAAGTAATTCATGAGTTTGATGAGTCAGTAATCTCACAGTGTGTCCCTGGTGGATAAAAGCATCCAGTAGATGGTTTATACTCTCTCCCCTCTACCACAGTTAAAAATGGCCTCTCCAGTGCTACTGTACGAAGTGTGTGTGTGTCGGCCGAACAGGAGGCAGCGAGTATTAGAGTACATTAATGTGACTGATGATCGTGCAGGCGAGCCAGTCTGACCCTCTTTTCTCCTCATTTTTCCAACCCTGCTCCTCCTCTAATGTGTTCCAACTCTCCTGTTGCAGCGAAACTTACATTTCATCTTCTTTGACCCCCCCCCACCCCCAACCCCCACCACCCGCACCTCCGTGCCATGTGTTATCCATTATGGTCAGTTATATTTTCCCCCTCAATCATCTGTGTGTGTGCGTACGTGTGCATCCCCACATATTTCTGCTGAAACTCAATCTGTCCGCAGGGGCCAGAGTTCCCAAGCTGACATTAGTGAGCACTCGGCAGGAGAGGAGTGATACCTATTTTTCTGCTTTTCATCTGTTTTAATGTGAGCAGTAACTCTTTTGTGACTAACACCTTACATAATACCTGCTCTCTGACCGGGATCTCAGTTACTTTTAATACAAAGTAAATCTTTGGCCTCAGCTGGAGACAGACACATCGCACAGCTTGTATTGAGACACCATGTGTTGTGCGAAAAGGAATTTTGACTGAGGATATTGTGAAACTGTTAGGGACTGTATGAAAATTTCAGAATTTAGGAGCCAGGCTTAACTTTGTACTTTACTTTTTAAAAAGTGTGTGATTAGTACTTTCTTTGACCCCTTCACATGGCCACAAAAAAAACATTTCAGCACCCCAACATGTTTAAAAATAATAACAACATTGGGTTGCAAATATATTTTAATCATTAAAAAAGAACTTTATTGATTTTACACATTGTTTAAAGGTTTTTTGGAGTTCTGCTTTATATATGATAGAAGCTTTTTAAGTTGTTTGTGGCTCCACAGGATGATACAAACAAATCTAAGGGATGTGACTTCAGTCAGCGTCAGCGGGGATGAAGATGCTTGATAACAAAAACAAAACTTTCGACTGTGGAGTTAGAAAGAAGTTAGATTACCAGACCTCTCTAGCTCTTATTCTATAATCAATGCCAGCAGCTTGCATAACAGCCAAATCTCTATCTAAACTGTTGTGAATAATGTCGGCGCCAGGATACAACAGGAAGAGGAATATGGGGATAAAACGTGGTGGTTATCTCTGGTTTTGCTGCATCAGTTTTGATCCTTGTTATTTTAAAGTGTCCATCTTGGCAGTTTAATGACAGTTCAATACAAAAATTACACAGCGCTCTTTTGTTAACTAAAGACTCAAACACTGAGGCTCTTTCATACCATAATGGCAAGTACAGTAATCTAGTCTCTACAAAAAGCTGCTTAGCAAACAGTCATTTCTGCCACCTGGACCCCACCTGAGTTACAGGCTAGCAAAGGGTTAACAAAGCATAAATATCAGACACTGGTCATCTCTGAAGCCAGCATTTATGACTTATTCATTCTTCTTTACAACAGAGCTATAAAAATTCAATAAAACTGCACCTGGGGTTATAAAACTACAAGGGCATTCCCCTGTTGGGGGGGGGGGGGGGGGGGGGGGGGGGGGGGGGGGGGGGGGGGGGGGGGGGGGGGGGGGGGGGGGGGGGGG
>JAPZDV010000009.1:16519515-16540166 GCA_029814665.1 Acanthurus lineatus | reverse complement strand
TAAAACGGCACCTGGGGTTATAAAACTACAAGGGCTTTCCCCTGTTGCCCCCCCCCCCCCCCGAAAAAAACACCACCTCCCATCATTTTGATACAATTCCAATGCTTAAAATATAAAGATGTACTTCCAGTTTTTCTTCACTAATTATAATATTGTTTTTTAATCGATAGCATTTTAGATAGCATTAGAAGCAATAGCATTTTCCTTTTTAGTGTATTCAGTGTAACCACTGCTGCCAGTCGTGGGGCTGAAAGAGAACAAGAAACATGGAAAACATGAGATGAAGTGGGGGAGGGTGTCACACATGAAAAGGGAGACGGATGGAGAACACATGAGTGCGCTGGTTTGTTTTGTCAAACACATCCTTCTTTCTCTCTCGGCCTCGTTCCCCGTCTCACTCTGCACACATTTACCCAGCAGCCCAGCAGACAGTCCATCTCTCTCTCCATCCAGCCCTCCAGCTGTAGGTCCATCCAAGCCATGAGCTCATCATATACAATAGTACGCATTGTGCTGCATGAAGTGTGTGAGTGTGAAAGAGGGGAGTGGTACACTGGAGGGTTGTGTATGTCTTTATGCTATAGTTCACTAATGCTTGTTTACCTCTTTGTTGCTCTTAAGTGGGATTGATGTGATTTTAATGAGGTCTGGTGTTCTGTTCACATGCAGTTGAGTGTACACACATACACACACACACACACACACACACACACACACACACACACACACACAGAAACAGAAACATAGACATTAATTCAAGCCTTCTGGACTGCAGATTTAGTCTCTAGCTTGAGCTGCAATATATATCATTTTCATTATCGACTCATCTGTATTATTTTATTCAAAAATTGAATTTTAGGACGTAAATGTCAGTATATTACATACAATATACTATATTCTACAATATATACAAAAACCTGTCACTGTTGCCCAACATATACAATGAGTCTGAACAGACATGGATGTAAACTGTAACTTTTTTGGTTTGCATACAATATACATACAAGTGTCCAACCATGAGGCTGTAATTCTACTTTTCTGTGTTTTGTGACCATCTACAATGACCACTAATCCTTTGAACTCCAGTTGATCTGTCTGGACTATCAGAGAGCTGTGTGTGTGTGTGTCTATGTGTGTGTGTCTGCGTGCAGCTGTGTGAAATCCTTTACTAATCCAAGCCGTCTGATGTTGTTCATTTAGTTTGTCTGATCCTGACCAGAGGGAGTGTGTGTGTGTGTGTGTTAGAAACTGTTATACATCTTTATGAGTGTGTGTGTGTGTAGAAAACCATTTTACCTCTGTATGTGGCAAAATATCTGTGCGGCCTTCACGTGTATGTTGGACTCCTGACTCACCCACTAGAGTGTATTTTAGCTAACCCTTACCTCCCATCCTCTGACCCCGCCCAGGTATGGACCTGTCAGCCAACCAGGATGAGGAGGGCGACCAGGAAGTGTTCCAGGTGGAGATTTGTCGTGAAAACAGGAAGTGTGCATTCCGGACCGCCGCTGGGAAATACTGGACTCTGACTGCTAATGGTGGCCTGCAGTGCACCGCCTCCACCAAGTAAGCATCTCACACACATCTCTGTGGTGAGCCCCCACAAAGACACATCTGAAATTCTAAAAACCCACCAAATCCACACCTGCTCTGATCTGTCCAATCACTCACTAACAGGAGGCAGCGATGGTGTGTGTGGTGTGATCAAGGAGAACCTGATACTGGTTCGTCACAGTTCCCAGTCTGTACTCCTTCTTGTAATTCAAGCTGAGTCAGGAGTTTTGTGTGTATTTGATGGTGTGGGTGTGCGTGTGCACAGTGGGGAGGTGAATGATGTGAGGGGGAGGTGAAGAGTGAGTGATCTCATGTCATGGCTGTAGCATTTTGTGGGAAATTAAGTGCTTTTGTGTGCGACCTCAACCTGTAGAGAGTGATTTTCTTTTATGTGCAGTGATTCTGTCCAGCAAGAGCGCTTGCTGTTAACCTCTGACCTTTGACCCTTGACCTTATGCTGCTGGATGCTGATTTTACTGAGAGCCACTGAGCAAATGCTGGAGTAGAGGCTTAGACTCCCTCGAGTACTTAGTACAGTACATGTGCATTAAAAATGACCTTTATTTTGAAAAGCTAAGTGTTTTTGATGCCAGATTGAACCTTTCTTGAGTCAGACGCAGTGTACGGGAGAGATACAGAGCACTTTAAAAAATCTGATCCAGTATCAGATTGGCCAAAGAAGTGCTGTGAGTTATCTCAGAGGATAACATTCCTCCTTTTTTTTTAAGACTAGACAGCTGAGACGGTCATCGACACGCTGCAGAAGGCTCGGCAGGAAGTACATCACATTCCTCCTTCGCATTCTCAAGATTTGACTCGCTTCGACCATCACTGATTAAACCACAAAAATGTTTCCTCTCACAGTCCTCTTGTGGTTTAAGGGCACATTTTTGAGGATACTTCAGAGCTTTTATAATAAACGCTAGCAAAGCAAAATGAGTTTTGACCCAGAATTTGACAAGGAAATAAAACCCCCCTGTGAGCCACTGAAAGGATTAACAAGCTACTTGATTCAACTTAACCACAGACTTCAAGTGAAGCTTATCGTCCCATCTTGAGTCCACCTATCCGATTCCCCAGCGGTTACTTAAGTTCTGGATAAGGCAGCTGGGTGTGTAGTCTCCTATTGACTGTGTGTTCACACTCGACACTCCTGCAAGTGCCACTGGATATCTGACTGCCATGTAAATTTAATTATCCGTCTTACCTCTCACGCCATCACTTTCTCCCTCTCTTTCTCTCTTTGTAGGTCAGCTAATTGCTACTTTGACATTGAGTGGCGTGGGAAGAGGCTGACTCTCCGGGCTGCTAATGGGAAATACGTCGCCGCCAAGAAAAACGGCCAGCTAGCAGCCACCATCGACTCTGCCGGTCGGTGAGATTTGTTGATTCAGCCGTTCAGACAAAGACACGTTTGCTAACTGATTTACTTTTCATCAGCAATCGGGGAATTTCCACACATTGAAAGAACGGGAATGACATCATGGCGGATGTTGCAGTTGTTCCCGGGCTTCAAAAGTGTCAGTGCCTCTGAGCAAAGCTGTTCTGCTACATAACAGCTGAACGTAGCTGTTTACATTTTGGGGATTCAGCTCTGTTGCTTTCTTTGTTTGTTTGCCACGTTCTTGTGGTTGATTAGAAACATAATGATAAAACTCCTGAGTGTGCAGAGACAAAGAGGAGTCTGCAATTTGAGTCCTGAACAGTGGGGAAAGAAACCTTTATTCAAGTCCTCTGCTTGTGTAAACTCTTGAGATGCTTGTTTTTGAGTATTTTCAATGAAATGCTGATTTATATATCCATCCCACCATAATAACTTGCCCTCTATACTTATTAGTTACTTTTAAAACAACTTTCAATCAATGTAGAAAAAACTAACACTTAAAAAAATGAAAAAAATAAACACAGATTTGTAGTACAGAGCTTAATCCCCCTTAATCATCTCTTGACCCATCAGATTTATCGGGTGACTATGCTGGATGGCAACAACTGGATTACTTTCCTGAACTATATACAAAATAGTAGCTCCACCTGGAACAGCTACTACAGTAGAAAATTACTTTTACTTTAATATTATTATATCATTATAAATATTGTATGGATGAGGTCATGCAAATATAGAATACTTAAAGGAATTTGAGTTTTAGAGGTGCTGGAAGGTGGATTATGTTACCTTCAGGCTGAGACAGGCTAGCAGTTACCTGCTGTTTCAAGTCTTTGTGCTAAGCTAAGCTAACCTGCTTTGGGTTGAAGCCTTACACTCAGTGAGAGAAGAACTTATCAGGTCATCAAACTCTCAACATAAAAGCAAATGTAAAAGTACTCCTTTAATAAGACCAGCTCAGCCAGATTTTTAGAGCACACAGCTGTTTTTTTGTTGCTGTAAGACACACACATGATTCCGGCAGGCGGATCAGAAGATGCCCCGGTCTTAAAGTGGTCTCTGTGTGCTGACATTAATCAAAGCTGAGGCTTTTGCTCTGTGCTGCAGTTTCAGATGAGGGAGTGGTCGACTTCATCGTGTTCTTTTCAGGGCATATTTAAAGCCAAGTTGATTTGCACTCATTTTTAATTAGACGTATGGAAACTCAGCACTCTAAGCTCAAGCGCTGAGCTGCATTATAGCTTAGTTGCTCTTGCAGGAGTAGTAGTATTTTGAAGGTACAGATTTTGATATTTTAGACAGCAAAACCTAAGTGTCTTGCTGTTGAATGTGTTAAAATCAAATAGTAAAGCAGACAATGAAATAAGCTGTTGTTATATCTTGGCACAAAGTTATTTCACACTCTCCAGTAAACATGCTGTGGCCTTTGTCTGTGTGCAGGCGAGTCCGAGGAGTTCATCATGAAGTTGATTAACCGTCCAATCATCGTGCTGCGTGGGGAGCACGGCTTCATCGGCTGCAGGAAGGTGACGGGGACGCTTGACTCCAACCGCTCCTCCTATGACTACTTCACTCTGGAGTTCAGAGACGGAGCCTACAGCCTGCAAGGTCAGTGTGGGTGTTTAGCTGACAGCAGACAGACGGCCTGGCTGAAGGACATGTTAGGTTGTTTGTGGGGTATAAAGTTTGCACATGTGCAGCAGCAGAAGCATCACACCGGCAGCAGAGAGGTTCTGTCTGTCAGAGCATGTGGAGGGACCTCCTGCAGGCATGCAGAGGATTAAATCATTTACTCTTTAAGGGATTCTCATTATGGATTTACTTACTCATGAGGCTTTTTGTGCTAAAAAGGGATTTGATTCACATAATGTAATTCAAACAAAGCCATTTTAAGCCTCACCATTGCTTTCCGCCTCCATTTTTTTCCCACCCTTCCCCCAACTTTTCTGCCCCGACACCTCTCCTCATTTCCTCACTTTTACCACCTTTTTTCCCTCTCAAATCCATCTGTTCCCATCTCCTCTCCTCCTGCAGACTCCACAGGTAAATACTGGATGGTGGGTAACGAGCAGTCAGTGGTGAGCAGCAGTGACACACCTGTCGACTTCCTCTTCGAGTTTTGCGACTACAACAAGCTGGCCATCCGCCACGTGGCGGACGGCAAGTACCTCCGCGGCGACCACGCCGGCGTGCTGAAGGCCAACGCTGACGACCTGGAGACCGCCACGCTCTGGGAGTACTGAGGGAAGCGAGGATGCGGTCACCCACTGCTGCAATGCTACTAATGAATTAAGTCTGGCAACGCAGCACGGCAGCACCACCCGTTCATACATCTACCGACCCCCCACTCCCACTCCCACTCCCTTCCATTCCTTATATTCTGTACCTATGACTTTATATGTTAATAAACTGCACAGAGAAAACATAAAGGATAGAAGAAGAAGGAAGGAGACACTCCTTTCTCTCCTCGCCTCCCTTTCATTCCCTCATCCTTCCATCCTTCCTCTCCTAGCTCTGCTCTGCAGTGCCGACCTTTATCTGTTGCCATAGTTACCGTGGGGCTGTGCACTTTTTTTCTGCTCCGATCTGGTTCGCTGCTCGACCTCTCACTCACTCCCACCTCGCCTTACGATTGGGCCGTCCCTTTCCCAGAGCAGAGCAGAGCCACATTTAAAGAGCCCCCCCTCCCCTCTATGAGTTAACCCCCCCCTAGTGTTTCCACTTGTCTCTATTGTCTGTGTAAGAAGCACATGGTGGCAGTAATGATGGTGTCCAACCTGGTCTACTTAATCTGTTTCCACCTGAAGATTCTCACAAAAACAGATCCTCTGCTTCAGCTACTTCCTGTCAGCTGCATTTAAAAAAAAAGGGTCTGTTTTTGTGTTGTCGATCACTTAAAAACAGATTTTTCTGCTTCTATCGCACTACATATGTGTGTTTTCATAAGCAGGCCATGTTGCCTCTGTGTGATGACTATGTGATGTAACTGGAGTCGATCTAAGGATAAAGATATCAAAAATGATGTGACTGACGGGTTTCACCTAACCCCACCTCCTCAACTTATATGTAAAATATTCAAACGTAAACCAGTTTCCTGTGTTGTTCTCTAGCTGTGTTCTCATTGGTTGGCCGGGGTTTTACTGGATCAAACAGGATGTAGAAAGTAAAAACACAACCCCCCCATCCTATACCTCTTAAACTATGAATCCTACTAAGCATGACCCCGCCCTGTTCTCTGATTGGTTAACAATTATTGCAGTTGTTGGTGGTGTTGGTTCAGCGTAGGCTTATGATTGGCCAGGGTTAGGGTAAGAAAATGGGTGAGCCAATCACAGGGCTCAGTAGGGTGGGTTATATCTTTGCAATGGTAGGATTCGTACGTTTGCCCCTCCCCTCATGCACAATCTAAACCTAATGTCCCATAAACAGTATATAGAAAATAAAGTGAAAAATGGTGCGTATGTTTACTGCACTCACTTGTCTTACTGGAAGAGAAAAACAGGCTTGCTAACACACAGTTGGATTCAATTTTTTTTTCGATGTCCAAGGCACAGACATTATCATGGGTAGGTGTACAGTAGGTAGCCATAGCAACTGGAGTGAAGTGATTTATAGATCCTTTTTGAAAGCTGCTCTTTGAATCCCTCAACCAAACTTAGACCTCAGCCCTTATCTACACCAAACCTTTACTGGATTTACAAACTGTCATCTCAAACACCAACTGGAACCTGGTGCTACTAAATCATCTCATGTTGAAATGTTGCCGTCCTGTCGAGCATCTCATACAAAGTCTGGACCAATAGGTAGTTATTTCCTGCCATGTTTCTGCCCCCTGCCTCTGACAGCCTTGTCATATAACAGAAAGGGTGCCCTTTATGGCCTAAACCTGCTTCTTTATTGCTTTTAATTTCAGTCTGAACTTCGAGGAGTATCAGCACAGCCTTTTCAATGAGAAATTAGCAAATTGTACTAGTTTTTTGTTAGATTTTCTCTGTTCCTGACCCATCAGTGAAGTTGGGGATAGGATATGTTTAAAAAAAAAACAAAGTGAAACAGACTTTGAATTTGTCGTCTATTTAACTGAAATGTCTGTTAAGCAGTCATGTAGCACATTGCACCCATAGGTCCTGCCCGCTTTGCTTCATCACCCTTCAGCAGTTTGCTTTCTCCTTTACACATTAAACAGAAATTGTTTATCTCTACTTACATTTTGTTTCTTGACACTAAGCAGTGAATCATTGGGCTTTTGCACCCATCACTGTAATCTTCATCAAGCTTTCCTCTGATGTGGGAAACACTATGGAGAACATTCATCATAGTTCCATGAAACATGATTGTAGCTGATCCTCACCAAGTCCATATTTTCTTTCTGAAGTTTTGACAGTTTTTGCATGAAGGGTTGAGAATCTGAAGCAAATAAAAGGAGTGGTTATCCTCGGAGAAACAGCGTCTCCAAGGAAACCAAGACCAAGGCTTAGACAAACGGATGTGGAGGGTAAACATGTGGTAATGACTGTGCCTTACTCTTGAGTTTATGGGCAGTTGGGAAATAAAAGATTTAAAAAAAAAAGAAGAAGAATTGAAATCCACATCTTTGCTTTGTATAACTGGAACTTCTTTTTGTATTATTATTTTGTATAATTTTTTGATATTGTGGATTAATCTCTCTCTTGTGCCATTGGTTCACCTGAAATCCAACGACCAATAAAACTGGGATTTGGAATGCTATATGTCTCTTTCTTTGTTTTTAATTCTTCAGTCGCTTACTTTTCTATATATAAATTTCTGCTCCTGCACTTAATACAACCAGTCATATCACTCACAGTCTCAGAGCCCATCAATCATTATCTGATGACTGTTCAGCTTTAGATGGTGACAGCTGCTCCTGGGATCGGCTAATATAACGCGTGTCAAAGACCCCTTTGTGCCAGTGTTATTGTTAAGTCTGACTGGCAATTTGACTTCGGTATTTAAACACTGGGCATTATGTCTAAATGCAGATTTCTGCATTTGAATGCATTTAAAGCTATTGAAGCTGATTTGCTGTCAGATGATACAGTTTTACTAGCATTACTAGCAACATCAGTGCTAACCCTAACCCAAAGCAGCATGTTATTAGCAGTAGCCATAATAAAGCTTTCAGTGATGCCATAAGTTTTAATTTTGTCTCATGATGACTTTTCAATGTTTCCAACTACAACGCTTTGAAAGGAGAACTCTGTCAAGGGGTCTTGAATACGCACCTTACATTGTGCTAAAACACAGTTGCTAAAGCTAACGGATCCCAGGCTTCAAATTAGCAGCTTGCCATTTAAAGTTGATGATCAGTGCAGACAAGAGTCAGGGTCTCATCTGAGTGTGTAGAGCCATTTTACAAAAAGTATAATATGGGAAAATGTACAATCAGACTGTTATTTCATTGTAACATAACTTTATTTGCGATGTAGCCTGATGTTACATACTTGGACCAGAGAGACAGAGGTCGGATTTGAGATATTGTTCATATTCTCAAATCATAATTTTAAGGTTTTCAAAAAAAATTAATGAAGTATTTAATGCTCAAGTGGTCAAGAGGAAAATTACCCAGAATTAGCTCCCTCAGGAGACCAATGCAATCTTGAATCGGATGTCAAATAAAGTTGAGTTTAACCAGAGTTTAATTAAAATAGCAAAGGCCTTGTGAGGTTGAAGATGTTAAAAGTGTTAATATTTTGTTTGATAATGCTTCATCTTATACCTACAAAATGCTGTGGTAGTTGCAATCCAACCTTTTCTTCTTTTCTGTCTCATGTCTCATATAATTTTAGTGCTTCATACTTGGCCTCCTGGCAGTTTCTGACCACAGTGGCTCCATTTGCTGCCCCACTTACACACACACACACACACGGAAACACACACACTTTTCCTGTCTCCTGAATAGAGGCTTTGTGCTGAAACATTTATTCTACAGCAGAGAAAGGGCAACCTCGTCTAAAGATTCACACACACACACATGCACAGACATGGATGCCATTCAGGGTGGTAATGTAATGATGAAGCCTCCCGAGCAGGTTTCTGAGCCCGCCTCCACCCGCCAGGCTTGCAGATCCCAGAGGAACACCCAACACGGCAAAACAAACACACACCACCCCTCCATCTAATCTCCTCCCCTCTGCTGCCTCATGTCCCCCTCCAACCTAATCTTTCTCCCCCTCTTTCTCTCTCTCTTTGCCTGCTTTAACCAGCTCTTCCCATTAATCCCTCCTGCTCTCCCACTGCTTTTTCCTCCCTATTTTCCTCCTCCCTCTTCTGAGCAACTCCACTGAAAAGATGAGTCACACAAAAATGACCCAGATCCCAGAAATGGGTACAGTGGTTTGTGGGTAAAGTGTCGGGCTGCAGGCAGAACCAGCTGGTCGGCCCTCTCTCTCTCTCTCTCTCTCTCTCTGTCAGAACAAATGATGGAGGGAGAGAAGAAGGAAGGATAGATGGGGGAGGGTTAGGAGAGGGAGGAGTGGCTGTGTGCGAAATGGCCGCCATCTCCACCCACAACTGAGTCCCCTTACACCTTCACCGATCCCCTTGTTACCATGGAAACACCAGCTGCTAAAAGCTCTGAATCAAAGAGATTGTGTGGCGTCGTCAGGGCCAGAAATGTCAAAAACCTTCATTCCATCCCAAATGCAGGCTAAATGAGGGGTCTTGTGTGGTTTGGAGGGGGGTTGGGGTGCACAGAGCCTGCTGTAGCGGGGTTAGGACGAGGAGCCTTGGGGAGCAGCAGGAGGAGGAGGAGAAGGAGGAGGAGGAGGTGGGCGTCTGCCTTTGATCTGAAAAAATCTCATCATTGAGGAAACAGCCAAACGTCAAGCTGTGCTGAGCGACCCCACACTTTTCATACTTCTTCTCGTCTGCAGAGAATACATAGGTGTGTGTGTGTGTGTGTGTGTGTGTGTGTATCATCCCTCTCATCTTTTATCTGACCACCTCTCTGCTCCTTGCTCTAATCAAATCTACATCCCCTCATATTTTTGCATCACTCACGTGGCCAGGCAGTGAGTCAGTGGGTCAGTGGGTCAGTCAGTAATCTCTTTAGGGGATGTGGAAGAGCAACATGGATCCGTGCAGTATGAATAGCAGGTTGACTCACTATGACGGATCAGCCATTAGAGACAGAGGAGGCACGCTGGCATACTTTCACATCTGCCATCTATGCTGCGTCACATCAAACCCAGTGCAAACATTTTTCCACACTTAAAATAAGTCACAAGTAGCAAACTACATTATAACATTCCCCTTGAAACAGCTATGCTAACTGCACTGAGGCTGCACTTAAACAAAGCTACATAAGTATGCTAACATGCTCACACACTGAAGTTTAGCTGGAATAACACTTAACGTCCACTTTCTTATCCAGCATGTTAGCATGCTAATATTCGCTAAGCTAAACTAAACACAAGGTACATCTGATGCTGATGAGATTTAGTTATGCAGGTATTTAATGAAAAACAAACAGACATGATGATGGTACTCAATGAAAAGTATGAGAGGAACATGAATGATATAATGGTAAACCATCCAGGGAACCACCAAAGTCATTAGGATGTCTAAAAATTTCATGGCAAACCAATTGATGGTCATTAATAATTTAGTCTGAACCAAAGTGGAAAAGCAATTGACCAATATTGCCACTGGCCAAGCCTCAACCGCTGCTTTAGAAGTCTAAAATCTAGGAGAATCTAATAATTAACCCTCACCTAACACTTTTATCATTAAAATCTGAAAAAATACAAATTGATCTCGATGATTTCTATGTGTTTGACCAGCCTGGAACAAATGATTAAAATCTTTGTGATCCTGATGTTAGATTTCCCCCATGAGATGGGATTGTTGCTTGTCAGTCAGAATAGTGAAGAAAAAAGTGATACAGATTTAATAAAGAATATCTTACTGTCGTGTTTGCAGGGACAGAAAATGTGTTTCACAGCAAGCAAATCTTAGAGAAAGTGAGAGAGTGGTTCATTACAAGGGTGTCTTTTGCATTCAATCTGCTTTAAGTATGTAGCTGGAAGGTATAGCAGTGTAAGAAAAAAAACAAATTACAAACAAGAATAAAAACAGAAGATGGAAATCCTCATGTGGTGTGTATCACAAATTACAAAAAATGACAAACATTTTAAAAACATATTATTGTTTACCCACATTATTACAAGGCTTCGATGCATGAAACATCCAACAAAGGCTGTATGAGCAGCTGCACTGAGGTTAAAGCTGTAAAAGCACATGCTAATTAAAAATATACACTGTCATTAAAAATACACACAAACAATAACAGACGTAAACAACGCCAGCGGAGGTGGAGCAGCAGAAGCCGTCTGGGGAGCAAATGCTGCCAGACACCAGCGGTCCTTGAGGACGAGGTAGCACAGGACTTTGATATGCATGTACACACACAAACGCGCACACACACACACACACACACACACACACACACACACACACACACATGAACACAATATGGGACTCCTGATGGGTGAGGGTCGCCTCACTCCCCACAGATTATGCAAAAATATGAGTGTTTGGACACATTGTGCTGTTTCAGTCTCGCAGTCATATGAATTTGGAATAACAGGAAGCTGCAACAAAGGTGGTATTTGTCCATCTCAGGTGTGAGGAGAGATATGTGGGTCATGTCTGGTTCATATTTTAGGGCTCTATATTCATCTCATCAAAACTCATTTCATAACATCAGGTTCTGAATGGGTTTTGAGAGACCTGTGTGTTTGTTTTCAGGTCTGAGCAGGAGCAGTGGTGCTGTCATTTTGCTGACCATTTATATCTCGAGGCAGACAGGGTGAGGCCAGTATGGACCATTTCATAATCAATGACAACTAAAGGTGCTTCACTTCTCACTATGTAACAGAGATAAGAAGAAAGACCAACAGTAGATAATTGGCATAATTTTGGTGTGGTATAAATGGATTAAAATCTGCCATAGTACATGTCTGTTGATGGGTGAAAAAAAGGGGTGTTAGTACTTGACAACATATTTCATCACATTATTATTTAAAAATGGACTTTTACCATAAAACAGTGTCACTCGGTAATATATATCATTGCTAGTAACGACTAATAATAACAGATATGTAAGAGATGGCAATGATGGTATAAACAACATGCTCATATCTCTAATAGTTAAAACTTAAAATTGATATTTTATAATGATATAAATCCTCATATATGCTGACTGTATGTTAATATATGATGACTGCCTACTGCCATGCTAGCAGATCTGAGGCTTGACTAAAAGGAAATAGGGAGCATTTGAGCTAAATGCGAACTTCAACCTGCTTTAATAATGCTAAAATGTTGATGTCGAGCAGGTCTAATGTTGACCATGTTCAACATTTTGGTTGAGTATGTTAGCATGCTAGTATTTGCAAATTAGCACACCACTTGGAGTTCAGCCGAGGCTGATGGGAATGTCTTTTATTTAGCAAGCGTTCAATCCAAACCAAAGCTGTGGATGAATAAATTTTTTGACATGCTCACTAAAGTCAGTATGGACTCATCCTCTGAGCAACATGAATATATTTACCTCTTGCAATGGTAATCCAGCCAATAGCTGTCGAGATATTTCAGTCCTTCCATTATTTTTTCTATTATTTATACCCTCCTCTACTAAGTTTCAGGCCTCTTACTATAAATAATCTACTTCAATCTTACTGCATTTTAATTTAATATAAGAGTGATCATTGGACCTCCAAGTGTGTATGAATGAGAGCGCTGCATTGCCAGAAGTCTCTTTTGTTGAGCTCTATCAGGTCTCCTAAGCCAGTCCTTTGTTCTTTAAAGTAAATGAGTCATTAGCAGATAATACTCTATAATACTATCCAACTGTAATCCATGACCCACACGCTCGTCTGGCAAGCCCTGCGGTGTCATCAGGGACTGGAAAAGAATAAAAGTAGAATGAGATTGATTTAATAAATAAGGAGTGTTTTGGGGGATTCAGGCTCATCACAGCTTTGTCCTCAGAGCAGCAGTGACAGTCACGGTGAAGGGTCACAGGTTGAGGTCAGGGCTTATCGGAGGGTGATTACACTCAGCCGAGCAGCCATCATGTTTATCATGGTCATGGGAGTCAAACACTCAAATTAACTTGAATGCGATTCTAATTTACATATTAGGATAAATTTAATCATCAAAAGGAGGCAGCTTACTAACAGCTTGTAGAAACAGCTGGCAGTAACATCGGCAGTCTGTTGACATACTAAGTTTAGACATGATGTTCCAAAAGAGCTTACATTTTTTAACAGAGAGCTTGTGCTCACAGCAGGAAATGAGCTTGAAAAACAACTGTGATTTCCAGACAGGGAGGGTCAAATAAAAGACAAAATTGGGTTTCTTTGACAGAAGTGTATGATCTGGTGTTTGTAGGTCTCCAAAAAACATAATGTTCTTGAAGGATTATTTCTTTTCCTTTAGATGCTGACTTTGGTGATCCATAGCTTTTCCCTCCAGCATTCCAACGAGATTCACAATTTGTGGCTTTGACTGAAACAGACAGACAGATTCATTTCCCCCTCAGGAGGAATAGAAATAACTTTGGTAACTTTGCCTTTTTATTTATCCTCAGTCATGTTAAGTGCTAATTACCAAATGTTAGCATGCTAAACCACGATAACTATGGTAAACATTATATGTGCAATAGACATTTGATATCTCTATTGTGATCTCTTGGTCTAAATCCATCCTCACATAAACTCTTGTTGACTCTGTTCCATGTAAGTCTGCAAACTAAACACTAATTCCCTGGAGTGCTGCTTCAACAGAAACGCTTTGTTTTGTTTTGGCAATTGTCTAGTTTGGCCCTGTTCTTCAAAAGAACAACTTCTGCTGTTGCAGTTTAAAAGGCAAACATCTTTTTTTCTTTTAACTTGCAGTTGTGTATTTTCAGTCGAGCTACATTATCACAGTGAGATATGCTGGGATTTGTTAGGATATATTACAAAAACATCAAATCACAGCTCATTTATTGTAGATTTTGCTCTACCGTTAGAACATGGCAGATGTTCTCAGCAATAAGCTGCTGTGACTCTACCTCATGTTCTTAAAGACTACAAAAAAGCCTCTGCATGTCTTTTTGTGTCTTTGTCAAACATAAATATGTACTTTTATTCATGATAGCTTGGCTGGTGTTAGAAGATGCCGAATCTGATCAAAGTCTCATTCTGGACCTCATTCAAAGTCTGTCTCATACCACCCATGACTAAAACCATTAGGACCCCTGGGCTAAAACGGGGGTTTGCCGTGCTACTTTTGTAGTCTGCATACAGAAACAGGAGGCTGTGAGTGTGTGTGAGACTGTGTGTGTAGCAAAGTGATTTGTCACACTCGCAGCACACTTGGCTGAACAAAGAAGTCCCCTCTCTCTGTAACATCACAAAGCCTGGCAGTGGCCAAGCCATGATTGGTGGGGAGCACCCGCTCTGTCATGTGATTGGTGCATAGCCCAGGGGCTCAGTTATCATGAGTCAGCCCCTTTTTTTTTTCTGCATGAGACGGGGGAGGAGGGGGAGAGATAGATGAAGGGGTGGAGAGAGAGAGGCAGACTTAATGGTGTGATCAAGAGAGACAGACAGGCATTAAGGACGCAGCAAGAGATCTGTGTAGGTATCAGAGGAAGAAAAAACATTTTGATAGAAACAAGACAAAGTTTAAACTTCAATGAAGCACAAGGTCAAGAAAATTTTTATTTATTAATGTTTTTGTCTAATTTTATTAGAAAACTGTGTGGTCTCACACATTACACAAAAGATACAGAAGGGAATGCTAACTGTTTTTTTTTTCAATTATGTACTCAAAAATATCTGTATAAACAGGAAATAAATTGTCTCAAGATTCTATACTGTTCATCAGTTCAACCCCAATGTTTAAGAGTAAAAGATGACAAAAGGAGAAGGTAACATGTCAGAATGTGTGCCTCTCTACAGATGCAACTATTCATTTCAGAGTGTTTTATCATCTGAAACACGAAAGAACAGGTCAAACAAAAGGTCAGAAATCTGCTTAAGTGCCCATGAGTTATGATAATAAATGGAAAGAACAAATATAAGAAGATAATGCACTCTGAAAGAGATGAAATAACAACAACAGAGCAAAAAAATAACAGAGCTGAAATGAAAAGTATGACTGTAGTGAGAGAGCCTGTGTGTGAGTGTGTATGTGGAGGATGGACACACTCGTCACAGAGTGTGTGTTAGAAGCGTCTGTAGTAGCGGTGCGGGGGTCCATAGTGCATGGGCAGGTCCATGTTGTGGTGATGAGGGTTGACAGGAGGGTTGTGGTGGTGGTGATGTTGGTTGTTGTTGTTGTTGTTATTGTTCAGGGGGGGCAGGTGCTGTAAAGGTGGCACGTAGGGTGCAGGGGGCAGCCGAGGCATGATCACCTGGTGGTAAATCCTGCCCTGGGGTGGAGCCGGCGGGTAGCGGGCGCGTGGAGGCACGAAGAGGGGAGCTTGTACCGCCTGCGGGTGAGGAGGGGCCAGGGGGTTGGGGTTGGGGTTGGCTGGGTTTTCGGGGGGCGGACCCACGCGTGGTCGCTTGGCCTCGGTGATGGGCTCCGGAGGAGGGCCGACCCTCTTCCCTGAATTATCTGAGCGGAGAAGAAAAAAGGGAAGTTATCGATGGAGCAGCGGTCTTATCTCACCGTCCAGTTTTATAGTGTGTGTTGCAACACTTCCCTGGAGGTTTGAGTCCAACCCCTGTACGCCCTCGCCTGCCTCACACACTTAACACAAAGGCAGTCACACAATCCAAACACAGGAAACACTCCTGTAACTGCTGCCGGTTTGTGCTGTAAACAGGCAACTTGTCTGGATAAATAATGGCTAAAAGACAAAGAGGAAGCAGCACAGAGGAAGAATAATGTTGCTGCAATGCAACGTTTCCCTGCTGAGGACATATTTCACCCATTTCTACATCAGTCTCAATCAAACTAAAGAAGATGATTGACGGGACAGAAACACTGAGTGATAAATAAAGCTTTCAACAGTTGTGCTGTTAAAGCTGACTGACAGGCAGCACTGACCTGCAGACTTCTTGTTCAGCTCTGCCTCGCCTTCCTTCTGGATTTCCTGAATGATTCGCTCGTCATCTTGCTGCAGAAACACACAAACACAGGAGCTATTAGTATTTCCTGTAATAGGAATAAAAACAACTGCAAAGTGAAATCAACTCTTGTGGTATCCAGATATTTTAACGTATGATGTGACAGCCTTAAATTCTCAAGTCTTCACATGTTCACAGGTTACAGGAGTAACAACAACTCCTTTACTGAGCACAACAGCAGGACTAATTTTATCAAAAACACTTTTAATTTAATTTAATGATAATGCTTTAAAAGTGTTTTATAGAAAAGACTGGTCATTTTTTAAGGTGTATTGAATTACATGACACAGCGAGATGTATCAAACATCAGACACTTGTAGGGGAACATGTTAAGATGCTCAAGCTGATCTTTTATCAGGTTGATCGCAAACTACAAACTAAAACAAACCCAAGTAGCGAAATGAAAAACAGCTTTAATCTAAAACTAAATAAAATGGATACTTTCTGAAATATTTAAATCGAAACTAAACTGATCTGAAAATAAACTGGATCCATATTCCCTCTGTACAGAACGAATTAAAATGAAATATAAGTGATGCCAGTTTCATGTTTTTTTTAAACAAGGTATCAAAGTTACAGGGCCTTAACACTACACATATACCAAAAAAAAGAAAATCACATTAAAACAAAGATAAAACTAGCAAAAGCTCTTGAAAACTATCTGAAACTTAACTAAGATGAAATATAAAAACTTAAAATGAGAGAAAAAAGTTTTAAATCGTAACCTTTTTATAACCTTGGTGGTCACAGTTTTCCCGCCATGTGGCATCTTTGCACCGCAGTGTGTAGCTTTGCTAACTGCGCCTACATGTGCAAGCTCTGAATCTGTGTGTTAGCCTCGCGATGGAAAACTACATGCCACACTTCAGGCAACAAGATGCTGTTTCAGCTGTAGGCTTGTTGTGTCTGAATGGTCACCACAGAGGTCAGAGTGACTGTGGTGGGTGAGACAGCAGTGTGTCATCAGTTTGGTCTGAACTGACTGATGTTGCAAGAGTGACCATGTGTTTTTTCCTGATCTAAAAAATAACTTCTGGATTAAGTGAACCTACAGCTATTTAAAGAAAAACCCTTTAGATAATGAAAAGAGGGGAGCGGGCCCCTTTCACTGAGCCTCTGATGGCCCTCTGGTTACCAGTATTTATCCACTTCCTGGCACTGGTTTCAGGACTAACTCTTTGCCAGCTCTGGTGCCTTTCTAAAGCTGCTGGAGCAGCTCCAGCTCATTAACTACTTGGGACTAATTGTTGCTTGTGGTTGCCAGTGATGCTGTGGCCAGGCCACTGTGGGCTACCATGGAGTCCGATGGTCAGGGTCAAAGTGTAGAGAGAGAAAGGCAGCATGTAAGTCAGTGTTGACCACAGACATATGATAAGAATGGAAATGCACAGGCTGGAGATAACTGAAGTTTGTGAATGATTGACCAGACTCAGTGTAAGTCTTCCATTAATTTGACAGGTAGAGAACATTAGAGTCAGTGTCACGTCAGTCCAAAGCCAGGCAAAAACAGAAAAAGTCACGAGTTAACATGTCTGAGGGCTTACCGTGGGGTCTGTCCACAGGGAACACTTGCGGCAGTGTCGGCAGGGAGCCCCTGGAGAGCGGGCGTGCTGGCAGAAGTGGTTGTAGCCAGTGATGGGCTCTCTGCAGAGGTAGCACATGAAGCTGCCGCAGCGGCACGACATTCGGTTGCACCCTTCCGACTTGACCAGGCCGGTCCCGCACTTGACACACTTCCTCACCCGAGCTGCCGTCATGCGCTCCTCGCTGTCGCACAGAGAACACGGACAGACAGGGTTTTAAAAAATGATGAGAAGATGAGTGAGAGACAAAAGAAGAGGTTCAACAAGAAGAAAGAGAGGAGAAAGAGAGAGTCAAGGAGACATAACAGCACTGCAAAAACACATCTCAGACTCTGCGGCCGCAGAAAATCACATGAACTTCCTCCTGCATATTTGAAGAACAGAGTCTTCCTTGTGTTGTTTTTTAATCCTCAAATGAAATAAGAAATTGTGTCTGCAGCTCAGGTTCCTGTTAACATTTTCTTTTAGGCTTCAACAAGAGTCCCTCTCCCCTCTTTGTTTCAGGGTCAGACACAAGCACTGCTGTCCACGCAAATATTTGAATTTTAGTTGTTTTCTTTAACATAAAGTCAACATGAGATATAAAACACTGTAAAACAAGTAAGAATTAAACAAACTACAAAGAAAAACTGAAAAGCCCACTGAGACACAGATCCTGTTGGGTGCTGCACTGCCAATCAATCTGGCTGCCTTTGTCCTCATGGCTCTTAACATTTTATCATTTGTCCTGCTGGCAAATGTATCTGAATTGACATGTCTGGTGCCAGAGGCCAAACAAACAGATACACTGATGCGCAGCTTTGGTTCAACCCCACAAAAACTCATTATAAAATCTACCATAAAGAGGAATTTAAAGAAAATGAATAAATAGATGGATTTTGTTAGAAAAAATATTAAATAAATTGTATTAACTACAACTACCATCTTGTGATTCTACACCTTTACCAACCAATCAAGTTGCAGTTTACATCCATTTCTGTTCAGACAAAATATAAATGTTGTGAAGAAATTGTGGGTTTTTTTTGGCAAAATGGCTGTTTATTCCCTATACTGATGTATATGACAGTGAATAATTTCAAATGGGAAACACGCTGTCTTCATTTGAAACTATTTTTAGAGAAGAACAGAGGACTGATAAACAGCTTCATCACCTGAAGCTCAGAATCAGCAAAACCAGTGAGCTTGTGGTGGACTACAACAGATGATGCTGTGAAGAAGCTATAAATTGTAAAATTGTTGATACTTCAGACACGTTTTGCAACCCGGCAGCATAAAAGATCTAAACAAATCTAAAAGTGGGCACCCAAGATGAGTGTCACCAATCCAGTATCTGAAATGTGACACATGGTCACAATCTCGCCTTCTGTTTGTGAGTTATGAACACACGCCTTCTCCTCGAAACAAACCAAACACTTTTTGATATGTTTTTGAAACAGTTTTTTGTTGATAGATTTCTGTAGTCTTGGTCATAACAAGCATTCCTGCTAGTGTTATACTGTTTATGTTATATTTGTGTTTTGGAGTCAGTGATCTGCTGCTGGGGGCCAAAAACTTGGAGGCCGACTAAAGTTACTGTTTTTATTCTTTCACTTGTGTCCTGTTAAAATCGTCAGCTAAGACCTGCTCCACTGATCTTTCCACCACTCCACTTCCTGTCGCTTTCAGCACCAGGAAGTAAGAAGATCTGTGAAAAGCTCAAAACAGGAAGTACTGCCTGTGGGCCAGCTGGACCACAGGAAACAGCCGGCCTCTCCACTTCCTGGACTGCTGTCCGGGAAAGTGAGCTGTTTACCCAGCAGAGAGGACCGAGATGCCTTCACAGACTCAAAAAGTAAAACTCAAACTGTTGTTTGAGTTTTACTCGAACAAAGTATTCTTAACGCAAAGCAAAGTATTCTTAATATGACAGGTGATTTCAGTAAGCCTGATCATGGAAGTGATAATGGTTCTTCTGTGTTTTGATGAGAAAAATCAAACAATAAAATAAACTGACAGAAGAAGATGCTCAAAAATATAAACAAACAGGGTAAGAAATCGACTTAGTGGGAGAAAGGAGGGGAAAAGTTTTATTCTGAAACGTCGGGGTGGGTTTTAAAAGGTTGGGAAAGAAGGACAAACTGGATGGTGTAATTCAAAATAGGTTTTCTGTTTTTATAGATTATTTGGATGCCTTATCCCTCCCAGATGCAATTCTGTGTATACTCCTATCATAAGAAACTAGATTAAATCCAAAAAATCTGTACATGTGAGGCTAATCTGTCCTCTGCAGATCATGAGTCAAGTTTGCTTCTATTAGACCACTTACAAGAGCACCCTCATGCGGATCTCGTCCCTCTCCAGCACCTGCTCACACGTCTTCCCCACATGCTGCTTCCACTGGACATGGCACTTTCTGCAGCTTTCCTGGAGAAAAAAGACGAGACAGGAATGAGACAAAAAGCTAAAGAGAGTTTTGAAAGAATGAGAAGGCAAAAGAGGGAATCGTTACTGAGAAACTCCATGAAATGTCAATTCACATGGAAGAATTTTCATTGTCATTAAATACCAAGAGATGATCCCCCATTTCCACATCACATCCGCCCATCTCTACTCCACCTCTAACACTGTACAAGGTACTGATGAATGAGAGAACGCTGCAGTCAGGATCTTTCTCTCCAGCATCTGCTCGATATGCTGCTGGTGCCGCCACTGCAGGGACTTGGACTTGCCCAGACACTGCTAGGTGTGGCTCTCCATGCAAATGTGAGAGTGTGTGTGTGTGTGTGTGTGTGTGTGTGTGCGACTGTAGCGAGAGAACAATTTGCTTGCTGCTGTCTGCTTGGTTGCCTAGAAACAGCAAACTCCATCCTCCAACCGTCTTCAGCTTGTCAGTAAAAGGACGTGTGGGGCAGACAGCATCACTGTGTGCGCACACACACACACACACACACACACACACACACACACACACACACACACACACACACACACACACACACACAC
>JAPZDV010000009.1:16484780-16519415 GCA_029814665.1 Acanthurus lineatus | reverse complement strand
CACACACACACACACACACACACACACACACACACACACACACACACACACACACACACACGCACACACACACACACCCCCACAGCTAAGGGTTTCCTCCCTTGCTAACCTTAGCTAAGTGGTGTCACCATGAATATTTGAACTCCCTCATGTAAAATTGAAGAGCGTGGCATATGACAGCTGATCTGGTCAGTACCATCCTTATCTCCACGTCTGACACTCAACATCGGAAGGAAAACCCACCTTGGTTAGGACCTCTGAGCTCTTTACACAACCTTCAGTCTGTGTGTGTGTGTCATTTTGATGTGTGCTTTTACTGCCACAGACCCATAGCTCTCACAGTATTCGCTGAGATCACTGTGGTTGTGTGCGTGCGTATGTGGAAGGTCAGCCAGAGGGTGGAGAACTGGGCTGGAGACGACAGAGTTTTCGCTGGCATTTGGAGCAGTTTGGTTGGAAACACTAAAGACTCTCCAAAGTCAAACCATGGAGCCAATTTTGAAGCTTCAAGCTAAGGAAGAGCCTTTACACATACAGATGACGAGCTAACCGGCTGTATTCACATTTTTGTGGCATTTATGATTTATACAGGAGCGTCCAAGCAGGAAGAAGCATGAAACATAGTTGAGGAAACTACAAATAATGAGAAACTCTCTCCTGTTTGTGATTTCAGCTAAATGAGGGCGTTCAGAGGAGGAGGAGTAGTTATGTGCCAGCCAAAAGGTGCAGAACTGGATTCAAGTGTCAAAGAAAGCCAGATCACACAAAGACAGAGAGGCAGAGAGTGAGAAAGGGAGGAGGACAGAAAGCAGAATGGTAAAAGATCACCCCCTAGTGGTAACCTACAGACCAGGAAGAGAGAGACAGCATGAGAGTGAGAGGGTGACAGAGAGTGTGTGTGTGTCTGGGACGTGTTTGACAAGCTGTTGAAATGCAGGAACACACCACAGCTCTTATAGCACGGCTAAAAATACAACCCGTGACGTTGGCGTCAACCCTTGCACGGGGTGTGTCTTCCTTGTCCTCAAGAGAGACTAATCAAAATATGTTTGGCTGAAATGTGATAAAGGTTGTTGACACACACACACTCACACACTCAACTTTATGATGTGCAAATGGCAGCAATGTGACTAACTTGAATTTGATAAATAGTGCATGCTCAGCTGTTTTCCTGAAGCCTCTAAACTCCCTCATTGACTCCCTCCATCCATCCATCCTTTTCCCCATCCTGTTCCAGCATGTCCTCCATTTCCATTCACTGGGCTGCTTTCCCTCAGGTCCTCCTCTCCTTCCTCCCCTCCCACCCAGCATCTCCTTCCTTCATGTCCATTCATACCTTGCCTTTCCTCCTCTAGTCCTCTCTGTTTTTCTATCTTCTCCTATTGTGTTGCAGGCTGCAGCAGTCCTTATAAGGCAGTGCAAGCAGTTTGCAGAGCTTCTGATTGGGGGGGATGCATCAGGCCTGTGTGTTGGTGCGCGTGTGTGAGTGCACGAGTGTGTTTTCTTTTTTTTGTGGGGAGGTGGCTTTTGCTGCAATCAAATCAGAGAGCAGAGCAAAGGGCAGGGAGGAAGAGACAAGATTTATTGCTAACATGACACTACGCTGCTTGATGTTCTGTTATATAAGATGCTCCTATGGGTGATGAGATATGGAGCACATATGTTGGTGCAACACTAACACTGCGGTGCACGGATCCAGCTCTTGTTTGCACCATGACAGCCTTCCAGTGGCCTACATTTCACATTCCTCTGCTTCCATGAAGTAATCACACACAGAGCAGGAACAAGTCTATCCAAATGCCCTCATAACCACATGTGGAATACATTAGTATCCTCTTGCATGCATATGTATGCGCGTGTGTGTGTGTGTGTGTGCGTGTGTGGGTCAGACAGAGCCAAGGGAGGGGAGCAGGAGAAAGGAAAAGAGAGGGGAGGAGAATCTGGGTCAAACTTGATCTGAACCACATTTGAAATGGTGGAGGAAGTGTGTCCAACCAGTTAGAAACCGGTACAAGGGAAGTGGAAGGTGCAGCCAGCCAATGAGGCTGCAGTCAAGGAGAAGGCGGGTGGACAAATGGAAGTGTGTCAGTTACATAATGAAGCCCCTCCCTGCTTGTAGACTGAGAGAGCTGAGGGCCCGAACTGTACTGCGATCTTCAACCATGCTAAGGCGGATGGATCCCAGGAGCAAAGACTGAACATATACAAAAGAACACAGAGTGAAAAGCTAGTTTATGGAATAATTATATTCTTGTGACAATAGCTAAGTTTGTAAGGGGCTTTCCACCACAGAAAGGGGAACCACCGACAAGACTCACTGCAGCAGGCACACACACACACACACACACATACACTCACATCCTGATTCCAACACACATTTAAGAGGAAGCAAGTTGTGTTAACTCTCTTAAAAAAATCACATGAGCAATGTTCCTTTCATAACTCGGACATGTCCGTACAGCAGTGAGTAAAACTGGCTTCCTATAGATGACCTCAATCTGTAGAAGTCTGCAGACTAATATTCAGGAAGGATCAGACCAACAGATATCTGGAGCATGTCTAACTTTTTTCAAATCTTTGGGTGTGTATGAGTATGTAATGTGGTGCAGCTGTGCAGTTATACTGCAGGGAAGCCATTGTAAGCCTCTGGCTCCACCTACAGGGTATTGAACAGAAATGCAGGAGAACTGCACAGCGATCTGCTTTTCTGTGAGCACACAGATTTGTAAGATTGACATTTAGGACCCTGTTTCTTTTTAGGTGATGAAATGATGAATTTCAACTTATACTTATTATGATATTTTTTGGACATCAGGACAGTCTCACTTTCCAGTTATTAATACAGACGCCACTACAAATAAACTGATGTTAGGAAACAGAGGATTATTGTGTAGCCATAGGAATTATGATGTAAAATGACACTTCATAGTCTGACTAGATACACAAGCTGTTTGTGTGCTCCAGGAGAATTCTGTGTATGCATTATAGAATAATAATAACTCAAATGATTTTATATATCAAAAATAGTTTTAAGGTCTGAGGAAGTACTACTGCATATGTAAAAAAAGGTAATATAAGCCTTTGAACCTTTATTGAGTGGGGATAAAGTGGAGTCACCAGTTGTCCTAATATTGATACTAGTGGCTCCCAAGTCAAGCTGCAGCTTGTTTTGTCCAACCAAGAGTTAAAAGCTCAGAGACATTCAGCTGGATGACCTGATGTCATGGTGTCATGAGGCAAAATAGATTTTTATGATGTCTGGTGTCTTGATACACATCTGTCTCTCTCCAGTACCAGGAATTTAGAGATAGTAGGAATGTATGTGTGTGCTCTTTTGTGTTGAGTCACACAGACATTGTGGTGGTGTGGCAGAAGTTAGTGTGAGACATAAGAAAGGTACAAAAAGGAGACAAAGATGGGGGAGGGGAGGGGCTTTGTTTACGTGGTGAGAGTGAGAATGTGATTGTAGGTATGTGGGTGCATGTTTCCGCCAAATAATGGAGACTTTAGACGGGAATCCATGTGACGGCCTTGGCAGACACAAAGTGATGCCTCCCCCTCTGCATTCCTCAGACAGAGGGAGGAGGCCCAGAGATAAACAGAGAGGGAGACAGAGGTGGCGACCTCGCCAGATGGAACCATTTCATCGTGTCCATAACAATATTCATCAATCTTCCCTTTCGTACTGATCTGATCTCAAGCTTAGGCTGCTCTGAGATGATTTATGCTGCAGTGAATGCTGCATGCAGAGCTTTTAGGTTTTTACTGTCACCACAAACAGAATAATTCACAATGCCTCATCTTAAAGTCAAGTTCTTATATTAAGTTTATCTATTTATAAGTTTTAAGTTTATTTATTAAGTTTATCTAGTACAATCAACTCTAATATGTATGTTGACATTAGAGGATGCAAATACTGTGCAAGAGTACAACCAACATTTGACTGTGAAAATACTCACAGTGAACTGGAAGAACAGCAGCAACACAACAGCTTGGCTTTCCCAGAAGCTCTGAGTGTTTAATAAACTAAATAAATATAGAGTAAGACTAACCTTGCGGCACCGGGGGTTGGGACAGCTAAACAGAGACATGTCTTTGTCCAACAAGGCAGGGAAATTGCAAAACGGACACCTGAAATGGTCAGGAAGAGACAGGGTTAAGAAATGACGGTGAGAGAAAAAGCATCCTACAGTTCCACAAGAGACACAAAAAATTAAAAAATATTCCCACCATGAGGAGCCAGTCAGATCCCTTTTCAAAGTAAAACCCTGTTTAGACCATAAATGAACATGCATTCTTCTTATTTGGTTGTAAGTTTAGAGTGCTAAGTGAGCTTGAGATGGTCAGTCACATTTGTCAAACGTTAAAAACTTAACTACATGAATGCAGGACTTAAACTGGACAAGCAGCTGGAATATTATGACACTGGTCCATGTAAGTGTTTGCTCACTTATGAAGGATGAGGGCTGCAACTGACAAAAATTCCCAGTATGGATTTATTTGCTAAACAATTTCTCCAACTGTTGATTCATGGTCAATTTAGTATTGGCAAATACTGAAAACTCCCCATCACACTTTTCCAGAGTGTAAGTTGACGTCTCTAAATAAACTGGATTTTTCTGACAAATAAGCCAAAGACAAGCAATAAATCTTTAAATCTGAGCAGCCAAAACTGCAAAAATATGTTACAAGCTGGTTGTTATTTTCCATTTAATTTTCCATTTTAAAGTACTATCAAGCTAGACAAGTAGAAAGTTCAGACACAAGACAAGTTCAGGGTATGAACAGAGAGCAAAGACACACAGACACACACACACAGACACACACTTACCGGACGAGTTCATCAGCACAGGTGGCAGCCACCGCCTCCTCTGCTTGCCTCTCATAATATTTACACAGTATGTTCTCTGGTAGCACCTTCTCCAGCTCACACACCGGGTAGGAGCAAGGGCAGCCCCCCTCCATGCAGCTCAGCTCCGACTGCAACATCAATATACGCATTAACACACACACTTGATTAAGTGGTACGTTTCAAGAGCACCTTCAGCCGACTCACCACACAGATATGAACACATATTATTTGGCACAGCGGTTCAATTGGATGTATGGTAGTGGAGGTAAACCAACCCCCCCCCCACAGTCTTCATTATGCATTTCAACAATATAATAAAATACAGCCTTGTGAAGAACGAACACTGGAGAGATGATTTATTATAGCTGTTTTACTGAAATGCACTGGATTTTACAGATGTGTCTAATAAACTAACAACTGGTGTATTTACATGTTCTACTATGAGTCTTGTACAAATTACATTATTGCCTGCCCTGTTCCATGACATCATGTTACAAAATAATACATGTGAATAATAAACGTGCTTCTTCTTGTTTCAGTGAAGTGTTAAAATCAGTATGAAGAGACTTGACATTTGAATTATATTGACAGATTATAGGAAGCACATGTGCAATAAATTGCAGGATTTAACAAAAGCAGACATGATGTGCAGTGCAAGTTTCAAAACAGGAAAACTGAAATAGAGGAATTTTGGTATATTTGATGCTTGTTTCATAATATGTAAATTTTCTGCATACAAATAGAAGAACATGAAATTTAACATGCATACATCAAACTTCATGTAGCTTTTCCAAAAATACTTGAATTTAAAAATACAGTAATCACAATTATTCTACTGCTCGGGAAGACACTGTTCTTAATACAAATAGTAATTTATAGTTGCCTGGCAACATTACCACTGATGTCCAATTCAAATGTGTAAAAATCTGTTTGTTTGTGTGTTTGTGTGTGTATGAATGTGCCTCTGTACCTTTCCAGAGCCGAACACTGCCTCCTGAGCGTATTTGACCAGGCACTCTTTACAGAACAGGTGGCCGTCTGAGCACTGCGTCATCTTCTCAAAGGCAAACTCCCCGTAGCAGCAGCCACACTCGATCAGCTGACCGTCCTGCAGAAAGGACTGGACACTGATTCACTTTTTTTCATATTAAGCTTTCAGAAAACTAACTGAGTTTGACTTTGAGGGAACTAGTTGAGGATCTGTTTCAAAATGTGTCCCAACTTTCAGTGTAATCAGTAAAATATTGTGGGTAACTTGAATGTAATGTCAACAGAGAAACTACAACTTATTAAACCACAAAAAGGTAAGGTTTACTCATAATGATGAGCAGTGTCTGTGTGGTTCCTACCTTTTTGTATTCATCTTCATTGACCTGCAGAGCCAGGAGGAAGTCCTCATGCTGGGCAGAGAAACAAGCTAAGTAAACAAGTGCTAACCAGATATTGCATTGTCACCCTGATTCCAAACAGTCTGAAATGTTGTACAAAATAGAAATAAATACAGAAAGTAAACATTAACCAGCAAAACTGTTTGTCCACAACTGCTTTTTAAAGTGTTCCTGTGTCTGTTTTTTTTGTACAGTCATGTGCTTCACAGAGCTCTTAGTGCTCCTTGCTTGTGACCGACTGAGCCTTTCAGGGATTCTCCTTTCAGGCCCAGGCATGACACCATCGCCTGTTATCAACGAACCTGTTAACCTGTGGAACCTGTCTTTAACCTGTCTTTCTTTGAACATTACACAACCTTTACAGTGTCTGGTGCCCTGTCCCAACTTGTTTGAACTGTGTTGCAGCCATCAAATTAGAATTATTTTGACAAGACAAGACAAATTGAGTGATCCCATTGAGAATAATATGCTGACGGAAAAAAATGCTTAGAGCTAAAAACACCGAAATCACTGTTCAGGAGCTGGAATTTACAGCTATACACGATTTGCATAAGAAACATGGTACTTGATGTCAGAGAAACATCATGAACTACATTAAGCCCTCTGTTCAGGATTTAAACATGTCTTTAAAGGCGGAAACAAGCAGGCAAGATCACTGCAGACCTGTCACACCCTGCTTACAACTTGTTCCAACTTCTCCCCTCTTGTGGGCGCTATAGGGCATTGTATGCAAAAACAACCTGACACACAAACAGCTTGTTCCCACAGGCCATCTCTCTGATGAACACCACACACAGAACCAATAATCCTCTTACACCAAAACGTCCATTTACTTCCATTAATTGATCATGTTTTAGTGTTTCTAATGTACTGTTACGACATGTACACATCTTCATGCCCCATCAGTCAGTATATCTGCTCACTGAACATAACATGTACATGCAAACATGCATATACTGTACATAATAATCCACCCCATGTATGCATCTTCAACTTTATTGGTTTCAATTGAACTATTTCTATTATTTACAATTTCTAGAAACACATGACTGTACATTGATTTTTTATTTATTCCAGTGCCCATTTTTTCTCTTTACATAGGTTTATATATATACACACACTTATTTTTCAGATTCTTGTCTGGAAAACACCCCTATCTGCTCTCTACCTTTTTTTGCTCAGCTTTGTTGCTCTTTTTCTTAACTGTTGTGTCATGTGTAAGTACACTGAGAGAAATGTAAAACTGGAGTCAAATAACATGTATATGTACACAATAAACCTAATTCTTATTCTGAGGAATAACTTTTACAGAAAAAGAGAAACATGTACCTCTGTGTGTGTATGTCTGTGTGTATGCATGTTTACCTCTGCCCATTCCTTTGCTTTCTGCTGATAGAATGAAAGCTCCTTCTGCAGAGAAGCATCCAGATTGTTGTACGTTCTGCAGTAACGACGGTCATTCTCCAAGAAATACATCCTCTTGTCAAACTTTACTGAGCCTGGTGAACAGAGATAACCAATGAATGAAACCGCCTGCAGCAGCAGTTTTACAACACAACAGCTTTTCCATCATTTCTGAGCAGATAAAAGCCTTGAAGCCCCTTTCATGATGTCCCTGCAGATCTGTAGCAAAAACTCAATGACTGAAGCCTTTGAGGATAAAAGAACAGCGAGGAGCCATCATCAACAAACATTGCCCTATCTAAATGGTTTAAAAAAGTGTGTGTACAAACAAAAAACACCACATTAACTGCAAGTAGGTTCACCAAAAGAATGTACATGCAGGTGGAGGTCTTATAGCATGTGAGCACACAGAGAAAAGTGAAAAAGCTTGTTCACCATGTTTAAAGTGGAAATCAATGTACTGGAAGCAGCGCTCATAGGAGGCCCTGCCGCGTTGTCCCTTTCCTGAGAGGTCGCCTGAATCCTGCCACTTCTTCAGAGCTTCACATAAGGCCTAGGAGAGCGGAGATTAAAGAGACACTGGTAAAAGATACCAAGAGAGCAGAGAAAAGGGAGGGTTGTAACTGCATTCCCAAGAGGCACAGTGTAGTCTGAGACTGCAGGTACCTTGCGTGTGATTGCATAGTGTCCCTTCAGAGCATTGAGGGCCCATTTGATGTCCTGACACCTGAGCATCCTGAAATCCCCCATGAGCAGGTCGGCAGCTTGCATCACGGCCTCGGGTCCCACTGTGCCCAGTTTTTCGTAGTCAAACAGGTCCTCCGTCACCTGAAAAGACCAAGAACAGAAGCATTAACATGTTAATATAGCACCCAAACACAGAGGTAGAAAACAACTATGTCTCAGTGCAAGTTTGACACATGGGGACCTTTTTTTATGATTGTAGGTGAGTTGATGTAAAAGACGGATATAAATCTATTTAATAAAATCCCTTAGGCAATGACTTCTGGTATTTTCAGTGGTGCAATTGTCATTATAGAAATAAATCATACTTTTCTGATGTTTATTGCAACTTTGGCAATATCTGCTGCCCTCCCTGTGAGACATGGCTACGCTCACTCAGCGGAGGAGCTTCAGTCTCTTCTGTCTATTGCACTGTAGCCTTCAGTGTTGATAGGCTTTCACTCGTGACACAGAATCAGATATTACTGTTGGCTGTATCTATTGTTTCATACCTTCATGCTTTTATGGCATTTCATCGAGGTATGCAGCATACTATGGTTTGACAGTTTGGTGTTTTCTTAAAAAAATAAAATAAAATAAAAAAAATAAAAGTTGATCTGCTGGTGACAGAAGTCATTTTAGCATTAATGACATTATTTAGCCTACGATGTTGAGTGTCTAATATGCTATTATCCTACTTGAACGATCCTGCTGGGTGAACAGAGAGTAAACAATCGCCCTACTTCCATAGATTCTTGTCGGAGGATATGGAAATAATGATACATCAGTGGACTACATAGAGATGACATGCAGGTGGTTCTGACAGACATGTTTACCTCTTTAACCACAACCGTCCAAAGGGAAATAGTGTAAAAAGCTATGTCCATTTCGCCTCACTCACCTTTATCATCGGGATCAAACCCAAAACAAACAAAGGCACAAGCTTTTTTTCACTTTTCTGTAATGTTATCTGCATCACTCGCCTCTCCATCTCTCTGGACCCAGTTGCCTGTTCCACTAGTAGAGACTGACCTCTGGTGGTGTACGCTGTGTACTACAAAACATCACCTAACTACAGCTTCCATGCTTTGATGGTATTGAAAACCATATTATGATATGTCCATGGTGCAGAAAGAAAGAGAGGACTACACCAGGGCCAAAGCAGAGCATTTTTTATATTCATTTAATATTTTCTTATTTGAAAAATTATTAAAAAAAAAAAAATATATATATATATATACTATCTGTGACTCAAATCAAGATATACTCATAGCCATGAGTTCTATGAATCATGTAATCCAATGTACCACTAAACAGTAAAGAGTTAAAACCCGCAAACGGACACTCAGAAATTAAAACTTTCTAAGTACATGCTGTTTAAATGACTAAGCTTGACTGGCAGAATTAAGTTATGATGAATGATCTTTTCTTAATTATTATTACCCACACAACTACATTCTATTTTGAGCAAATTCAAGCTTATTGTTTAGGCCAACCCTTTGTACTGAAATGTCGTACTAAGCTGAATCGCATTTCACAGGCTTTAAGAGACCATCACATTCACAGACCTCTGTTTCGGTGTCGCCAGACTCCAGTAGGATGCTGCTAGGTGCTGCTGTAGTTGCTGCAGCTCCCCCTCTAGGATACTCTGGGTTCTCCAACAGCAGGTTACAGATTCTGGAAACACAGCAGAGGTGAGGTGTGTGTAAACAAGCTTGCACACTCTAAGAATACACCCAGTTACATGTTAGATGGACTTTCAAAACCTGTCAACCCACACAGAACAAACTGATTTGAAACCACTGATAGGTCTACTGGCAAGTGGAGTGAAGACCTGTGGTTGGCCAACATATCAAGATATCAATTACTGTGATATGTGACTATGTGTCACCTTCATGTACATCATTATCATCATGATATTGCTTGGGTTCCTTTGTAATTCAGTGATGTAAACATCTAAACTTACCAGATTGTTCTGGCTGTTCTGATATTTATATTTGACTACTTTGTCATTACATCCACAATACTGGAAATCACTTATCAAATATTTGAGTGTGTTAATATTTTGTATTTTTGCACCAGTAGACAATACTGTCACAATATCAGTGTAGAGATTTATGTTCAAAATGATTGTGAGGTTTGACTTTGTCCATGCTGCCTGGCCAAATTATAATATCTTAGATATGACTTTATCTTAAAATGAACAATTAGTTTTTCTGATAGAAAAAGGCAAGCTATTCATATTGTATTACCAATAGGCCTGAAAAAAGTGAAATGATTTTTGCCCCTTGTCATCCAACCCTATGCACAAGTAATAATTTTACTGCTTTTTTGGAGGAAAAAAAAGAAAAAAAAAGAGTTACCAATAGATTTAAAATATAATAGTACTGTTATACAGGCCAGTAAAAATGCCTTTAGACAGAATTATCATTTAACTAGCATACTCAATATGAGTATATAACATTTAAAAAGGCATTGGCACTTGTAAATTAAATAAACACTTTAAATATATTACAACTAGAGAAGGAAACAGATGTGTTTCAGCCCAATGCTTTTATGTCATGCTAAGCAAAGCCTGAGAAACATGTGTCACAGCCACACTGCAAAGCAAAAACCCAGAGTGTTATGGTAAACTTTGCTTCTAGCTTAAATAACAAAAAACGGGCATCTGACTCTTTACAATATAACTGTGTTTGTATAATAACCAGACGGACTGAGTCTGACAAACGACATTAAACCCAGAAATCTGAACCCTGAAATAAAACAGACACATTAAGTATCAGTGAGACCAACACACGACTATAGGACAAATAAACTTAAAAAGGCCAAATATGGCTGTAAATATACAGCAGAAATAAAGCCAAATATTTATTAGACGGTTCTGTGGGTAGTACAATTTGTTCCTGAGCTCAAGTGTGTAAGCTACACCCATGAAAAAATGTTTATCTATGTATCCTAGACAAAAGACCAGGGTAATAAGGTGGACATGACAACAGTGGTTGAATGAATTACCAGGTATTCACTGCATTTCCTGAAAAGTTACTTATTGTAACTCTAAATAAAGTGAAGATTGGTGCTTCTTACACATTCAAGTCTTTCACATTATTCTTTTGAATCAGTTCTGCTACATAGGCTTCTTGGACATCAGGGAAAAGATCCAACTGTAGAAGAAACACAAAGAGGTGAACAGGTGGGATGCAGCTGGGACAGAGAAGGTGAGAAGTTGCACAAAAATTACAATTTCTAACCAGCTCATGTGCTGTTGTGTCTTATTGTTTGAATGTGATACTTACAACTCCAGTGATAAGGGTTTTAACAAGGGGTTGCTGCTCTGCACGTGGTGCAGAGGGACCAGGTCTTGCGTCCTCTATCTGGGGAATATCTTCTCGTGCAGGAGGAACCACTACCAGACCAGGGGCGGGGTTGACTCTCTCTGGGTTTGCAGCTGTAGCCACAACCAGACGAGCCTCTCCTCCATTGTGGGGAACTAAAGCCATGGGAGCTGGAGGAGCAGGAGGGTTAGAGTTCACATTTGGTGCCCTGATGTTAAGGCTGCGGGCTGGTGGAACCACAGTGGAGGAGCCAACTTGTGGTGCAAGATTGGGAACAGCCTGCCCAGGTGCCTGGCTACCCAGGACGATCCGGTGACCTACCTCTGGAGGTCCTAATCTCTCTGGTGCTGCAGCAATTAGCACTGCAGGAGGGATCACAGGTATCACCTGAGGGGGCTGAGGGGGCTGGGCTGAAGGTTGGGCTGGAGCCTGGGCCAAGGGCTGCGGTTCAATCTGAATGAGATTGCCCTGCATGGAGTTTAGTGACACTGGCTGCAGCAGATTCTGGGGCCTGAGCTGCAGATGGGGTTGGGTAACTAGAGCAGAGGCCTGGATGCTCGGCTGCTGGGGAAGAGAAACTAGTTTCACCTCCTTCACCGGGATGAGGTGGGGTTGTAGGACGGTGCTCCCACTGGACTGGAGCTGTGAGGATGTACCGGGCTGAGACTGTGTCCTTTTGAGAGACTGTGCAGATGATGTACTGGCTTGAGGATTGTCTTGTGAGTGAGTACTTGAACTCTTTTCTTTAGTCTTTGTATACGAACTTGCAACCACATGAGAAGTGTGTGTAGCACTGGTGGAGGTGCTCGCCTGGGGCTCAACCGTTACGCACGCTGAATGGCCAGCTTGTGGCTGTGTGAGTCCAGACGTGCTGGGCTGAGGGTGAAGAATTACTTGTACAGGTACTCTGGATATGGTGGCGCTAGCCTTGGCGTTTGTGGAGGTAGAAGGGGTCTGGATTGAAGAAACTGCATGGAGCTCCACCTTCGTGTGTGCTAAAGTACCATCCTGTTGCTGTGAGTTTGTGTTAAGTTTTGGCTGAGAGAGTGCATGTGATGAAGAGTCTGGGTGTGTCTGTGTGTGTCCAGAAGTGCTCGTTTGCACTAGTGTTCGTGTGGTTGGTGGCTTTACTGCAGAGGAGCTGGCCTTGGCATCTCTGGAGGTAGAAGGGGCAGAACCAGGGTCCGCTGTGGGAACCCCAGAATTTGCGCTACTATGATTTACAACTGGGATTAGGTGGTGCGAGCCCCCACTCCATTTTGCTGCTGGACGAATCACATGTCTGCGTGCAGGAGTTAGTGGCTGTAAGAGAAAGAGGAGGCAAACGAGACAAAGTTATGAATGAACGGAATTAAAGACAACAGTTGTGTTGTAACTTTTGCAGCTCCTGTTATTTATCATTTCATGTCAATTGTAGAACAAAAGAAATATTTACACACTAAAGCTACACTTGTGTGGATAGTCACAGGAAAAACAAAACAGTACTTTTGATAATCACATTTAAGATTCAGAACAGTTACCTCCAGTATGCTGATGTCATCATCATCGGCATCATCTGGGACTAAAACAGGGCTGCCAGGTACCAGAGTTACAGGCTCCTCATCTGAGTCATCAGAAATGGTGATGAGCTCCCTCTTACCAGCACGAGAGCCTTCGAAGATACAGCATCAATAATGTCAATTAGGGGTTTTATATATTACTGGTACAGGTATTGACCATAACTGTGACATGTAAAAGTGGGATAATCATATTGAATTAATAATACACATATGACAGCATTCTCAAAATAATAATGCATCACTTAAACTATTTTCAGAATGAGACAAAAAACACAATAAGCAAAGTCAAAGGTGAAGTTGACTGGAGTTACTGGAATTACTTCTTTATTATTAATTATGTGACCCTCTCTTTTTATTTCATGAACATATCCACATTTAAACAAATGATATCTTGCGATGAGAGATCAGATCAACATTCAATGGAGAAGTGGTTACGAGTACTGCGCAGCCGAACTTTGTAACTTGTACTTACTTCATTAATTTTTCTAGTAGAAAAAACAAGTTTCCAACATTCAAAAACAATGTGATTCCCACCTGTCAGGGAACAATGTCTGTATGCATGCATGCATTTATGTTTTAAAGCCTAACAACCAAAGTATTTTTAAATCTATCAGTATCAGTACTGTTATCTGAGATTTTGAAAAAAGTGCGTGAACCAAACATCCCCTACAATTAACTGAGATGCTGAAAGAGGGCAGTGTCCTGAATATTCAGTTTATTCAGTCTATGTTCTGGCTCAAACTGGCTCAAGAATATATTGCTGATGATGATTAAGCTCGCCAACTCTCATCACTTGTAATAAATGAACAGTGAGTTTTATTGAAATGTTTGCAGTTTAAGTTACAGGCATGAATGTGAGTGAGGTTATGACGGTTTATCTTACCTTGGCTGCGGTGGATGTTAAAGCTCGCCAGGTGAATAACATCGTCATCGCTGCCTCCATCTGCCATTGTGAAACTACACTTACCAGCTCCCTGAATCAGCCCACACAGATTCACTGCTCAATCAATATCATCTACTCCACACACACACACACACGCGCGCACACACACACAAACAACACAGTTGAATCTGGCATTCCCCTGGAAACCCAAAAAGCGGTTTCACTTTGCAGGGTGTATCTCAACATTTACCAAAAATAAGGGCTGGGCTCCATCTTTGGTGCCATAAGTGATCTCGTGACTCAAGGTTATAAAGAACATACAGTATATGCGAACTTAAACAGCACGTCATCAAGACAGAACTTTACAAAGAGGAAGCTTTTGACAAAGCAGAGAACTCAAGTATGAGGAGCAGGGTTGAAGGTTAGGATTTAAGTCATGTTGACTTTAACTATTGGCCACCTTTCTGTCCAAGAATATGTTGAAACACTCAATCCGTCATCTTTACTTATCAAAGTAGCCTCAGATCTTATTAAAGCTGGCATGAAATCACTTTAAATCTTGCATGTTGTTACACAGCAGACGCTAACACTGCGAGAAGCTTGCAATGTTGCAATGCCAGCTTTATGAGCTCGTGTTGTGTTTATCATCTTGGCATTAGTCTTAAGACTGCACTATTAAACAAGAGTTTTATATGCTGTTGTTAAAAAAAACAAAATGTCAGAACAACAACTGATCATTTCCGCGCACACACAAGCACAGAGAACAAACCACTGCTCTCCGCAAAGCTAATGTTACCTAGCTCGACATGTTAGCTAGCTAGTACGTTAAGTAGTTAGCTCTTTTTTATCGGGACTTCCACCCATAACATTGCTTCGAAACAACCACGTTCACTACCTAAGATCAAGGTATGCATAAAACATATGCATAAATGTACAATACCTCAGCTTCGTGTCTGATATCCAGTACAAAACGCTTTCTTGGTGGTCTGACAGTCCGTGAATACCGAAACAAACTGCCAAAACAAGGAACAGCAGCAACGTCACGCGTACAATCTCCTTCGCTCCGTACGGGCGGTGGCCATGTGGGAAATGTAGTCCTACAGGCAGAGGCTTTCCCTGACTCTGATGTCAAGCCGCAGACAGACTAAAGATTCTATTTATGTACAATGCCACAAGGGCAGCAGAATTTATGGCTGTGGACAGTCCTCACTCCAAGTTAAACAGCATCATTATGGAGTAGTTAAGGTCACACATAAAAGAGAGAGAAAGGAACAATAAAGTCTTACTCTCAAAATAAATTATCCTGTAACTGAAGGGTATAATTCCAAAGTAATATGAGATATCCATAAATATCAAAATCATAGAGACAAAACATCAAAGACAATAAAATATATATTTTCAAATGGGATAGGCCCACATAATATTTTAATGACATTCATTAAAAAGTATTCATTAATTCATTATTACTGGGTCTTCTGGATTTATTTAAATAGTTAATATTTGTTGATTTATTTGTAGTCATGAACACACAGAGAGAATAATGCACATAAAACAATGAATGTATTTTCAATTTAATTTCTTTTAATATAATCTTATTTACATTGCATTTTTTCATAAATGTTTAGTACATAGTAAGTTACAATACTCTTGCATCCATTACACAGTGAACTCATAACCTAGAAAATGCAGATTGAAATTATACTGCTTAACAGTCTTAGATATTCAATCCACAACAGATCCCAACTTCTTCAACATTTTGCTTTTATATTTCATTCAATTCTATGGAGAATTAATGACTGAAAAGAGACTTTGTTCATTCATTGTGGTCTTTGAGGACGATTACTATTTTTTCTAACATTCAGGCAATGGAAAAAATTATTCGGGCAGAGAAACACAAAGGCCACAGTGAAAAAAAGAAGGTGAAATGGATGATGAAACATGTATGAAAGGCATATGAGATTTTATTATACATGTCACATAAAACCCAAGAATTCCCGGAAAAGGACTCCTTCTTCCATCATTGTGGCTCACTTTGTTAAATACGCAGGTCATGCCCTTGGAATTCTCCATAGCATCAGTAGAGTTAGATTTTAAAAATTAGGGCTGGGAAGATCAATCCCTTTCACATCAAATAATGTAACATGGTATTAAAACACCAAAACATAGACAGTTTTCATACACTGATGAGAGTATTCCTCTGCAATAATATGAATGTTAAAAAATGTAACAAAATTCATTAAAACCCACTTTGTGGATTACTTGAATTGCAAGTGAATTGACCCTTCAACTCTGGGAGAGGGTGGTAGGGGGTGGGGGTGAAGAGATTAGTGTGGGCTCTCTGTAGAGCATATAGCAGCTTGGTCAGTAATCACTTAGTAATAAATAATAAAACATCAGAGTGGAACAGAGTGGTCGCAGATACAAACAAAAGAGACAAAAAAGTTACTATAACAGAGGAGCAGGCTCAATTTGATCATTTTTACAGCGTAACCAGGTGCCATGCCTGACACACACACACACTCTCACACACACACACATACAGACAAACTCTCTCACATGCACTCGAACAAATGTACTTACACACACATTCTGATACACCACAGTGGTTAAACATGAAATATGAATACTAGTCAATCAATCAGCTCGTCAGACAGTAATGACAAATCGGTCTCCGCCTTGTTCTTCACACTTCTGATTTTAAAAGTCTCTGTTCGCAGGCTCGCATGTGATTGGCTGATTCTGTCCGGAGACCCGAGTGTTTTGGGGAGTCAAATTTGCAGTGGCGGTAGACATTCTGAAGAATGACATCATAGCTTGTTAAAACTGAAGGATAAAAATGCTTCTTCAAAACATCTGAAAAATTTTAAAATACTTTTATATTTTTTGTTGGTTTTTTGTTTGTTTTTTCCCCCCTCCTGCTGTGCTTCCTCCTTTTACCCCCAACAGTTCGGTGGTGAAGAGGTGGCAAGAGATTACATGTGTCCTCGTGATGCGTGGCCGCTTCGTATACTCTGTGTATACTTGATATTCTGTCGATGTGTGTTTATATAAGTAAAATGTCAAATAGGTTGTGTGCAAGTGCAAGCGCAAGTGTGAATGTGTGTATGTTTGTTTGTTTGTTTGTTGATTCATCACTCCACAGCAAAGCCACAGGTCTCCTCCACAGCTGTCAGCAGTTTCTCGTAAAGTTTCTCGTAAGACTCGTAAGGAGGGATGTCTATCCGGTTGAAGCTAAAGATGAAAAAGGACCATTATTGACATTTAACCTGACACTTTTGCAAATACAAAACAAGAGAAGCCTGCATCTTGTTCTTTTACGTGCACTTACCATGTGTGAGCCTTGGGCAGGTTGTCTGTGTTGGCGTCTATCAAGTGGATGGTGAAGAGCCTTGGTCCTGCAGAACCTGTAGAACCTTACACACATACATTCTAGTTATCACTGCTCTACTCTGGTAAACAGACAACAGTCTTTAAACAGTAAAAGCGCTCATGAAATTTGAAAGTTAATCAAATAAATTAATTTATTTTGTCATTTGCATGCTTAAGTAAGTGCTTTACCTAGTAAATGCACATTAACATGCAGCGCTCCCTTTGCATACTATAACTTTTTATAATTATTATGCTGCATGCATATATGTATGTGAAATTTTGTACATCGAACCTCAGGGGGGCATTAACATTGAAAAAGTAGACCCAATATTGCCATTAAAGTAAAATAGCTGCAGCTGATTTGTGTGTGGAAAGGGTGCGTGTGCATTTGTGGGTGTGTGTGGCCTTTGAGCCAGTCCATGACCCACCCTGCAGCGCTTTGAATCCCTGTAAGGGGACCCTGGTAGAGCCTGTAACAAACTGCAGGAGGCGTCCTCTTCTCTCCTCGCTGAAGGCCTCCACTGCCTGCCAGAACCACCGCACCACGTTGCTTTCACTTGTGCAATGCTTCAAACGGGTGTTGGTCTTCCAGTCTGCAAGATCTATCTTACCCAGTCCACCAATGATCAACTGGAAAAGGGAAAGGGACTTTACAAAGAGGCAAAGGTGGTCTAAGATGAACTAAATATGGCAAGTGCTCTGTTTGCCCAGAGCTAGAAAGTCTGACTACGATGACCACTGTAACATTCACAGATGTATTTAATTTAGCTTTCTCAGTTAATTATGATAACAGAGTTCTTGTTCACAGATGACACATGTACCTCTAGTTCTTTATGGTCGAAGGGTTTGAGGAGGTGCTGCGGAATGAGCTCACTGAATCCCTTCTGTAGAGCCAAAAACTGGGCTTCGATTCCACGCATAAACCTCCAGTTCACATAAAGTCTGAAAAAAAAAACAACATAAGATGTGGGCCAAATAGACACATTAAAAACTGGCTAAAGGGGTGTGCACAAAAGCTCTTTCTGTCAACAAGATGGTATGATGTTTAAAGTCTTAACCAAGGGCATAATTTGGATAAAACTTGAAAAAATGTGAGTCTCTTACTGTTCTTACCTCACATATTCTTTTTTGTTCTCCTCAGTGACGGGGATATTGCGGCCATTAGGTTTGAGTTCATGCTGTAAGAACTTCCCAAAGGCATTGTGCTCCACACAGAAAGTGTGGTCAAGGACTGAAGTGATGTCGTTCTCTCTGCACAAAGAGGAAAGCAGTAAGTTAACACTAAAAAGAAAAACATGTCTAAACTCAAGAGAGGTCAAGAGTAGGACAGAAACAAAGAAATAGTTCATGTTAAAAAAAAGCTTTGCTTACAATATCCAGACAAGGCTCTTGTGCAACTCGGGGTCTGTGGTCTCCAGGTCATTGAGCTGGATTGGTTTGCCTAGCAGCTGTTTGTAAAAGGGCAATGTGAAGCTCCCGTTGATGTAGTGACCATGAAAAACTGCAAGGCCCATCACTCGACCCACAAAGTGAAAATATGACAGGTGGTCCTGAAGAAAAAGCAACACAGATGGAGAGAGAGGGTCAGATTCTCCTTATTCAGATCAACCATAAACTTCTTCTTTTGCGTGTATGTGTGTGTGCACTCACAGGGTTGATGGAGGAGTCAGGGTTGATCTGTAGTGTGTAGATATTGTCGGTGGAGTACTGGAACAGGCCATAATAGGGGTTCAACATTTCATGACACAGCAGGTACAGCCACTCCCTGCAGACAACCAGCATGATGTCAACATTTAAAACTCACACAGAAACTTGACACACAATAATAAGCAAGAAACTGAAAAGCACTAGATTAAATGATCATCTGTGTTTTCACTTAAATCTCTTTTCGATAAATTAATAGACAAATACTCAAGCTCTTGAAGTACTTCCAAGGCACCTAAGCCCAAAATTTCTTAGTTTCTGAGACTTAATCACCACATTTAAGTTATGCTTTGAATGCAACTAGTAAAAATAGTCTGGGATCAAGTTTGAAGAACAAACTACTTGAGATCTGATCATTTCAAATGTTAAAATATTTGTTGGTTATCTGATTGTATAGATGAACCACAAGACTTAGTTGAAAACTAAGCAAGTACAGTCAAGCTCCCAAACTTGAAAACATAACAGCTTAAATAAAGCATTTTTAAAACATTTGTACAAAAATTTTAAAAGACATTGCACAAACCCTGACCTTAAATAAAAAATAACTGACAAAGTATTTGGGCGTTTATGCTGTTAATTGTGGTAGCTTATTCAATTATCATGAGAGATTAATGAATAAAAATGGAATTTTGCAAAAAAAATGTCAGGCCTGCATGCACACTCTTCAATTATCTTCTGTTAGTTTCAAGGTCCAATTTTGAATGTAATTCTCAATGATTTCATTCAACATTGAAACCTCACGCACAGACAAATATTTAAGAAAACTCTGAACTGAAGAGTGGGCACATTTTGCACACATTCAAAACTCTCTTTCAATAAGTCTCTTATTATAAGCCCAGCTAACACTTTAAGAAGCTTCTTTAAAACTAGGAAGGTCAATGCTGTCAGTGCTGGCAAAGAAAACAAGACAGAGTTATTTAGTGTCCAATCTCTCCTCGCTCCTCTGGAGGCTCTGCAGCAGCTCTACAAGAGCACAAGTAACCCAAACCAAGTTAACATCAAGGAAGTAAAATGTCCAATCAGAAATAGACAAAGACAATTACAGAAAGGAAATAAAATGGGGTGTGGTTAGTTGTCCACAAGATTTAAATATTATTAGAGATATGGTTTATTGTTTAAAAAAATAAATGAACTATGAGTAAATGAGTAAGAAATTTCATATATGGTGAACTTTATTTCAATTTCAAAGTAAATTTTAAAATTATTTTTGAGTAAGTTGAGTACCTGGCCACTCCACCATAGTCCAGGCCCTCCTCTCCCCTGAACTTCACCATCAGACGCTTCTTTAGGTCTTTGGGCCTCATCTTCATGATCTGCCGATATGACTCCTACATCCACACGTAACATCAATACAAAACCAACAGAAACACACACATTATCACAGATGAAAGAAACCATTTGTGACCCACAACACAGCCCTCTAGATCAGTAATGTTCTGTTAGAAGCTTTTTTAATGTGCACAATCTGTGCTGCTTTTGTACTCCAGAGAAAGAGGCTGAAAGAATGGGCTGTTCTGACTGGTGCATGAGTCATGAAGAGAGTAGATACAACTATTTGAATGTAAACCTTCACAGGAGCTACCCACTCCATCTGCATGTCTGATCTTTCTGTGTGCATGTCAGAGACAGCATTATTGTCTGCTTATGTGCCATTCATAGGAGAGAAAAACTCACTGGTGTCTTGCAAAATTAGAACTTTTATTTCTTCCTGGTTTGACCTCTGCACCCACCTCAAAGATCTCCTCTCGGGACACCTCTATGCGACAGTGTCCTGCCTGTGGCTGCTGCAGGGACAGCTCATGCCGCAGCAGCTTCAACTTATGGACCAAGTCTCTCTCATAGCGAGCTGCCACATCTCCATCTCCTCCTCCTCCTCCCCCAACTCCTCCACCGCCAACTCCCCCACCTCCCACCTCCTCACCCCCCACATCCATCTGAGGGGCTTGGGAGGATTCCTTTGCTTGAGACTGCTGGCTGGATTTGGGAAGAAGAAGAAGAGGGGGAAAAGGGTGAGGAAACATGACAAGAAGGGAGAGCGACAGGCCGATGTTAAAGGTTTGGTAGAAAGAAATGACAGAAAAAAAAAGAAAAGACTGGATTACACACTTTGCATTAGGCCCAGAGAAGCTAAATCTACTATAAGCCCACATTTCTGTAAATCACAGGATTCAACATCATTACTGGAGCTGTTGACTGTTAGTAGGTCATTTTCAGAACCAGTCTGAGTCCAGCATTACAGCCGTGAGAGATTAGATTAACAACAGATTAGTCTCGAAACCACTTATTTTGTGTGTGTCAGGCATATCTGCCACAGAGGTGTAGTGTTATTCTGCCCTACATGAGAGGATTTCAAGTTTGTGTGCATGTGTCTCTACCTGATTATTGTGTGTAGTCGGGGGTCTGTGAACTGTGTGGTTCTGTTGTTGTGGTCCACGAAGTAGATCCGGCCTGACACGGTGCTTCGGACCTCCCAGCCCACTGGTAATGGCCCCAGCTCCTCGCAGCTCACACTGGCCAGGTCCCTGCACCAGCAACAAAACACCAGACTGAGCCAGCAACATAAAAAAATTACTGTGTGAGACTACAGCCTTCAACCAGACCTCTTGTCTCCAACAGTTCTGACCCCACATACTGTATGTTCTTAACCCCTCACTCTGACTTAAGCCCAGAATGCAGGGCTGAAGGAAATAACCTGAGATTTTCACTTAATCTGTTCAAGTGACTAACGTGTAGGTCAACAAGAAAATGGGAGTCTATTTTCATATATTTCTTAAAGCAGTTCTCAATCTGAATGTGAAATGTTCAAGAGGTAAAAAAGGAATAATGCTTAACATTATGTAGTGTTAAAAAGATGTATGAAATTAATAATAAAAATGGTGAAAGGTCATTTGTATATTTTTTTCTTTCATAGTCTTTATTGTGTCTTTTTCATCTGCTGCAGCAGTGGCTGTGTTTTTTAGTGAGGTCTGTTCAGAATCTTCATATATCAGGTTGTCCTTGGCCTAGACATAAGCAGAATGGTGGTCGTACCGGGGTATCCGAGGGTCGTGCCAGGTGCTGACGCCTGTCTGTGTGTGGAGGAAGTACACCTGTCCCTGCACTGTTGTTCGCTGCTCTGTTTTAATAGAAACCAAGGAAGATGTTAAATACAACATGAAATACCAAGCAAAACAACAAATTTGGATGAGACAATTGTGTGAAATATAATCTTCAAACTGTGTGACTGACCGTATCCCTCTGGTAGGTCAGGCGGTTGGTGCCCATGGGGTCTGTTCTGGGGGGTGTGTCCATGGCCTCTCGAGTCCTGCCCTCTGATTCGTTGCGCCTGAAGACGGTTCTCCTGACTGGGTGAGTCAAGCCGACAGTTGCCGCCCCCAGCCGCCCCCGTGGGGTCGGAGTAGGGCAACGGCTCTTCACTGAAACATCCTTCAAACACCGGCCTGCACACACACACACACACACACACACTTACACACTTACACACAACTGAACCCACCAAACACTATGTCCTCTGTTTTACAGGAATCACATGTTGGTTTAACTGCTTTTTTTATCTTGTGTAGCAAAAACTGGTCGAGGATCAAACAAAGATAAATTTCACTAAAAATTATGCAAAATATTTGGCTATTGTCTCTCTGTAATGTAAGTTCATGATTTAAACCACCTTGAAACCTGGTGACATTCTTACCCATCGTTTTCCAACAGTCCTCTGCAGTCCACTACAGGGCCTCCGCTGCCGATTCGGTCTCGCGTCTGTAAGCTCACTGGAAACAAGCAGGTTTTAAAGGTCAGAGCATGCTCATTGTGACAGAAAAGTAATAATGCATCAGAAAAAAACATCTGTGTTTTCAGCCTTACCTACAATCTGCCCCCGCACTGCGTCACTGTCTGAGGGGTTCAGCTTACATAGATCTAGGCGCTGGTCTGGAGGAGGAGGAGGAGAGAGGAAATGCATTTAATTCAAAAGTTTTTCTTGTGAGCATAAATGCTTTTCTGTGTAGAAAACCCCCCCCCCAAAAAACAGAGGGCTGGACTTAAGGAGGAAGGACTTACATCCTGTGTCTTTTAGCCTGCTGATGGCATTGGAAAGAAGTCGTATGCAGCCCAGGAAGCCCGCCCCCTGTCGTTTATGGATTTTTTTGTGGTTCCATATACTGATGGTTATGGAGTCTGTCTTTCCGATGTAGCTGAAAAACAGAGACACAATAGTCCATTTTTAACACAATCTGTTATTAGTGTGAGCAATTACCATTTAAACCCGTAGGAAGTATCATATTTGCTCAAATATAGAGTGTCACAAAAACAATCCCTCATTTTTTAAACACCTGTGTATTTGAAAACTGAAATGAAATGCTATTATATAATCACATCTTTAAAAAACTGATTAAGTTCCGAGTTTGGAGCAAGGCACTCACAGGTCATAGTGCTGATTCCATTTGGGGTCCAGTGTGCTCTTGACTGTGTCCGTAGAGTGGCATTGACCTGATCCGTCCACCACAACCTTGGCAAAAGGATCTGGCAGGCCTGCATTCACACAGTTCATGTTAACTGTTTACATTCTCTTTATTAAATCACAAACAGTTTTATGTTTAGGTATTCTACAAAACATCTTAATTGGCTAAAGTACTGCAGATAACTCTGTCTCCACAACTGTACAACTGCAGACATTTAGCAGATTGTGTTCTTCCTCTTATCTGCACCCTCACTGAGCCTGTCCTGAAACTTAAAAAAAAACCTCTAACCCAGGTAGAGTATATTCTGTTTGGTTGTTAGTGTTATTTAACTGTATCTGGTGTGCATAATTTCATCATAGCATGGTGAAACTGGTGGAAATTTAAATTCTAATCCTGACAGTCTCAAAGGAATAGTTTGGGGTTTTCTTGAAGTGGGGTTGTGTGAGGTACTTATCAATAGTCATAGTATTATCTGCTTTAATACTGTCGTGGCTGTTGGCCTTCTTCCAGTTTGGAAAAGCAGAGAGTTGTACTGGCAGGAAGGCTTGGTAATGTACTGCTGTGTATTGAAATCTATTCTAGGCGCCTGAGAGAATCCATACTAGTGTAAGTGTAAGATATATTCTCAACATTTTCACAGCTTTAAGTTGTTGTCAGACAGCCTTTTTTTTTAGCGCTACATCGTCTCAACCACTGAACTTTCATACTCTTAGGCGTCAATGTAACAGTGCTGTGCACTGCATTATGCAAATAAGCTGCTTGGGTCAGACTGTCAGCAACTTGTAGAGACAACGAATAAAAGAAACAATAAGTGATTATCAGCAAGGACAAAATGCTGTTTAGTGTAGAGTTATAAGGATAAGTTTATGAATTAGAGTTTACAGAACTGATAACTGCAAAAATCAGACAGAGACAGCGGTGAACTTGGAAACTAGAGCATTTCTCTGCTTGTTTTTGGTTAAGCGTTTCGTCTATTTTTAGGCATTGATTGGTATCTAGAATGACGCTGTTGCACCTGGGTAGGTGCAACAGTGCTCTTCAGCAAGTGTCTATCTGGTTTATTTGGTGGTGGTGGTTCGGACCAAGGCATAGAGCGCTGTTTGAAGTTAAGAAAATTAAGAACCAAAGAAACGAGTTGACTGACTGCAAGGGGAGATGCTAAAAACATGACATACATTTAACTAACTAACTAACTAACTAACTAACTAACCCTAACTGATGGATATTTCTGGCTGGTCTTTTAAAGATGACTAAATTACATTTTTAGCCGTCTCTGGGCTCAGAAGTCCATTTCTCTGTCTCTGTGCCTGCACTGCTTTCTGCTCCTCCAAACTGGGGGAACCAATCGCCTGCTACTGTAGGTAATAAACACACTGTTTACAGGTACCTCATGCAAGCCCATGTCAAAAAACACAAACTATGCCTTTAAGTTGACTAAATGCCTGTGAGTTGATCACTGCAGCTGAGCAAAACTAATGCTGATTTGTTTAGTGTTTTGGATGGCACGCACAAACCCTTACTGAAAGACATGATCTAATCATGTATGCCAGTAATCATTATGCAAGATTCATGAGGATGAGAATAATAAAAGGATACTCACGAAAGAAGTCTTTCTTTGCGAGGTTCTTGGCACATAATACTGTAAAAGATAAAATCATTATGAGAAAAATGCCACACACACAAATATGTAAATGATGTTACAGTGTGTAGGCTGCGGCAAATATATGCCGGTGCACATAAAAACTGTGTGGTGGAAGAATGCTGGTTAGGATAATATATGAATGCCAGAGGACGCTAGTATGCAGGAAGACTTATGTGACAGGCAGGCAAGAAGGAGCAGTAAAGTATAGGCTGGTGTCAGGATCACCATGCGCGAACACGCATACACACACACACACACACACACACACACACACACACACACACACACACACACACACACACACACACACACACGTGTCCACATGCACATGCACACTTACACAGCCAACAGTGAAATGTGGCAGAATGCCCTCTCTGCCACATCATCTCGGATTCAGAGAGCAGAGCTCAGACTGACCAAGACTTTGTGAATTCATAAGGGGTTTCTAAGTATTTAGTTTATTGTAATGTCCAAACAGTAGAAGGTGGTTATACTTTTTTAGATATACTGGTATAAAAAATGACATTCTATACCTCCTGAAAATTCTAGACACTAAAAAAAGATATATTTATACCATTATTGACAACCTGCACAGTTCTTGTGCTGAAAAGTCAGTGAACACATTGCCAGCTTCAGGCTGAGAACTCTGCAATTTTCTAAAAGTTGTTTTGTTTTGTCTGTGCAGCCTTGGGTTGAAAAAGTACCTGGATTGTACTGTTTCCACACATGGTATGGAAACATTATTAGAGATTCAATACTTCTAAAAGCCTTGATTTGTTGTATGAAACAATTTTTAGCTATATGTTTGCCAAACTGCCTGTATAGTGCAAGAGCTGGCATTATGTCAATTTAGGTCAGCTCTACACTACAGTGCAACCAAACATTACACTGAAAAACAAATCTGACTCATAATACAACAGTTTTTAGAGACACAATCATATCCACACTTATGAGTCTTGATTATAGGGCAGTGTGGGCATCGAACAAAAACAAGCTGCATGTTTGTATTTATGGCTGATGTCAGGCTCTGAGAAAGGGACTCCAACGCAAGGTGTAATTTACATGAAAACAATAATAACAAACAATAAAACTATTTACACTGTGGGTCTGAACATTCAGCTCTAAATTTCAGCATTTAAACCATTTGTTGGAATCTTATAAAGTCGAAGGATGTCTATAAACATTTTCATGAATGAACTTTAAAGTTAAATCTATTTTAAAACCAAAAAACTGTGTGATATATCAGTCTGCCTCTTAAACCTTTGTGCCACTAGGTCACACTGAGACCAATTAAAATCACTTTATCTATTGCAGGTGATGTGTGTTCACACACACACACACACACTACGTTTTCAAAGACATTCTTTTTGTCTAAAAAGATACTCGAGAATGGAAGCCAATATAAGTATTATATACTTCAATGATGCAAACTTCAGTTTGGGTGTTCATGTTTAGGCAACGCAGTGACTGAAGTGACATTTGCTGCTGTGCTGAAGGAGAAGAAGCCCGACTTTTGCTCTTTTTGCACACTATTTCTTGTGGCTGCAAAGCATTATTGATAATAACTTAATCACACAGAAAATCACAGAATGATAACTGAATGTCAGTATCTGTATGGTGTGTATTGACAGCAAAACCTGATGATTGAAAATCTTGAAAAAGCTTGAAAATTAAGCGAACTTAGTAACTTACTTTGATTTCATACAACAGAACATGTCCAAAGTAGCGACACAAACAATTCATTATAACGTCTCATCATCAGGATTTTTTTTGCGTCATCACCTACATTAGTTTTAATCACTAAAGGCTCTCTTTGCTATTGTGTATCTCTGACAGCAGTTATTGATTTTCATGCATTCCAACACTGTCACTAGTCAGTCTATTTTGATAATTGGTTAATATTCATTTTCAAGCCGAAATGTTTCTGCATCTTTTCCAAAGAAGGATTTGGCTGCTTTTCTCTGCTACAAATCATTCTGAAATAAATTTCCTTGCTTAAGACTTTATTTAAGTGTTGACTGGAATTCTGGAAAAATCCTGATTAAAAATGAAAATGATGTGATAAAAAAATAACAGATTACCTCTGAAAATAATGAGAGTAACCAATTATGAAAATAATTGTTTCAACTCTTATTACAATATATGCAAAAGGAGCCTCTTATGATCTATTCTAACTGGTCCTAACTGATCTGCGAAGCCACCTGAGCCATTATCACAGCTTTAAGGCCTTTAATATCTAGCATGATTTGGTTTGGCCCAGATAGCCATTTAGGAAGTTAGTTAGTCAGCCAGTGGTTTAGGATGTGGTGGCTATGTGGTGGCGTAAATGTGTCTGGAGTAGCCTGGTTTATTTCCTGTGATTAACCTATCGAGAATGGCTGCAGGATGTTCTTCCCTCTTCATCATCCACCTTCTCCTCCTGACTCACACATTCCAACTGAGACCTAATTTTTTTCTACACAGACACAATGACGGAAATGCAGCCAGAGAGGGAGAGAATAAAGTTTCTAATTTGCCCCTGCCTCCTCTTTCAGAGCAGTACTTGAGGGAGACTTTCTCTCCCACTGTCAGTGCTATGCTATCCACCCCTCTCATCCTGCAATTCAGAGACCAGGGACATCCCCGGTTTCACCTCATCACTCTTTTTCCGCCTCTTGACCAGCTCCTCTCTGGCGCTGTCTGCGTGACAGGCCCTTTCTCAGTGTCTCAGGAAATTCCTCATTCTGCCAAGGTCATGGCTGGTAAAAACACATACAGTTACAGCTCAGCTGGTTCTCAATTTCCCCTACTGCCGCTTTTTTACTTGGCATTTATGTCCAGTCTTTTTTTTTTTTTTTTTTTTAAATAGAGAGCTGTAGAGCCAGCAAGAGAAAAATTCTATTCATCCAATCTTGAGAGTACAAGCAGAAACACTTCAGGGGAGAAGATGAAAAACTGAGCTGCTTTTGTGCCCAGCTAGCAGCTAGCAGAATTTGAAGTCACAACATGTTTCTGTCACAATCAACCATCTCCACTCTCATCCCATAACCAGACTGAGCACTAAATATTCTTCAGGTAATGAAAGGAGCCATAAAACTGTAGGAGCTTAGAAGCAAATTACAACTTCTTAAATCACAGATAATGGTCAAGTTATTTGGCAAAAACGCAAATGTGCAAGTGAACTCTCTGCTCATCAAAAAGAAACATGGATACCAAGATCCTTTTGGGATTTACGAGACTTTGTGCTGTTTCAGAGTGCACACACAGATTTACAAGTGAAGTAAAGTGAGCCGTGTGAGATTACAACAATGTCATTTCCTGTCTAACCTTCTCCTCTCAGCTCTAAAAACAAAGCAGCGTCCAGCAGGCACGTGAGCAAATATCTCACCTACTTAATAACATGCCCTGCACCAGCAAACATATACACAGAGGATAAGGACTGTGTCTCACTGCCACAAAATACAAAAGGTAGATTAAATGGTCACACACCACTCACAAACCAGTTCTTAGATAAGCATTTTCATAAAAACTACAATATTTGGTACAACACATTGATGTGTTTGAGCAGTGAAGTCCAATTCTCAGTCTCCCCGTTCTCAATTTCTACATTTATTTTGTGAGTGTATAAGTGTGTTTCTGCACATGCTGTCAGCTCAGTGAGCGGATTAAAAGTGCTTATGCTGCCTCCTAAGTAAGCAGGATTCCTCACTTTCCCTTCTCTCTCTCTCTTTCTCTCTCTTACACTTTTGCTGCTTTTGTGTCCTTTCCTTTTTTATCTTTTGCTTCTTTTTCCTTGGTTATATTCCTCATACTTTTGCTTTTCTGCCATTGTCTACTTCAGCTCTCTTCACCCTTTCTCGTGAGTATCCCAGGTCACCTGCTAACTGGGCGCTGCCCTGTGTTGACCCTTGGACAAGTCTGCTTCAATCCGACTACATGGCACCAAAACCTGAGCGGCACGTGTTGCAAACATGAGCAAATAAACATTATCCTGCTGTAATAGATTCTTTTGTTTATTAGAAAGCATTTAATTCCACAATAAAGGCCATTCATTTCCAAACCAAAAGTACCCTCTTTCTACTTTCTGACCCATTTATTTCCTGCATTTGCATTGTTCTGACCATGTCCTGCTTTCAAACCTGGGGAATGGTGGGGGAACAAAGTTTTATCAAAACATAACCAGAATTGGGTCGGGGATTGTTTGATCTATTCAAGTCTGATCAGTATCAAGTTTTGGTGATACCAAAACATTTCTTTGTTGATTCTAGAAAAGGACTGGTACTTGTATTTTATGTTAATGCAAGTACCAGTCTTTTTTGAGTGTCGTGACCTCTTGCGTTTGGCTTTGACACTGAACTGAACATTTATTCTAGAAAATTCTTAAATATATATCAAATATCGTCATTCAGTCTAAATATACAGAAATAGGATATTTGGTCCATAACACCCTGTCCTGATTTTGATCAAGCATCCACTGCCCACTTTCATTACTTGACAATGTTTGATGTTCAAATACATTTGTAAAAGAATTTATTCATTACAATGTGTTCCTCTGTATTCTTTTTTCATTCCTTTAAGGGTCACCTTACCTGATAATAATAATGATAACTGTGTAACATCGGGAAACCATAACATTTTCTTAGAATGTTATTGTACTGTGAAAATCTCATACCACTGCAACCATTCCTGTACCACTAATACTTCTCCTTCAGCTAACTTAAGATTTTCTGCAAAAAAAATCAGAAACAGTTGATAGACAGAAAGACACGACAATTACCACTTTGTTGGCTAAAACATGTCCATTTAAACTCAACACAGTGTCTACAATGTGAACCGCTATCAAACTTGCCTGGTCTTTGTGTGTCTGTGTTCCTGCCAAAGACACACAGGCCTTTCCGATGTAGGCCAAACAACCCCTCTCTCAGACAGACTAAACAGAGCGCCGGCTGGGCAGCATTGCACTCCCATTGGCTCATTGTTGCACATTCCTCACCCAATTAGAATTCCACTCATACCTGTGGGGGCGGGGCAGAGTCGGGGGGGCAATAACCTTTGGTTTTATCCAAGTTGAAATAATGAGTGACAGGTTTACACACATGCAAACACACACCCTTCACAGCCTCAAACATCCATAAAACTTTCCCTGTTTTCTTTCATCTTGACTTATCAGAAACACAAATGTCTGATAGCAGATAACAGTATTTCACTAGAAGAATTCCTTGGTCTTACTCTACAAGATTTCTTTTATTAGATTGCCTGTGTTTCTACAGAACCCATTATAATACTAATAGACTTTAGTGCTGTTACTGTGTTTATTATTTGTTCTCATTAGGGCTACAATTAAAGTTCATTTCCTTTAAAGATTTATAAATCTATTGTTTTAAATGTTCACATTTGATAAGTTGGAACCAGGGAATTTCGCCATTTTTTGTTTAAAAATAGGACACTAAACAATAATTCCATGTCTTACATATAATTTTCTTCTGTTGCAATTTCTAATCTATCTTGCTTTTTCCAACTTGTGACTCTTACTGTCTGCTTGTTCTATTTATTGATGCCCATCCTGCTTTTTATTGGAATCATTTTGAAATAAAATTTTGTAAAAGGAGGGATAGAGTGGGAAAATGATTAAAGTGCATGTACCAGACATTTTTAGAAAGTATTTCATCAGCATTTGGGATTTTCAGCCCTTTTACTCACAAAACATCCATTGTAATAATACACTTGATCTGCCCTCCACCAATGTTCCATAAAAACCACATGAAGACATATCCAGCCTACCAGTAAGTCAGTTTTGGTATGTGTTTGTTTGCTCGATTTTAAACCAGAAGAAGGACGAGGCGTCTGCCCAGCGGCACGGAGAGATCATTTTCATTTGAATAGAGGCCCCTGGGTGCCCAGTGGGGTTAGATTAGCTACAGTAAAACCATTGTTCCAGCTGTGTCCATGTGTGTGAGAGAAAGAGAGGCTCCTATATGCCCTACAGAGACGTGTCTGAACCCAAAACGTACAACACGTTTTAGTTGAGTCGAGGGTACACAAAAAGAGCAAACGTGTCAAGCTTTTCCGACTAAGGAGAAGTTGAACGACTCAGACATTTGTCTTGCTACAGCTGACCCAACAGCGAAATGCCAATCAATACCAATGGTTAATCTAGGCTAACATGTCAAATCTACCGACACATTGATTTTCAGAGAGCCTGTAGTTCGACATTTGCTTTCATGGCTGGTGCAGAGCTCGTCGCATTCAGGTCAAGCAACGGGTTCGGCTGGTGGTCACTCCAAAAAAGGGTGTAGCTAGCGAGTGTTAGCGGTCAACATTAACTACAGTGTTATTATTGGCTAACGCTAGCTGGTGAGAAGCAAGTGTGAGCAACTGATAAAGTTTCAGAGGCTTTCAAGAGTCGGTGTTTCCTGTGTCCTGAAAACAAATGTCTATTCTGCCGTCTCAGCTATGAAACCCACAGGACAGTGGACAGCTTTTTGACTGTCCTCTCGGTAATTTGGTTAGCATCTTCGCTAACAAGCTAGCACTTGTGCTGTTGTGTTTGCCACACAAAAACCGGATGTTTGGGCAAACAGCACAGCCGAGAACCTCAAAGACACTTCATGATGTCTTGTTAGGCTTACTAATATCAACACGTTAGAGCATGGGTTTGTATGTAAAAGAGTACAGCTTCAATTCAAACATGCACCGTAAGCGCTTTCTTTCGGTCTCGTTTTTTTACCTGTCAGTCGGATTTTGATGCTGGACCCGTTCCTCCGAGTCCCAGGATTCGACATCACTCCGGGAAAAACGATCACACAAACTTCCCTTTGGAGTCTCCCAAAAACACAGTTTCACCACCTAATGGGCACGAGAACTACTTGAGTTTAAAAACATGCGGTTTGTTTATGTTTTCCTCACGGATAAAAATGTATTATTTCATCGCAAAGTCCAGCGCTCCCTCGAAATCCAACAACACGAGAGAACATTTTCGGGCTGGCTCAAGCACGTACTGACGTCATGTCCTTAACGGGTATAACCTTACGTGCTCGTGTCCGGGTAGCGTGGGCGTGCCCGGGAGGATCAGCCTCTTCTATGGATGCTTAAGACTTTTAGACTGTAGGTACTGCATCCCACATTATTAAGAACGAAAATATCTCAGACTTTTTTATGTTTATCTGAAGTAGTTAAAAATATCTACTTAGTTATAAACTCAGACAATCATAACATAAACATATTTGATTCGATGTAATAAAATGCAGTGATATGAGAAGAATGACGTAGAATTTTGTACTTTCTTCTATGCGTTGTTTGTATATACATTTCTGAAATTTTCAGTTTATTTTTTATTTATTCTCTCTGTTTTTGAATAACTATAAACGTTCAGCTTTTTAAACAATAGATTTCTGTGTCCTGTTTTCTCCCACTTTTTCAAAAATTTCCTTACTCTAGAGTTTTTCCGTATCTTCTCTCAAGAAGTAGACAAGTGCTCCAAAAGATTTGTATCTATCTGTCTCCATTCAAGTTTCTCTAATTTACAAATAATAGTATTTATATAAGAAGAGTAAGGTCTTTGGGTGGTTATGCATCTTTTTATGGTTATCTTCTCCTCCTACATGTTCTCCAAAAACAAATACATTTCATTCATCACTGATCTCTCCACTCAAAAGAGTTTGTTGTTTGTCACCTATCAACACCTGCCACACCACTGCTTTCCATTTTCAATTTTCAGAATTTTATATTATTTCACATTATTTTATTGTTTCATAATTGTAAGTTCATATCATGTCAAAAGTAGTTTAGGTTAAATAATTTTATTATTGAGCATTTCTGACAAGCCACTAAAGTACCACTAAAGGCTTCGTTAGGGCTTAAAAATGACTAGTAAGTATTGCAGATATGCTATTTGTTTAGAGATTCAATTTAAGAGCTCTTCCACAGATTTATTCAAGGTTCTGTGAAAACCTCCAACATGAATTAACTCACAGGTATGTAATCTAAGAAAATCGAAACAAAGCAACAATAGGACCAAGTGATTTTTAAGGGGCAGAGAAATCCCCAGTGACTTGATAATAGTGGCACCTTGAGTTAAAAGGTCAACATTTGGCAGTGTCTATATTTCAATTAGATGTCAGCAGCCAAAATTAGTTTTTGTCTTTGTTCTGTAATCTGTGTTGAAAATTGATTGGTCTATTGATTTCTCTAAAGGTTGCAATTGTAGTGCTGTTTTGCAGCTCACTGCCCCAGGAGACAACAGCAAAATTAGTCAAATCAATAGCACAGGTTACAAACAACATTAAGGGTTATTTCCAGCACACAGTTTACACATCACCTTTTAACTGGATCTTAAGTTAGTAAATCAATAATTCATGAAAAATAACTAGCATTAACACAACACTGCAGTCGCTCTCTGAAACTGTGATTCACCTAAATCTATCTGTGGACCCTGTAGCTACAGTAAATGCCTCTTGCATGATACACTCTCAAATTGGTAAGGTATAGACGCTTAAACTATTTGTTAAGGGTTAGTAGGAAAATTTTAGCAAGGTGTGTCATGTAATGAAGTAGTTTGTCATAGTCTGCATGACTGCACTTGAACCCTTCTTCTCTCCTTATTTAACCACAGTTAAGATTTGAGCTAAATGTTAACATCAGTATGCTAACATTTGTTAATTCACATTCAAAGCAGTGCTAATGCTAATGGGAATTTAACAGATTTGCATTTGTTTGGTCCTGAAAAAAATTATAGAAAAATTCAGATTTTTTGACCTTATGAAAAGTCTCAGCATCACCACGTGGCCGTCATAACTTAATACTATAGCAATTCTTCAAAAAGTTAAGATATTCCCTGAAAGTCATAAATGTGACCCTCATGATGGCATTACAGGACAAGTCAGGGGATCATTAGACAAGTCATTAGAATTGTTCTGCAATTCTGTTGAGTCAATGTTGAGATATATTTTTAGGTTAAGTCAAAATTTGGTCTACTGATGGCTTGATAGTCAAGGGATCACAAAAGACATTTAGAAATGATCCTTTGAGTCATATTATTATTTGCTTATATGTACCATATTTCATGGCATATAACTGATAGATACATTCCTTTAGCATGACTAAAAAATGTACATAAAGATAAGAATGCAGGTGAAGTGTTTGCCTAAATTGTGAGAGGGTTTCCTTTTTTCACTTGGGTGTTGAAACTTCCAACTAGCATTTGTATGCAACAAGATGGAGGACTTTGAACGTAACATCTGTAGTTCAAACTGCATCAGTAAGGTAATCATGAAGGTGAGACGGTCGCACAAGAATGTGTATATGACATCAAATCAAGTTCATGTAAATGCATTTCTTTGTCTGAAAT
>JAPZDV010000009.1:16422359-16484680 GCA_029814665.1 Acanthurus lineatus | reverse complement strand
CCCTCTGAAGATGCAAACGTAGCATGGTAGGACACACATCAGCACACAAACCTGCGCGCATACACACTTTGCAGACACACTCACGCACCCATACACACACACATACACACACTTCATCTCCCAAGCAAATATATACATCGATAAATATTCGTTTTCTTTGTCTGTTGATCTGTCTGAGGTCAAAGCCCCTAAACACACATGCACACAGACACACACTCACACACACACACACACACAGAGTGAATTCTCTCTGTCCTCACACAGATTCACTCATAACTGCAAGAAGAACAGGTGGAGGGGATGAACTGGTAGTCTCTGCCCTCATAAGAGTATTGTTTTTTTTTGTCTCAGCTTGTCCTGCTTTAGTCTCCTCTTCCCACTTTTATGTACAACCGCACAACATCTGTCAAACTAGCACTTGTGTTTGTGTGTATCATGTATCATGTATGTATAATGTATGTGTCAACACTCCACAGGTGGCCGTATTATTGCCAGACACACAGACAGATGCAAATTAGGTTATCCCTCCAAAACGATTATATGCAGCTGTTAGTATGACTGTGTGTGTTTGTGTGTATGTGTGCACGAGTGTCTGTGCTTGTGTGTCTTTGCTTTAGTGTGTGTGAATGTTATTTAAAGTGCCGTTGAAACCCCTGGGAAAAACTGCGTTTGTTCTCAGATCATTCAAATCTAAGACACTCACACACACACACACACACAGACACACACACAGAGTTAATGAAGATAAAGACATTCATTGCACAGAACAGTTGTGGAATCCTACTGGGTGGCCAAATGTGAGTTTGTTGCGGTAAATGGATTCCAGCAGAAAAAATGGGCAATAAAAAGGGCAGAGAAGAATCACATTAGGCTATAAAAAGAGAAGAAAATCACAACAGTTTGAAATCATTTAAAATGTTTAACTTGCCTGAGTCTTAATCTGTGTGTGTGATCAATGTCAGTCTGTATCTATCAGAGGAGGCAAACAGATGCATCACTCCACTGGATTTAAGTGAGATGGAGGCTGTATGCTGCATAAGATCAATACAGTGATGTTAAAAAACAGCAAGTTAAAATGTGTCCATGGGCTTTGGTCGACGCATGTTTTTCCTCTCATCATGTTAAGTAAACTCTTAAATCAAACTGAACTGTTCCAAATTTGTCACTGTTTTAACCACAAGAAATCATTGCAAGGTAACATATGACATATACTTTCTCTGTCATATACGGGTAATGGGGATGAAAGGGCTGGATGATGAAGATTGTCTTTTTTGAGTGATACAGTGAAGTAAACAGATGGTTTTGCCTGAAACATGGCTTTCCACAGAAACTCTAAATTAATGGAGGCAGATTGAAAAATTCTCTGATCCTTTACCACAAGGCAGATCAGACGGATGAGACCTCAGGGTGATGGCTGGATGGCCTGATACAAAACTGCATGGCCTGACTCCACTCAGCCATATTCCTCCTGTTTGTACCTCTGACTCCTACACTGATGAATATTTGAGTGAGGTATTGAATCCTGTTTAATTAAGGCTAATGTGTTTGTTGGTGGCAGCAGCAGCAGCAGCCATGCAGGGTGAGTATAAAGAGGAGTACGGGGATGATGTGGACCCCATGCTGTTCTTGGATCCCACAGAAAAAGGAGTGCTTGGATGCTATGAATAAACCATACAACATCAAGCGCTACTGCCAGGTCAAAGACGAGACGAAGGCTTTCATTGCTGGGGAGATTCAGTCTGAATATTAGTACAAAGTCACCATCAAAACCACCAAGAATAACAAAAGACATACTAAAGCTATTTTGTGTTTAAGATTTGAAAACTTTTACATTTATGAAGCAAAAAAAAGTCTGATATATCATGATTATAAACACTGAGTGTTTGAACATGTATTCCTTCTGATCAAACTGTGAGCATGAGGACAGACAATGTTTCATAGATGAACCCTCTTCAGTTCTATCAAGCCAGCGGCTTACTCAACTGTACTTACTAACTTACTCACTAAGGCCAGTGTCTTGGAATACCTGTGCAGCTCCTACATCAACAAAAGGATCTAAGTAAGCTGGTAAAACAACATTAAAGACCTTACAGCACCCAAAAACCCACTCAAAACCATGTGTACCTGACACCTTGAGAGTTCAGTGGTGTGATTCCTGCTTAAACAGCTGTAAAATATTTTCTGCGGCTCTGAAGAGAAAAAGAAGCCCGTGTTACAAAATGGGGTAATGGAATTTGAAACATACAGGGATTTACAAGGCAGGATGGATCTAATGAAAAAGCTTTTTGTTGCATTATGGGAAATGTAAGGTCCAGTGTTTTTGGAGCTTGGTTGTTACTAGGGACTAAAAACCAGAACATCTGGGCCTCTGCTGTTTTGATCTTTACCATGCTTTTTTTTCTCTCTCTCTTGCCAGTCTCTAAATGCTGTGAAAAGTAAAATACTAAGTCAGTGGAATACTCTTTTAAGCAGTAAGCCATCACTTGTAGAAGAAACAACAAGTCAGGCTAAACATGGAAAGTTGATGTCACAAAAAGATAAATAACTCTGTTTCTTCATTTCTCCTCAGCTGTATTGAACACTACACTTTAAGATATCCAACATGGACATTTCCCTTTGTTGCTGCAGTTTTTAAGCACAGATTTGATGAAAAAGCAAAATACACAAGGTTGCAGGGAGTAAATATAAAGGTACCCATGGACCAGATTTGTGTTTTATGTATGCTATGCTATATATGTTCGCTTTTTCTTCTAGACCTGCTCAGGCCTCATTTGTGTTTCAGTCATCCAATACAAATGGCTGCTTATCTTTGGTGCAAAAAATGCCCAGGTTTACAAGAGGAAAAAAATGTAACAAAATGCCTCCTCATCTCTTTTCCATCTCTCACAATGCCCACCACGTCATGTTGATGGATGAGGAGAGGTTGGTGGCAGCGTGTCGATAATGAAACATTTATCAGTTGTAGGTTGTTGAATGGTGAGGTAAGGGAGGCAAAGCTGGCAAAAAAAACCAAGTAAAGCAAGCAAGTGGTGTGTGATGATAGGAGATAACCCCCTTGAGACGAGCTGCTCGAAAGTCATTAAACTGTTCTGTATGTGGAGAGAGGGACTGGGGCAAGTGTGTGTAATTAGTGTAGCGTGAGATGATTGGTTGAGGGAGTAGAAAAATATCTGAAGCCATTATGTGGCATCAGGGGAGAGCTGACAGCTGTCTGTGTTGTTAGTACTGCTGACAGAGAACATCAGCAGTCCTGTGATCAGCTCAGAGGGACATCAGCAGTAATTATCCCTGCCTCTCTCACACTCTGTTTCTTTCCTGCTGTCTTATGTCCCATCATGCAGAACATGAGAACCAGTTCATGCTGATTTCAAAGGGACATGTTTTTTATAAATGTGTTTTACAAATGATAAGGTCTACATCTCTCCCCATAACTACTTCCTTTTGTCCCCTTCCTCCAGTAGAGTATGTGGTGCTGGCACAAATAAAAACATAAAATAAAAGCATCCAGTTTGGAGCAAAACCTCAAACTAAGTCATTTGTTAGTGTGCACACAGACATGACTTTTAAAGTTTGCCTTCTCATCTCTTGTCTTCCCTCTCTTCTTTCTAAAGGACGAGGTCTTCCAGGCTAACCCGGTGCTGGAGGCATGTGGTACTGCCAGGCACCATCAGGAACTACAAGTCCTCATGCTTTGTAGGGATGCATTTATGGAATATTTTCTTATTTTTTTCATTTTTTAATGAAATAAATGGAAGCAAAACTGAAAAAAATCCACGAGAATAATATTCATGTGTCATTTCAGGGAAAGTTTATTTCTTCCACCTTGGGCCGACACCTAAACTGGCTGATGCTTACGTTAAGACCCATGAGCGGGTTTCATTTATAACTTTGTGTAATATCAAGTCTTATTTTTACATGCTGTGCTCCATTAAATAAAGATATTATCCTGTGACAAAAATTTAGCTGTGAAAAGAACAGAATAAGCATAGTAAAAGAATGCTGACTTATGTCTGCGGTATTTTTTCTGTGTCTGTGTGTGTGTGTGTACATCAGACCTGCTAGACAAATCAAGAGTAATTACCCAGTAGACTGCTGAGAGAGGACACAACGTTTTCTCCCAAGTCTGTGTGGAAAGAAGCCAGAACTCATGGGTGAGACAGATAACCCTGCAATGCCAGCCGTTGATATGAAAATTACAGGGAAGTCACATGTGCATTTGGGAGGATGATTTTGTTTTATAGATTAATTAAGATAACACATATAGGGTGTCTCAAAATGTGTTGAATGGCGATTAAACTGAGCAATGTTTTTTAGTAGTCTGATCACATAAAACATGGAGAAAGACAGTGTTATTCTAGAATATCAAAACGGCAGCCAATAGTACAATATAAAACTGGCAATTCCTAGGTGAGGCTGCTCGTACCCTCAAGTTTACTTTTGGAGGTGTGTGGAAAATATTGTGAAGTAGTTCATCTAATTTGAAGAAATAGAAATTACTGTTCCTTATAAATCCATGAAAAGTATATTAAGACTCAGCAGGCTGGGAAAAACATATAAACTAAAATTAGTTAAATTAATCGATAAAAGTGTTTGCTAAAATTGACATCTTTTAAATATCATTTGCAAAAAGTTAGCGAAAACAGCTGAAATAACTAGTTAGATAAATGTAGCAGTTACACTGTTAAAATAATTTGCTGTAGAGGAGAAATGGTTAAACACTGTTTGCCTAAAGTGGGTTACAAACAGTTAAAAATAAGTGTTAGTTAAGAAGCTACAAGTAATGGATAAACAGTTACATTGGCAAGATAAAAGTAGGGGATAAATTGTAAAAAACTTAAAAGTAATTAATAAACAGTATTAAAAGTAGCTGGTGTTTGAAAAAGCTACATGTTTTGGGTAAATGGTTGAAGCAGTAAACTGGATTTAAGTAGTAGAACATCTAGCTTTGGTCATTAGCAGTGTAAATATTAGTATGAATAAAACTTAAGTACTAAGTACTGACAGCTACATTGTGTTACAAATATTGTATAATATTCTCATCAGAGTTAAATCACTTCCACTTTACAATCACTTCTTTTCCCACTGCCACAGTAGAAAAAGAAAAGGCAAGGAACAATTGTGTTTTATATGTCTTCTAGAGGCTTTGCTGCTGAGCCCAAACTCCAGACAGCACGTGTGTGGTTCGGGCTCGTGGGTTCGTCGGGGGGTCACTCTGCTGGACGACACGGATGATGAGGAGGAACTGCTGCTCATCAATGTAAACTTGTCATTTTAATTTTATTCATGCTGTGCTTTGATTTATGAATCAGAATAAAAAAAGGGTGCACTTCTTTGCATGGCCAATGAAAAATTAAAAAATGAAATAAATAAATTAGCCTGTTGATGGTGCTGTTGCCTCTCCTTCTGTAGCTCTGATGTGCAGCATTCATACTCTCTTTTCTGTCCTCTCTCTCCTTCGCTCTCTCTCTGCTTGTGTCCACAGTAAGCCTTTGATGTCATGGGCTTCACTCTCGAGGAGAAGATGAGTGGGAACAAGCTGACTAGAGGCATAATGCACCTTGGAAACATGAAGTTCAAACAGAAACCCAAAGAGAAACAGGCTGATGTGGATTCCCCTGACGGCTTAAAAAAATCCATCTCGCTCTCTCATTCTGGTGCTCTGGCTCATTTTCTTTTATTCAACTCCATACATGTTGTTTTCCTGTCATATGGCAGGAACCTTCTTATTTGTGCGTTATGGTCTGACTAATTTTTACAGCATGTGCTCTAAGATATTGTTGAATTAACTGAATTACGTGAATTAATTCTTTGTCTTCTCTTTTTGTTTGTCCCATCTCATAACCATCAGCTTTGGGGATATGCAACATGTTGCAACGACATAAAGTGCTCTTGATCAAGGTTGTCCATGAGTTTGGGAAAAAAAAAGTTTTGGTGGACATTGTTGGGTTTGAGATCTTTGAAATGAGATTTAAATAGATTCACTGTGTGACATTTGATCATGTGTTGTTGGGTTTATCACTTTTTGGGATGTTTTTCTTCTTATGATTCATCACTGTCTTTCATCTCCAGCACAGGAGCTTTGAGCAGCTGTGCATCAAATTCACTGATGAGACACTGCAGCAGTTCTATAGTTACCGCATGTGTGTGCTGGAGAAGAAAGAGTGCAAGAAGATTTGGTCTACATGGCCTTTGGCCTGGACATGCAGGCCTGCTGCGACCTGCTGTGGAGGGAAACTCACACACATTGAGCACAAAGTGCACAAACATGGATGTCAGTTGCATTCTTTCTATTTCCTCCTCCTCCTCTGTCTCCTTTCTCTGGGTTTCTGTCTGTTTGAGAGGAGCAGGGTGTGTTTCAAAAGGTGATTGATTGAACACTTACATTTTTCTAAAACCATGATCTTTATATTCCTGCTCCTCATCATTATTATCTCCATTTGTCTCCTCCAACTCTTGTATTTCATCCTCCTAATGATCTCACTGTCTGCTCTCTCCTAATCCTTGTCATCATCACACTTTCCATTCCCTTTCTCCTCTTCTTTCTTTTTTATTCCATTCCTACTCCTCATGTCTCATTGGTACTGTATCCTCAACCCCAGCATCATACCTAAAGGAGTCCTTGATAACGAGAATGCAGCCTAGAAACTGGGCTTGCAAGACAAGCGATTGGTGAAATTTATAGCCATGCTTTAGGCTCAAGTAACATGGATGGGGATCGAGTCGAAGAAGACGGTGGACAGAAAGTCAGTGTGTGCACAAAATGTATTTCTTTTCCGTTTTCCTACACCAGAGAGATGCAGCATTCAGTGCATGTTTTTGTGCTAATAGTCTATCTGCTTTTGTGTTAATTGCACTGATGGCCATCCAGCATAACGCGAGGAAGTTTCTTATGTTACTGATGAAAATTCTACACTAGGTAAAGTGCAGAATTTTTACCTCATGTCAAATGGCAAATTTCTGTCATTATTATCACCATCTCATCATATTTCCTGATTTTGCTTCTTCAGTTGAAGCCCCCACTGATGTTTGCCTGTCAGCAGGAGACCATCAGGGTTAGTGACTGCAAATCTGTCAGTCTTTACATGCAGTAAACAAAACAGTAAAATTTAAGTCCATTTAAATCCCGATGCTGGTGAATTCACTGCAGTGTTTGCAAATACTATAAAGAGCTGGACATGTCTGGATTTTAGCAATGGCAAAGGTGAAGTGATGGAAATATTATGAAATGGTGAATGTGAGATAAGAGATAAATGTGTGGAGGAAAGGAGACAGAACAGTTTATATGTATAAATTCAGGAACTATTGGAGAATTTTGAAATGAGAAGTTAATGAAGTAAGGGAGGATGATAAATGGTGTGGTTTTAAAGAAGTAAAGTTATTATTGGAATCATTACTGAGAGTTGGAGTGGATTGAGGAGCTGTAGGAGGAGCTGGAAGCTGAATGAGCTATGAGAGCCAAGGTGCAGATAAAATCCTACAATAACTTAGTTTTAACAGGCTGCTGTTGTCCAAACCTCATGTTTGTACAAGTATAAATGGGCAGAGAGGAGGAATAATATTTGTTGCAGTCAAAGATTAATGTTGGTTTTCTGGCCACTTTCTGAAAGGTGGCGAAGCAAAGGCCGAGCTATTGCAAGATGTAGAAGACCTTGATGACTGGAAGAGGTGGAAAGAGACAATGTTGCCTAGATGAGTGTCACTGCATCACTGTGTATTTCTCACCCACAAAGACACACTGTGTGAGTGTGTCTTTGTGGTGGAGAGCAACGACCGGAACAGGGAGTTGGAGGATGTGCAGGATGAGCTGACCCAGGTGACTAAGCGACAGGTGGACAATGAGAATAAATTGCAATAAAAGCTGACATATGTTACTAAAGGCCACCAACAGTCGTTTTGATTAAGAAATGTAGCATTTAAAAAAAAGTACGTGTCTGTATTGGTATCTTTCCAAGACAAAGACTAAGCAGTTGTGGATGTAATCAAAATCAAAAGAAGGGATTTTTTTTCATTTTTACTTTCTGCCTGTGTTTATGTGTCCAGTCTAATGCAGCAGCAGCAGCTGCATTAGCAGCTGTGGATAAGAAGCAGAGAACTTTTGACAAGCTAATGATCGGGTGGAGCCAGAGGAACAAGGTGCTGCAACTGGAACATGAGAACAGCAAGGAGAGCTGCTCCAACATGACTGAGCTCTACAAGCTGAAAATGACCCATGAGGAGAGCAAAGATCAGATGTAGATGGTCCCGAGGAAAAAAAACCCTCTCAGATAACTTCTAGTTGCAGATACTGTTGTGCTGTAGGTCAAAATGGTGTGGTTGAGATGATATCCTATAAAGCCGAATAATAAAATCAGATTACGCTTGTATAGTGTTGTCATGTTTTCTTGAATAGGCTTTCTATTACCACAGAGGAGATCGAGAAGTTGGTGAAGCAGCTTGAGGAAGGAGGTTGCAGCACCATGAGCTGCAGAAGGTGAAAAAGAAACTGGAGGTGGAGGAGGAGGAGGAGCTGCAGCTGGTTGAAGCCTCAGTAGCAGTATTAAGACAAAAACACTTGGCATGTGTGAGTTATTACTCTAGAACAATTTAAAAAATAATGGATTATTTCTAGTCCAGCCTGGCTGTTTTGGCTTTTGGACGAAAAGCTCATTAGCTTAAATGGAAACATTAAACCACTCTCATGGCTGAAGGTTCGATATCAGGCTAAAGCCAGAAGATGGTTAGCTTAACTTAAATGCTGGAAAACAGCTAGCCTGGCTTGTTCCAACAAAGCTGAATATGCCTACTAGCATCTCCAAAGCTCACCAAGTGATGTTTCAGATCTTGCTTGATTCATCTGTACAAAAACCAGGGAGTGGAAAAAACAGCTTAACTCTCAGCCTTAATATTCAAAGGACCAATATGAGAGTTGAATTCAAATCTACATCTCTGACGCAAAGTGAAAGGGGTTATTTCCTTAAATGCTGAATAGTTCCTTTAAATTGTGGCACCTTTAATTATTCTACTTAGATCCCATTACAGCCTAGAATATTTAAAAATGTGTCAATCAAAAAAGAGGAGACTTTCTTTTAATTCCCTAAGTGCAGATATGTGAGACAGCATGCTGAAGACGTTTTGTATTGTAGCACATGTCAGTGTGTGTATTTGGTACTAAGACAAACCTGCATGCGTGTCTGCAGGAGGAGCAGATCAACAGCAGCCTGTCACAGCACAGGAAGAGGTTTAATGAACTGTACGATGCTGAGGAACGTGAAGAGACAACAGAGGTGAGGATGAGGAACTGAACCTCTGCCATTAGAGGGAGAGAGACACACAACTACACACACAACCACACACCCCACCTGGGTATTTCAACAACTTATGAGGGGTTTTAATTGCTTTGCACAGAAATACCAAAAAAAGTTATTAACTTTCAAAATTATTCATAAGATAGGGTAAAAAGTTTAATGAGGGCTATATAACTCTTCTTTTATCTTGGGTTGTGAACTTATCAATCACTTTGTCAAACACATCATCTTCAACATACACATTCAGTCCTCTAGAGGACACTCGACTAAGGAAGTTTAAGTTCAGGCACTCTGGCAAAAGTCTTTGAAAGCCCCGGCAGACTTCCTAATAGAAAATTTTAAATAATTAAATAAGTCTTTAACATGACTAATAGTCTCAATCAATACATGATTGGTCACTTAACCTGTATTAGCTTGCAAGCTAAGTATGTTTTACTGTCAGAGTGCCTTAAATGTCTGTGTGTGTCTACAGTCTTTGCTCTCATAGTTTTGTAAATTGCTAATTGGATCCCTTATTGTTTATTAGTAGGTGTAAGAGTTTAATGCATATGTGTGTGTAAGCACCCTGTGCAATTTTAGTTCATTTTAGTTCATATGTGTCTGCGTAGTTGTGGGCTGCAAAGTTGCAAAAAATTAATTATTGCATGTTAATGATTAGTTAAAAGCCACCATAGGCACATCTCTTTTGTTGTGCATATTACCAAACAACTTTGAAATCAATCAGTTTACCAAAAAAAATATGTACACTGAAACTGGAGCCTTTGGAGCTCAGGGCAGTTTCCTGGTTGTTAATTCAGTCATAATGACACTGTGAAGATAACTCCCTAGAGTAATGTGGCCTGTCAGTCAAAGCCTCTACTTGATAGTGAGAGAGTTATCCACATGATGATACTTGGAGAGGGTGCTAAAAAAAATGGATTTTTGTATGTTCTGGCTTCAGTATGAATGCCACCGAAGTTACACATCCGAAATCTGTCTGTGCTTTATGCCATCAATCTTCAATATAAAAATCAGTGGATTATTTTCTGCTAAATATGTAATAATAATAGCTGTGATGCGAACTAATGCAATAGTAAATACAAGTTGATCCTTTGCTCAATTTGCCCAACCAGCTTCTCTTCTTGAGTACGAGCAAGTCACCAGTGTAAAAGACCAAAAGGCAACTAATCTCATACATCAACATGGAATTTATTTTCATTTTAGTTTCAGATGAACATTTCACATTTTATACAAAATCATTAGAAAATGCCTGACACTCCAAAATCCCACTGCTAATCCTTGTTTGGTGGCTTCAGACACCAGAGGATTAGTGAGGGGAATCGTGCAGCATCCTGGACCATTTGATGAGCTTCAGTCAGAGCTCCAGATCAATCAAATTGTAACCCGCAGTTCCCTCGATGGCCACACTAACTTTCCCAGAGAGTGTAAAATCTTGACGTCATGGTCATAACCTGACAATATGGTACAGTGATACCTAGTAATGTACAGCGATACAGTGTGATGCTGCTAACAGCTTCCTGCCTTTCTCAACTGATCTGCAGACAGCCTCTTACTGATGATCACCACCCACGTCTTCAATGTATGAACGAAGTACCACGTCAACAACACCATGCATGTTTTTCTTACGCATGACACATCATTGGTTATGATTGGTTATGTAGATTTAAAAAAAGATCATTAATATCAGAGTTTAAAATCAACCAATGACTGCAGGCTTGAGGAGGGGGGAGAGGGCAGGAAGGTCCACTGAGCCTCTGTTTGGATGAGGTAAATGTGAGGGGGGGGACAAGTGGAGGCTAATTACTCAGTGTTTTGCTAATGTACATGCCCACATACACACACATGTAAACACACAGGCACAAATGAAGTTTCAAAACAAGCACTCTGACACACACTTTTACTCGCAAACACGTCTGCCTCATGCCAAAAGCTTCTAAATTGTTCTAAGGAGGTTAAAGTTGAGGCAAATGACTTTTTCTGCCCTCCTTTTGGACAGTGTGTGACTGTGTGTGAGAGAGCAAAGGGTTAGAAAAGATAGTAGACACCCCATTAAGATCGGACAACTGAAAAACAGGTTTTATTAAGCCAACGCAAAGAGATCCTGATCGCAAACAGAAGAAACCATGACACTGGGGCAGCCAGGCACTTACACAATCACTTTCGTTTTTTGAAACAGTGCTTGCGTCAGTGTGTGTGTGTCTTACACAGAGACACAGCTACATTTTTTTTTTTTTGGATCAAATGACCAACACACTCACACACACACTCACTCACACACACACCCGCACATAAACACTCGCTCACAGATACTTGTTTTCACATTGGAGCATGTATTTTTTTTGCGATTGGCACATGTACATGCAAAGCGTCAGTTTGGCCTGCGCAGGCAAACCTGAGGGAAAAGGGAGCAGAGGAAGGAGGGAGGGAAGGAGGAGAAAAGAGACGTGTGTGAACAGACAAACGCACAGATAGACATACAGACAGGCTCCTGAACACTTTGAGCGTTTATAAACACCCCGGCGCCCGCCTGTCTTTGATCCTGCCCCTGCCCCCCTTGTGTCACATGTTCATAGCAGCACCAGAGGAGCCCTCTGATTGGTGGGTTCAGCCGTCCGTTAAGTCAGTCGGTTTCAAGGATGAGTGGTGGTTGCTCGTTCTCTTCTTCTAAGCGCAAGTCGTTGAGGTCATCTTCTAGCCCTGCCCCTCCCACGGCACCCTGCTCTTCGCAGTAACCTGGGAAACAAGAGGTTGAAGGTCAAAAAATTGATACGAAAAATCTGTGAGTGACTTACATTCTGTAAAAAAGTAAAGTGTTATGAAGAAACAAAGATGTTTTCATAATTTCCCCTCTGAATTTACAGCAACTTAATAATGATGATCTGAAATTTAACCCCTTCACCTTGCCACACCTTTTTGCCAGAGATAAATATGAACGCATATAAGAAATACTGTAATGCCTTATCTTATGGGTCTGCGCTGATAATTACATTTTAAATCTGTCTAATGTCAAGAACACTATATGAAGGAAATATATAGGATGATATAATAGAGGAAAATATGAGTATTGATAAAGTTTCACGCAAGGACAAATGAATATTAACTTGGGTTGAAATGGTGCTGTTCTGTCAAAGTCCTCCAGAAAAATACGAGTATAAACTCAGCACTAATTAAACTCTAAACTTTACAATTACAATGCCTACAACACCTTGTAAATTATAAGAAAAATAGTAGGGCATACTTGTAAATATTTCTGTTGCATACCTTTAGTGACTGCAGCACTGTAGGTTTGGGCCACAAGTGGGCGGTCATGTGACCCCTGCTCAAGGATCTCATTGGAAGGCTCAGCACTGCCGTCTAATCTGAAGTCAATGACAGTTAACAATAAACTCTCGTTATGACTTAAATTCATTCTGGTGGTTGTGTAAAATGATTATACTGTTCACTGTCCTGTGAAAGTCACTCTGTATGTTTTATGTGTGTGTGTGTGTGTGTGTGTGTGTGTGTGTGTGTGTGTGTGTGTGAGTGTGTGTTTGTGTTACCTGTGCTGTTTCATAAGTGTGCATTCCCCTCCTTCTTGTGGATCCAGGTTGTACAGATACAAGTAACCATCAGCTGCTGCAACCAACAGCCTGGGAATCTTCTGAATCCTGATTTCAGACAATGAAAACAAAAATCTAATAGCCCATTTAATCATCAGGGGTCTCTAGATATCATGGCCCTTGTGCTGTTGTTATGCAACTGCTAAAACTGTGTTTGGATCAGTTCTTTTTGGCTAAAGTAATGGTCTACTACACTTTCTCACCAAATCATTAATTTACGGACTGATTTAACCAGCAGTTATCAAGGCCGTATCAGGGTGGCATCTTCTTAGATCCAGGGCCACGGAAAGTAAAGAGATTCATAAGTTACAGAGACAGCAGCAGTTAGATAGTAAAACTGCTAGTTAGAATGAAGAGCAATTTAAATTCAGCTGAAAGATCATCTCAGAGGTGTATGGGGGAAATATAATAATAATATATTACTATAAAATAATATGTTAATAATAAATTAAGATTAAGCTGTCAGCTGTTATAGTTTTACAAATCTATTTTCACTCCGACACAATCCTTTCCTGTTTGTCATGACAAATACAAATAAAGGGAAAACTGTGTAAACTGTATGGAAACTGGGTCAAACTGGTCACCAAAAGTGGATGATTATTATAACAATTTTTTGCTATTTGTCATGCAGATTCCCATCTGATTGACTTTTCTATATTAATTTCATAAATATTTTGTATAAAATGGACAGCTTCATTATGTACTGAATTATAAAGACTACTCAAAAATACAGAAGAGCTTCTTCCTCAACAAGGGCACACTCTTGGGGACATTATATGACTGGCCATTATTAATCCATGAGACAAGGGCAGCTTCATCCACAGATGCTTTCCTTTCCCTGTGTGCATTTGTTTTCTGGCTCAATCACTGAACTACACAAGGTAGCCTGAGGAACACCAAGTTTCACTGCTACATCTAATTAATTATTTTTGGCTCTTTTTCTTACAAGCAGTGAGCAGACTGCAAAATTACTTTTTATTCTATCATATTTTGAATGTGCAAGCAGCATCAGCTTCGGTATCATAAAATACAATAATTGTAGTTTATTTATTTTTTCCATATGTTGTACAAAATAGGCCTTAATGAAAAGTGTGAACAGACTGATTACTAAATAATGTGCTTAGGCAAATTCTTTAAACAGTATTTGTTCAACAATGATTGTGATTAGCTTTCTGATCGACACATACAGTATAAACACTATACACTGTAATCAGAATTAGCTGTTCCACTGCAGTTTTACCACGTTTTACACAAAGGGCCAAAAATAACAACACAAAAATAGCTAAGCTTTACTGTACACATGTGTGTGAGTGAGCGTGTGTGTAAGTGTGTATACTCACACAGCTAAGGCGCAGATGTTCTTATGTCCACAGAAGGGCAGGCGTACAGTGGCGAAGGCGCGCCCCTGGGTGAACATTTCTGTTACCTGGGAAGGCAGGTAGGTGGTGGATGCCATCAGAACCTTGCCCAGGTACCCTCCCCATGTGGTGGGCTCCTCCGCTGGCCTACACACATACAGACATGTACACAAAATATATGAAGCCTGTGCTGCTCTAAGGAGCATGGAGCATACTGTAAAAATAAATAAGTAAGTAAATAAATAAGTAATGAGGAGGACATCGCCGCTCTCAGGAGCTTCTTAAAATAAGATGTCTCAGGAATGGAAACAGAAATATACGTACACATACTTCTCCTTCTGCGTCTCTAATTTGAAGATGTGGACCGTCTCTGTGTTGCTGGAGGCCGACAGGTACAGGCCTTCCATACTGAAGGCCAGTGAGCAGATGCTCACACACCTAAGATAAGATACAGAATCATTCTAGTCCATCACAGTGAAACAGAAAATAAACAAAACTATAGTACATAGTACATAAAAACATCCAATCATGTACCTTTTTACCCCTCTTCGAAACTCAAAGAGCTTCTGTCCCTCTGGGATTGAGAAGACACGGATGACTGTGCCCTGGGAGGAAGTGAAAGATGCATAGAGGATGACAACACTTGGAGGGGAAGCAGCAACAGCGATCTGTATTTGCTCAGCTGGAAAACAAAAATCACACACAAACAAGCCACACAGGGCAAAGCACTGCACAGTAATTGTCTTACCTTCTCTGAGGCTGTGGCCAGTTTGGTTCCGCTGGCATCAAAAGCCAGAGCCGCTAATGGGCTGTCGTGGGCTGGAATCATATTAGCCGCTCGCTGGAGGACAAACACCGACACTGGTTAAGAGACGCTCAGAGAATGATGAGAGACAGTGAGCATTACTGAGTGCTGATAGAGGCACAGGGAGAATAGTGAGGACAAAGAGGAACAGTTATGTGGAATGGCAAAAAGAGGACATAAGAGCTCATGGAAAAATATTGGTGTGAAAGGTTGAATATAAAGACTTCACTAAAGAACTACAGTGTTGAGCAGAGGGCTTTACTGTGTCTGTTTTCACCTACCAGGTTGACTGTGTCAAACACCTGAACTTCTCCTATCGTGGCACTGCCTGGGTAGGCCAGATAGCAGTTGTCATTACTGATGGAAAGGGCGCACAATCCTGGAGATACAGGAGCACAAATTTGAGGAAATTAACAAAAGGAAGCTAAAGACAGAGATACCAGAATAACAAAACTCATCTGAGATTGGAAACACGTAACTGAGAGGCTCAGGTGACTGCAGTGATTTAAATGTTGCAAATGGTTTTGACAGCAGAGTGGTTTCTGCTCTGTAAATGTATTAAAAACATAATTATCACAGAAGTACCTCAGATCTCACTGACAGTTTTCAGCTTTAAGAGGAATAGCAAACAAAAGTGAGTTCATTTTAAACTAAAAATAAACCGATAAAAATAAGACAGACAGAAAAAAATCTTCAAAAAGCAGAGAAAAGTCACTTCTCCTGATAAACTACATATGAAAAAAAATGTTTTTTCACCCTATGAGCATTGTATTGTAGTAATACCTACTATACTATAAATTATTCCAAAGTACAACACAGTATATTATATATAACTGTCATCATTGTGAGGTGTGTCAGGGGTAGCTAGTTTGCCAGATGATCTTAATCTTAAGTAAACCTACTAAAAGGGGTTGTTCCACATTACTAAGCACATCTCAGTTCTTATGAAATATGGGGGAAGAGGGATGTTTCATAAGATAAGTAGCGTGAAATTGTTTAATGTATTACAAAAGACACATAAATACAAGCAGAAACTACACACAGGCTTGCAAGTTTAATGGATTAAAGAGTTGTCAACATGATCTCAAAGAGCTGTTCATAAATTATGTCACATGATCTATAAATATTCTTCTAGTTGCTTGCATTTAATTGCTCTTTATAAATACCACAGACTTCTGTTTTGAATGCTTTTTGACCTCTGGAATGTTTTTAAACTGTGCTGTACATAATCACTTCAAACACTTTATTTGGATTTCTTTCAAAATTAGTAAATCACTTGTTTAATTTAATTGTAATAAGATCAATATTTTACTGTAAATGATGAGGATAAGAAAAAAACATTCATTGTTTGTTTTTTTTTTAAAAAAAATATAATGGCATGTGCATCATAATTTTGGAACATATTGTGTTCACATAGTACACTATTCCCTTGTCCACACGTACATGAGTATTTATCAAAACATAGCTTTTTCTTTGCATTTTGGCCTTTGGTCCACAGTCAGAGCTTTATGTCACTGAAAGCAGATTTTTGGGAAAATTTTAGCTTGTCTGAGGATACTCAGAAACTCTGCTTGCAGAATTAACCTCATACCCAACATGGCTTCAGGGTTATAGCCTGGAGTTTGGCATGCTTGGCATGCATCTGCACTTCAGTCGTGTTTGTGTGTTTTCATTTGCATTGATGGGAACTTTTTTTTTTAGAACAAAGGAGGGAAAACCCCTGTTTAAAAGATATCCATGTACATGTGGACTAAGCCTCAGTTGAGATACTGCCTGTGTTACCATGTTAATAATGTTTACACTTGCTATCGTACCAGAGGTTTATATGTATTTCGGTCTGATGTCAGTGTCCTGCCACTTTAAGAGCTTTTGCGGTTTCAGTAAAGGGAGTGACGCACCTTACGTTCTTCTCAGTTGAACTTGCCTCTGTTGGTGGTAAGTCATGTTATAACACTGTGCTGAATATTTTATGAGATTTTATTTCATTAATTTCTTTTCATTACATTGATTCTTAATATATGTACTTGGAGTTAGACATTAACAAAGACCTTAGTGCAATCATGGATTTGCGTATCCATTTGCCTGTTCTATGAATGTCATGTAGGCTATGTTGTTCGCTAAATTATCCAGCAAGCAATCTGTGTATGTGCATGTGTGGTAACATGAGGGTTTTTGTATTACTAGCATCCTTGCTGAAGCTAGCATACAGCTTCATGCCTGAACAGCTCAGTGATTGCAATCTTTGTCTGTTGTCAGAATAAATCTACTCAAGTGGAATTCCTGGTCTCTGGTGCTTCCTTACAAACACAACACACATTCACATCGGTTACACTTGCTGTTCTTCAGGCTCACCTGAGGGGTTGGGTGGAGTTTCTCTGATAGTGTGCAGCACTTTCATATCTCGGATGTTGTGGATGTAAAGTGACTCCTCCAGACACACAATAAGCCTCTGTAGAACAACCAGTTAGACACTGATTTAATGCTATGACATACGTTTTCACGAGCGAGAGAAATTATTCTTCAGGTATTTGATGAAAACATAACAAGATGGTGCATGTCACGTGAAAATGAAGCCTGACAGTAAGGTGTCTTTTTGCTCTCGTCCACTTACCTGTCTGTTAAGCTTGACAGCCAGTATGGTGTTGGAATAGGAGTAGTTGCAGATCTCAGTTCCCTTCTTGAAGTGGCAGACTTTGAGCTTCCTGGGGGCCTTCAGGCTGACGATGGCCACCAGGCTGCTGGAGAACAGACGCTCCACAATGCACACATCTTCCGTGTCCGCTGAAGGGACACACACGCAGACAAATCATCATTTCACAATGCTAAACCAGTGGCATTAATTCATGTTTTAGTAGCTGTCTTTCTCTGATCATTGTGGTAACAATCTTAAACAATAGGGAGTGAAATGATGCCAATGACAGCATTACATTATAACCACAAGCAGGTTGAAAGCTAATGCATAGAGAAATACAATGGCCTTTCATGGATACTGTGGTGTTTGTAAGTTGTATGCTTGCAAATGGATTGAGCAACAGCCACATTCATGAGTTGTGGATAATAGCACCTTCAGGGCCAAAACACTCATTGTCTCCCTCTGACTAAACAAATTATGTCTCCTTCTGTCAGCTTTAGATTGGCTATTCAAACTTAAACGATTATATCAAAGTATACAGCCCAGCTTATCACACATGTACAGTCAACTGGCATGCTAAGAATCTTAAAGAGACCAAACTACGTATTATGTGACCCCAATAATGAGGAGGAAGTTTAATGTTTTAGTGTATGGATGTGGGAGAGTGCTGACAAACTTTATAAATATTTAAAGTAAGAGCAATGCACTAATGGTGCAGTGATTGTGTACTGTCTAGACAGCATGCATTAAACTCCCTTATTCAAAAAATATGACTTAGCAATAATAGGACAGAGCACTGAAACTGTTATTAAAGAACAAGTAGCTTTTAAACCCATTATACATACACAAGGAGTTTTTAGTTATGACTGAATATAGAGATTGTGCACTCAAGTATAGAAAACTCATTAGAAAGTAGGAACACAGCTTGGACAGTACTTACTACATTCATATATCTGCTCCAATTTGTCCACAGAGGACAGGGAGAAAAACTTGTATCCTGATTTGGTGCCAACAGCCAATGACCTACACAAATAATAAAAAGAAACAGCAGATTGATCAGTCACTTCATCATCAATACAGTGCAACCATACGCATAGCACACTGAACACACACTGAAAATGGGCTCCAACGTCGTTACTAAAGCTCACAGAAGCGTTTCAAACTGGACACTACTGGGATCGGCCAGTTAGATTCGTTTTAGCGGATTGTGAAACTGGCCACACGACTCGAGCTGTTTTGCAATTAATACCAGGCCTCTGTGATCCAGTGCAGTCATCAGCAAAATTTCGTAGACTGCCCTTCAATGAACTACGACAGCACATCTAGCTACATGTCTTACAATATAGACGTTTGTCAAGAAGAAACACACTGACCCAGTTTGAGACTTCTACAGCATTATCTAACAGTCCTCCAACTGTAGCGCCAGTCCCAGAAATATAATCAAGTCAACTCTTAAGATCATAACAAGCAATATCACAAAGACATAAGTTGTATCTATCTACAGTCGGTGTATTATTCATAACAATCGTCATCTCAATTGCTCAAGCTACATGACATCTAACCTGCATGTGCATTGTGGCTAAAGTTAGCCTCGCACCACACAGCATCAAGTTAGCTAGAAAGCTATGCTAGTGACGAATGAAATAGCACATAGCGTTAGTGTTAACTGGCCAGTCCTACAAGCTATAGCTAAAATTAGCCTGTACTGGTAGTCATTTTGTACATGAGGAACCACATCCGTGCTACTTTAAGCTGCGCCCTGTCAACCCGTGAGGCGTCCAGACATGTCCACAGTCAGCTAGCTAACGTCAGCTAGCTTGACAGCACAGGCCATCGGATCCCCAGACACTCTCCCCGGCCCTTCCTTACGTGTTGTCCTGGTTAAAGTTGGCGAACAGGAGCTGGCTTCCGCCAGCATCCCCGCTTTGACTGGCCAAGTTCATGGGCTCGGCACCATCGACATGTAATGCTTCGGTAGAAAGAGCAGCAGCTGGGCTGGAAATACACTTGTAATACGGACCAGAAGTGTTGAGCTTCAAGGGGCCATCTCTTTTTCCTAGCCCTACTGTAGTGATTGTTGTTGTTTTTCATAGGGGCTGTTGCTCGCCCTTACTGCGCGTGCTCCGAGGACGCAGCGTGCTGTTCCTTTAAAGAGGCAGAACAGTTTTATCAAGTGCACAGCCCTGATGATAATAGTGTCACCTTATCCGATATGACTTTGATTAATATTTTTGTGTAATAAATGGGCTCCATAGGAGTGACAAAGCAGGAGCAAACTCACCTCGAAACACTCTGTTGTACAGTGACTATAAATAACTTGGTGTAATCGCGCCCCCCAACGTCAATATGTACAAAGAACATCTAAAATGACTGGCCGAGGGACATTCTGCCTTGATGGGTACAATGATGATATTACAAGTATGAAATATAGCTCATAATATTTAATGCAGACCGGTGTATGTCTCCTCTCAGTTCCAGTCAAAATAAAATTAACTAATAGTATATACCACAACATATTTTTCCTCTTTCTAATCAGATATCTCTTCTTATATACCTTTGTTAAATACTACTATTACTGCTGCTGGTGCTATTACTATCACTACCACTATTACTACTGATAGTAATAACAATTAAAAGATGTCCAAATTAAATTTTTGATCAAATACTCAGTATTGAACAATAATGCTTGAAATCTAAATTATACATGGTGACTATAATACTTTTTATTATCAATTAACAAAACAATACTGTACTCACTTTTTATTTTGTTATGTTCTTTCTTAAGTGAGAGAGACTCATTTTAAGGTAACCCCAAATACCTACAAGTCCTTTTGCTGATTTTCTAAACAGTAAGTTTCAATTTGACCCAGCTCCATGTTTGGAAAAATGCAAAACTATCTCTTGTCCTACACCAGTCTTGGTTGATAAAAGGCCTTGCTTTCCTCTTAAAATAGTACATAACTATTTCTTTAAATGGATGGGTTTTTTTCAATCATACAAGGAGAAATTATGGTGAAATTTTTTAGGTTTAAATGGATATGCTTACATATTGAATATTGTTTTATTATCCTTGTAGCCTACTGTTAAACACATAATGTGTGTTTGAGTAAAAGCAATTTGAGTAACCAAAAGCCATTTCTCTCAAGACCAATACAATATCTAAACATAATAAGGTCATACATATTTATTAATGTTTTAAGTATAAGGATGTACATTGTGCTGTATATTTGACTGCAATGTTTGCCTATTTAAAAATGACAGTATTTGTTTGCCACATACTAGTATACATATTTTTAATGTGTGTAAAGCAGATTTTAAATCAAAATATCTGTCACTACATGTAAAAGTTAATATGTTGATCAAGTGTCAGACTTTGTCTATTAGTTACATCTGACTAGTATGAACACGTTTTCTAACAATGAGCCACTGAACATAGATAAGTCCATTTAATTGAATTTATTCATGTTTTTACAAACTCCTTTGCATTTCAATAACTATGACCTTCAGAGGCTCCATGTTGAGTCTTTTCTGATTGGTTTTCCCACATGAGCATTAATATGAGCCTTAGAGCTTAATGCACATTAGTGACTCTGGTGGTTGGAGCAGTGATATTTAAGGCGTGGGATTATGAGGAAGCAGTTTGTGTTGAGATGCCCTAACTGTGTAATTTAGGATATGAGTCACAGTTTCTTCCCACCTTTACAAGTTTCATTGCAGTTTCTGGTATTAGTCCTGTTAGAGCATGTCAGAGAGCGAGTGTGACGGGTACAGATCATTGGTTGGATAACAACTTAAAGCTTAGCTGCACAGAGGGAGGTAGAGTGGGAGGGCATAAAAATGAATAAAAGAAAGACGAAAAACTGAAACAAATGTGACAAAAACTGAAACGAATGTGAGAAAACAAAAGAAAAGATAAAAAAAATGTCCAACATGATAAAATCTTAGCCTCTTGTCAGTAAAAAAAGTAATGTTAATCAATCTTTGTATCAGATCATTGACAAGTCTAATTAAGAAAAATATATGTTAACATCTGTTTGAATAAATTTCAAATAGTGAATTCTGTGATTAATAAAACCCTTATGTTAGTGCATGTAAACAGCAGGACTGATGCATGTATTTTTACATTTCATCTATACAATTACCACAGTGACTCCACCAATCATTTGGTTAATCAGTGCCATCTGTTTGCTTCTGCCTAAATTGTTATTTTACGTCATCTATGTCCTTTCGTCCAGTTTACTGTTTTCAGGGACCGAGTGGCTGCTTCTCCACCAGAGGTTTGTCAGCACAGGCAGTGTTCCAACACACTGTGTACTGGCCTTTGGTTTACACAAGCTACAGCTTCCAAACAGACATGACAGACAGAGAGACAGAGGCGGGGTTTGTAAAACAGAGAGCGAAGCTGTGTTTGATTGTGGAAAAACATTCAGTTTTTGCTAAATGATCGTGATAATGATGAGATAAATAGGAGAATGATCAGATTAGAGAGATCTAGTTTTTATGTTTAGCTTTTTTAAAAATGTTGTGTTCAATGACAACATGCAAAACTATGGAGTTAAATATACACAAAAAACAACTATTAAATGGCCTCACTTTGTCATTGAACATGTGCATAAAACACACCTGCTTCCTGTTAAATGTATGGCTACGTTGTTGGCTGTTATTTGGCAAATGTGGCTCTCTGGCCACTATCACTAATATTTCCGCCATATCTCTAGCACAGCCCGTGGTGAATGTGTAACAGGTTTTGTTTGAAACTTGTTTGGATGAATGAGTGTTTGCATAATGTATCTGTTCTGTCTCACACAGCTGCTGCACAGTGCCACAAAGGGCCTCTGCCGGCCACTGTTATTGTTGGATAATATTTAATTTTCCATTCAGTTTGAGTGTGTGTGTGCATATATGTGTGTATTGTTTGAAGAGACGCATGAGTGGATTAAAAAAAAAAGAAACTTAGAGACAGACAGAGGGAGAATGACATCCTTTCCTTTTTATTATAAAGAGATGAATTAACTGACAGTAAAGAAGATCTGTGTCTTGTTTAAGTGTCTTTTTCCTATTCTGTCACACGTTATGTTTGCATTGTACAGAAAAAACACGTCCCGTCTTAAAGCTCTGTTGATCTTCTGTTGACTGTATCTGCCATCATCCTTTCTGACAAATTTAATCATTAACATTGTACTGACTGTTACTTTGCGGGTAATTTACAGTGTGATTCATATGTTTTTTCTTATGAGTGTATTTACATTTGAATACTTTTAGGCCAATGGATAAATAAATGACTCAGTACATACTAACCTGTTTATTCTGTGTGGCTAGGCAACATTTAGACCCCTTTTAGGTTAATAAAGGGCTCTTTACTTCTGTAAAAGTACCAGCATTTTTGGGGCCTATTTCGAATACATAGATAGGACAGCTAAAAACATTAGAACCATAAGACCAAAATGCTTATTTGAGGGTTGGCAAATAATCTAATGAATCTAATGATATTTAGAATGTCCAGAAAAGGCAAAGTTGAAATATTTAAATCTTTTTAGGAAATGCTTAGCTTCTTTAAATTATCTCAAAAAACATATCAGGTGATCCTGTTGATCTGAACAGTAAAAATGCTTCATTACAAATCAAAGTCCATCATAAAAAATCTCATTCCTCCTTTCAAACCATGTCTCAGGTAAAAGTACATAAGCACTTTCATACCTGAAGGGTAATAGTAAAAGTAATGGCCCTGTTGACTGATGTAATACACAGACTGTGAAGCATGATTGCGTAAGCAGCATTTTGTTATTGTGTCCAATGGCCGTGGCGCTATATTTGACTATTTTAATAAACACTTAGTCCATATTCTCATCCATGGGCTCGGGTCCCATTCGAAGAGCCACAGTATGAACTAGAGAGGCTGTGAGATGATTTATGGGACAGGAAAGAAGAAAGAAAGGAAAAGAGCTCATTCACAAATTTATTAGTTTTTTTTTTACATTCAGATTTTTCTTTACATTGTTGATAACCATAGTTTAAAGCCTTGATCTGCTACATAAATGAAACCAATACGATGAAGCATACCAACTGCTGAGAACTGTTGTTGAGAACAACTAGTTTATTGTAATCTTTGACAATGTATGATATTTAAAGATTATCCTATCTTTTTTAGCATATTCTTAATCTGAGAAAAGCCCAGTATTCTTCCCTGAAATGTAAGGAAGAGCAGATAAAACAGGAAGAGCCTTAAAATCACTTCAGCACAGTACTGAATGAATGTGTGATTACATTCCGTCTCTGTCTAAAATGCAAAGAAAAATCAGTGTTAAATGAAGTAAATAAAATGAAATGAAATGAAATAATGAAGTAAAACGAAATAAAATAAAGTAGCTTCTTTATGTGTCTAGAGCACGTTGTATGTGTGTTTGCGCGTGTTGTGAGGTGCATTTAGGGAGCTCGAACTTGTAAAACCCTGGATGCAGCCATGTTCCAAGTTGTAGCTGACACATGTTGCTTAATTCCCACTTTTCATCTGTAACATCTTTTTGCACTTTCGTAAAAGATTATTTTATTGTTTCTGACAGTGGTACAACCTAAATAATTGTCTTTTCGACTTATATGATCAGGTTTTGCTATCACCTTTGTGTCTCCTTTTGTTTTTTTGTCGCGGGCTATGTTCCAACAACATGTAAATGTCACACTAGAAGAGCCAGTTGAAAACGAAAATTGAGGCAGGAAAAGTGTCGTTATGTTGTGGGGAGGGGTTACTGTTTGCCCGTGTGTTATCATCAGCCCAGGATAAGAGGAAAGGGGAGGGGAGGGGAGGAGGGGTTACAAACCCAGTCCCGCGGAACATCCTGCAAACACGTCTGAGACTGGGAACAAAACTCCGTGCAGTTCCCCCTCTTTGCTCACGTCGCCTCGTGTTCCTGCCGGTGGGATGGCTCGTGGTTCGAGCTCCGGAAAAGTGCCGACACTTTAGATAAAGTCGCCCAGTTGTTGTTGTGTAGTTGACTCTGTGGGTCGCTGCCCCTTCTGTGTGTTTATGTTTGGACGCGCCGCGGTGGGACATCCGGAATGGGGAGTCCGTAGGGGGAGACGACGCTCGCGGGTGTGCTGTTGGTAAATAGAGCGCAAACGCACCAACGCGCACACGCGCACAGAGAGGCCACGTACGAAATGGACTTTAAGAAGACCAAATTTGGGAGGTATGCTGTGTTTTTCAGAGGAGTTTGTGTGATGCTAAAGTCTAGCAGCGTGTTTTTTATGTGTGACAGATCCCGTGCATCCATGCGTACTGACGCGCTGGCGCAGAGACAAACAGAGGGATGTTATAGATTGGTTTGTGTATGTGTGTGTGTGAGAGAGAGGAAGAGTGAGAGAGAAAGAAGTGAAAGCTGAAAAGAGAGCTGAAAAGTGAACTTAACAATGTCATTTTCAGTTTGACTGTCGGAATCACTGTTCTCATTACTTCCTTGATCCATCCATCCATCTCTCTGCTGTGCACGTTCCTTGTTGGCTGTAGTTGTAGTTCACTGGAAGTCATTTTTTTTTATCATGTGCGGCATTACACACATGCGCGCAAGCGCTCACACACACGCACAAACACAGCAGTAGCAGTTTACAGTAAATTGTTTCTAGTTAAATTCTGCTTGGATGCTTTGAAGACTGAGCTTGCCTGTATTTCCGTGTATGTGTATGTGTGTGTCTGTCTATGTTTGTGTGTGTGCGTGTGTGTAAATAGGAGATGGCAATAATCGTGAGAACTTGAGTTTGAGTCCCAGAGGAGGTGAACTTGATCTTCGCTTTAAAAGGAGCAGCCTTTGAGTTACAGATAGAGCACACACACACACACACACACTGGCTCCAACAGTGCACATTATCGCCCATGGTTCAAAGGTTCTGATCCTCTTAGTTGCAATTAATGTATGGAATGCACTGTAATGGGCTTTTATAGCACTTGTTTTTGAGGTGACACACACACACAAGTACAAATTCAATAGTCCATAGTGACCTATATGACATGCATGTGCAGAAAAGAAGAAACAAGTGTGTGTATGGACAGAATCTTTCAAGGAAAATGAGAGAAAAAATGGTGAGCGAATTAGAACAATAATGCTCTCTTCAGAGCCAGTGAATCCCTATCCCTTCCTCTCAGTTCATTACACACACAAACACACACACAAACACACACTCACGCATACACAGAGTTCTGTCATAACTGATTAGAGGACATCTGACTGTTACATTCAGGTCCATTGATAGCTGTACAATACAACAACATTGCTCAGAAAAAAGGCAGTTTCTTGTAATGCACTTTGCATCGTCTGCAGGGAAAAATAATAAGTGGTGGTCATACATTGATCTATTGTGATGTACTAAATGTTTTCTTTCAGTCACTATATATACAAAGTATTTATATATATTTTTTGCAACTTTCAAACAGGGAGAGAAACCCTGTCTTTGCATTTTATTTAGATCAGAGTCTGTTTTTAAGTACTGTTAACATTTTAAAAGTTGCTTTTACTTAAAACAAAACAGTCAGCCCATTTTAAAGAAATATTAAAATACACCATGTATAGTCTCTTGCCTAAAATGGTGAGATATGATTTTAGGTCCATATTACCCAGCCAGCATTCTGTGGATTACACCATGAGAGAGAGAGAAGAAGGAGAGAGAGAGGCTTTTATCATGGAGTGATAGGTTGTCTAGAAAAGTCTGGTAAAAGCAGAAAAGAAAGTGAGAATGTGATAATGATAATGATAATGAAAGCACTGTTCCACGTTGTTGGGTTTATGCAAGAAACAAGATAACCTGTGTGTGCATGTATGTGGAGTGTGTGTGTGTGCATGTGTGTGTGGGTGAAACACAGATGTGTTTTGTGCCTTTTAGAGCCCACACAGCCCACACACACATGCACACCGTAAGCTAAAATGTAAAACAAGATTACCCACAAACATTACTTTCTTTAGTATCTTTCCGACCACCAAACATGTCCCATATTACAGGTTTTCAAATGACAGTCATCTAGAAGGGACATTAGAAAAGCACCATGACATTATTTAAAGTTTGTCCATTGTAAAATCAGATATGTAGCTCACTCTTAAAAGCTAAAAAGGATGCTATTATCACATACTGAGGTCTCAGTTAGGTTTCCTTCCTCTCTCAAGACAGTTCTTACTGCAGATAACCATCATCTTATGATTTCAGCTAATATTTTAACTTGCTTCTCTCAAAGCATCACTTTTTATCCCAAACTTTGTGCAGCTTTAAAGGTCTGGACTCTGAAACTTGCTTTTTTTTTCTTGCCAGATGTCATGTTATTGTGTAATCCCAGACTTTTGTCCAGTTACGTTAACAGAAATGCTTAGGTTATCTGGTGTTTTACGGACTTTAATCAAGTGGAGGTTGTGACAAGCTGTACACCCTTATGCCTTCTTCTTCTGACTCACTTTCTTCTAATTGCTCACTTCACTGTGCAGAATTAATAGACTCCAACAACAAACAGCTATGTGTGTGTGAATGTGTGTTGTGAATGAGGGGTGATGCCGGTGTGTGTGCATGTGATGATAAGCCGTCGGCCTAAATGTGTATTCATGTAACACAGCTGAACAACACAGACACACCTGTGGCCCCTGTGTGAGAAGCTACATTCAAATGAGTGTGCATGTGTGTTTGTTTGTGTAGGTGTGTGTGTGTGTGGGAGTGTGTGTTTGTGTGTGCATCTTCACATATAAATGTGGTTTCGTAACATCTCCAGATGTGTTTTTCCCTCTAAGCTAGGATTGAGAGATTTACTGCTGATTAAATAGCCTACACTACACTAGATACACACTCATGCACACACACACACACTCAGACACACACTCATGCACACACAAACACACATGAAACAACTTTCTCAGTATAGTATCTGGCAACATGACAAGAAATAAATGCAAATGTAGTTGATGGTTTGTGGTCAGTGGTATCCAACTCAGACAATGTGATGTGGATTAGAGACCTGTAAATCCCCCATGAATGACCATATCACACACACAGATGCACGCACGCACGCACACACACACACACACACCCCATTGGCCTTCAGTACACAGTAACCTATTAACTAATATAGCTGTGCCTTGTTATGCCTTTAGATGTACATTCATTACCTGAACACGTCCCTCTGTCTTTTGTCTCCCCTCTTTCTTTGCCCCTTCATCTCTCTCTCTCTCTCTACATCCCCTCTCCTCACCCCTCTCCCAGGTTCATGAACTGCAGGGTCCCAGCCAGTAAGAGATACCAGCCCACTGAATATGAACATGCTGCAAACTGTGCCACACATGGGGTGAGCTAAGCAAGCAAAACAGAGGACAGAAACACACACTTTCACACTAAAAGTTATCTTTTCTCCAGAACCTCCTGGACTTTATTCTTTAGTTTACTTTCTCCATCCCAGACTGTCCTTGTGCTTTCTGTGTTCAGTGAGTTTGAAGCCTCTGAAAAGATGGAAAGGATTGTGAGGAATGAGGCGGAATGGGAGGGATTTTTGGCCGTGCCACAGAGGCAGTGCGCCATAATCTGTGATTCAGCCTGTAGCTTTCTCTAATCTGCTGTAATCCCTGTGTGCCTCTGTCTCTGAGAAAGCATGACATAGTGAATGAAACAGACAGTTAAAGATGAAAGAAAACAGAGAGAACAGGACAATAATGGTGTAAAGCCTCAAATGGTCTGAGAGAGTCTCTTTATGATACTTGTCCTTTACTTATGTATTGACTCTTCCAGCCTAAGTGCATCCCATAAACATCAAGTATTGTCCTAAACTTTATTATAGATACAAAATCAGTTGAGGGAACTGTTAAATATTTCAGGAAATGTATCTCCTTTAATTTTTTGCTAAGAGGTATACATTGATACCACAGTTGGGTTTTTATTTAAATATGAAGCCACAGTTAGGTAGCCTAGTAACAAACAGCTTGGAAACAGGGAAGCAGCCGGTTTGACTCTGTTCAAAGATAACAAAGTCCACCTGCATGCACTTTGCATTTTGTATGATTAAACATACAAGATATACAGTAACATGTTAATGAGTGAGCTTTAGAAGTGCTGGTAGGTGGTTTTTGTTTTGGTCGAACAGAGCCAGGCAAGCTGTTTCCACGCTTCATGCTAAGCTAATTGGATGCTAATGAGCAGCAGGAGATACAGCGGGTCGTCCACTCATCAGAAGCTTGCCATCAATGTGTACATGTGTTCCTTTGTCTGTTTCTGTCGAGCAGGTCAGCACTTTGTAAGGACACTCCGGTAGTCATCATTACCAGAAAACAAATGAGGAATAATTGAGGGTGTAACAATAGTTATTGAGTGAGTCCTTATTAAATTTTTTGAGTGGCCAATGATTACATAATGATTTACTGATAAAAAAACAGGTCAGGAGCAAACTTTGAGGAAAAAAGATAATTGTTATGTATTTATTGTTACGTTACAATGTATTTTCCTAATAAAATACAGGGAATATATATAGTAGATCATGTGAGCAGACGATATTAATGTAGGATCCTCCAGTCTCTTCTCTAGTCACTCATCATTATCTACTAATGTGTTAGGTGAGGGTTAGGTTTGTTATCCATCAGTTGGAATTGTTAAGTAAATGCTCATTTCCATAATTTTTTCATTTTTTAATTCTTGATTTATTCCTTACTGGTTTCTCAATTGACTCGTCATTAACTAATCAATACTAGTTCTATCAATATTGGTAGTTCTACTAGATAAGTTCCTCTTTGTCTTCTCTTTTGTTCCTTGGTTACTGCTGTAAAAAGTGTGTCCCTTACTGTAAAGTGTTACTTATATCCCTTCAATTAGGGTAAAATTTGATTGGTTTACAGACTGTTGAAGCACTACAACAATGCAGTCCATTTACCGTGATGGTTGCTTCATACTCATTGTACTGACAAGAGTGGTTTATCTCAGTCTTCTCATCACAACAAAGCGGATAAGCATATTTTCCAAAATGTTGAACTATTTTGCTCAGAGAGTTTAAACCGGCGTCTCCTGGATTTAGTTAGTGTGGAATGTTAACAATGTCAGTAAACCATATGCAGGAGACATTTAGTACAAATTTAGTACAAATCTGTTTCTCACCAGAAGCTGGTAAAGAAAATTTACAAACTAAAAAGCCTGGTTACACTACAAGTGTTGATCAATATTGTTTACTTTGTAAATCATCAGTACAGTTATAAGAAATCAGATAATGATAATATCTGTTAAATGCAGTATGTGTATCCTGAGAAAATTATATGAAGCTGTTATGTCTTTCCGATCCTTTCCAGTTGTGGATCCTCCCCAGTCTGGTAGGTGGATCCGTGCTCCACTTCCTGTCTGTGGACCAATGGCATCGTATGGCTGCCTGGCTCTATGGGAGTGGTCTCACCGGTCTGTTTGTCACCTCAACACTCTTCCACACGGCTGCATGGAAGATCAGCCACCTACGGTGCGTGTGCGTTTGTGTGTGTGAGTAGCAGAAAATGCTGGTGGGGATTTGACAGATGTGTGTGTGTGTACACGTGCTGTTCCTGTAGACATTTACATCACACTCACATGTACTGTTTGTCAATTATGACACAGCCAGAAGGCCGGACAACAAACAACATATGTGGTGTGTTAATGAAAATGTTTACATCGTCAAACACACACCTACAAACTCTTTTTGACTATTTCCATATTCAGTTTTGTCCTCTCTAAGGTTTTGTTCTTTATTAAATACATCAATCTTTTACCATGAGGAGGAAATCTCTCATCTCTGATGTTCTTAATTTTTTGGTCATCTTAAATGTACCTTGTTAATTTTAATGCACTTAAGATATTTTATTCTTTATTGTTTAAAATATAATTTTGATTATTACACCAAAATATCCTAATGGTTTCATTACAACTTGCATGTGCTTATTTAAATCTAGTCACATCCACCGGATCACCGCTGATATGCTTAAGGTATTTCAAAGCAGCTAAGCACTGCTTATAAAGATTTAAAAATGTAAAGCCTTGTGTTTTTTGGACGTGCTGTACATTAGATTAGAGACGTTAAGATTGTGAGATTATCCACTAAAAAATCCACATACTCGTACATGCGTTTTGGCTTACACTTCTGTTAAAAGCATTTTTCATTTAAGTTTCCAAATAGTTTGAAAAATCTCCCCAAAATGTAAATTTTGAAAGGTGAATTACTTGTTTATATGACCTCAGCTCCAGATAATTTAATTTAAATCATATTTGGAAAGGAGAAATATAGATTCATGTAAAATCAGTTTTTTAAGTACAGAGAACAGGGCCAAGAGCTAAATTCATTTCCTCTATTACCTAAAGCTGTTTCAGCCTGGAGATTCTTCTAATATAAAAACTTAAAGTTCATTTAAGTATCAGGATTTTATTAACATGTAACTCAGAGTTTGTTGAATAAATTCTCACTTTTCTTCCAACACACGAACTCCAGCTCAGCCTCCTCTGACCTCTCACACTCAGTAGTCCAAAAAGAAATAAAAATGTGTGATCCTGCCATGTAGAGAAACAAAATTATTTTGCAGGCTGGTTTCTGTTTAGGGATTTAATCAACCAAATAAATATTGTCATGATAAATTAGCTCTTGTCTCTCCTTTCATCTGTGTAGGAAAGTGGAGCAGCGTTTCCACATGTGTGACAGAATGGCCATCTACTTCTTCATAGCTGCCTCCTACTCTCCTTGGTGGGTTACATGATTGCAATTAGCAAAATAGATACAGTTTAGAGGATGATATACCTGGTTAAGAAGCTCAAATACTGAATGTTCTGATACGTCTCCTCAGGCTGATGCTGAGGGAGCTGGGGCCCTGGTCGTGCCACATGCGCTGGCTCATATGGGTCATGGCTTTTGTTGGATCCATCTATGTCTTCTTCTTCCATGAGAGGTAACACAGCCTCTCTGCTTTGTGTCTCTCTGCTTTGTGTCCTTGTTTAACACAATTAACCTGAAACCAAACTCCCCTCCTATTTACAGAAAACACTGAACTGCTGTTTGAAGCAGAAACAGTTACATAGGGAATTTAAGGTGTTGTCTTTTCATGCCCTAATCTTCTACCTGCAGGTACAAGCTGGTGGAGTTGTTGGGATATGTGGCCATGGGAGTTGTTCCTGCTCTGGTCATCCTGTCTATGGTGAGAACAATTCACAAAGATTTAAGTATTGTCTCTCTCTGCTTTTAAGAGACAAACAGCTTTCTTCTGTGAGCCCCCTTTCCGCTGCAACAGGCTTCCTGATATTGTGTTTGAATCAGATGCTGTGAGTATTTTCAGAACTAAACCTTTGGTTTTGTTTGTTTTGGCCCACTACCTACAAATTATATTTAGATATACCTGACAACTACTTTTGTGGATTTCGTTGGTGTGTATGCCATAAAAATTATTTGTCAAAAAACTTACGTACATCTTCATACCTTTCTGCTAAAACCAGAAACATATGCCTGCACAGCTGGTAGTCTTGCTAAAAGGTTAAACCAAGATTAATTCATTAACTTACTATTTAGCTAATTAATGAACTAAGCTAACAAGCCAGGTGTGATTTTTTTGATGTCAAGAACAAGGCAACTATACCAATGGGGACCAACACTATTCTTGTTTCAGTCCGAAAAAGGCTTACTTTTGCATGCCAGCATTTAAAACACTGCTAGCATTTTAAAATGAGAGGACGAACACGGTAAACATAATACCTGTAAATCATCAGCATGTAAGCATTGTTGTTGTGAGCATGCTAGCATAATGATAATAGCATTTTGCTTAAAGCACCGCTGTCCCTAAGCACAACCTCACACTGCCACTAGCATGTATATTTTATCATGTAGTATCTTGTTTAAGAGATACCAGACATCGAATCTTTTTTTTTTGTTGGTATCACCATTTTTATTTTGCATATTTTTTTGAGAGTTAGGCATTTATACAAACATTTTTTTCCAAAAATGTGAAAGATTTGTTTGAGCTCTGTATTTTTTATTCTTCCAACTCTTCTTTTTTTTTTAAATCATCCAGGTGGAGCGAGCAGGTGTATGTGAGCTGGCAGTGGGCGGTGTCTTCTATGTTGTGGGCGTAGTCTTCTTTAAGAGTGATGGCCTTGTCCCTTTTGCCCACGCCATCTGGCATCTTTTTGTCGCAGCTGGAGCAGGCATTCATTATTACGCCATCTGGAGGTATCTGTACTTACCTGGGCCAATGCTGCAAACTTCAAGGTGACTGGCCACTCCCACCTGAGATCACATGGTTCCATATCACATGACTGACTGTAAAATGAATATATTAGTCATAAGACCACTGTGTTTTAACTTTGTCTAACATGACTGCACGAGGCTACACTAGGAGAGATGGTGCTCAAACGTTCTGTCTTTTAACACCAACTGCGACAAATCAGATGAGATGCTCCAAAGGTGGGGCCAAAACCTTGGGACCAACCACTCACTGTTTAACCAAGAATCATTTCCACATACAACAAATTGGAATTCAATGGCCTGAGTAACAGACCTTTACATAAATCTTTATTTGTGTTCAGCGTTTCATGGGAGAGGGTAAATGGACTACATTTATTTGGTGGTTGTCTAGTCTTTTGACTGCTTTATAACACAAGTCAGCACACATTCATGGCAAGTGACTTCTCTATGAAATGCCAACCTTGTCATTAACTCATACACACATATAAATGATAATTAAACAGCCACTAGAAGCACTTTGGAGTTCAGTGCCTAACACGAGGACATTTCGATATGCAGACAGAAGTAGTTGGGAATTGAAACACCCATGTTGTGATAAGTGGACAGCCTGCTCTACCTTTTGAACCACAGCTGCCCAGAGATATTTGCACAATTAGGACAACATAGCTTATATTGTGCCAGGAAGTTCAGCTTTCATGTCTTTATGGTAAATATTTAGTTGCTCCTGGCTGCAGATTAACCTAGCTTAGCACAAAGACTGAAAACAGGGAAAAGTTAGCCTGACTCCGTCGAAAAACTAACAGTATCCACCACCCAGCACCTCCAAAGATCAGTAACTACTGTGTCATGGCTCGTTTGTTTTAAACAACAAATTAAAACTGTAACTTCTACAGTTTTCGGTACAGAGGACTGGAAGTGGCTGGAAGGTGTGACTGCCTTGAGTCGTCTCATTACAGTGAGACTCCAGGTAGTCACTACCTCTGTGCTAAGCTAAGTAGCTGCTGTTGGTACAAATCTACATGTTTACCATATTGATTTGTGAGTGAGATCAACTTAAAATGTCACACTATTCCATTTGTCACACATCCCTGTAGCCAAAAGTGAAGATATATAGTCTACAATGACACCTCCTTAACTAGCCTGGGCAGGCAAACTCCAACATTTCCATATTTCGACCATAAATAATGTGCCAAACTTTCCACACGGGCATTCCTTCATATTGGTGCTTACCCTAGTTTTAATTAGTGCCACTAAGTGTCACAGTTACTTTCAATTTATTTCAGATTTTGCTATTTTTGCACAGCAGCAAGACATGAAAAAAACAGAGCTGGCACAACAACCAACTTTTGTCTCGCAAAAGAAATTAATGTTTTTTTTCGGTGCTGATAAGTTTTTGGCCAATATGCATCTTTTTGTTTCTCTGTGAGAATTTTAGCTTTTAATTTTTATTGTGCAACATCTTCTGCCACTAGTTTTATGAACAAACATTATATCTGATTGACTCTGACTCTATAAAGCAACCTGCAGATACAGTTAAGATCACCATATATATTTTTGTAATGACCAGCCTCTTAATCAATTCTCATGATTTACTCATGATTTAAAGGTGGTAACCTAATCTGTGATTACCATGGAGCTAATGTAACACTTACTGTATTCCCAGTCAAATATTCAATTTACAATGAATTTCAGGGCTATTTGTATTGATTATCATGTGCCAGTTATTTTTTTAAGTGATGCACTCTTAACCTTAAGCACTTTTCAATCAGCACCAGTGGTTAATAATTAGAATTTTCTCAATTCCCCTAAATATGACAGATTACACATAGAAGCAAGTTATACATTTAGAAATCAAACATTTTTATACATCCAACACCTGCAGGTTTTCTCTAACCTCTGGTGGTTTAACTGTTTTTACTTTCAGAAAAAGAGAGCACTTACTCAGGAAGTGAGCATTTCATTCTTTCTTTTTTTAAAAAATCAGATGATCTATTTTGTAAATTTTATTTTTCATTGTATTAAAAAGAGAAACTTTATTACACTGAGATGGATCTGTGTATTTTGTGAATACAAACAAAATGCTTCATCACATCACGTTTCAATCAAAAAATGTAATTTATTTACAAAATAATGTGCAAAAATCAAAAGACATCTACCTGGATGCCCATATCATGAGGGCATTGTTTTTCTTTTCACCCATGCATCTCCAAGTGCAGTGTGTGATGTGCAAATGAGTCTGTGTGTGTGTGTGTATCACTGTGAGTGTGTGAGGTTGGTAAGTGTCCGAAGTTGCAGGGGCATGGCGACATTAGTGTCTCGATGCCACTGGGGTGTCATGACATGCGGAGGTGGGGTCAGGACGCTCTGAGCCACACCGGGGGCCTTCAGCAGCGACCACAACTCCTCACCTCGCGTTACTATGGCAACAAGGTCATCTTCATCAGAACACCAGGCAACTGACCCGCCTCTGGTGACCGTTCTCAGTTTGGAGAGGAACAGAGACACCCTAAAAGAGACATTAACACACATTTACTTAGCATTTCATAATATATATCTGTGTATTTAAAAAGTGTATATTTAGCTGTCAGTCACCTGGGTATGAGGTCATGTGATCGTGACGCCAGCTTAGCTAAAGCGCTCATTAGAGAGGTGATGACTCTGGGGGCGGGGCAAACCGCTCCAGGTTGCGGGGCAGATGAAGTGATTTCAAACAGCACGGCCTCCAACGCCTCAAAACAGGAAGTGATCAGTTTCACAGAACAACGAGAGTCACATGACACAGACAGGTACTCTCCAAGTACCCACACCTGAAAGCCAAACAGGTAAAATATGACTTTGGTGTCCAATTTAAGCACATCTTACTGTTTAGTGTGATACTCCATCATATTTCAGTTGATGGGAAAAGATGCTGAAATGTGAGGAATGTTTGAAAATGAAATGCAGTTGGACTTGAATTGGATCCAAAATACACATAAAGGAAAAACTATGCTTGAATCAGCATGACCCCCCCTCTGTTCCATCACAGCTTCATTACCACATGTGTGTAGATTTCCTCTTTGCTGTAGACATTGGCCGTGGCTCCAGCGAACTCCAGCAGCTCGTGAGACTGGTCCACCACCAGAGAGGGGTGGAGCTTGCACAACCTCAGCAGGTGGCAGCTGAACACCCTGCAGAAACAGAGAGAAAGAGGTGTGGAGAGAGTTAGTGAATCATGGTGGAGACTTGCAGCAGAGGAACACTGGAGTTTCTTCATATGTACTTACCTGTGTACCTCTTTGATGTATCTAGGCATGTTGAGGAGGAGGCTGCTTCTCTCCAGCATCACTAGAATCAAGTGCGCTAAAAGCTTCTCGTCAGCTAGCTACAAAACATACATTATATAGTTAGGAACTCAAGCTACACATTTTAATGTGTGAAGGGGTTACAACTGTAATGAACATTTCATCTCTTCACCGTAATAACTGTGTTAAAGTAAATGTGTAACAGCACAGGGACAGCCTGGGCACACTGAACCACCCTTGGCCAATCAGCAGCTTCAGCTAGCAGCTCATGGAGCGTGCTCAGTCGGTCAATCGTGTCACCTGTGGAGGGAAAAAAAAGGAAATCTCTGTGATTCAAATAGCTATGTTTCTAGAATAAATACATTCCCCCCAGCAATTAGTTTTAATGATAATCTGCCTTCTGCTAAAATTACTGATGAAACAGCAGCAACAGCCATATGTGACATATACTGAGATGATAATGGCTAATATTTGGGAAAATAATGCCACCAGTTAGCCACCATCAGAGGGAGCTGATTGAAATACACTGTTTCTAGCTAATCTACATTAAAGCCATGCTTTATTACAGATATTGACTGTGACTAGAATTAATAATTAAAGAATAGTTCCACATTTCAGGAAAAAGTAGACGAGAAATTTAATACCACCACGTCTTTATGAAAAATATTAATGTAAAACTAAAAGTAGGTTAGCATTGCTTAGCATAAAGAGGACAAAACAGCTAGCTTGGTTGTGTCCAAAGGTAACAAACAGGCTGTGATGTAAGGGTAGGTTTATTTGTGGCAAAGTGACTTTGAATTTCCCAAAATATTGAATATTCCTTTAACTGTGTGACCAGTATTACCTGAGCCTGCTTCACCTCGAAGCAGGAAGAGGAAAAGACCTCTAAATGTGGGGCTGCGAAATGCATCCAGTGACAAGAGGCCACGCCCTCCTGTTTCAGAGATGGGCAAACATGCTGACCTGCAGGACACACACACAAAACACACCCAATGAAATGTTGGTAAAATGAAAATAGGTCAAATCAGTCTGCCTTCTCACCTACTGAAAGTTTGGAAACAAGATAAGTTTGGGCCTCAAGACCTCCGATCATTCCCTTAATTGGATATAACTGCGATCCTCCGTCCCAGCTATCCAGAGGGAAGCCAACTAATAGATGATTGAATTAGGAATCCTCCCTCACTGAGCAGCCGTCTCTAACCTGCCCAGTTGAATTCCCCAGGTGAACAACAGACTGTCCTGCTCTAATGTGTGCATGCACCTGTGTTGCAACACCAGTGTGGCAGAGAGACAGGGCAGGTCCAGCAGAGTGTGAAGAAGCTCCACTGCAGTTCTAGCTGTCACCAGAGAGGGCAGCAGATCCACAAAGTCATCCAAAACTGCTGGGCTGTCCCACGCTAACAACTACAAAGAACAGACAGAGAAAGAGAGCAGAAACTTGTTTATTCTTCACTTGGTATGACGTGAACTCCTCACGTTGTTATGTCTGGAAAACATACGACATCCTCTGATTTTTACCTTCAGCAGGTTTGGGAAGGAGTGGATGTACTGAGGGACTCTGAGCTGCAGGCTCTCGAGGTTCAGTCGGAGGAAGCGCAGAAGCTCGTGTGCCAGGAAATGGTCGTTGAACAGCTCGGCAGGGAACCGATCAAACACCAGCTTCCACACATTCTCACAATCCACTGCAGCCATCTCACCTAGATAGGTACAAGCAAATTTCAGCTGTTTAAAACTTTTCAGATGTTTTCAGAGTCAGTGAATCAAGGAACTGAAGTGAAATTAAATACATAAACTTATATTTGTGCTTATTTGGCTAGAAAGGGAAAGGTGAGTTGAGTAAATACCATGGTTGAGGTAGAACTGTGCGATGGGCAGCAGAACTCTGGCAAACGACAGGTCAGAGCTGAGCCGACCAAAGAGGGCTTTGATGCATGGGAACGTTCGGAAGACCAGAGAGGGGTCCTCTACACAAACACAGTCCAAGATACACACAGCCTCCACCAGACACTGAGAAAAAAAACAGGACAAACACCCATGACTGATTATGTACTAACGACTGACTTTGTATTGAGCTGTTCTATTTGTGGGCGTGCAGAGAATCAGTAACAGCATGGTAACAGAAAAGTCAGCTTTTATCTAAAATTAAGTAAACCTGAACCAAGGTTCTTACTTGATACATAATTTACAATCCTTTATGATAATCCTGACAGAAAAATAGTCAAAACCTTACTGTTATAAATTCTAATGTTCAGAAAGTGAGAAAAATACACCAAATGGATTATGATTTATTTAGATTGTAATTTTTCCTCAATGTTAGTGAGTGACAGTGATAAATAAATAACACACAAACTCACAGCTTTCTGCAGGTCTGTATCCGACCTTTTGTGTGCCTCTGAGACAAAGAGAAGAATACACACCACAATTGTTACATTAACACAGAATAAAATATTATGTACAGATACAAAATAATAAACAAACTTGTGTGTGCACAAGTCAAAACCCACATTTACTACATGACAACCCCCCAAACACTCTTGACATTTTTTTTAATCAGCTCTTAGAGATGAAAGGGGAAGCAACTAATAAAGGAGGTTAATTTTTTCCAATCCAGTTAAAATTTTAGTAGAAGTCAGAGTCATTTACATAAATCATATTCAGTTAACTTTGTTTTTTCTATATATTTTCCACTGGTAATCCATGCGCCACTTGCTGGGGCTTCATTTCCTTAGAGACAGAGGACCAGTGCACTGCTGTAACACACACACACATACACTTACTGCGGTCGCTCTGCTCGATGAGGCGTTGGCAGTACTGAAAGGCCTTTTCTCTCAGACGTTCCTTTGGAGGCAGCAACCGGCTGGAGGAGGAAGTGGCTGAAACCATAGAAACCACCGAACCGTCCACCTCTGAGCGATCATCTGTAACATTAGACGTCAAGAATCAGTGGATATGACTTAAAGCCTCCTGGAAGAAATGATGATTATCATCATCAAATTGTTTATAATGTACTCTCTGTTGCCAAATCTGAATCAAGAGCAGGAGTTATATGAAATGTTTATGGTGATCAAAACAAAACTGTGAACTACCGTTCTTGAACAGTATGACCCTACTGAACTTCTCATTTTAGTCATCAGAAGCATTAGAGTTTACTCATGACTATGTGATTTAATGACACATTTTGTTGCTGAAAAAGAAAACTCAACTGGGCACCTTTAAACTAGAGATGGGCGGATTGTTTACTTATAAACAGCTTGTTTACTTATAAACAGCTTGTTTCACTAAAGTGCAGTGTTTCAATACATCACAATGAAGAAAACCAGTCTGACAGTTTTGCAGTCTAGCACAATCTATTTATTTCCAATTTTGGTGATTTTTTAATTAATAAGAATTTTTCTAATAAACTGAGAGTTTATGTTTTTTATGTCCTACTTCTTCAGCTAAATAAATTGTGTAAAACCATCTTAGATTATCTGAGAAATGCCACAAATCTGGAAAAAAAAGCTATTTTTCTGAGCTCATAAAAACTTTACTTTTATGAGATATGCAGCTCTCATGGGATAGCAATGCTACAGTAATATGATCTTATAGAATATGATGTCTTTCTGTAGATTAAACTGCATAGCTGCAAGAAAAGTAGTTTAGATGAGCTCAACCTTAAACATATAATGTGGTAAAATGTCTTAAAAACATCAATGCAGGAGTAACATTAATCCAGCATCATATTTTACAGTTAAAAAACTGACAGGAACCATTTTACTGCAGAATACGTACATTTCTTTTTGATACAACACTTGTTAACTTTATTTAAGTAGTTGAGGATCTAAATACTGAATGTTGTAGTACTTGGGGCCAGTCTTGAAGAGCTGCTGTAAGTCTTACAAACAGCCAGATGTCACAGTGGTGCATGAAGCTGTGAAGCCTCAAATCTATTATCAGCTCAGACTTTCAGAAAACTTCATCAGCCCATCACTACTTTAAAGTACAGCTTTCTGATAAGCTTCTGTTGAGGTTTAGATTACAGATTATCAGAGAGGTTTAGAGGCAGTTGGGTAAACAGTTGACACAATCACATCCCCTAAGAAAGAAGAAAAAAAAGATAGTTTGAGTTATAGAGAGAGAGCTGTTCAGTCCCATCAAGTAGAGAGCAACAAGTTACATGCCACACTGAGCTTTTTCTCTGATGTACAAAAAAGATCATTAGGACAAATTAAATTTTTATATGGATATGATTAACTCAGCACTGTCAGGGAGAAACAGTTAGAACCATAAAAGGCAGAATTTGGCTATTTCTTATTTTACTTCCACACTTCCACACACACATACACCATGAGCAGCATGTGCAGTAGCTCTGTCAAAAATGCATGTTTAATATTATACAACCATTCAGACATTAGCAGCTGTCAGAGCAGCTCATTAGTCATTCATAACAGTGATTCATTCGTGTTTACATAATTAAGACAGGATTAAAGGAAGATTTGAAGGTGCACACACCCCAGTGACAGTGTATTCAAGAGGTGACAAATCAGGATTTCTGTGTGACATGATTTGTTAGATAAAGTGTTTAGAGTTGACTAGTGCTGCCCTGAAGTTTAACAAAGAGACGTACGAGTTTAGTTGGTTAATTGTGTCTCAGAGACAAGCCCATGCAGGGAAGGATCCCCAAACCGACATGTCTTACCATTAGAAAAGGAGTGGGAGAGGGAGAGGCTGAGCTGCAGCCTGTTTGCTGGAAATGATGAAAACAAACAGCAGATCATCTGAGACGGCTGATATGAATGAATTACAGCCTTTAAAGGTCGACACGTTGAGGCTGATGCTCCTTGTGTGTAGTTTGTGGTTAAAACATAACAAGCAGTGCTCATCTCTTGACGGGAATGTAAGAGGCTGTGGTTTGTTTTTGTGGTTAGGTTATACGTTACCGGTGTCAGCTGTGGTGTTGCCAGTGGAAACAGAGTGGTAGGTGAGAAGCCAGTGGCGGAGCATGGAAAAGGAATAGACGTTCATCCACTGGTCGTCAGTGAAGCCCTGGCCCACACACAGTACAGTGAAGAAATCCCCTGACACAGTCCCATCCAGCTCTACTACGGGTACCGGCTGATATAACAACACACACCACAAACACAATACAAGGTTAGACACTAGGGTTGGAGAGTGACATGAAAATAATACAAAGCTAAAAAAAACAATAGAAGTTAAACAAATATAAATAAGTAGTAAATAAGAAGTTAAAAGCTTAGAGTATGCTTTACAAGTGGAATATAAGAGTAAAAATAAATTACCTGACGTGACCTGGGCCCTGTGAAGAATCCTCCTGAGGAAGCACCGCCTCCTTGAGTGATGCTAGCATAACGCAGCCAATCAACAAGCTTTTTACTCAGGAGGTTGACGTGATCTGTAGCAAGTCAGATGGAGAGACACAACTGTGTGAAAAAGAGAGTCGATTTCTGTGCACACAGAAACACTTGATCACAAATTAACTGTCTATCTTAATTTTCTGTCTTGGCTTTGCTTTAAATTAGCTGGAAACTTTGCCCCGTGCCCTGTTTGTTACCTTCAGTGAGGCACTCAGGGCTGTGTGACAGGATGGTGTTTAGGATGGGCAGGATGTGTGTGAGCGTGTTAGCTGCCCCCTCTGATTGTCGGCTTTCCAGGCTGCGAAGGAGCTGAGCGCAGAGAGATGACAGGTCAGCCTTGGATCCAGCCTGTTGGGGTTAAAGTTCATAAAATGCACCAGGATGTCACAATAGAGTGGTGGTTGCAAAATGACTTGCTGATTAATCAGTAAGTTATTTGATCATAAACAATTTTAAAAAAGCCTGTTAGAATCTTAAATATGTTCAAAATAAAAGTGTCAACTGTACCAAATAGAATATAGCGGTAATGCAAACCTGTGAGAGCAGCAGAGCAGCAGCATGGCTGTTCAGTTGACTGGTGTTCTCCTGGTTGTAGTTCACTTCCTGGCCAGCAAGGGGCAGTGTTTCTCTGAGCACGGCTGAGCTCAACACCTGGAGTTGCTCTGATGGTGAGAATAGAAGCGACAGAATCCTCTTCTGAAGCTCTGGTGGCAACCTTAGATTAATGACAACAGGGAAGACCTTAGAATATGCCAGAAACATAAGGAATAAAAGATCACACCGAAAATGAAAGAGTGTGGAGTGGAAATAGAAGAAGACTGATGAAAACTGGGAAGGTGAAACTCAGCGTTTTGGCTCTTTGTGTTTGTGCTTGCTACCTGAGAAGGCAGGTTGAGATTATCACAACAAAGTAATTGCAGATTTAGAGAAAAGCAGCAGAGAAGGAGCGAGGATAATGATGGGGCAAGTGGAAAGAATAAAAACAGGGTAGAAAAAACAAGTCTTACGTCCTGGTGTACTTTGTGGCAGAGAGAATGAGGTGGAGCCTCTGCAGGGAATCCACAGTCTCAAGACTGAGATCCTTTCCCTGAAGCAGTTTGACCAATCGACTGTAAAACTTCTGCAGCTCAGACTCCTGGATTTCCCTGGAAATGACACAGAGTGAACCTTGTTTTGTTCCTGGAAAGTCCTTTTAAGTTGCTTAAACATGTTGATCTCTTATTAATTGACAACATATTCACTAACACAACCCTCTTGGTTGCTTTGGGAGTACCAAATCCGAGATGAAAAAATCCAATACTGCTTCTTACAGTTTCACAAAAAAGGATTTTTTAAAAATAACTGAATGAAGTTGTACAATAACAAACAGGCTTTTTAATGAAAACAGATGTTTGCTGCAGTCCTACAGTATAAAGTAGTTTATAGTTTACCCACTGTTTACACCAGGCTAATCTAAAGCACATATAATGCAGTTAAAGACTTAAGGGATCTGAATCCACCACTGAGAAATTTATCGCTTTACAAAACAATCAATTACAAGGAAAGTCCAACATTCAGATTTAATGTAGGTAAAACCACAGAAGGATCGTAAGGTCTTACATATTTTGCTCTTATAGCATCAAAGATAAGAGTACAATTTATGCCTGGGAATGTCAGAGTTGTAGGAAGAGTTCGGATTCTTTATTCCTTATATTGCAGTATTTAAAATACTACATCTCATTCAAAGTCCTGGAATAAAAATGTCACTCTGGTAAAAAAGTAACACACAGTCTCACGAAAGCAATTGCTTCTACAGGGTAAATAACGCTGCAATATTAACACATATTAGATGTGATAATGGAAGTAAGTGCCATCTACGGTTATGTAATAAAAGGCTGTAAAGCTACATGAACGTAAACATAAAAAAATTAGGAGCATAACAAGGTTTTAACAGGCAGGCTAGCTTTAGCCTTGTTAGCTTACAAGAGGAAATAACTGCACGCAGCGTGAACAGAAGTGATAAAGATATCGAGTTCATTTTTCTCTCTCTCTTACTCTTCTTACCTTGCTTGTTTAATTAAACTCTCGGAACCGTGAGAGTACATTTTTGAGAGGAAAAGTCGGGCATTCCTCTGTAACTTCTGTCAGCAGCGACAGGTAAACAGTGCGGCAGCTAATCAAGTCCTGACTAGAATCACATGACTGCCGCTTTAGTTCCGCCTTCAGCAGAGGGAAGTTGAGAAGCTGTATAACTCAAACAGTTACTCACGCATGCAACACTTTCCATACATTATAGACTAAATAATATAAACATGAAATCAAAATCTCCACTCGAGCATACTTTCTTTTTTTTTGACGAAAAACCTATCGTTTGAAGATTATGGCTTCTTCCTCTATGTTTGACCCATCGTCTAAAAATAAGATTCAAGGTTGTATTTAATTTTACTGCTATGCAAATGATCTCTGTATGTTCTCCATGAGAACAAAAGCCTGATTAAAAAAAAATTAACAACCGTACTTTACAGTTGGTTACTTCTACACTCACTGACGCATAAGGTCCTTCATTTTACTGCTATTTTTGCACACCTGATCTTTCTTCTTTTTAGGCCTATGGGACTTTAGGTAAAATAATCCATTACAAAAACTACGGCACCCAGATATTTACCTTAGTAGCCTACACAAGTTGAAAAAAAAATTAGTGAAACCGAAATTTCAGTTTAGAGTTATTGGAAGCATTTCCTTTACTTAGTGATATTACAGTATAAAATGCTCCTTTAAATTTAGAAGCTCTGCATTATAAAGGCCACTTCTAAAATAGCCCCTGTTTATATTTTTATTAGGCCTATTTTACTGGGTTATTAGCCACTATCGCTTTATTTGTATATAAGGAGCTTATTTGCTCTCTATTCTTTTGAGTAGTTTAATCTATGACAGTGTTTCTAATGTATAAGATCATCATATGTTTAATACAAAACATTTTAAACCGTAAACAGCTATCAGATAAATTGATCAGAGTGTAATATATCTTCGCGGATTGGAAAAAACAAAGGACGGAAACACTGAAGTGAAGTACAACTGTTCTTCAGTCTTTCCAAATACCAAGAAAAGATTCTGGCAACCTGTTGACATCATGCAGCTGACGAAGTAAACAAAGAGATTAAACTGGATAAAAGTCATCTATCGGAATGAGAGGCAGACAGCAGAGCACTTACTGACCAACTGTAAACCTACAACACACGACTTTAAGGTGTCGTAATACTCTGTGACTCTTTTCATGCGACCATTGTGACCGTATCTGATGTGAGACAGTGAGACAGGTCACACAGGCTGCAGGGTTGCGCTCTTTCTCACCTCTCTGCAGCCAACTTGTTATTTCCATCTGAGCTGCACAGCCCGCCTCCGCTTTCTCTCTCTCTTTCTGTCTGTCTGTCTGTCTGTCTGTCTCTCTGTATTTCTCGGTCTATCTTTACTTCAAGCTACGCGTCGGGGCCACAGCTCTCATGCGCACTTCAGTTCCTCTCTCTTTCTGTCTGTCCCTCCGTCTCTGTCTCTGTCTCTCTCTCTCGGATAAATGGAGACAACCTGAACCTTTGGATTCTTTGGTAAAACAACTGCTTTCGTGATTTCAAGAAAAAATAAACAAGAAAATAACAAAAACAATTGTTACAATTGGCCGGGATCAGTTTCCCTCCCTCTCCTTGGACCGCTCCTCCGCCGCAGCTCAGGTAAGTGAAATAACTTTCACCATCTCTTTCTTGTTTACGATTTTATTTCTTGATGCGTTCATTTATTAGAGTGTATATTAGAAAAGTTGTCGATCCGGTTTTGTAAACGTGAGCCAGTGTGAATGGAAAAACCGAGTCGCCGAAACGTGAAATGAGGCTACACCCCGTATCACCGCAGCCTGTCACAGCGTGTGTCATCTGCAGTGGTGACATGACAGCGTCCAAACAAAACTCAAACACACAGGCAGGAGGACCTCATTAAGTGCAGCACTGTCCCTTTAAAGTCGCTCAAAGAACTGATTGATAAAGGCTGCCCACTCAAGTTGGTCAGGATGTGCGTGAATCAGTTCTGGAAATCAGTTTTGCACCTGTGCATTGTTTATCTAATGCTCTTTTTATCAGCAGATCCTGCTGTTAAGGAACCTGCATTTTACCTTCTGACATTTTCTTGGCTTGTAGATAAAATTTCATTTGTGTGGGAACCCAATACCTTAAACCTCTGTCTTCACCCAGCAATCACTGGCATGACCCAAATGTTTTGGATTCCTGCAGCAGGTGCACAACACAGTGAGATCCAGTGAGGGACAATCAGGGTGAGGCAGAGATACAAGATATCATGCACAATGATGGCATTCTGCTTACTTGTTATGATGCATTTATCTTTTTAAAGTTTTAAATGCCACTGTTTTGCTGAGAGGTTCTGATCTCCGCTTTTTAATGTGATATACACAATACCCAGCGTCCCACTTGGCCATCAATGTGTATTAACCTTTATAGTAATATTATTAACCCTTGAGATCGAAGATGATTTGAGTGACATGATTTATCTTGTTTTTATTTACCCACTAGCAGTCAGCATCAAGTATAAAATACTCATTTGGTTCAGGTGAACTTAAAGTTTTAGTCTTGTTCATTTTTGAGTGCTAATTTTTTTTTTGCTTGGTTTGAGAATGGATAAATTTAACCCTAACACTAACACTAAGTAAGTCACAGCTTTTTTTTATTGACATTATACCAGGCAAGCAAATTATGTGATACCACTGAAAAACCAAAGGATTGCGGTTTGCATGACTTTTAAAGCACGCTGATTGCATGAGCGATTTTAAAAGTTAATACCCAGAAAAAAAAAGGAAATTTTTCGCTGCCAGCTGCTGTTTAGATCTTTAAGGGTAAGCAGAAATTGCTCAGTGAGATATAATTAAGTCATCAGGGCTGTGGAGACTAACAGAACTTCTAAAATTGTCCTTAACAGCAACAGAAAAACCTTTATTTCTTACTAACCCTCTTTTGATGATATAAAAAGTAAGCTGATATTTTTCTTTAATCATGCAAATCATACAGACTGTCAACACATGTCTGTCGCTGTCGCTCACTCCTTCTCTCTAAGGACGGAGCCCATGTATCAAATTGTATCCTATAAGCTTCAGCTATTCAGCTGGACAATGGAGCCTTTATGGTGGTTTGTGCACCTGAACCAATCATATCTGCCCATCAGCTAGCTGGCCAGCCAATCACAGCCCAGTACACTGAGAGGAAGCCTGGACATGGTAGCGGTAGAATCATTGAGCTTTGTCTCGCTGACACTGACTGGATTGTGTTTAAATTGACTGTATTTGTGTGCTGAAACTGTTATTTCTGACCTTCACAAACATGATCATTCACTGTGTGCTTGAGAAACAAGCAGGAACACAAAACAAAAGTGCTCCTCAAGTTCAGCAAATCAGGAACACTGTTTTATATTGGATTGGATTGCACTATAATCTTCACTCACTTACTTTTAGTCTTCAGGTCAGAGAAACACACAAACCTTTTCCGAGCCTGTGTGAAATAAACTTAAATGACTGAGTGTAAGAAATCTGAATGACAGTGAAGCACGTTTTGTGAAAGACTCAAAGCACATTTGGCATTTCAAAAAACACAAGGAGGAAATTACTGATATTTGTCTCACAGTGACTCCACACAGCTCATCTTGGCTTCTCGTGACAGTGATCGTCAAACGAACACAGCTGTGACAAAAAGAATGTGTGAAATTGAAAGTCACTGTCTGTTTGGTGTAAATGCAGCATGATGGCAAAAGAAAGGAAATAAATTTTCATTCACTTTATAGCAAAACTGAGTACTTGTTCAAGAGCAGCAAACCTTTAGATCTATTTTAACGTCTCCTATGACAGTAAACCATCAATGCAAAGATCGATCACTTTTTTTAAGGATTTAAAGTTTTTCTGTAGCAGCAAATTTACCTAAACTGTGCAAAAGAGCAAATACAGTTATTGGATGCAAAGTGCCAACATGTCTGTTTATTTTACATTAATCTGCCACACATTTTATTCAATGGTGTTTTTTTCTCAAAAAGTAAGCATCTGTGTTATTGTAAAAAGTCTAGTTGTGGAACCTTGCAGAATGTCTTCATACCTGAAAAAAGTAGGTCATAACTTCAAAAAATGATGAGGCTAAATTTTAAAAACATTGGGAGGAGCAATAAGATATTAAATCTACATATTTAGTTTTTACTTGTTCTTGCTGACCTTTAAAGGGTTAATCTCGGCAGTCCCTGGTTCTCTCTCATGAGATGTTCAATATGCACAGATTTGATTTAAACTGATATAAACCTTTGTTGGATTCGTCAATATCTTCTTATTTGCAGAGTGTGGTCTCTTGAAACTGATATGCACCAGAGAAAATCCAGTAAAGTTAGAAATCCCATCTTTTTCATTGTATTTTCTTCAAGATATTATAAGTGGACTGTACAACTTTCCAGCACAGATGCAATTTCAGTTTCCCTAAACTGAGCTTGATGCCACATATCTATGGAGATACTGACAAAATTAATGTTTTTATTTAATTTGTGCATTTACAGACCACCCGTCACCTCTCCTGAACACAGAGAGTCTGAAAGGGGAGCTGATGTTTGAGTTCACTGGCAGATTTGTGTTTTTCAGAAAAGAGGGTCTGATCTCAGATCAGTTAGCTGCCTGTTTTTTGTTAAATGCAGTGATTTGTTCCATCGTGCCATCGTTTCATGTTCTGCCAACAAATCAAGTCGTTGTGACGTTCATACTTTTGGAATGCGTCAAGTTGAGGTGGGTAAAATGAGTAAAAAAGATCGAAAGAATTGATATCGAGGGGACTGTGCTGTACTTCTCTGATTTTTTTTCCTGTCCAAATCTTATTATTAGCACCAGCCTCTTAAAAAGACTTTGCCTACTCTTGTATTGTATTTCAAGTTGAGTGATACTGTTATTTTTTCAATTGGTCAAGGGGATAAATATGGTGTTGTGACAGGAGTTTTGGGCTTGTGTGGGAAGTCATATTGAGTGAAAATAGCTGTTTGTGGTGTTGAGAGTGCATTGAGGGCACCATGTTGCTTTTTTTGTTGAGCTGTGTGTGTTTTGTGTGTGGTCTCACATGATGAGCTGCAATCTGGGGTCGCTGGTCATTGAGAAAACGTTGTTGCATGTTTTCGTCCAGGAGGTTGCATCAGTGCAGAGATATTAATACATCAGACTGCAAGAAAGCACAATTGACAAACTGACACCCACCTGACCCTCTTATATTCAATAGAAATAATCAAAGAGAAAGGAATGTGGTTAGTGTTTGATGTAGGAAAAATATGAAGAAAAAAATTCATTTAAAATGACAATTTTATCTTAATTTTAACATTGAAATGTATAAATATGTAAAAATGTTTACCTTTCAGTTTCACTGCCACTATGTGGCACAAGTTTTCTACAATGTGCATTGAAATTTCATAAATGTGAAGTTCTTAGAGCACTTTTTTTTAGCAATAGTGCTTCATTTTACAAAAATAAAATAAACACTATTTATTTTTATATATAATGTCCACATCATGCTTTTAAATGAGATGTGAAATAAGGTCCTTTGTCGACAAAATGATTTTTGACGGCACTGAATATCATCCATGTTGTTTGAAATGTACACATTTGGTTTGACGTCCACAACATATAAACACATTTGGTCGGACAACAATTTTCTAGCTTTCAAAATACAAAGCAAGTGAGCATATCTATAGAGTGATAGTGTTGTAGGTATTGACCATGTAACTGAGACTTATGGGAGACAGAAAGGCAGAGGATGACGGTGGTAAACAGTTCACAGACGGAGAGTGTGCGTCTGCCTCTTTCAAAGGTGCACTGTGCAACTTTTTTACAGGCCCACAAACAAACAACAGAGACAGAGTAATGGGTGCAAAAAAAAAAGTATGCAAGAGCTAACATGACTTTTAGATTTACTTTAAATCCATTTGTAATGTTTATTAGAGCACTAAAGAGCCAGAATCGACAATGCAACCAAAAAAAGTTGCATATTGTACCTCTAAGACTGTAGTTGCTGAAAAAAAGGGAAATTGCAAAATTTAAAGTGAAGACATACATATACGCACATGGTTCTAAAAAAAAACAATCAACTCCTTCGACCTCATTACTATAAACAAAAGTGGCCAACTGGGAGGACTAAAACAGAGCACAGGAAGAGAGCTACTACACACATCTGGTTTGAAAAGGAGGAAGCAAGGATGAGCTTTCTCGGTAATGAACTCCAAAATAAGAGAAGAGAGAAGAGGAAATATGTTTGTGGTTACTGAAGGGGTCTGTGGGTGTATGTGTGTGTGTCTGTGTGTGTATGTCTGCATGCACTCATGAACCTCTGCACAAGTGCATGGGTGTGTGTTGGTGTGAGTGCTTGCTTTTTATGCTCGCTTTTTATCGTCTGTGGTAATATAAACACACTGTAGATACAAATAATAGCTTCAAATGTTGAGAGGCTGTGATATTTGTGTCTGCCACAGGCTGCATTTGAGAAGGTGTTAATCATTGATTTCCTTCGATGACTATCTGTGACTAAATATTTGAAAAGGTCATAATAAATATATTAAAAAGAAAGTCCCTAAAATGCACCCAATTTTACAGATCAGTGGTTTTTCACAGACTGTAGTAATGTTGCAGATTCATCCTTTCTACCATATTTGTAAGTGTATTTGTTACTTTGCAGAAAGCAAATGACAGGTCACAGTTGTATGCAAAAGTGTTAGTTTACATGGGTAATGGCATCAGATAGGTCGGATTTGCCTAACTGGAGACTGCAAGTCTCAAAGCAGGATTGTAGGATAACACCCACCAGCCTGACAGCATGCAAATCCCAAAGATGCATGGACAACCTGTGTGTGTGTGTGTGTGTGATTTTGTGTGTGTGTGTGTGCATGAAAGAGGGTGAAATGAAAGAGAGAGGAAATCAAGTGGGAGTTAGAGCAAGAAAAAGAGAGTGGAAATATGTCTCTTAAAAAGGTTAAAAAACAGAGGCAAATGGAAAGACGTCAGTTGGTTAGAGTTTGTGTTTATAAGGAAAAGAGATAAAGCGGAGAATGCGTGGGACCCTATTGAGCACAGTGCCACTCTGTTTTATTATTTGTTCAGTGTTATTGATTCATAGACACTCTAGCCATAATCATCAGCATAAAGGGATCTTGAGCTTGTAAAGACTGATAATTCACCTTCACTTGCTGGTAACGTCGTCATCATAGGACTCTTTATTTTATGGATTTTTGCATAAAGTAATCAGTTTTTCCACTGTTTTATTTTACTTTTATGAGCTGGTATTTTAAACACTACTAACTTTAATACTTGCAGAATAAATAAAATTGACAATTTGATCTTAAGTTTCACCATAAAGCGTTTTAGTGTTAAACGTCTGCAGCTCTGTAATGCTGTACTTGGGCACAGCAATGCTTTGAGCTAAATGCTAATGCAATCATGGCAACACGCTCAAAACGTCAGTAACATGCTGTTTTGCAGGTGTAATGTTGTCAGTGTTTACTGTCAGAGCTTGATCAAGAAGCACATATTAGCTTGTTATTGATATATCCATATTTTTGTGTGTATGTTTGCTGATGTTGCAGTGAAACCCCAAACTAGGTTTGTTTTCATATAAAGTTGTTTATTTCAATCATCATTTACAACATTTTATCTCTTCCTAACATGAACACATCTTGTCCTGCACCCTTAGCTTGTGAAACAACTAAGCAAAGCTAGATAGCTAGTTAGCATCTCAGCTGCAGCACGTACCCAAATGCCACCATCGACACGCTGTCTGCCTCTGACATGAAGCTACAGCACATGTTCATTTACTCTTTCTTGTTCCCTTTGGTTCCCTGTGGTGCAACGCTATCACAGACACCAACAATCTCCCCTGGGCGACTGAGACAAGAAGAAGCATTCAGATGTTTCCCTAAGACATTGTTACACCCTTCTCATGACAAAGAGGAAACCAAGTATGGCTGCAGTTGGACTTCAAATTGACTTAATTTGGCTTTAGATAAAAGTTCAGGGGAAAAAGTTTTTAAACTTTATTATGAGGGACACGTGAACATGTGGATTGATTTATATGGCAATTCAGCAAAAAGTTGTTAGGACGTTAAAAAAAGAGTTAAAGGAGTCAAATGAGTCAAATATAGAATTAAAATTAAATTATGTAACTGTTTGAAAGCACGAAGAGTGAAAGCTCTCAGAAATAGCACAGCTAAAGAAAAAAAATTACAGATATCCCTCATGTGGTTGGTTATACTTCTGCAGTCTGAGATTGTGATGAATTCTGACTTTAAAGCAAACAAGTCTCTAAGCCAGTTCCTCTTTTTTTAGAACTTCATTTTGGCTCAGTTTTAGTTAGTATTCAGTGTTTATTTTTAAACTTTTCTTTAGAAAAGTATGGTTTTAGCATTTACACGTGTATTTTACGTATGTGGTCAATCTTGTTTTTGCCAAGGTCAGGTATAATGTGTCAGAAGCATGTAGCTACATATACATACTAACTACACCTACAAATGTGCAACTAAATTCTTCTTATTCAAGCATGTGTGTACATCTCATAGTTATGTGAAGCAAGAAGAGGCTGACATTCAATTTAATTGTGCAACCAAATGTGAAATGACAAATAATTTAATGAAATACCTGCTAAAAAAATAAAAAACTGAATTGTATTTGTGTTTGTTTGAATATTACATTTCAGTTAGTTTTGTAACCAGCCAATATGTTTCAATATGGTTTTATTTTTTCTTAAAGGATTTTATTGTGTTTATTTTTCATTTATGACCATTTCTTTGAAAGCATATTTTAGTTTTAGTTACTAAAGTAACCCTGATCTGGACAGACACCGATGGACACTGCAACTTAACTGGTTCACTGAGTCGTACAACCATGAGGCAGTTTGTTCAAACGTCTATTAGTCTTGCAGAAAACTTAGCGAATGTAGACTAAGACAACATGATATTAGCTTGTGGTTTCTCATCCAAAAGAAACAGTATTTTTTTCTTCTTTCTGTGCACTCACCATTTTGAGCCTGAATATTACACAGGAGAAATCCATTAGGGTTCAACCACAGGTTCCTCTACCAACAGTTTACCTTAATAAACTAGAATAAACCAAAGTCATGTTTTCTGTCCTGATTAGAGGGGGGTGTTCAGAGTCAGAGACAGACACACACATTCTTTGTAGTTCCTGTCTTCATTGCAGTAAGCAGCTGTGTTCAGACTCTGTTGGTTTTGCTACTTTCTCAGGGTGTAAAAGATGGAAAACGGTGCAGCTGAAGATGTGGAGGCGCTGTGGGAGAAGGTGGACAGCAAACGTTACGACCTGTGTCGCACCATCTCCCCGGCAAAGCTCACCCCCTACCTCCGCCAGTGCAAAGTCCTGGATGAACAGGACGAGGATGAGATCCTCAACTCCTTGCTGCTGGTCTCCAAAGCAAACCGCACAAGTAGGTCAAAGGATGTGTGTTTTTTAAAGTACTAATCACGTCAAAGCAGTGAATGATTTGATCTGTGTTATCCAACGACCATGTTCCTCTGAACCTCAGACTGTGTGCAGTGAACGTAGGTGCTTTTATGTTGTTGTGTGTTGAAATCTTTTTGATCACACCTCTGTCAGGTCGTCTGCTTGACATCCTCCACTCTAAAGGAGAGCGGGCGTATGTTGCATTTCTGGAGAGTCTGGAGTTTTACTACCCTGACCTTTACAAGATGGTCACAGGGAACGATCCCACACGACGCTTCTCCAGCATCGTAGGTGAGGCTTACACATTTGGATGCAGACGCACACACACAGATATGCATGGACACACAACTTCTACATGCACTTCTCATGACAGTTTGACTGATATAGGTTTTGATGAGCATTATAGTGTATTTCTGCACTGGCGCAACCAATATGGTTGATTTTCAGTGTGCATAAGTTGAGCCTTTGCATCAAACATTGAGACAGAAGGAAAGATAAATTTAAACATTAAAGGCAAACTTTAATTCTTGATCACTTTGAAAAAAATTATGAAGTAATGAAGAATTTGATAGAAAAATAAACACATTTAAGTGACTGGCCAACTGGTTTTGTAGATCTGCTCAGGGAGGAAGAGTCCTATCAGTAACACAGTTTAGCTATCTGACAAATTTTACAGATCTTGATCTGCTGGTTAAAGTCAAAATCTGAGATTTATCCAAATCAGCTCAAAGTGCACCCCTGTGACACAACATACAGTAGATAATGCATCAGACGTGGCTTTTATGGCACTGTATATCCTGAACTTTAATCTCCGTTCCCTGGCTGCAGTGGAGGAGGGTCAAGAAGGCCTGACCCACTTCCTGATGAATGAAGTGATGAAGCTGCAGCAGCAGTCCAAAGTCAAGACCCTGCAGCAAGTTGAGCTCAGCAAGAAGAACTGCACCCTGGAGGACGAGCAGAAGAAGCTACGGCTGGCCAATCAGGAGCTTCAGGCCTTCCAGCAGAGTAAAAACACGTTATTTTTTTAGATAATTCCTGTTTATGACATGGAAGCTAAAGGGGTCAAATCACTAATTTTAGATGTCTGGTGTGTCAAATGATTAAGCAGCAAATCCAAATAATACTGAAACTGGTGCCCTGCTTCACATGTTTGGTTTACTCAGCTCGGTGCACCACAGTTGGGTTTGTAAAGGCCAAGTAACCCATCACATTGTTTACCAAAGACTATTTATGAAACTAGGACACTGTGATATTAAAAATCTTCTATGTAGTTAGAATATACTGCTGGTACACAGAACAAATTACCCTTCAAACAAATGCTAAAAATAATTTTCAATATTGTCTAAGTTGGGTCAGCTCACGTCTGCCTTCTCACATTCGCTTAAATGAGGAAGGTACAGTCAACCAGGAAACTCTGTTGTAAATTTCCTGGTTAGGATGAAATTGCAGAATCTTGCCACATCTGATTGCCAGTTTCCAGGATAACATGCTCATGTAAATGACTATTGTTGGTTCTCCAGGGTACAATAAGTTAAGAGAAGAGAGGAACTCCTACAGTGATGAGCTGCTGAGGGTGAAGGATGAAAACTACAAGCTGGCCATGAGGTACGCCACGCTGAGTGAGGAGAAGAACATGGCTGTGATGAGGAGCCGAGACCTGCAGCTGGAGGTACTGACAGACACGTTTTTAAATAAAAGACACGTGTTCTCAATACAAAAAAACACACAAATATAAATTTCATCACATTGTGTGCATGACAAAATCTGCAAGACATGATAATATTAGTGAAACATTAGCAAAAAGTTTATAGGAAATGTGGGGATTTGAGGACATCGATCAGGGACTGTAGCAGGTCACATCAGCTCCATGCTGGTTTCCCTATCTTAATACTCTGTCCTCTTTGCATTAATAGATTGATCAGCTAAAGCACAGGCTTAACAAGGTAGAGGAGGAGTGCAAGATGGAGAGAAGGCAGAGTCTCAAGCTGAAGAACGACATTGAGAACCGACCTAAGAGGGAGCAGATCTTTGAGCTGGAAAGAGAGAACGAAATGCTCAAGATCAAACTACAGGAACTACAGTCCATCATACAGGTACAGCCTGGAAAACACACACACACACATACATGTTGATATGGCTAACATGTTAGCAAACATTTGCCTATTGACACGTCCAGCAGACACAAAACAGCATCACTATTAATTTGGTGTCTTTGTCTATGTATGTATATGCTGTGCAGGTAGCAAAACAGTAGCTTTATGAGAGCACCTACCTGCTGAGGAAATTAATATTTAACTGAAAGATGCTAAAATGCTCCTCAGGGTCGGGTGATAACTCACTGTGTAATGTCACTATCAGACTGGAGCTGATCAACACAAATGATTCAGCAACTAGTTGTACAAGGTTCATACCCAACAATGTTTGTATTTCTCAATACTCAGCCTGGTCCTCTACCTGCATCAGACAAGGCCATCCTTGATATTTTGGAGCATGACAGACAGGAAGCACTAGAAGACAGACAGGATCTGGTCAACCGCCTCTACAACCTCCATGAAGAAGTCAGACAGGCGGAGGAACTGCGAGATAAGGTAACCACCACACAAGCACATTTAGGAACAGAAAAAGCTGTGTTAACTCTGACTGTGTGAATGTGAGCACACAAAGGAAAACAAAAACACAATCTACAAACACAAACCCATGACAAGAGGGTCTTATGGCTGTGTGTGTGTGTTTGTCTGTGTGTGTCTGTGTGTGTCTAGTACCTGGAGGAGAAGGAGGATCTGGAGCTGAAGTGCTCCACACTGCAGAAAGACTGTGAGATGTATCGCAACCGTATGGACACTATCACCGTCCAGCTAGATGAGGTGGAGAAGGAGAGGGACCAGGTAAATGCTCTCTCGCACACACACACGCACATGCAGACACACAAACTCACACATTCTCACACACACACACATAGAGATTATTACCTCTATGCTTTATGACCGCTTGCAATTTCCCCTCATGTTTGTGTCACTAGTTACTGTCATTATCTGTGATTCCCATGTTTTTGTTGTTGTTGTTGTGCTTACTTCCCATGCTCCTCTGCTACAGGCGTTCCGAGCGAGAGACGAAGCCCAGCACCAGTTCTCCCAGAGTCTCATTGACAAAGACAAATATCGCAAGCAGATCAGGGAGCTGGAGGAGAAGAGTGATGAACTCCATATTGAGATTGTACGCAAAGAGGCCAAGCTGGTCACCTTGGAGGCTCGGCTGCGACGGCTGTCCAAGGACAATGCCTCAGACCAGGTTCGGCTCATCAGAGTAGATGAGTGTGTGATAAACGCTCACATGATGTCTCATCAGCACATAGTTTCAATGTCTGCTACAAAAAAATTTGCCAATGTTTTTAAATTTTCAAGATTTTCCTCTTCTACTTTATCAGACTTTGCCAAGGGACCTCCCTCCTACAATCATTTCTCAGGGGGAGGAGTTTAAACCCATCCAGGTCCAATCAGAATGGTCCAGTGATGAGTCACCAGAGGATAAGTTACCTGAGAAGCCTCGCCTTACACGCAGACCCAACCTCAAAGCGGTCAGCCACTGGACAGTATGGCGAAGGCCAGAGCCTGTATTTATCACACTTAAGTCACTTATTTCACTTAAGAATGTTCATAAATACAATTTTCTACTTATCACAATGTTATGCATTTATCAAAGAGACCATATGCTGATATCAGTCCATCCTTGAGCTTGTACCGTTAGCAGTCCTCTTTCATAAAGTAATGTGGCAGAGTAGCATTAAAAAGCACACTGTGAGGACATTTCTTTCACACTTACGTAAAAAAAGAACCCAGAAGTAAAAAAATAAATTTTACCTTTCACATCATCAGATGGTGTGGATAGATAACGACTTTTGTGTTGGTTATTGCAGCCAACAGGAGAAGAGACAGGCTGCTATTTTTGCACCGTCTGCGTCTTTGTGACAACAGAGAATTACTCCCTTTGTCTAGACTTTTGGATTTATAACTTTGCAGAAGTATTACGTGCACAGAAAAACACAGATGAAAGACTAAAGAAATGAAATTTGCAGTCACTGACCATAAGGAGAGGAAGTATGTTATGAGGAAGCACATGTAGACCTATATGTGTGTGTGTATAAACAGATAAGTAAGAAAATGCTGTGACTGATTCTTTAAAAAACTTGTGCAATGTTTTTTGTATTTTAGGCTAGAGTGAAATCTCCAGTCTGCGGATACAGAGACCTTCAGAGTAACTCAGAAGCTGCTCAACCTGCAGGTATCACACTGTCACATTAAACTCATTCATACGCAATAACAGTGAGATTTTCTTTGTGCAGCTTCAGTTAAAATTGTCTGTAATTTTCAGCACCATCAGTAAATGGAGTAGATTGTCTGGAAATCCAGATGCCAAATGTGCACACCAACAGCCATTCCCTCCCAGCCTCCCCCAGCTACCCGATGTCCCCCACATATCCTTCCACCTCAGCCCCTCAACTCTCATCCTCCTTCTCAGCCCCCTCCCCAAACTCATTTGCTACAGGGGAGCAGTCCAGCAGGCCAAATATGGTGAGGTCTTATCACTTCAATTATCCCCATTGTCCAGAGAAGAAATATTATTCAATATAATTTCTTCTCGCGTGATAAATAGAGCAAACTCAAATACAATGTTGACTTGAAATGACAAAATTTTAATCTTTATTATGAGAATTTCTTCTTTGTTCACACATGAAATCTCCAGCTGCGCTACCGTAATGACAGCATCCTGTCCACACTCCCGGAACCGCCGGAGAAAGCATCACTTTATCGCAGAGAGAGGGAGAAGGAACATGACTTTCACCCCCGCAGGTACACACAGCCCCCCATGCAACATTATACATGACAGTTAATCAGTATTTTTGAACAATATAACGTGAGTAATTAGAAATCCCATCAATAATTATGTGTTAAATGCTCGTTTGTATTTAATTTTCCGAATAAAATCACTGCAAAATAGTCTGATGTTTGGTTTCTTTCAGCCTCTCGGACTTTGATAGTGACAACATGGAATTGGAGTTTGGTAAGTTATACCTTTGCATCTTCTCTATAGTTATATATAACATGTTATTAGACTGTATTTATCCTCTTTCCACCTTTTTTGGTAATATCTTTTTCAATCCGTTTGTCTCTCTGTTCAATAGAAGATGAACGTGGTCCGCCGTCTGTCCACTCGTCTTCCTCGTCCTATCAGTCAGAAGGGATGGACACTTACGACCTGGAGCAGGTCAACAACATCTTCAGGAAACTCTCTCTGGAGAGGTACAGCACAGACATCCATGCATGTTTTGCAGGTCAGACTTACTAGAAACACCCTCCGCTGTTTGTGCTGATTCATGCATGTACGTCTGTGTGCAGGCCATTCCGTCCATCTCTGTCCTCCTTCTCGAGGCTCAGCTCTTCCCTGAAGCCTGTGCAGGAGCTGTCGCTGTCAGGCGACAATCTGCTGAAGGATATCACTTTGGTTGGCGGCAACGAGAGCGGCATTTTCATCTCAGCTGTCCAGCCGGGCTCCAATGCTGAGAAAGCGGGGCTGCGAGAAGGCCACCTCCTCCTACTGGTATGTAGTTTGCCCACTGCAGCGGTAAAACTCCAGTATCTCACAGGCTGTTAGAGGAGTAAAGGATCAGTGGGATACATTTTTTTCTAATTGAAGCTAGTCGCTGCACAAATTTGTAAAGATTAAGAACCTACAACATATATGGGCATTTTAAGAAGAAAGTGTAACAAATGCAGAGGCTAAAACTGTGAGAAAAAATGAATTTAACTAGCAGCAACCCTCTAGTTTTTACATTTTCAAATGCCTGTTTGTTTTTTATTGCTGTCATTAATTATTGCCATTATCGATAATCAAGGGACAAAATTTGTAAAATTGCCAAAATTAAACAAAACACTTTTAACTAGACTTAGTCATTGCAAGTTATAAATCAAGTCCCAAGTCCTAACATTTGAGTCAAATAGTCCCAATGCACCCTTCACCTAACATAGCATTATCCTAACATTGGCTAACTATTCTTTGTGCAACTTTAAATGTTAAATGGTTCAAAGTAAACACAGGGATTTAAGTTTATACAAGGTATATAGCCTAATATTTGTGTTAAAGGGAAAGTTTTAAGTATTATCACGTTGAAATGTTAAGATCTGAGTAAAGTCACAAGTCACTGGTGTTAAAATCTTAGTCAAGTTGCAAGTCCTTTAAGATTTTGCAAGTCAACTCTACAGACATTCAATTTGTGATTTGAGTCTGACATGAGTTCGAAACCTCTTCTAAAACATGAAGGCTTTAATCTGTCATTTATCTGTCTTGTGCTATGATTGGCTGATCAGCTGGAGGGATGCATACGAGGGGAAAACCAAAGTGTTTCATTGGATACCAGCACTCAGGAAGAAGCCCATTGGACGTTGCAGCACTGCTCTGGACCAGTCAGGCTTCACTATCGAGCCAATTATGACTGTAAGTGCTGTTTTGTATTGTATTTGTTCATGTCTTTTTGTATAAATATGTTAATGTTCATGTAATTTCAAATGTATAAGTGTGTTTTTGTCTGTGTGTGTGTGTGTGTGTGTGTGTGTGCCTCAGCCTTTCGTCGTCTTCAGAGGGATCTGTCAGAAAACACGCGGGCTTCTGGTGACTCCTTCTACATACGTGTGAACCTCAACATCTCCGGCCAATCAGACTGCTGCTCTCTGAGTGTTCGCTGTGATGAGGTGCTGCACGTGCTGGACACCAGGCACCAGGGTCGCTGTGAGTGGCTGTGCGCTCGTGTTGACCCCATTTCTGGCTCTGACCTGGCTGAACGTGGCACTGTACCCAGCAACTCACGGTACACAGAAGCTCTTTTAAAAGTTAAAATGACATTTACATTGAGAAATGGATAAAATCTCTTGTTCAGGATATGAAGGCTCCAGATTTAAAGCAAACATTACTGATACAAAGTGCTGCTATAAAGCAGTAAATGCTTGAAGTATTTGAGCGCCGTGCATCTGTTCTGCTCCCGCACTGCAGAGTCCTGAGCACGATGCAAAAGTGATGCAATAGTTGAGCAACCATGCAAAAAGTAGCAGGGGTCTTGAGGTGGTCTACATCTGCTTTTTTTCCCCTACAATCAGTTGTTCTCAGTAAGAAGCACAGGAAGTGGCTTGATATGTGGACAGACTTCTAATGTTGCCTTTACTTTGTTAATCTAGTCAAAATCATGAGTTTGAAAATTTTACAAAGACCTGTGTGTGATGTGTGTGTGTGTGTGTGCAAATGCAGGGCCCAGCAACTGCTTCTAGTAAAGATTCAGAAGTTAGTTTGTCGAGGGGGGAAAGAAGAGAATGAAAGTAACCGCAACAGTAGGGTAAGAAACTTCCTGGACCTTTTTTTTTTTTAGTAAAAATAAAAAACATTTACATCTCTTTGATGAACGTTATTAATATAGCAACATATTCCCATTTGATTAAAGAAAAACTCTTCTTTATGTTATAAAATATAATATGTATCCTAAATTAAAAAAAGGGAACCAGCTTTTTCCAGGTTCTCGTGTTTTTAAACAGGGTTATTCTGCAGTCAAACATGTTTTTTTATGTTATGCATAAGATGTGTGTACGTATGTGCCTGTGCAGTACAATTTGCCGCTAGAAGAAGGCAGCCCCTCTGTAGATCCTAAAGCCAGCCCTCGCCAGTCCAGAGCCAGCATCTTCCTCACCCAGATACTGCAGGTAACAAAGCGCTAACAAAACCTCCTGTTAAAGAACAAGACGTTAGTGATTTTAGTGCAAAAGTGCACCTATGCTAGCCATGCTAGCCATGCTTCATACTGAAATGAGCTGAACACACTGACACACCACTATGAAGGAATACATCACATGCACATGTATCTCATCATTTACTTACACTTTACCACCTCTAATTCAATCAAGCGTCATTTTGTATGATTAATATCTTTGAACCAAAGCACAACCATTTGCGCTAAAATGTTAACAGCAGGTATCCTGTTTTCTCACAGTGGTTAACAAGCAGTAACTTAGAAGTGAGCAGTCATCGTAGGAGTTTCAAGTAAAAAACTGTTTCCTCAGTCAGAATTATTTATAACATGAAAGTGATCTCACAAGTCTATTTTCTTAAAATGAATGTGCAGCATTGCTGAATGAAGCAACATAGCCAAGAAAGCCTCCAATAATACATTTTTTGTATCTGTTTTGATTTGCAGTTTGTTGGCAGGGTGGATATCAAGTACAAGAGAATGAACAGCAGTGAGCGTGTGAGGATAATCAACTCAGGCAGCACAACACTACCCAGACAAGGGTTTGAGACGCTCAGACCAGAAGGTGAGCACAGAAGTGACATGGAGGGGAACAAAAGTCCACATGAGCAACCAGAAACATCAAGAAAGGGCAAAAATATCTAAAAAGAAATTTACGTGGGTGTGGTGCTTAAAATTTACACCTGAAAGTAGTTGAATTAGCAGTTAAAATAGAATTGCTGAAGGTTTCAGTCTAAGCAGTTAATGAGGTAAGAAGTGTAAATTTACATAGAAGTGCTGAAAAGTTGAAGTGAAAGTGCTGAAAAAGCAGTTCAAATGTCAGTTGATGTGCAAGTGGTGAAAGCAGATGTATTGTCATTTAATGGGTGACATATTAAAGGACTTGAAATTTTATATTGGCATGTTGTAACCAATAAAAGCAGCTGTGCCTTTGATTTTTCGGTGTCAAAAAGAGTTGAAGTGGAAGTAATAAAGTGTGTGCACTGTAAGAAGTTGAAATGTCAGTTGCAAAAGATCTGAGAGTATTGGAAGCATCAGCTGAAAAGTAAAAAGCAGATTGGGTCACACTGATATGTAACAGGAGAATATTGAAGTGTCATTTAAGTGTAAGTTAATGAGACTCTGGGGATGTGTGTGATGCCACCAACTCTAGGTTTTAACATTTTGTGCAATACACACCAATGTTAAAAATATCTGAGATGGGTTGAGTAGAAAAAACAAACCTCAAATGTGATTACAGAAAAATCCATGACATCTTCAAAAAAGCTTAACTGATAAAATAAATGTCAGAGGGTGGAGGTTTACTGTTAACTTTTCAAATGTATGTATAAATGAACAGGAAGGGGACAAGATAGACTAATTTTTTGAAAAAAACAGATCCAACAAATTTCATGAATAAGGTGAATTTTTTTCAGTTTGAATAAATATTAATAATAAAAAAGATGTACAGGGAGATTTAATCTCAGCAAAAAAAAATGTCCAGATGAACAATATAAGTACATGATACTTTAACAAAATAGTTTTTTTGTAAATATTCTGTCCCCTTTAAAGGTATTGAA